>CM014272.1:53464861-53488209 GCA_004135705.1 Alloteropsis semialata
ACTTGCCCCTAGATCACAGAGTGCATGCTCAAAGTGTTGTGTCCCGATTGTACATGTGATGGTGGGACATCCTGGATCCTTCTTCTTCTCCGGGACTTTATTTAGGATCGCTGCGCTGCACTCCTCAGTCAGCTTTACGACCTCGGTACTTGGGAGTGGACGTTTGTTGTTGAGAATGTCCCTCAAGTACTTTGCATAGGTCGGTACCTGCATAGCATCCAGCAAAGGCACATGTATATTCAATTTTTGTATAACTTCTACGAACCTGGCGAATTGTTCGTCCGCGGATGGTTTCTTTTAGACGCTGCGGGAATGGCAAGACGTTGGAGTCGTAGAACTCATGCGGCGCGGTCCGTCCAGCTGGTGCTAGTTCGGCTTCTGGCTCTTCTTCCACAGTGGGGATCTCCTTTCTTGGTGCTGCTGTTTTGTATGCATGGTTAGGGGGAACCAGGTCCCAAGTAGCCTTTCCGCTCCTTGTGGACACAGCCTTAACATTTTCAAAGGATGAATCCGGCTGTCCGGGAATTCGCCCCTTATCACCAGACGGAACAGCGGCAGCTAACTGAGCTAATTGGGTTTCTAACATCTTATTAAAACTCAGCTGGCTTTGGAAGGTGGAGGACAAACTTTCTATTTTAGAGTTTATGCCCTCCAGAGCCTTATCATTAACAGCAAGCCTCTTAAAAATCGACTCATTAATCTTGGCCTGACCCAGGACAAGATCTTTAAGGGAAGGTTGATTGGAGAAAGAGTTATTATTGTTACCTCCCTGGTAAAATGGACGTTGCTGATTCCAGTTCCCTTGAGGCCGGTACCCGTTGTTGCCGTTTACGAACTGTACCTCCTCTTGTGTCTCGGGGCAGTTGTTCCCTGAGTGGCCAGTTTCTCCATAGACTTCACACGTCATGTGTGAGTCCAGTGGCCCTTCGTTGTCGGCGCCTCCATCCTTGGTGCGGTCATCAAGGCTTCATAATAAGATCCATCTTGGCGGCCAGCATGTCCACCTCCTTTACGGTGTGCATACCGCGTTTGCGTCCCTGAAGACGGTCGTCATTCCAGGATTGGTTTGACACCATCTTCTCGATGAGAAGCTTGGTGGCGTTCACAGTCAAGGAGAGGAATGCCCCTCCAGCAGCAGCATCCATGTGTTCACGGGCTGTTTGGGACAGCCCATGGTAGAAGTTCTGAAGCAGGAGCCACTCTTGCATGCCATGGTGGGGGCACGCCAGAATGTAATCCTGAAAGCGATCCCACGCTTCCGGGACCGTCTCCCCGGACTCTTGCTGGAAACTGGAAATTCTTCCCCTAAGGGCATTGGTTTTCCCAATGGGGAAGAACTTCGCCAAAAAGGCGTTGGAGCACTTTCCATCCCAATGATGCATTGCCTAGAGAGTGAACAAGCCACAATCGTGTCTATCATCACAGAAGAAAAACAATGAGAAAATCAATCAATGAACTAAAAAAATATACATGATTTACTTACAACCCAAATTACCGATAATTTTCGATATACTCCAGCTCATATGTGAAACTTGTGCAGGCTATGCACGGAGGGTTCTTAGCTGTGTAAGCATTTCAAAACAAGATAATCCTTGCATGGGCCATTGCAGCTTTGCCCCTCAGCTGTGGGTTTCCTGCAGCTCTGTTGGAGTCAATGACATAAAACTTCTTGGAAACTAGGTTCAAAACAATTGTGAACCAATGGCCACCATAACTTAGTTGTATATTGTCATGTATCGGGAACAAAAGCTGTTGATGTGCAAAAAGAAAAAAAAGGTTAAAACCAAGCTTCGAATGGATCAGTGAACCAAATATATCAACTCAGTGCACAGTCAAGTTGTTACTAGAGTACTTTGGCTTCAGCTTCTTGCCGATCCTTTTTCCTCATTTTCTAAATCGAACAAATATAAAAAAAAACCAAAATTGTAAGTGTATACTATTAGGCAATAGAGGTTGATAGTCTGTTAGTCCTCAGATTGTTACAAATAAAATGTCTAAGGTTGATGGTATTGCATTGTATAGATTGCATCTAGAAAATATCTATATATACTATTGTAGTACATAGACTGATGTTTCTGGGGCTTAAATTGATACCTTTGGACTATATAGCTTGCCATGAAATATAAATGTCAAAAAGGTTGATGGTATTGGACTACATAGGTTGATGTTACATGGGCTTAAATTGATACTATTTTACTACATATGTTGATGTCACAAATAAAACTTTGTATACATAGCTAAAATCGCATAGGTCGATAAAAATAATCACATAGGTTGATAAGGCAAAGCAATGAATAAAAGCAATAAATGACTAAAGAATCTATCCATGACTGATGGTGTTTTGTATCTGATGCCCACAAAGGCATCTAAGCACATGGAGCTCATTTTTTTAGAAAAAAAAAGCTATCAACAGGACCGCAAAGCAGCATACTGAGGAAAACAAAAAAGGCACTTCAACTAGATTCGACAAATTACTGGGCTGATGGACAGCCATTGGTTCATCCTCTACATAAGTGACAACACTATTACATAAGTTGACAGCACTATTACATATACGTTGTGATGAATAGGTTCTCACAGGTGATTCAGGGGAGCCATTTGATTTTGTGCTAGAATCAAAACTTGAACCCCCAAAACTCAACCTCCTCCTTCGCGCTCGCCACCACCATGGCCACCGAGATGCTTCAGGGGCCATTGTGCTACAATCAAAACTCAACCTCCTCTTTCGTGCTCGCCAACACCATGGCTACCGACACAGAACCTTCAGGTAGCCATGATTTGTGCTAAAATCAAAACTCGACCTCCTCGTCCGTGCTTGCCACCACAACCACCACGATGGACACTCCCGCGGACTGCGCACTTTCCTGAGCCCCCAAAAACTATGGCACGCTGGACGACAACCTCCCCTAGCCCATCTCTCCCAAGCCACAGGATCGATGTCGCTCGCACGTTCTGCCGTACCAACGCCACACCCAGTCCATCCTGCAGTCCCGTGGCCGCCTCCCCCCGTCTTCTGACGGTGTCACGCGTGCGCGTAGAGAGATGCATGAGTAAGAGGGTTTGGGGGACTCACCCTGAAGTGCGGGGCCGCCCCCTGCCAAACGACGCGCTCTCCTCTTGCTCGGTGACCGTCACCGTCGGCGGCGGAAAATGCCCAATCGAGAGCGCGGGCGAGGAATCGTCCCCCTCCTCATCTCCTTCGTCGCAGAAAGGCGAGCAGGGAGAGATCCATTTTTTTACTATGACAGACGGCCTGCTACCGTAACAGGCCGCCAGGAGGCCAAGAAGGGCGCGCGTGGGAAAAGCCTGCTGGGCCAGCTGGACGTCGCGAGGTCGCGCGAAAAGCTGTTAGCGCGACCGGTCGTAATATAGACTTAACGTTTGACAGCCCTAAGCAGAAGGCAAAAAGGGCAGCCGGGCAGCATTGCAACGCCAGCGAAGTGAGTGTTGGAGTCTGAGTGAGTGTTGGGCCGCAAGGTGCTACCGGCCCACGACTGGCCACTTCATGGACGAGCATGCTGGGCCACAGAGAAATACTAAGAAGGATTTTGGACCATGTCTATGACCGTAGCCCTAGTGTCTCTGGTCCATATCCGCCGTTACATACAAAGTTTTTTTTTGAGAGGCCCTAGTCTAGAATACAAGGCTGTAGTATCTGAACTCAGCCGCAAACGCACACCACACACACCCACTCACACCACAGACAACACCTCCAACGGCTAAGCTAAGATCTAAACCTTGTACTCTATTTTTGCCTGCACATGTGCTACTGCACGGTCGGATGGGCCATCTGAAATTTATTCGGGAACTACTGTTCCCACGATGAGGTACGCGAGTTCGAACTCGCGCCGGCCGCTTGCTCACCTGGCGAGCTGACCACCCGCGCTACGCGCGGTCCTCCGTTACATACAAAGTTTAATGGTAAATGCTCCTGCACGCTCGTACGCGTTATAGCACGCACGACTACACACTCAAGCGACTGTCCGATGCGCGCGCTCTTCCTGCGCCGTCGATGCATTTTTCCACCTCCGCGCTCCGTGTTTTTGATGTGCTCATGCGCTTGCATTCCCACGTGTGTCACTAATTGTGGGTAGGGCTGGACAAAAAGCTCGTTAGGCTGGCTCGGTGGCTCGGTACAAAAGTGCTCCGATTGGATTCGTTTTTCTTTTAAAGTTAAAATGACTTCATTTAGAATGACTTTCGACTTCGGCTCGGCTCGTTAGGCTCGGCTCGTTAGGCTCGGCATGAAGTTGGGTCTCAAACAATTCAGGAGACTATAATAAATAAAATTATGCTAATTTCAGAAAAAGCTCGAAAAATTGTGTTCAACTCGATATCAGCTCGATATCCAGCCCTAATTGTGGGTCTAGACTGGAGCGGGGTGTGGACGAAGCGTTTCATTTGAATCGGGAGTCGCGCCTGTATTTTCCTCCATTTCTCTCCCTCACTCATTATTCTCCGTTTCTTCTATTCTCCGCCGCTCTGCTTCCTCTTCCCGGCGAGTTTGAGGGTTAGGGTTCCTCTTCCCGGCAAGTTCGAGGGGTAGGGTTCCTCGCTCCGTGTTTTTGATGTGCTCACGCGCTTTGCGTTCCCACGTGTGTCACTGATTGCGGGTCTGGACTGGAGCGGGGTGTGGACGAAGCGTTTCGTTTGAATCGGGAGTCGCACCTGTATTTTCCTCCATTTCTCTCCCTCACTCATTATTCTCTGTTTCTTTTATTCTCCGCCGCTCTGCTTCCTCTTCCCGGCGAGTTTGAGGGTTAGGGTTCCTCTTCCCGGCGAGTTCGAGGGGTAGGGTTCCTCTTCTCGGCGAGTTCACGGGGCATCTCTGTCTGAATCAAGACGGACTAATATAGTGGAGAAGGATTGAAGCCCATCGAGAAGGGAAGGCGGCGAGGATTGACGAGGATTCGACCGCAGCGAAGGTTTCCACGTCGGCGAGCAACATCGTCTTCGACCCCCGGCGCCGAGCAATATCATCGTCGACCCCCGGCGGCTTTTGTTTGGTGAGAAGAGCATTGTGGGTTGCACTGTCCTCCCCCACAAGTGCGTGTGCTTTTGACCATATCCTTCAATCTCTCTCTCCCCTTTCCGATTGATTGATTCGAATCTTCTATGTCATCTCCGGCGATGAGGATTTGTAGGAGATGCGCGTTATCTCGGTCAGATTCAAGGAAGAGCAGTAGGGAGAAGATTTGGATCGAACCCCTCCCCCTCCCGATTACACAGGAATCTATCGAGCATTGAGGAGGGCTGAATCAAGGGAAGGATTTGTCTGTGTGGCACTTCTGTTCGACCTTGGGTTGTAGGTGTAGATCTGCTGATGTGCAGTAGGTACGTGTGATCCACCTTCCATATCCCTTCTTCTCTATTTTTTCCTTTACTGTGTAATTAAAATGCTTCTACCTGTATCATTGAAATGCCTTGTATGATAAATAAAATTGCCTACAAGATATCAATAGTGCTATCTCAGTAGTCTAAGTCATTTAGTCATAGAATTATCATCACTACAAGTAACAGGGTTATCAGTTTTTTGAGTCATGAACGTAATTAATTTTGTATCATTGTAATGCTATCTTAGTAGTCCAATTTGTAGAAAAGTCTATTGACCAAAGCATAGTTTATTAGACAATAAATTTTAGTCTTATTTAGAAGGCTTTCATTTAAAACACTGTCAGATCTATGTACCTTACTGTTTTATTTCCTACATGAGTTAGACAATCATAGCTTTGTTAATCAGCTTGTAGCATTTCATTACAAAAATGAAGGCACTCAACAGGAAAGCTAGTTATG
Organism: Alloteropsis semialata; assembly: GCA_004135705.1. Lineage (NCBI taxonomy): Eukaryota > Viridiplantae > Streptophyta > Magnoliopsida > Poales > Poaceae > Alloteropsis > Alloteropsis semialata. Next base: position 53,470,655 of record CM014272.1, read on the forward strand.
CAAGCATACTAATTAGAATACTGGAACTCTGCTTATTTCGGTTTGTATATTCACACCACACACAGATCAGTTGCACTTTAACCTATATCCGTATGAAAATTTTCTATGTATCCCTATCTCAATGTGCTAGTCATCCACTGATGTGCCAGATAACTATATGTTATTTTTCATTTGCAAGGTCTAGTATAAGCTCACAAGTTTATGGCGTGTTCTTTAACTGAAACTACTCCTAATGAGCATCTAAAATGCTTAACTGATGTAATTAAAATGCTTACTAATTATTAATTAAAATGCTTGTATAGAACAAATAGAAATAAGTAAATAAGGCCTAGTTAGTAGGTAAGAAAATGCTCACAGCAACTCGCAGTGGAAGGACATATTTTGTGGAACCTCTGGTCTTCTTTCCATTGATGACATATATAGCTAGCTCAGAGATAGTATTCTTCAGGTGTATTGCCTCCAGGTTTTACAGATTCAACATTCTTTTTCCAATGCTTTTAATTTTTGTATTCAACCCCTCCCCCTCCTGATGACACAGGAAGCTATCAAGCATTTAGCAGGATTGAATTGTGGCAAGGATTTCTCTGTGTGGCGAGCAATACATCTTCAATCTTAATCTAATCCCAGTGCACTTGTGTTTGGACCTTGGGTTGCAAGAGCAGATCCACTGCTGCAGGTATGTGTGATCCTCGCCCCATATCCCTTTTTCTTTTTTTTCCTTTGCTGTGATACTAAAATGCTTCTACCTGTATCATTGAAATGCCTTGTATGATAAATAATATTTCCTATAGGATATCAATAATGCTTTTATGTTGGTATTAAAATGCCTTTTAATATACATTTGTTTTCCTGCCTTGCAGTGCCTTCCCAATATCATAGTACATGGCTACTAGAGGAAGGAACCAGGGAGGATCAGTTTCTACAGCTAACAACCTCTCCTCAAAGCGTCCTGTTCGTAGACAGAGGGCTTCACCGTCTAGGATTGTGAAACTGTACAAGGACATGTCAGACGAACAGAAGAAGATGATACGCAAGGTTGGGTTTGGAGGGCTGCTTCAGATAGCATGTGGCACAATCCAGCGGAGTTAGCAAATTGGCTAATGGTGCACTGTTTTGATGCTGATACAAGTGAGCTTGTCTTGTCGGGCAGAGGCAGAATTGCTGTGAATGCTGACTCTGTGTCGACCGTTTTGGGCCTGCCAAAACGAGTGATGAAGTCAAGTATGTTCAAGATGTGGATTCTATCAACTCAATAATAGACCTATATGATCTCACCTCAGGGAAATGCTCCTAGAATCTGTCAAATAGTACAAAGGCTTAAAGCTAATAAGGATGCAAATGAAGATTACCTGAGGTCATGGCTTATGCCGGCTGTTTCAACTTCTCTCTGTCCTCCAACTAGCTTGGGTATCAGTCCCAGATGCTATCCAACGCTTGTGAATCTATCCAGAGTGAAGAAGCTTAACTGGTGCTAGTTTGTAGTGGATAAAATCAAGGATGCTGCTAGCAAGATGGGCACCAGGAATTCTGTAAAGAGTTGTCTCTTTTTCCTCGTTGTAAGTACTTTTTATTGAAGTTTTTTCTTTTTAATTGGTTTTCCATTGCTGTATGATTAACAATCATGTATATTTATCTATTGGCACATATTATATGTTGACTCATTGGAAGTTCAAAATGTTGAAATACCAAGCACACGGCCTCGTATTGCTGTATATAACAGAAAACTTCTAGATAAGATTATCAGGATGGACACAAATGCTGATGGCACTTTTGGAAAACTGAAGGTATTTGCACTTTTACCTCTTTTTCAGTTCAAGTATCACTCTTATCTTACACCTGTTTTCAAAATCTTATATTCCATTGTTCTCTGACATTTGTAGCTGAAGCAAACTGGCCATTCTATTGCACAAGGCTCACTAGTTCAAATGGATGATCTGCATAGATTTGTTTCATCCAAAGCATCTGCTGGGACATCATCTTCGGTAAATGCTCTCATTATTTACCTAAAATGCTTATTCCTTGCTACCTAAAATGCTCCTAGCAGCTACATTAATATTGAGAAAAGTTGACAACGCTATTTTCATTGACATGCAGATGAAGAGGAAGCTTTGTGAAGCTTTAGGGAATGTATTTTCTAGTATTACAGAGGTCTTAGGGTCATTTATCAAAGAAGTTACTCAAACCGATGATCCTCCTGAACCACCTGTAAGAAGGTCCAAGCGGAACGCTTCAGCAGAGGGAAACAAGACATGTGCAACTGATGGAGATGATATAGCTGAAGGTGAAGAAGAATTTTTGGATGCAGATACAGAAGAAGAATCTGAGTATATAGGTGAGGATGATACTGAGGATGAAGAGAGTGAAGATGATGGACTCGGTGATGAAGATGGAGAGGAAGATGGCAGCAGCGACCAAGATACCGGACCAGAACACAATGATGATCAAGATGGAGATGCAGATGGCAGCACTGACCCTCCTGGTGCAGATCTCAATGTTGACCAAGATGGAGGCAACACCGGCGACAATCCAAACCCGGATGGTGATATTCATGATCAAGAAGATGAAGATGATGATTTTGTCCTGCTTATCACTGAAAGTGCATCTAGGCCCTCAAGTGGATTTTGGTGAATTGAGTGACAAAATGATTAGAGAACTAACTTGTTTGCTTGAGATGATGAGCAGAGGATTATTCTTATGATTCATTATATTTAATGTGCTCATCATGGTATATGGTTATTCATTGATATAAGCAAGCAAGCATGTGAAGAAATAATGCTCATTGCAAAAGATAAAGTGAAGATGACTCAGCTCAGCCAGGTGGCACCCAGGTCAGCCAGGTAGAATTAAAATTCTGGACAGAGAAGCTAACCCGGTTCAGCCAGGTCCAACCCACGTGACCCAGGTGTCAGGTCAAAAGAAGCAATGATGAAACAATGACTTAGGGATATGCTATGTGGGTCCCTAAGATGATGAGATGAATTATTTGACAAAGGAAAATGACATTGCAAGACTTCATGTGGTTATGATAAAGAGACATGAGCATATGTGTTACATATTGGTCTTCATGATTGGAAGCTTGCATTATGTGAGATATTCTTTATTAATCAAGAACAAGCATTTGAAGAATCTTTCAAATGGAATTCATTCAATGACGAAGCAAAGCTAACTTGATGATGCAAGGGTAAGTGGTGAAGAAACAAATCGAGATGACTAGAGCGAGGGACTAAGCAAGCTTTGGTTAAGTGATGACTTATGACCATGTGCGAATTGCTAAGGTGAAGTATCTAGTGTCTGGAGGTTTCGAGGCATCATATCCAAGTCTTGTCAAGAGAAGCAATGCAATGCATATATATGTTATGGTTGATAAAGGGAGTGGTCTAAGGATTAAAGTGAACTCAAATATAAGCTATGAAAAATCCTAAGTCACTAGCTCAAGGTGGATGTGCTCAGTTGAAGATACAATGTTGAAAGCCCTCAAAGAAGTGATTGTTCAAGTATTGGCATGATTGTTGACATATAAGCTCAAGTGGTTGATTTATGATTCATCTTATGTCTTGAGTATAGGTATGCCGTACTATCAAGAGGGATGCAACATTGGTTGAATGACAATCTCCAAAAGTGCTCAAGTGAACCCTTTTGAGTCTAACCATGAGAGTTTTAACTTAGTAGGGGTTTCCTTGGGAAACCGGTGGAACCGGTTTTGGGAACCGGTTAAACCGGTTTGTTGGCCTCGAGCGTCTAACGGCTAGTTTCTTTGAAATCCGGAGAAACCGGTTTTGGAACCGGTGGAACCGGTTTTCTCTGACAGAAAAACGGCTAGTTTTTGGAGAGATGGGTATTTATACCCATGAGCTCCTCTTGGAGGAGCTGCTGGTTCTGGTTGAGTTTGACACTTTCTAAAGGCTAGCTGAGCTCTCCCCAACCTCTCTAAATGAGACTTGTATTCATAGCTTGAATCTTTTGAGTTGGGTTGAGAGAGAGACTTGTGTGTGAGCATTGGAGAGCAATCCTAATCTTTGAGCACTTGTGGTTTCGTCAAGCAATCGTTGAAGCATTTGTTACTCTTGGAGGTTCTTCCTCCTAGACGGCTAAGCGTCGCCCGGTGAGCTACCGAAGTGTGTGGTTAGCCACGAGATCGTTTGTGAAGGTTTCACCTCACCCCCGCAAGGATAGAGGTCTCTTAGTGGAAGGAGGAGATAGCTTGACCTTGTGTGGTCGCATAAGCTTCCTCAACGGAGAGTAGAATTCACTGTGCGTTGGTGGCGGCTTGGTGCAAGCAGTGAATCCGAACTTCGAGAAAACAATTCCTTGTGTCTTGGTTTGAGCTTTCCTCACTTAGTCATTTCTAGCATATTACTTGTGCTTTCGCTTCGATCTACTTTGGTGTGCCTGAGCTGTGTGTAGGAGCTTCTTTGGAACACTTGGAAGCATCCCTGGAAGCTTCACACCATTTGTTGTTTGTTCTAGAATTCGTAGAGGGGCAAATTTCATTTGTTGGTGCAGTCTGTGTAAAACCGATTTTTCTGGTTTACCAAACCGGTTTAACCGGTTTCGGTTTAACCGGTTTGGGTGCTGACAGTTGGAATTAGTTTTTGTAAATCGCAGATTCGCCTATTCACTCCCCCCTCTAGGCGACATCAAGGTCCTTTCAATCACAAGGCTAAAGAAAATGCAATCAGGTGCAAGTAAAGATTCAAAAGCTCAAGAATCTGCATGTGTAGGCAGAGTTGAAGTGCAACCTAGCACTAAAGTTGTTGTTCCATTAATAGCAGGGAAGAAACTAGGTGACATGAAATCAAAGTTAAGGCTTCCAGAAGGTACTACAGTGCTTGCTGCCAAGGTCAACCCTACCAGCACTATGGAAGAAAAAAGGAATGAAGGAAGCTGCAGCAAGCAGCCCGAACGGCCAGCATTTCAAAACATGTCTTTCACTCCTCCCGACTTTGATATACTCAAGTCTCTTGATGATGACTCTCAGCCTAACGATGCAGAAAAGAACACAAAGACTCCTCCAAAGCCAGCTAACCCTGTTGCAAATCCTTCAGGTATTCAGCATTTTAGTTTATGCAGTTTAGCATTTTTGATAGTTTCTTATCTAACATTCAAAAATCTATTTTTACAGAACCAGAATCTGCATGGTCCTTGGATCTTTCCAGATAGTGTCTACCAGAGCTGGGAAGATGCTGCTAGAGCCGAGATTGACAAAAGAAAGGCTGCCCAAGCTCAGTCTTCATCATTTCTACAAAGTGCAGAAGGCAAGGCAACATTTCAATCCAATGAAATCATCCCTGATGCAACAGTTCATGGAATTATTGATGTGGACTCATCTATCACTCCAGTATATCAAGCCCCTCTAGCTAGGATGCTCAAGAAGTCTGTTGTAATCCAGTCCCCATATTCTCTCATTGCACCTAAGATAAGATTTAAATGTACCAAGGATGTTTGTGCTGTATACAAAGCAGTTTGTAGGAGCTCATCAAGGAACACTCGCTCTTCCCAACAAGAGTATGTAACTGCATTTATTCTTCATTTTCATGTTCTATTTTTCCATGTGTAATAATATTAACTGCTTCTCTTGTTCATTTCTGTCATGATTGCAACACTATTATCATAGATTACGAAATGTACTATGCCTCCCTTGGCCATCTTTCTGAATCTGTAAAACCTGGAGGCCACCTGAAGAATACTATCTGTGAGCTAGCTATATATGTCATCAATGGAAAGAAGACCAGAGGTTCCACAAAATATGTCCTTCCACTGCTAGTTGCTGTGAGCATTTTCTTACTTACTAACTAGGCCTTATTTACTTATTTTTATTTATTCTGTACAAGCATTTTAATTAATAATTAGTAAGCATTTTAATTACATCAGTTAAGCATTTCAGATGCTTATTAGGAGTAGTTTCAGTTAAAGAACACGCCATAAACTTGTGAGCTTATACTAGACCTTGCAAATCAAAAATAACATATAGCTATCTGACACATCAGTGGAGGACTAGCACATTGAGATAGGGATACATAGAAAATTTTCACGTGGATAGGTTAAAGTGCAACTGATCTGTGTGTGGTGTGAATATACAAACCAAAATAAGCAGAGTTCCAGTTTTCTAATTAATATGCTTGCATAACTAGCTTTCCTGTTGAGTGCCTTCATTTTTGTAATGAAATCCTACAAGCTGACTAACAAAGCTATGATTGTCTAACTCATGTAGGACATAAAACAGTAAGGTACATAGATCTGACAGTGTTTTAAATGAAAGCCTTCTAAATAATACTAAAATTTATTATCTAATAAACTATGCTTTGGTCAATAGACTTTTCTACAAACTGGACTACTGAGATAACATTACAATGATACAAATATAATTACGTTCATGACTCAAAAAATTGATAACCCTGTTACTTGTAGTGATGATAATTCTATGACTAAATGACTTAGACTACCAAGATAGCACTATTGATATCTTGTAGGCAATTTTATTTATCATACAAGGCATTTCAATGATACAGGTAGAAGCATTTTAATTACACAGTAAAGGAAAAAATAGAGAAGAAGGGATATGGAAGGTGGATCACACGTACCTACTGCACAGCATCAGATCTACTCCTACAACCCAAGGTCGAACAGAAGTGCCACACAGACAAATCCTTCCCTCGATTCAGCCCTCCTCAACGCTCGATAGATTCCTGTGTAATGGGGAGGGGGAGGGGTTCGATCCAAATCTTCTCCCTACTGCTCCTCCTTGAATCCGACCGAGATAACGCGCGTCTCCTACAAATCCTCATCCCCAGAGATGACATAGAAGATTTGAATCAATCAATCGGAAAGGGGAGAGAGAGATTGAAGGATATGGTCAAAAGCACACGCACCTGTTGGGGGAGGACAGTGCAACCCACGATGCTCTTCCCACCAAACAAAAGCCGCCGGGGGTCGACGATGATATTGCTCCGGCGTCGGGGGTCGAAGACGATGTTGCTCGCCGATGTGGAAACCTTCGCTGCGGTCGAATCCTCGTCAATCCTCGCCGCCTTCCCTTCTCGATGGGCTTCAATCCTTCTCCCCTATACTAGTTCGTCTTGATTCAGACAGAGATGCCCCTCGAACTCGCCGGGAAGAGGAACCCTACCCCTCGAACTCGCCGGGAAGAGGAACCCTAACCCTCGAACTCGTCGGGAAGAGGAAGCAGAGCGACGGAGAATAGAAGAAATGGAGAATAATGAGTGAGAGAGAGAAATGGAGGAAAATACAGGCGCGACTCCCGATTCAAACGAAACGCTTCGNCGGAACCACTCCCCCCGCGTGTGACCGTGATCTGCTCCACCCCTCTTCGTGGCGCGCCGCCAGTACTGCATCCCTGCCGGAATTGACCCCATGGGTGAGCTCGCCATCTCGTCCTCTTTCCATTTTGCCGCTTCCCATTGAAATCCGTGCACCATAGCTCGACCTCACTAAATCCGGTGAAGCTCTGGTCGTGAGCTGCAGCGGCGCCCATGGCCTGACTGCTGTTCTCTCACATGCAAGGAAGAACATGGCCGTAGACCGTAGGGTCCTTGATCAATGGCTCAGATTAAAAGATCACATACCCCTTCGCTTCATAAAGATCTGGCCATCCATCATGAAACATGCGGCTCAGATCTGGTCAACCATTTCAGCCTGGCAGTTTTGTTAAAAAGCCCCCAAACTTTCCTGTAATCAACCCGCCATCCACCTTCAGTAAAAAGTATTCACAACCACGCCCTTCCTTTTTATGTCTTTAACCCTGAGCTTTTCGAATATGCAAACAGCCGCCCAAAATCACACCTATATATATCCAACAGACCCCTTTCAATCAATCAATCAGTGTCTAGTTTAATCATTTTGCATTCCTTTGATTCAATTTCGACGCTAGCCCATACTTTCTGATCCAACCTAGTAAAGTTTTGATAGTTAACAATAAATCTTCGCAAACTAACATCTATTTAGTAATTAAATTTATGTTGTCGCAATGATACCCAGGATCTTAATTACTGGTTTATATCAATATCGTTGCACTACAACTTAAGTTTGTATTATTAAATAATGTATAAGCTTGTAAAGGTCATATGTTGATATGTCAATCTTTTTCTTTAGCCTTTGATCATCTGTTACTTCTTAGTAGCCTATACTAGGAATAATATGTTGACCACTACAGATTAGTTGTATTACTTAATAATTGACCTTAAGCTATTTCAATGGTATAACAATTATTAATTCTATGCCATTAGATTTTAGCATAGGTTCGAGCTATTAAAGTAATAATGTATTTATCTGCAAGTTGCATGATAGCATTCCTCGTGTTCCTATCCTATTATCTTCAGGTGTAAATTTGAAGTGACATCGTTTCTCTGTTTTTAGCATTTCTTGAGCCACGTAACCATATCACCGAATCCTGTTCTCTGAACCTGTCTTTCGTACGCTCTTTTAAAGCTTCTCTATGATTGGTGTATTGTTCTTAGTTGTACTTGTTTGTTTGCTTTGTATGTTTGTGCCCGATGATTGCTTCGAGTAGAAGGATCGTCGTTCGTTGCTTTCAAGATCAAGAACTCCAAGTGAGCAAGAGCAGAAGAGCAGTAAGAGTAACTTTACGTTGGTGAAAGGCAAGTGTCCCTAACCATACTCCTATCTATGCTTTTAATATATTATTGTTATGATGTTAATTGAAACATGGAGAACCACCCAGGAAAACAGTACAACCACGAGTACTATATGGCCCTGGTCTTGGCTAATTAATTAGATGTATAGGTGGCTAGTGGTCTTACCGTAAGGGCAAGGAGGGGGCCGGTGAAGGGGTCATATCTCGGTCCTCTTGGAGGAGTAGCCTTTGCTAAGGTACGGCCTCATTAGGGAGGGTTATGGACCTCACCGCTGCCGAAACTCTAGCGGGCTGCTAGTTATCTGTGTGTCTTTGTAAAGGCCTCGTAGCGTCCCTATGCAGTCACACCAAAGGTAGTGTGATGAATGTGCCTGATCAGCACTACATGGTTGGGTTTAAAGTTCTTCTGAACTTTTACGCATCTTGTGGTGAAAGTGTACAACCTCTGCAGAGTGTTAAAAACTGTTATAACAGCCGTGCTCACGGTCAAGAGCGGCCTGGACCCTCACATGATTAATAAACTTGAAGATGGAATTGAATCGCTATTCTGGTTATTTTTGTGGCCTTACTGAGTACCAACCATAAGTGTACTCATCTTTGCTTACTGCTGCTCAGAAAATGTGATGTGAAGGTGTTGAAGATGATGCTAGGCGTACGCAACCCCCAGCCGATTGCTTGGTGTTGGAGCCTTCGTTTTCAGGATAAGCTGTAACTCTGATAAGTTGTAAGTTTTTGTATTGTTTTACGTGATACTGCTATTGTTTATCACTGATGAAGTCTCATATGTGTGTAAACTTGATCCTGGCGCACATATGATTATCATTCGGTTTTGTCCTTAAAACAGGGTGTGACAACCATCGAGAAACTTATCCACTAAGGTGGCTTACGGTATGGCTTATCCGGTGGAGCAAGGGCAGACCATTCATAGGGCACAAATTCCAAGTGGCTACTGCAAGGTGGGGGTGGAGCAAATTTGTGAAGGATATGATGACTTGGAGCTCGACATAGAAGGTGGCGATGGAGAAAGGACGTTAGCAAATGCTGCCCACGGCAGTATCATTCTATGGAAGAAGCGTTACGTCAAATTTGCCAGTCAAGGGCCATCATCTACTCCACCCAGGGATCCCCAGCAGCCACTGTCACCTTCAAGAAGGGACGAGGATGACCCAGAGCTGCCACCTCCAGGTAGGGATGATGCTGGCTCACACATGTCTCCTCCTCCACCAGCACGGCATGCCGCAAAGCGCCAAGCTGCGCCCCCACGGTGGACTACTCTCCAGGAAAAGCTACATCAAACGGTGAAAAAAGAGCCTACTGAAGAAGAAAAGTTGGCTGACATAAGGAAGAAGTTACCTTACGACCAAACTGACGAGAAAACTGCTTTGGTGGTCAAAGCCCAGGTCAAAGAACATTTCAAACTAGATGAGCCAGAGAAGCCGGTAAAAATAGATCTGAATGCGAAGAACTTTTTCAGATCAATGAGCGCGGCGAATCAGAAGAGATTCTTACTATCTGACTGCGACCGCCAGCTTGCAAAGTCTTATCAGCAACAAGTCAGTGAAGGCTCTGGTAACAAAACGGTCGCTGGTCAGCATAAACAAGCCAGCAGTGAAGTCTCGGGGAAGAAGGCGGCCACTCCTAAGAAGAAACAAGTCGGTCAGAGCTCTGCTAGGAGGACACAAGTGCAACAGGATATTGATGACGAAGCACTTGCTCGGATGGTCGTGGATACGGGCCTCTCACCGTTACAACTTTTAGAGGGCGAACTTCCTAAGGCAACAACAGTGACACATTGGGAATTTCGGTATGGAGAACCAATGGTGCCCCCATTTTCTGTGAAGCTACTTACCACTCAAACGTATCGATTCCATACGTGGTACATGAAGGTGTCCAAACAGGGTAGAGAGATACTCAATGTTTTGATACAAGACCGTGATTACTTTCGTGGGCCAGATCTCTTAATTTTGGATTTCAAGGATGTGTATATGCTGTACCATCAAGATGCCATAGACCTCTCTTTGATGAGCTGCTGGGTTGTGTAAGTTTGTTTCACTGATCTATTCTCGCAATACTTGCTGCCTTAATTACAATTTGCAACAATAACAATCTATTTTTGTCATGTAGGATGGAGATCCATACATGCCGCGAAAAATCGTACGATGATGTCGGCTTCATGGATCCATTGATGGTAAATGCCGTACTTGTATCCGGTAAGCCACTACAGACGGTGGACAACATATACTTGTACCTGAAGAGACAAAGAAGCAAGAATTACATTCTTCTGCCATACAATTTCAAGTGAGTACTTCTCTCTATATATGTATAACTTTAAGACTTTGTTCTCAATACTTGTGCATGTATTTATATATATATATATATATATATATATACAGGTTCCACTGGATATTCCTTGTGATCATCATAAACATCGGTCGTATTTTTGTCTTGGACTCATTGCAGAAACCACAAGAGGATTACCAGCCAGTTTTAGACCTAATTGACATGGTATAGACACATTTCTGTGCAAACGTTCGAGTAAATTTCAAAGAAAAATTGGATGCGAAGACGGACTTTCCAGTATGTGGCTGGAGTACCCTCATATCTCGTCATATCACACTAAGATATAGTTCTCGTGTCTAACTTTATTCTTCTCCACTTTTAGTGTGCCAGACAGGAAGAAGGGACGAATCTATGCGGATACTACGTCTGCCAATGGATCCACACCTTTATTTCTCCAAAAAAAGCGAGTACCGAAGAACTCATGGTACGAAATCAAACAATTCATACTTACATATGATTTCTTATTTAATGTGTATGATCTAGTGTTACCTCATGATAATTAGATTAAAATGTTGTCATTTCTAATTAATGCAGAGGATGTTTTACCATCAAGAGCTCCCAATGAGAGAAAAAGCAAAAGCTATTGCAGACCAACTATTTGGATTCATTATGGACCAAGTTATAAATCCAAACGGAGAGTACCATCATGACGGACGCGATCTCTCTCGATATCGTGGCCTTTTCGCCCCTTCTTCCAGTTCTGCTCGTCAATTGTAAACAACTTTTAATTGCTCTAATTCATGGTCAAAAACTTTTGTATTGGCTGATCTCAATGTTTATATGTGAATGTTCGAGAAAAATGCAATCACAGTCAGGTCAAAATCAGTTGACAATTGCGACGACTTCAATCTTATTGCGTGAAAGATCGTGTATGACATATGACATATGACGAGCAGACACGTAGACGCGTAGATTTGTATATAACTAACCCAAATATCAAACATTTAAAAAAAATAACCAAAACAGCCTTTGGTACCGGTTGGTAACACCAACCGGTACCAAAGGGCCTCCCCCGTAGCATACATGGGAGGGTCCTTAACACCAACCGGTACCAATGACCCTCATTGGTACCGGTTCTGGACCCGGTACCAACTAAAGGAGTCGGCTTTTGGTACCGGGTCCAGAACCGGTACCTATGGGCCTCTGGACCCGGTACTGATGAGGGGTTCTCCAGTAGTGATGCATTGCTTCAGGTTCAAACCTCATGCCATCCCAACAAGACATCCATATTTTGCAGTAAAATGTAGGCAATGCCTTATGCTCCTCGTGGTATATATTAATTGTGTGAAGACATAGTATATAGTTAGTTGGTTGAGCACGTGGAGTAATGGATCCAACCACATGGACCCAAGGGAGATCACACATGCCTTGCCAACTATATAAATTGGATTTCCATGTCCTCATGATGTGTACTTAGCTCAAATAAATTCAAAGAAAGAAACTTATGCATGTACATGCACCATTTAGACACGCTTGAATGCCAAAATACAAATTAAGTCCTTGATCTCAAAATAAAATATCAAGAGCCAAATACTTGTTAAGGAACACATACTTTGTTATTTTGAATGCATTTCTAAACATAAATCCAGATCTCCTGTGGGTAAAAGTAACAAACTGACCATATGTGCATCTCATGATTCATAGTTTCTATTTTAAACAAAATGTAGAGAAGTTATAATGTTTATAGTCCCGGTCTGCCACTACTTTGTCTAGAAAACATCCTAATCCCACACCAACAAGTCACCTGAAGCCTCTCATCACGATCTTGTGTATCATCAGCTCATGGATATGACCCCTCATCATGATCTGCGGTGCTGCTAACAAACCCATTCCAATCATCAGTTCTTCAGCTCTCACATTACAAAAAAAAAGGCATTTCATTCCATTGCATGCCAACAGATACCCCTGGAATTGCAGAGCCAGAATCAAAGATGCATCCAATGATTCCATGGATGCAGCTTGGTGTGCTGGTGTTCTAGATGAATTATGCTAACAACTTACGAATCTGAAAACATGCAAACATAACAAAATAGGACAGCTAATTTGCGTTGTACATCGAACTATTGTGGTTTAGAAAATAGTGTACAGTTGTAAATAAGAGCTAGAGCAGTTAAAAACTATTTCTTCTTATCAGATGTGTGTACCGTTGTTTCTTACAATTGTCTCAAAACAACAGTCATGAGGAAAATAATTCTTATTTTATTAAAAAACTGGTGACAAAGTTAAGCGACAGCCGAGACATAAACCGATTTTTCTGGTTTACCAAACCGGTTTAACCGGTTTCGGTTTAACCGGTTTGGGTGCTGACAGTTGGAATTAGTTTTTGTAAATCGCAGATTCGCCTATTCACTCCCCCCTCTAGGCGACATCAAGGTCCTTTCAATCACAAGGCTAAAGAAAATGCAATCAGGTGCAAGTAAAGATTCAAAAGCTCAAGAATCTGCATGTGTAGGCAGAGTTGAAGTGCAACCTAGCACTAAAGTTGTTGTTCCATTAATAGCAGGGAAGAAACTAGGTGACATGAAATCAAAGTTAAGGCTTCCAGAAGGTACTACAGTGCTTGCTGCCAAGGTCAACCCTACCAGCACTATGGAAGAAAAAAGGAATGAAGGAAGCTGCAGCAAGCAGCCCGAACGGCCATCATTTCAAAACATGTCTTTCACTCCTCCCGACTTTGATATACTCAAGTCTCTTGATGATGACTCTCAGCCTAACGATGCAGAAAAGAACACAAAGACTCCTCCAAAGCCAGCTAACCCTGTTGCAAATCCTTCAGGTATTCAGCATTTTAGTTTATGCAGTTTAGCATTTTTGATAGTTTCTTATCTAACATTCAAAAATCTATTTTTACAGAACCAGAATCTGCATGGTCCTTGGATCTTTCCAGATAGTGTCTACCAGAGCTGGGAAGATGCTGCTAGAGCCGAGATTGACAAAAGAAAGGCTGCCCAAGCTCAGTCTTCATCATTTCTACAAAGTGCAGAAGGCAAGGCAACATTTCAATCCAATGAAATCATCCCTGATGCAACAGTTCATGGAATTATTGATGTGGACTCATCTATCACTCCAGTATATCAAGCCCCTCTAGCTAGGATGCTCAAGAAGTCTGTTGTAATCCAGTCCCCATATTCTCTCATTGCACCTAAGATAAGATTTAAATGTACCAAGGATGTTTGTGCTGTATACAAAGCAGTTTGTAGGAGCTCATCAAGGAACACTCGCTCTTCCCAACAAGAGTATGTAACTGCATTTATTCTTCATTTTCATGTTCTATTTTTCCATGTGTAATAATCTTAACTGCTTCTCTTGTTCATTTCTGTCATGATTGCAACACTATTATCATAGATTACGAAATGTACTATGCCTCCCTTGGCCATCTTTCTGAATCTGTAAAACCTGGAGGCCACCTGAAGAATACTATCTGTGAGCTAGCTATATATGTCATCAATGGAAAGAAGACCAGAGGTTCCACAAAATATGTCCTTCCACTGCTAGTTGCTGTGAGCATTTTCTTACTTACTAACTAGGCCTTATTTAATTATTTTTATTTATTCTGTACAAGCATTTTAATTAATAATTAGTAAGCATTTTAATTACATCAGTTAAGCATTTCAGATGCTTATTAGGAGTAGTTTCAGTTAAAGAACACGCCATAAACTTGTGAGCTTATACTAGACCTTGCAAATCAAAAATAACATATAGCTATCTGACACATCAGTGGAGGACTAGCACATTGAGATAGGGATACATAGAAAATTTTCACGTGGATAGGTTAAAGTGCAACTGATCTGTGTGTGGTGTGAATATACAAACCAAAATAAGCAGAGTTCCAGTTTTCTAATTAGTATGCTTGCATAACTAGCTTTCCTGTTGAGTGCCTTCATTTTTGTAATGAAATCCTACAAGCTGACTAACAAAGCTATGATTGTCTAACTCATGTAGGACATAAAACAGTAAGGTACATAGATCTGACAGTGTTTTAAATGAAAGCCTTCTAAATAATACTAAAATTTATTATCTAATAAACTATGCTTTGGTCAATAGACTTTTCTACAAACTGGACTAC
The DNA here is from genome assembly GCA_004135705.1 of Alloteropsis semialata. NCBI lineage: Eukaryota > Viridiplantae > Streptophyta > Magnoliopsida > Poales > Poaceae > Alloteropsis > Alloteropsis semialata. The sequence goes on from CM014272.1 coordinate 53,485,672, forward strand.
TGAGATAACATTACAATGATACAAATATAATTACGTTCATGACTCAAAAAATTGATAACCCTGTTACTTGTAGTGATGATAATTCTATGACTAAATGACTTAGACTACCAAGATAGCACTATTGATATCTTGTAGGCAATTTTATTTATCATACAAGGCATTTCAATGATACAGGTAGAAGCATTTTAATTACACAGTAAAGGAAAAAATAGAGAAGAAGGGATATGGAAGGTGGATCACACGTACCTACTGCACAGCATCAGATCTACTCCTACAACCCAAGGTCGAACAGAAGTGCCACACAGACAAATCCTTCCCTCGATTCAGCCCTCCTCAACGCTCGATAGATTCCTGTGTAATGGGGAGGGGGAGGGGTTCGATCCAAATCTTCTCCCTACTGCTCCTCCTTGAATCCGACCGAGATAACGCGCGTCTCCTACAAATCCTCATCCCCAGAGATGACATAGAAGATTCGAATCAATCAATCGGAAAGGGGAAAGAGAGATTGAAGGATATGGTCAAAAGCACACGCACCTGTTGGGGGAGGACAGTGCAACCCACGATGCTCTTCCCACCAAACAAAAGCCGCCGGGGGTCGACGATGATATTGCTCGGTGTCGGGGGTCGAAGACGATGTTGCTCGCCGATGTGGAAACCTTCGCTGCGGTCGAATCCTCGTCAATCCTCGCCGCCTTCCCTTCTCGATGGGCTTCAATCCTTCTCCCCTATACTAGTTCGTCTTGATTCAGACAGAGATGCCCCTCGAACTCGCCGGGAAGAGGAACCCTACCCCTCAAACTCGCCGGGAAGAGGAACCCTAACCCTCGAACTCGTCGGGAAGAGGAAGCAGAGCGACGGAGAATAGAAGAAATGGAGAATAATGAGTGAGAGAGAGAAATGGAGGAAAATACAGGCGCGACTCCCGATTCAAACGAAACGCTTCGTCTACACCCCGCTCCAGTCCGGACCCACAATCAGTGACACACGTGGGAATGCACACGCTCGAGCACATCAAAAACACGGAGCGCGGAGGTGGAAAGGCGCATCGACGGTGCAGGAAGAGCGTGCGCATCGGACGGTCGCTTGAGTGTGCAGTCGTGCGCTCTATCGCGCGCACGAGCGTGCAGGAGCATTTACCTTAATTTATATGTGTCACAAAATAGTGAGAGACCATGTCCCAAAAACTATTGAGGAGAGAGACCATGTCCCAAGAACTATTGAGGAAAAGGTATCAAATTATCTGTTGCCCATAAAGGAGGAGAGATTGTCCATATTGGAGCATTCTTAAACCAACAATCCCCTTTGTCATGTCGAAGGGATGGGCAGGGGCGGACCCAATGGGTGGGCCAGATATGCCATGGCATATCTAAATATTCTGGCCCACCCAGTTAAAAAATGAATTACCATCTCAAGGCTCAAGCCCAAAGCGCATGAACATCCCTCCCGTAAACTTCTAACCCTCGCGACGCGAACTGAGGCTCACGGTCATGGCCTCACGCACCCATGCTGGCGGCGCCGCGATCGCGAACCGCGTCCTCGCGGCCGCGGGATTGGGCGAGTCGGCGATGCCGTCGCCTCCATAGGCCGCTGGGCGCTGGTTCGCCCCTGCGCCGCACCGGCTTCCCTCCGTAGGACCGCAGCTCACTACAAGACATCTTCATATATGAGACACTATTTTAGTCTTATAGAGACATTTTGCATTGTCCTTATAGAGTCGTAGAGTCATTTTCCAATATGTCATAGAGGTGCCACTACGAACAGTGTCTCTTTAAATAAAGAGACATTTTTGTAAGTGTCCCTATATTTATTAAGACAACTTGTAGTGGCACAATATTATGTCTCTATTTTCTATATGAGAAATATATTGCAAAAATATAGTAATTTGGAGTGATGGGTCTTCGAACTCAAGACGTCATACTACATTTCATAATACTCCACCACTAGCCAACTCAACCTCACACTAATTGTTACATATTTACGTAGTATAATTCTTATGAGTATGTCTCAATAGTCTAAATAGTGTCTCAAGATATTAAAGTGAATGTCTCAACCTATGCCTTTATAGGGGTAAAGTCAATTTTTAAGTATCTCAAATATGTCCCTAATTAATTAATATTATACATTGGCAATTTATAAAAATAACTTAAGAAAATGTCTCTATGGTTGAAAATGTCTCAAGTAGTGTCTCAACACATATGGCACTTTCTAAAGAGCCACAAGAATGTCTCTATAATACAATAAGACATATTCATAAGGGCAAATTATAAAATGTCTTTATATAAGTGCCTCTACTTGAGGTTTATGTTGTAGTGGTTGAGGCGCTGAGCACTTCGCCCCAAGCTCCGCCGCCCGCGAGGCGAGCTGCTGCCTGCTGCAGTGCTGCGCCTGCACTACTGCTGCGCCGCCGACGGCGCCCACGGCGGCTCTCCCTCTGCAGTCGCGACTGTAACCTCGGCGCCTCGGCCCTCCACTCCTAGCTCAGTAGCTCCAAACATTTTCTGGTATGAAATTTGGCGAATCCTAATTGTAGCTCGCTAA
>CM014272.1:53499158-53513262 GCA_004135705.1 Alloteropsis semialata
GCCATTGACCTGTACGTAGTGCTCATTATTGCTTTAGTTTGTCGTTACATATATAAGAAGTGAAATCCAGCTGTGTGCGACAAACACATTGATCTGTTCTTCTGTTCCGACGTCTATAAGGGTCTGTTTACCTCACCCATTTTGCATAACGTTTTGCATAACGCACGCTTTCCAATGCATTTTTTCTCTCTGTAAACACTATATATAACGTAAAAATACTATGCATAACGCTGCATCTAAACACCCCCATAGTGTGAGCTCGGCACGAGGTAGCATGTGGCAGCATCACTGGGCCAAGCCAAAACGGAGACCGCACGTACCTTTGGCACACTAGAACACGGCGGTTGACCTCGCTGATCCTTATCTACCTTTCCCAAAGTAGCAAGTGGGGAACATGATTCGAGAGTCGAGACCCGCCTTCTTCAGCTAATAAAGCGTCTGAAAACCTGAAGGACTGAAGGCTTATTCTGCAACTGCATATGCGTGGTCCATTATCCAGCACTATACGGGAGCACTTTCCATCCCCATTGTCTCTTGAGAGCCGCAGATCGAGCGATCCCACATCTTGATGAGAGGATTTCAGTCGTTATGCTACTCTCCAGCAAAAGGAAGCCCAGATGATTCATTCAGAGTACAGCATAATCCCTTTACATAGTGCGGTCTCATTATGTCCATCGTTGATCGTTCACATCAATCATCAGAGCCAACCTTCCGTTCGCGCCCACATGTTAGGATCGCACTCCCAAGAACACCAGCACCGTCAGCACACGTGCATACTGCATATACACACCCCGCATGCGTACATACATTTCTTTCAGAAGGTGCAGTACAACCACAACCCTTATCTTTATCCATCATGTGCTGATCCGGCAACTTCAGTGCTCTCTTTCCATAAGCCGTAAATTAGCTTGGTGGTTATTGCAAATCAAACATTGATGCTTGCCACCAAATACAGAAAGCTACATGCATTGCTGCCTTCCTCGTGTCAATGAGATTAGAGCCTGTCAAAATCACATCCTTATAGCTAGTATTTCTATCCATATATATGAACAGCAGGAGTATGAAATGCACAAAATAAAAACCCAAACTAGCGAGGACCTAGCGGTTTTCTTCAGTTAGGATTCTACCCACAGCACCAGCGCAAGCATATCCGCGGCATTGGCACCTCTGATGGCTTGGAGTTAGTTCATATATGGAACCAGTAGAGAATAACTTATTAGCCTATATGCAACCATTTTTGGGATGAAATGTCATCTTCTTTGGATTAAGAATACCATTTTATTTTAGGCAAATTAAGTTTATTAACATACTACACTTTTTACTATGTCCATATGAGTGTATATAATTAGCCAATAGTTGACTAAAACTAGCAAAGTTCCGAAATACATGCACACCTTGTATAGTCGAAACATAGCGAATATTAATATTATAGTAACAATGGACGCATGTTAGTAATGATGGCAGCAATCACCAAAGATCACGAGGAATTAAATATACCCAAAATGAGTGTTTGAGTCAAAAAAAAATTCTTAACGCCATTATACGAAAACATAAACACCGCTGAAACACGTGACTAAAGGTAATTGTCGATAGCCAATTGGTTTCTGATAGAGCACTAACAAACAAAAGTAGCCGCCTTTGGTGATAAAGGTGACCAAATGTATTTGACAATATATATCTGTTTAAACACACAAAATGTGGTGATTATTGTAAGAAAAATAGACCTAGTAATAGGCCATTGGTGATTGTAGTGATTGTATGGCAACATAATTCACGGGACTAACAATGTTTACTAGTATATAAAGACTTGTTTTAAGGATGAGAGGTGATGGATTTGGGTGAACAAACACCTCAAGGTCAAGAGTACATGATAAGGACATGGGAAAATGATAAAGAAGCCCAAGATATCATAGAAGAGAAGCCAATAGAAGAAACCCCGAAGAATCAAAACAGCAAAGACATAGCAATGCAATAGTAGGTAAGGTGAAGAAGAAGTTATGGGAAGTTCAAATAAGAGTAAAATACATAAGCGGTCTCTGAACTCTTTTCGGTGTGTCATCTAGGTTCCTAAACTCCCAAAATGCATTTTTAGATCCCTGAACATGTTCCAAGGTATCTCTCAAAATGAATTTTTAGATACATAAACTTGTCCTGCGGTATCATATAGGTCTCTAAACTCTTGTTACGCCATTGTAAATTTAATAAAAATATTGTTTTACTACTTTAAGTTAATGAAAAAAATTCTACTTTAAATTTAATAAAATGCTATTTTGATTTTTATTGAGAATGGGATCAAATTATCTGTATAAAGTTATACAAAGTGCATGCAAAATATAATTAATTAGTAGGTAATATTCCAGATTAGCATAGATATTTCTATGTTAAATGAGAAACTATAATATTTGTTGTTAATTTTTTAACGATCCAATGGTCTTGATTAACCCATGATGAGTATGATTAGCAAACAACTAATTCAGAATTAAAATGGTCTTAGTGCTCAGATTTCTAAATTAATTGACTAAAACATAGTTCAATAATCAGTCTATTTTGAATACAATTAATTAATGGTGAGTTTGACTAATATGAAAATTCACCTTGAGTATTTAGAGACCCAAATAACACACTGAGATAAGTTCGGGGACCTAAAGATGCATCTTGAGAGTTTAGAGACTCGAATGACACCTCTGGACAAGTTTGGGGATCTAAATATGCATTTTGAGAGTTCAAAGATCTAGATTCCATCTCGAAACTAGTTTGAGGACCGCCCATGTATTTTACTTTTCAAATAAGGCCACTGATACTAATGATGGTAAGTATAGGTGAAACACGGCAGTCGGTGACTGCAGCAGCTGCACACTTGGGCAGAGTTGACAAGCAGCACCAACTACTGCGATGCTTGCTCAAGACCCACGTAAGAATCGGCGGTGATGAAGAAAAGAAAAATTCAGCTCTGGAATGACATATTCTTGCAGTGGTCCATCAATGACCAGCACTACAATTGTTGGTGATCGACTTGGGACCTAGAGTTAGTGGCATAGTAAGCTCCAAAAGGAGTCACTGGTCCAGACACGCTGAGACATCAGACCTTCGTTTCTTGGCTTCCTATGAGTAGCCTCTTAGTTTACATGTTGGCTTTTAATTTGATTTTTTGAGTGGTAAACTTTAAGTTTGTGAGAATGTAGCATTTTCCTACTACACAAGTGAAATAATATATTAACTGATTCCACCTCTTCAAGAAGGTTGAAGTTAGATCTTCTTTCCATTATCTCAAAGACACTACTACAAAAATGAATTTGCTACATACATGTGCCTTTACGTGGGCGGTTCAGATTACTAGTGATATGTGATATGGCGGCGTAACCTCAGGTTACGGACCTCCCTTGGAAATAGATTAACTCTTAGAGGTAATTGACATTAGGAGCCACATGTGCGAATATAAGCCAACTTAAAAATGGTTTCTACAAATTTTATATTGTTTGTATCCTTTTTATCAATATGAGTTTATGATAAAAATTTTGTGAAGGAATAGATCATGTCCATCTTGAACTCTATTCAAGTATATATAATGTTTTTGGACATTTATAGGACTAGTAAAACTTGAACCTGTACCATTGAGAAATATTTATGTATAAAGTATGATCTAGATGTCACAATAGTGTATATTCCTTTGTGTATATCCTAAAAGTTTGCATTATAGATTTTCAAAGAGATGGGAATTGACATGATGTATATGTTCTTCCACAAAATTTCATAGCCAAACCGAACCAAGATACAAAAGCAACAATAGAGCATCAAAACCAGTATGGAACTTTTGGGGCTCAAAAGGCTTGAAAACAATCAAATTTTGGTGTTGACCCAGACAACATGCCTTTGGCGAGTTTCTTTCTTCATGCTGTCCTCGAAGTTTTGATTCTAGGAAAACATGGGCCCAAATCTAGGTTCATATGCAGAAGTTATGCAAACATGATAGCTCAAACTAGAGAATAATCTCACCCAAAAACATAGAGCCAAGCTAAAGATCAAAAAATAGCTCAAAAAATATGGGAAAGAACCACCCGTCTCTTTCACTCCAAGATGTATGATTACAAGCCAAGCTAAAGATCAAAAAATAGCTCAAAAAATAGCCACAAAATTAATCCTTATATTACTCCAAGATGTATGTGTTATGGTCGGCCAAGTATACCAGCGCCGAGCCCGTGGCTGAAACCTGCGCGACAAGGTCAGAACGGCCTCGACGCGCCCAGGAACGAGCGACGCGTCAGAACGGTAGCCCGACACTCCTGTCGGTTATTGCTGGTGTTTAGAATTAGAACTCTTAGAGAGAAGTTGTTGCAGTTCCTTTATATCCTGTACTGGTGAATCCTTGTTGGTTATGCTAGAGATCAGATTGATCTTTGGGCGTCCGTTTCCCCTCTCGCACGCTTACACGCTCCCGCTCGCCATTGCATTCCCTCACGGCCGTCAGGACGGCGCCCGGTCCTCGACATCAGCATGATCCCACGCCACGCCCTTCAATCTCCCACGGATACTCACTTAGGGGATTAGGGGGTAACAATCTAGTATCAGAGATGCCACCAACGGTCCCCGAAGTTCCTCCTGCTGGATCCGCCATCGCCCAGTCATCCACTGCCCCACGGACGTCCAGCGCTCCTACGTCGGCCGCCGACCCGCCTCCGCCTGGCGTTCCGCCCGCGCTGCGCCGCCGTCCGCTCCGGCCACGGCCGCACCGTCGTCTTCATCCCTCGACACGTTAACTTCCGCCATCTTTGGCCTCCAACGCCAGATGGGGCAGTTCGCGTCTCGCCTCACCGCCATGGAAGGTCACTCTTCTTTTCGTTCTCTGATACGTTTGCTTCATCCTCCGGTATCGCGAACGCTGCCGCACCGTTCCCCCCACCAGCATGCATGCCCTTCGGCCTCCCAGGCTATGGCGGCATACCCTCCACCCAACCCACCCCCTCTGTGGTGATCCATCAGCCGCGCCCCACCGAGGCGTGCCCATCACCAAAATTCCGTTCCCGCCGTCTCCTTCTCCAATTCCACAGCAAGCCGACCTTCCTCCAGTCCCTCCACCACATATTCCTGCTGATGATCTAGAGGAGGGCATCGACGTTCCTCGTTATCACAAGTTGTCCTTTCCCACGTTTGATGGCAAAGACGATCTGCTAGGGTGGTTAAACCACTGTGATCACTTCTTCCGCGCTCAGCGCACTCGCGAGGCCGACAAAGTTTGGCTGGCCTCATTCCATCTCACCGGAGTCGCCCAGCACTGGTTCTACATGTTGAAACATGACCTTGGGGACATCAATGCTTTAAGTTGGCCAAACTTTCGTTCTCTCTATCAGCAGCGCTTCGGCCCTCCCCTTGGCACTAACCACCTCTCTGATCTAGCTTGTCTGCCTTTCCGCGGCTCGGTCGCTGAGTACCAGGAGGCATTCCAGACGCGGATGGTGCACGCCGGGTTCCTGTCGCCCCAGCAGTAGGTGCAGCTATTCACAGGCGGCCTCCCTAACCCCATCCACATGGACATGGAGCTCCAAGCCCCGGTGGATCTCCAACATGCGATGTGCCTCGCTCGGGCATATGAGCGCAGGTCGTCTGCACCACCGCGTCCTCCGTGGTTTTCATCGCACCCGACGGGAGTTTCTGCGCCCGTGTCTTCCAAACCACCTTCTTCGCTGGCCCTCGCGCTGCCGACCGCTCGCCTGCCCCATCCCTTCAAGCGTCTATCATCGCAAGACATGGCGGAACGCCGTCGCCAGGGCTTGTGTTACAATCGTGACGAGCCCCACACGTGCGGCCACAAATGTCCCCGCCTCTTCTACCTAGAGGTTTTGGACTTTGACGATGCGCTGCTGATGATCCTTCCACTGACGCCCAGGCGGACGACTTGCCACCACTGATCTCCCTTCATGCTATCACGGGCATTCACACTGAGGACACCATGCAACTCAAGCTGTGCATCGGCAACCACTCCCTGACCGCGCTCCTTGACTCAGGGTCCACCCACAGCTTCATTAGCACCTCGGCTTCCCAACAAGTGGGTCTCTCCTTTGAAGACAGCCCGGACGCCAGTGTCATTGTTGCCAATGGTGACCGCGTCCAATGTCGCGGTCTAGCGCGTGACATTGCCGTTCGGGTGGGGCATGAGCACTTCACGGTGGACTGCTTTGCCATTCCGCTCGACTGCTACGATATGGTGCTTGGTGTCAACTTCCTCAGGACGCTCGGACCCACCTTGTGGGATTTCGACGAAATGTGTTTGGCCTTCTGGCGCCATGGCCGGCACATCTTCTGGCGTGGTGTTGGCTCACCCCTGCATGCCATGCTGGCCGAGCGCCGACTGCACCAACTCCGGGCTTCTGAGCCGGCCTTGCTGGACTGTCTCTTGGCGTAATATGAGGATATCTTTGCCACACCAACCGGCCTCCCTCCATTGCGGGATTGTGACCACCGCATTTACCTAAAGCCGAACACTGAGCCAGTGGCGGTGCGCCAGTACCGTTATCCACAGCTATAGAAGAACGAGCTGGAGGCTCAGTGTTTTGCCATGATAGAACAAGGGATTATCAAGCCAAGTACTTCCCCGTTCTCCGCTCTGGTTCTTCTGGTGAGGAAGCAAGACAACACTTGGCGCTTTGCGTCGATTATTGAGCGCTCAACGATCAGACGGTGAAGGACAAGTTTCCTATTCCCGTGGTGGAAGAGCTCCTTGACAAACTCCATGGTGCGTCCTTTTTCACCAAGTTGGACTTGAGAGCCGGCTAACACCAGGTGCGAGTTCATCCTGCTGACATTGAGAAAACGGCCTTCCGGACGCACCATGGCCACTTTGAATTCCTTGTAATGCCATTTGGACTCACCAACGCTCCTGCTACCTTCCAAGCACTCATGAATTCAGTTCTGCGGCCATTTCTTCGCAAGTTTGTTCTAGTTTTCTTCGATGACATATTGATCTATAGTCGGTCTTACTCTGAGCACTTGCAACACCTGCGAGCCATCTTTGATGTGCTCCGCGCCAACCAGCTCCACATCAAGAGGTCCAAGTGTGCCTTCGCCACTAACTCCATCACATATCTCGGCCATGTCATTTCAGCGTCTGGTGTTGCCATGGACAAAGACAAGGTTGTTGCGTTCACCACCTGGCCGACACCTTGCTCTGCCCATGCTCTGCAAGGTTTCCTCGGCCTGACGGGGTATTACCGGCGGTTCATCCGCGACTTCGGCTCCCTGGCCGCACCCCTCACTCAGCTCCTGCGCAAGGAGTCGCTCATCTGGTCGGATGCCGCTACATCAGCCTTCAACTCCCTCAAGACCGCTCTGTCATCAGCCCCATTTCTCCACCTTCCGGAGTTCACCACACCGTTCATGGTTGATTGTGATGCCTTAGGTACCGGCTTTGGGGCTGTGCTGCACCAGGGAGCAGGACCCATAGCGTTCTACAGCAAGCCCTTTGCAGCCCGGCACTTGAAGATTGCGGCCTATGAGCGGGAACTCATCGGGCTCATGCAGGCAGTTCGCCACTGGCAGCCTTACCTGTGGGGCCGATGCTACATTGTCCGCACGGATCACTACGCGCTGAAGTTCATGTTGGATCAACGCCTATCCACTGTTCCACAACATCAGTGGGTAAGCAAACTCTTTGGATTTGATTTTGCCGTTGAATTCCATCCGGACAGGCTCAACATTGTCGCCGACGCACTCTCGCAGCGTGATGCACCGGCACCAGCGTCACAGTTGCATGCCATGTCCACGCCCGCCTTCAACCTCTTCGCCGACATCTGCGCCGAACTGAACAGCACGGAGGCGTTGCGCCAGCTTCGCGACGGGCTGCCGGCCGCGCGTGGCGCGGAATGGCGTGTGGCCGACAGGCTTGTGCTGCAGGGCGACCGCGTCTACGTCCACCCAGACTCAACGTTCGTTCCGACCATGCTGCACCTGGTGCACACGGAGGGCCATGAAGGCGTGCAAAAGACCGTACATCGACTACGCCGGGACTTCGCCATGGATCGTGATCGCATGGTGGTTCAGGAGTTTGTGCGTTCCTGCTCGACATGCCAATGCAACAAGACACAAACTCTGCATCCCGCAGGCCTTCTCCAACTGTTGGCCATTCCGTCGCGCATTTGGGCGGACATCTCACTTGACTTCATCGAAGGTCTCCTGCGTGTTCATGGTAAGCATCATCCTCACAGTCGTCAACCGCTTCTCCAAGTATGCACACTTCATCGTGCTCGGCCACCCCTACACGGCGTCATTTGTCGCACGCGCGTTCTTCTCCGACATCGTTCGTCTACATGGCTTCCCCGAGTCGGTCGTCAGCGACCGTGATCCGGTGTTCACGGGGCACGTGTGGCACGATCTGTTCCGCGTCGTGGGTGTCGACCTCCGCATGAGCACCGCCTTCCACCCGCAGACGGACGCGCAATCAGAGGCGGTGAACAAAACGATCGCCATGTACCTCTGGTGCCTCACCGGTGATCGACCCCACACCTGGCTAGATTGGCTCCCTTGGGCCGAGTACTGCTACAACACCAGCTACCACTCTGCCCTGCGTACCACTCCGTTTCACGTCGTCTACGGTCACGCCTCTGCCACTGCTGCCGTACACGGTGTCCTCCACCCGTACGATGACGGTGGACACACTGCTTCAGGACCGTGACACGTTCCTCGCCGACGTCCGCGAACGTCTACTCCAGGCTCAAGCTTATGCCAAGAAACAGTATGATGCACATCATCACCCCCTTGAGTTCCTGTTGGTGCGTGGGTCTGGCTCCGTGTCCTACACCGGCCTATGCAGTCGCTCCTGCCCGGCGCGCGTGGCAAACTTAGCCCGTAGTACGCTGGGCCATTTCAGGTCTTGGAACGCGTCGGCAAAGTGGCGTACCGCCTACAGCTGTCCCCGGGTGCCAGGATCCATGACATCTTCCACGTCGGCGTGCTCAAGCCGTTCCACGGCACTCCGCCGTCTGCGCCACCACCACTGCCGCCCATGCAGCACGGCCGCCTCCTCCAACAACCGAAACAAGTGCTGCAATCTCAGCTGCGTCGCAGCAAGTGACACATCCTTGTCAAGTGGACCGGCCTCTCCACGGCCGACGCGTCTTGGGAACCTGTTCCTGACTTCAAGCTTGCATACCGGGACTTCCAGCTCAAGGATGAGCTGCTCCCGGAGGGGGAGAAGAGATGTTATGGTCGGCCAAGTATACCAGCGCCGAGCCCATGGCTGAAGCCTGCGCGACACAGCCAGAACGGCCTCAACGCGCCCAGGAACGAGCGACGCGCTAGAACGGCGGCCCGACGCTCCCTGTCGGTTATTGCTAGTGTTTAGAATTTGAACTCTTAGAGAGAAGTTGTTGCAGTTCCTTTATATCCTGTACTGGTGAATCCTTGTTGGTTATGCTAGAGATCAGATTGATCTTTGGGCGTCCGTTTCCCCTCTCGCACGCTTACACGCTCCCGCTCGCCATTGCATTCCCTCACCGGCCGTCAGGACGGCGCCCGGGCCACGCCACATATATATAGCAGATTCCTATATGCATAAAAATATGCTCTTACATGAAGCATACAACATAAATGTATCATCCAACATTTTATATGTGCATTGTTCAGAGTCGGCACCCTCATGACTTCACTTCACCTTGACATGAGCTTTGTGATTATGCCACATGTCCTTTGAATCTTTGCCGCCAGGTTTTAAGGACCAAACAAGAAAACCTACCATGGCAAACTCACCAATGATCGGTTTTGATGACCGAATAGACAAAACCTTTTGGACACCTGACCGACTCCCCGATTTCAGCTTAGACCTCCGCCAAAAGCCCCAATGCCTACAAATTTTTCACGCTCCTACACATGGGCCGTCTACTCAAACTTGACATCTCCATCATCCTTTACTTGGCTGACAACATCATCATCTTTCTATTGTTCTCATGTATTCTTACACCCTCCATGTCAAGGATGCGACCCACCCATAGCCTCCATATGCTACGCATGACGAGCCAAACAACAAATTCCTCCAATATATTTAGTTGGCCAAAGTACGATAATGTACACATGCAATATGTTGTGCACCACAGAAAGCTCCACTCTCAACATATGTGTCAATCATATAGCAGACCCAAGTCACTCCTTGACTTGGACTCTGAAACTACCCCTTCATGAATGCATTAACCATCACTAAACAATTGTTGACACTACTACATAGATAGTTGTAGAATAGATAGTTTTTCCCTTGTGGGTATTTCTCCAAAGTTTATCAATCCTTTGCATAAGCAACCTAGAACTATTCTAACCAGACATTAAGCAACATGAGATCAGGTTCATAAAGATCATAGTCTAAACATGATGATGTGATGTAACACAAAATGAGATTCGATAGACAGATATACAGATATGAGCATACGATAACCAATCTAGAGAAACTCTAGACTATGCATGTGTTGTAGTTCTAATAAATTAGTAAGATAAATATAGTTCTCATTTCAATCTTCTTTAAATTGCCACCTCTAGTCGGACCCTTGAATACAGACCGCCCTACTAGGCACCGGACCCTGTCACGATCCTGTCATTTTGTGCAAATGGCTAAGAGTGTGCACGAATGCACATGTTGTACTAAGATCTGGTATGAAAGCCTAGCCACCATAACTATGCAAACACCCTGAGCAATCTACATAGGTTGCTAGATTGGGAATAAAATACTTGCAGTAGAACAAATAGTAAAAAGAAGGCACATGGATTGCTGGAGAATCGCAATACATAGATAACTTTACTGGGATGATATTTAATTCATTGAATCACCATCGAGATCATACCTTGATCCAATGAGGGTAGCTAGCTCCTGAACTCCAATCGTGGATCTACCTCGCAGGGTGACCATGTAGACTTTAGCCTATTCTAATCCCTAGGAAGCTGCACGGCCCTCCCGTCAAGCTCCTCTCCTTCTCTGTTGTGAATTAGTCAAATTGTATCCTCGTGGAATGGTGGCAAAGTGTATTTATACCCGAGGAGCCCATGGTTCAAAAAGAAAGGTGAGCTAGTGCAGGAATTCCCTAGGCCGATCAGCCGGGGCCTTTGTTTGACCACTCGCAGTCTTCTTCGTCATCAAGTATCCTCCAAAAATATCTCTCGTATATTGTGACCTATGAGTGGGCTTGGGACTCTGACCTCTTTGGGATTTGAATGGATATTGATGACTTTCCAAACTGCTCCTTGATTCATTGTGATCCTAGACCAACTTGCCAAATCTTCTGGAACTTAGCCTCTAAGTCTTATGTAATGTTCTTGCATGAGATCTGAGCTTCATTGGACTTCATAATAGTGCACGTTGAGTGGCTTGTGGGCCCAAAGGCCTAGTGTCTTGGGCCCCCACGGGTGCGTTCGGTTGTCCTTTTCTGTGGACTAGTCCTTGGTTTTGGTTCTTATTCATTTATGGTCCAATTTGGTCCAAATTCCTTAAAAAATAGAAGAACGTCTTCCGAAACACATATATCAAATATAGCATGATTATTAGGTATCATCAACGATATTGAGGTCATTTATATGTTAATGGTGAAGATAAACAGGGGCAAAAAGATGTCATTAGGGAGCATCAACAACAAATAGAATGATTGAAAACAAAAAACAAAGAATCCATATTCTAGTGGCCAAAAGCCAAGTAAAAGTAAATACAAGGACACCTGATATGACAAAAGATCGTCAACAGACCAAGTAGAAATACTTGGTTCCCAAAGAAAGAGCAAAATCTAAACAAGGACGAAGAGTCAAAGTAAGAGACATCAAAGCTTCTTAGGATCCCAGAAACTTTCAAAGACATTTCTTCATTTTTTTTCTAATCGCTGGTCATAATCAGACAAAGGTTCTTGTCAACTTGGCTTCTCAAATATCCCTTGAAGAGTGTATTATAAATTACACAAAGAAATGGTTTGAGAGACAATAGCTGAAAAATCTCATCTAAGTGGTAAAAAAACAAGTAGAAGCAATGCTCATAGTCACTTGACATAAGAAGAACCACAAAATCAAGATGTAAAACTAATTAGGAAAAGCCCTCAAATATCATGTGAGCAAAGGCCATGTAAAAGAAAAAAAATCGAAACCACTTGGTGTAAGATGGATAACAAAGTACAAACAATCAGGAAAAAGTTAGGCCTTGTTTAGTTCGAAAAGTGGAAACTTGCCGAATCGTAAAAATGGGATGTCGGAAGAGGTATTCGGATACTAATAAAAAACTAATTACACAACTCGCATGGAAATTAAATTTTGAATCTATTAAGCCTAATTAATCCATCATTAGAGATTGTTTACTGTAGCACAATGTTGTCTAATCATGGCCTAATTAGGCTCAATAGATTCATCTCGCGAATTTACCTGGGGGTTATGGAATGGGTTTTGTCATTAATCCACATTTAATACCTCTAATTATTATCCTAACATTCGATGAGATGGGTGAACAGTGAAAACTTGCCGGAAACTTGCCGATCTAAACAAGGCCTTATTGTCCCCGAATAACATGAGCAATGGGTCGGCACAAGACAAAAACATATGACCCCTCAAGAAGAGACAATGGGTGAACACAGTTATATACAAATCAAAAGCCCGAAGCCAAATGTCATTTCCTCAAGAGGAGGTAAAAAGCTTAATACAACTGGCAGAAGAGCAAAGAAATCCATTCTCCCCTCAACATGTGTATTCTACCACTAATGCAAGACTCTTCCTTACTTTTGTGACAACCTGAAAAACTAAATGCTAAAACAAATCTGTATTGAATTTCTACCTCTTGTTGGCAGTATAATCAACAAGAACAATGAAAAAGATTATACCAATTGAAAGATATCGGTTCAATGATAAGCTCATAATGATACCCATGGAAGAATAAACTCAAGATATCAAATGGACATAAAACTCAAAAAACGCTTGATGCCAATTCATGGAGAACTTTAGAAACACTTGACACCAATTAAACATGAAGTCCAAAGATGAGTGCCCTGAGATGGGGCTGCTGGTGGGGTAGAATCCTAGCAAGCTTCACAAGTAGACCGCCAAGAATTGAGAACACAATAACAGTCCACTATATTTCTATCCAATTTGTGCACAAAACTGATCTTAGAATATAGGGAGTCATTCGGGCTATATATGATAGGAACTAAATAAAATCAGTAGGTATATATGCTGTGCCCTGTGGGTAACATTTTCTGACCGTGAGAGCTGAACTTCAATATTTAGAAGACTGCATTATGAAACAGCGTCTCCCATAACCTTTATGCACTACGGGAAACCCCGTATTTGCCGAGTGCCCAACCCTTCGCCGAGTGCTAAATTTCGGGCACTCGGCAAATACGGGATATGCCGGGTGTAGGAAACAAAACACTCGGCGAAAGGTTTACACTCGGCAAACCCAAACTTTGCCGAGTGTCAAACTCGGAACACACGGCAAAGACGCCTTTGCCGAGTGTCCGCAAACCGGCACTCGGCAAAGCGCAACATGGCCCACCTGCCAGGCCGCCGCCGTCGCGCGGTCCGGACGGCGGCTAACGGTCGACCTATTTGCCGAGTGCCAGCCCAAGAGCACTCGGCAAACGTCTGCCCGGCCCCACTTGTCAGGCAGCCGCCGTCACGCTGTCTGGACGGCGGCTAACGGTCGGGGGCTTTGCCGAGTGCCCTAGGGTTAGCACTCGGCAAAGATCCCTTTTGCCGAGTGTATTTTATGGCACTCGGCAAATCGTGGCTCCATATTTCATGTAAATGCTTCCAATCCTTTTTTGTTGATTCAAGTATGATACAGTGTACCCTATGTTGCAATTTAGGATTTTTTTCGGCTCGTTTACTATATTCAATGATTTTGTTTCATTAAATTGAATTTTTTGTTTAATTCAAAATTTGAACTACAGGTGTTTGAAATCTTGGAACAGAGTGATTGCAAAAATGATATTCATGTTACTAACTCCTTATTTAGGCAATATCAATGAGAAATAAGTCAATTTGGCAAATGATATTTTTGAAACACGACGATGTACGTGTGGTAGGATTGTTTTTTAATTATAAAAAATTATAATGAACTCCGAAAATCCTGAGATTTGTCGAGAGCTCATGATATCTTATGTGGAGG
>CM014272.1:53514262-53527880 GCA_004135705.1 Alloteropsis semialata
TGATGAAGCCATATTGATTTTTATGAATCATAGCAGGGATCAACTTTTGGAGTCTATTGGCCAGTAGCTTTGTAATGAGTTTGATTACAGTGTTCAAAAGGGAAATGGGCCTAAATTCTGAAACTATCAAGGGGCTAGGAACCTTGGGTATCAGGGAAACAAAGGAACCATTTATGCTTCGAAGGCAGATGTTACCCCAAGATTAATGTTGTTACGGGTGGCCAATTGTATTTTAAAAATGGGGAAAGAAGCGTTGTTACGGTCAAGGCAGATGTTACCCCAAGATCAATGTTGTTACGGGTGGCCAATTGTATTTTAAAAATGGGGAAAGAAGCATTGTTACCGTGACCGTCTCCCTCGGATTCTACCTGAGCGCGATAGGATCCGAACACGTCTACCGGCTACTCGATCGCCGCGGTGGTCTACTGACCAGTTGATTGTCAGGTAGTAAGCAAATACCTGATGGTGACAAGGATCAAGAAAGAGCCATCGGGCGCCACTCGCTGAATTGGCCATTGACCTGTACGTAGTGCTCATTATTGCTTTAGTTTGTCGTTACATATATAAGAAGTGAAATCCAGCTGTGTGCGACAAACACATTGATCTGTTCTTCTGTTCCGACGTCTATAAGGGTCTGTTTACCTCACCCATTTTGCATAACGTTTTGCATAACGCACGCTTTCCAATGCATTTTTTCTCTCTGTAAACACTATATATAACGTAAAAATACTATGCATAACGCTGCATCTAAACACCCCCATAGTGTGAGCTCGGCACGAGGTAGCATGTGGCAGCATCACTGGGCCAAGCCAAAACGGAGACCGCACGTACCTTTGGCACACTAGAACACGGCGGTTGACCTCGCTGATCCTTATCTACCTTTCCCAAAGTAGCAAGTGGGGAACATGATTCGAGAGTCGAGACCCGCCTTCTTCAGCTAATAAAGCGTCTGAAAACCTGAAGGACTGAAGGCTTATTCTGCAACTGCATATGCGTGGTCCATTATCCAGCACTATACGGGAGCACTTTCCATCCCCATTGTCTCTTGAGAGCCGCAGATCGAGCGATCCCACATCTTGATGAGAGGATTTCAGTCGTTATGCTACTCTCCAGCAAAAGGAAGCCCAGATGATTCATTCAGAGTACAGCATAATCCCTTTACATAGTGCGGTCTCATTATGTCCATCGTTGATCGTTCACATCAATCATCAGAGCCAACCTTCCGTTCGCGCCCACATGTTAGGATCGCACTCCCAAGAACACCAGCACCGTCAGCACACGTGCATACTGCATATACACACCCCGCATGCGTACATACATTTCTTTCAGAAGGTGCAGTACAACCACAACCCTTATCTTTATCCATCATGTGCTGATCCGGCAACTTCAGTGCTCTCTTTCCATAAGCCGTAAATTAGCTTGGTGGTTATTGCAAATCAAACATTGATGCTTGCCACCAAATACAGAAAGCTACATGCATTGCTGCCTTCCTCGTGTCAATGAGATTAGAGCCTGTCAAAATCACATCCTTATAGCTAGTATTTCTATCCATATATATGAACAGCAGGAGTATGAAATGCACAAAATAAAAACCCAAACTAGCGAGGACCTAGCGGTTTTCTTCAGTTAGGATTCTACCCACAGCACCAGCGCAAGCATATCCGCGGCATTGGCACCTCTGATGGCTTGGAGTTAGTTCATATATGGAACCAGTAGAGAATAACTTATTAGCCTATATGCAACCATTTTTGGGATGAAATGTCATCTTCTTTGGATTAAGAATACCATTTTATTTTAGGCAAATTAAGTTTATTAACATACTACACTTTTTACTATGTCCATATGAGTGTATATAATTAGCCAATAGTTGACTAAAACTAGCAAAGTTCCGAAATACATGCACACCTTGTATAGTCGAAACATAGCGAATATTAATATTATAGTAACAATGGACGCATGTTAGTAATGATGGCAGCAATCACCAAAGATCACGAGGAATTAAATATACCCAAAATGAGTGTTTGAGTCAAAAAAAAATTCTTAACGCCATTATACGAAAACATAAACACCGCTGAAACACGTGACTAAAGGTAATTGTCGATAGCCAATTGGTTTCTGATAGAGCACTAACAAACAAAAGTAGCCGCCTTTGGTGATAAAGGTGACCAAATGTATTTGACAATATATATCTGTTTAAACACACAAAATGTGGTGATTATTGTAAGAAAAATAGACCTAGTAATAGGCCATTGGTGATTGTAGTGATTGTATGGCAACATAATTCACGGGACTAACAATGTTTACTAGTATATAAAGACTTGTTTTAAGGATGAGAGGTGATGGATTTGGGTGAACAAACACCTCAAGGTCAAGAGTACATGATAAGGACATGGGAAAATGATAAAGAAGCCCAAGATATCATAGAAGAGAAGCCAATAGAAGAAACCCCGAAGAATCAAAACAGCAAAGACATAGCAATGCAATAGTAGGTAAGGTGAAGAAGAAGTTATGGGAAGTTCAAATAAGAGTAAAATACATAAGCGGTCTCTGAACTCTTTTCGGTGTGTCATCTAGGTTCCTAAACTCCCAAAATGCATTTTTAGATCCCTGAACATGTTCCAAGGTATCTCTCAAAATGAATTTTTAGATACATAAACTTGTCCTGCGGTATCATATAGGTCTCTAAACTCTTGTTACGCCATTGTAAATTTAATAAAAATATTGTTTTACTACTTTAAGTTAATGAAAAAAATTCTACTTTAAATTTAATAAAATGCTATTTTGATTTTTATTGAGAATGGGATCAAATTATCTGTATAAAGTTATACAAAGTGCATGCAAAATATAATTAATTAGTAGGCAATATTCCAGATTAGCATAGATATTTCTATGTTAAATGAGAAACTATAATATTTGTTGTTAATTTTTTAACGATCCAATGGTCTTGATTAACCCATGATGAGTATGATTAGCAAATAACTAATTCAGAATTAAAATGGTCTTAGTGGTCAGATTTCTAAATTAATTGACTAAAACATAGTTCAATAATCAGTCTATTTTGAATACAATTAATTAATGGTGAGTTTGACTAATATGAAAATTCACCTTGAGTATTTAGGGACCCAAATAACACACTGAGATAAGTTCGGGGACCTGAAGATGCATCTTGAGAGTTTAGAGACTCGAATGACACCTCTGGACAAGTTTGGGTATCTAAATATGCATTTTGAGAGTTCAAAGATCTAGATTCCATCTCGAAACTAGTTTGAGGACCGCCCATGTATTTTACTTTTCAAATAAGGCCACTGATACTAATGATGGTAAGTATAGGTGAAACACGGCAGTCGGTGACTGCAGCAGCTGCACACTTGGGCAGAGTTGACAAGCAGCACCAACTACTGCGATGCTTGCTCAAGACCCACGTAAGAATCGGCGGTGATGAAGAAAAGAAAAATTCAGCTCTGGAATGACATATTCTTGCAGTGGTCCATCAATGACCAGCACTACAATTGTTGGTGATCGACTTGGGACCTAGAGTTAGTGGCATAGTAAGCTCCAAAAGGAGTCACTGGTCCAGACACGCTGAGACATCAGACCTTCGTTTCTTGGCTTCCTATGAGTAGCCTCTTAGTTTACATGTTGGCTTTTAATTTGATTTTTTGAGTGGTAAACTTAAGTTTGTGAGAATGTAGCATTTTCCTACTACACAAGTGAAATAATATATTAACTGATTCCACCTCTTCAAGAAGGTTGAAGTTAGATCTTCTTTCCATTATCTCAAAGACACTACTACAAAAATGAATTTGCTACATACATGTGCCTTTACGTGGGCGGTTCAGATTACTAGTGATACGTGGTATGGCGGCGTAACCTCAGGTTACGGACCTCCCTTGGAAATAGATTAACTCTTAGAGGTAATTGACCTTAGGAGCCACATGCGCGAATATAAGCCAACTTAAAAATGGTTTCTACAAATTTTATATTGTTTGTATCCTTTTTATCAATATGAGTTTATGATAAAAATTTTGTGAAGGAATAGATCATGTCCATCTCGAACACTACTAAAGTATATATAATGTTTTTGGACATTTATAGGACTAGTAAAACTTGAACCTGTACCATTGAGAAATATTTATGTATAAAGTATGATCTAGATGTCACAATAGTGTATATTCCTTTGTGTATATCCTAAAAGTTTGCATTATAGATTTTCAAAGAGATGGGAATTGACATGATGTATATGTTCTTCCACAAAATTTCATAGCCAAACCGAACCAAGATACAAAAGCAACAATAGAGCATCAAAACCAGTATGGAACTTTTGGGGCTCAAAAGGCTTGAAAACAATCAAATTTTGGTGTTGACCCAGACAACATGCCTTTGGCGAGTTTCTTTCTTCATGCTGTCCTCGAAGTTTTGATTCTAGGAAAACATGGGCCCAAATCTAGGTTCATATGCAGAAGTTATGCAAACATGATAGCTCAAACTAGAGAACAACCTCACCCAAAAACATAGAGCCAAGCTAAAGATCAAAAAATAGCTCAAAAAATATGGGAAAGAACCACCCGTCTCTTTCACTCCAAGATGTATGATTACGAGCCAAGCTAAAGATCAAAAAATAGCTCAAAAAATAGCCACAAAATTAATCCTTATATTACTCCAAGATGTATGTGTTATGGTCGGCCAAGTATACCAGCGCCGAGCCCATGGCTGAAGCCTGCGCGACACGGCCAGAACGGCCTCGACGCGCCTAGGAACGAGCGACACGCCAGAACGGCAGCCCGACGCTCCCTGTCGGTTATTGCTGGTGTTTAGAATTTCAACTCTTAGAGAGAAGTTGTTGCAGTTCCTTTATATCCTGTACTGATGAATCCTTGTTGGTTATGCTAGAGATCAGATTGATCTTTGGGCGTCCGTTTCCCCTCTCGCACGCTTACGTGCTCCCGCTCGCCATTGCATTCCCTTGCAGGCCGTCAAGACGGCGCCCGGTCCTCGACGTCGGCATGATCCCACGCCACGCCCTTCAATCTCCCACGGATACTCACTTAGGGGATTAGGGGGTAACAATCTAGTATCAGAGATGCCACCAACGGTCCCCGAAGTTCCTCCTGCTGGATCCGCCATCGCCCAGTCATCCACTGCGCCATGGACGTCCGGCGCTCCTACGCCGTCCACTACGGCCGCGGCTGCACCGTCGTCTTCATCCCTCGACACGTTAACTTCCGCCATCTTTGGCCTCCAACGCCAAATGGGACAGTTTGCGTCTCACCTCACTGCCATGGAAGGTCGCTCTTCTTTTCGTTCTCATGATACGTTTGCTTCATCCTCCGGTATCGCGAACGCTGCCGCACCGTTCCCCCCACCAGCATGCATGCCCTTCGGCCTCCCAGGCTATGGCGGCATACCCTCCACCCAACCCACCCCCTCTGTGGTGATCCATCAGCCGCGCCCCACCGAGGTGTGTCCATCACCGAAATTTCGTTCCCGTCGTCTCCTTCTCCAATTCAACAACAGGCCGACCTTCCTTCAGTCCCTCCACCACATATTCCCGCTGATGATCCAGAGGAGGGCATCGGCGTTCCTCGTTATCACAAGTTGTCCTTTGATGGGAACTAGGGTGCCCGATCTTCCGTCAGGTGAAGGATAACTCGCTTTGGGCGGAGGTGACGCACCGATCCGGCTTCAGATCTCAAAGACCCGAACTCCTGCAATCTTAGCACCACGATTCCTCTGGTTATCAACCGTGTCACAACCCGGTTGACCTCGCCACGAAGGCTAATCCCTGCCTGCGAAAACGAAGAACACAAGCAAGAACTCGAAAGACGCAGCTCAGATATGAAGTGACAAACTGCAGATGAATGATTAAGCACACGAGTTGGGGTCTTACAAACCGATGAACGGTGAAACTGTTCTTGACGGAATAATCTAAGCAAAACCCGAGTCTAAACCGGCAGTGGCTGCTGAGTTTATGGGGTGAACTAGGGTTGGGGGCGGCCAAAGGGGGCGCCCACAACATGGGCTGAAGGCCCGACTCGATACAAGGCCAACTTGGGCCAAAATAGGTGGTGCAGCAACTTGTTATGGTCACACACCATATCCACGAGGTTTCTGGAGCTAGGACCAGAACCAAATCGACGGCATCATCGTCCCCTTTCCAACGGGTCCTTATACGCCTCATTTCGACATCGTATGATGGAGATATTGCCGAAACCGTGCGGGGGTGTAGGCTGAATCCGAGACGAATGTGACAGCTGAGTCGGGGACGAAGTCCAACATGGGGAAGGCCATGGCGCGTGCGTGTCCAGCATGGTGATGTCCTCATCATCCTCCCCTTCTTGAATCTGAGTCGTCCTCGACTCCATCCCATCATCAATCTCCTGCAAAAGGTTAGTGACCGCAGGATGCAAAAGACGACACATAGATGCATTGGAGAAAGACACATCTCGACAAAGCATAGTATAGCAAGGTGCATCATGATTATCACAAAGTTCAGCTTGAGCAGATGTAGTAGCAAGAAAAACACCTCCCTTTAACTTAATTCCTTCATGTTTAGCATCAGAAGATTCATTGTTACTAGGTGCATTCTTATCATTTTCAGCAAGGTCAGTAAAATGTTTCCTAATAGCAGCAGGCGATAAAGGAAGCAAGGTAATGTTCTTATCCTTATGCATATCACTAGGAAGGTAATGTTCTTATCCCTATGCATGAAAGTATATGTATTAGTTCTACCATGGTGTGCAGCATCCTTATCATATTCCCATGTACGTCCTAATAAAAGCGAACATGCTTGCATAGGTATGACATCAAAATCAGCATAATCATAATAAGAGCCAACTGAAAAGTGTATGCGTGCAGAGTGAGTTACCTTTGCCATACCACTATTATTGAACCATTCAATGTGGCACGAAAAACGTAGTGGTTGAGTGGTTAAACCAAGCTTGCTGACCAAATCCGAACTCACCAAGTTGTTGCAGCTTCCAGTGTCAATAATGGTGAGAACACGTCGCTCCTGGACGACGAGAAACATGTGGAACAAGTTGTTGCGCTGGGCCTTCATGTCGTCCTCATGTTCCTCCTGTGCGGAGAGCACACGCTGCACAAGAAGGCTAGGAAAACCCGCGGAAGCATCTTCGGAGTTAATGGTGGTCTCCTCCGAACCTGCAGCAATGTTAGCAGCAAAAACCACATCATCTTCAACATCACTAGCACTTACATATCCATCTCCGTCCGGTGAAGCGATGAAAGCACGAGTACTTGGACAGTCCTTCATGACATGGCCCATGCCCTTGCAGCGGTGGCACACGATGTTTGCAGATTTACTCGAAGAGCTCTTGGCGGAAGTAGGCTGGGTCTTGTTCTGCTGGGCCTGCACATTAGACACATTGCTTACCGCAGAAGAAAACGCCGTAGCTGGTGGTGACGAACGTGTACTCGCTGGTGGCGTGAAGGTCTTGGGCGTGGATGCGCTCATGCGTCGACCCTGCAATTCTTTTTCTGCAAGTATAGCAAGCTGGAACAACTGGTTGGTGGTAGTAAAATCTTTATAGTCAACAATATCCTGAATGTCACGTCTCAAACCACCATAAAAACGACAAACCTTATCCTCTGGATCCTCAACTACCCCACAACGAATCATGCCCTTTTGAAGCTCTGCATAATACTCTTGAACAGACATATCGCCCTGCTCTAAACGTTGTAATTTCTTACGTAAATCACGCTTATAAGATGTAGGAACAAAACGATCACGCATGGCAAGTTTAAACCCATCCCAAGTATCAGGTTGCATGTTTAAAGAAGCACACTCTTGCCACCAGATTGTAGCAAAATCTTTAAATTCACTAGTGGCTTGTCTAACCTTATGGCGATCGGGAACAAGGTGGGAAGCAAATTTTTGTTCTACTGTCATCTCCCAATCTAGGTATTGTTCTGCATCATATCTCCCATGAAAAGATGGAATGGTAAATTTAATTGTAGCATAAGGATCATCGTTACCTTGTCGATGTCGAGTTTTGTTACCTCCCATACCCGTTTTATTGCGTTCAAGTCTTTTACGCATCTTCTTCTCGCTGGTCAGCCTGTGATCAATCAAACCATCAGGACCGTACACAATGTCATCATCGAGGTCATCAATATCCTCGACCTCCGCATCTTCAGTCTTGGGGACAGCCTCAAGCGCCTCAACTCGTCCGGTCAAGGTGGCCACTCGCTTGTCCACACTCTCAATCGCATGATTGCCATCTCTGATTTCCTTCGTTAATTTGTTCATCTCATCAATTAGGGAATCCTTCAATTCCTGCAACTGACTAGACAAAACAGGCACGTCGTCTGGCATGGTTAAGTATTAGTAAAGACCCTATGAACTATGTGGTTGGTTGGTGGAATCACACTCTCACACACGTCTTACCAAGTTCTTACCAATGCAAGCAGTGGATGGTACAACCGGTGGCTGGTTCGTGATACCTGTGAGGAAGTGGTACCAAGATTGCAAGGGTCCTTCGCTGTACTGATCTGAAGTATCTGTTTGTGGAGCTTAGGACAGGCACAATATGTATATGTGGAACAATTAACGAATGCAGAGTAGCAAAGTTCAATAAGTATCCAAAGCACAAGTCACAATTGCTGGCTAAGATGCGTTTCTAGACGTAGCACAACAAGTTGGAACAAAGAACAATGGAAAAAGCTCAAAGAACAAGCTCAATGGCAGTGTTGTAATTTTTGTACTAAGATTGCCAAAAAGGCACTAGTAGGAACCACAGTTGTTTTTTATTTTCTTTTTTGTTTTATTTTTTTGATATTTTTCTCACAACGAGAAACACCAGAAAAGGAGCCACACAAAATTGGAGCTCAAACAGAGATCAGATGTGGTCTACAGAATTTCTGGAACTATCACGAAAATCCCTGAAACAGCTTGTGAATTTCAAAACTATTTTTCCCAATTTTTTTAATTTTTCTGAGAATGGCCTGACGAGTAGCTGGTAAATCGTATGTGCAACTTTTCGTTGCCAAGCTGCTGTAAAAAAATGAGCCAAAACGGAGCACCGAGCGAAAAGTTATGCCCGTTTTACCGAAGGTACCTCAAGTTATGTTTTCGGAGAGGCACAACTCGGCAGATAGAACAACAGCGGCTAAGGCAAAGCTTCCCTATCCGATCACGGCTGAGCAAAGCTTCTCAGCAACCAAAACCAAGGGTAAATCCTCCCTGGTATGTGTAGCAAGCAATAGGTATTCGCCAAATGAAACAAGGATTAGGTATGCGATGCAAAAGGCGACCAAAGCGGCTTGCAACCTATCTAGGGTTTGCGCAGCGAGAGTCCACACAAGGCGGCTAGCGGGGGCAAGTCGAGTAATGGGGTGGATCGACTTGTTGTTTGGGTAAAGGTGGATGGGATAGCGGCGGAAACAAACACACAAGCAAAGGGCGGTTGAACTACGACGACGAACACGACCTAAACCAGCAACAAGACTCGACCACGGACACAAACTCAACAAAGCGAAACTGAAACGAAATTGCAAGGCTAACACAGGGGTTCTAGGACAGCGGAAATTTTTGTAGGTTTTTTGTGGACTATGATACAAAGGTGAAAATCTAAACTAGGATAAAGCGCCTGACAGTAATACCTGAGTCTCTGATTACCACTTGACGGGAACAAGGGTGCCCGATCTTCCGTCAGGTGAAGGATAACTCGTTTTGGGCGGAGGTGACGCACCGATCCGGCTTCAGATCTCAAAGACCCGAACTCCTGCAATCTTAGCACCACGATTCCTCTGGTTATCAACCGTGTCACAACCCGGTTGACCTCGCCACGAAGGCTAATCCCTGCCTGCGAAACGAAGAACACAAGCAAGAACTCGAAAGACGCAGCTCAAATATGAAGTGACAAACTGCAGATGAATGATTAAGCACACGAGTTGGGGTTTTACAAACCGACGAACGGCGAAACTGTTCTTGACAGAATAATCTAAGCAAAACCCGAGTCTAAACCGGCAGCGGCTGCTGAGTTTATGGGGTGAACTAGGGTTGGGGGCGGCCAAAGGGGGCGCCCACAACATGGGCTGAAGTCCCGACTCGATACAAGGCCAAGTTGGCCCAAAATAGATGGTGCAGCACCTTGTCGTGGTCACACAGCATGATTCACGAGGTTTCTGGAGCTAGGACGAGAACCAAATCGACGGCATCGTCGTCTCCTTCCCAACGGGTCCTTATACGCCTTGTTTCGACGTTGTATGATGGCGATATCGCCAAAACCGTGCAGGGGTGTAGGCTGAATCCGAGACGAACGTGGCAGCTGAGTCGGGGACGAAGTCCAACGTGGGGAAGGCCATGGCGCGTGCGTGTCCAGCATGGTGATGTCCTCGTCATCCTTTCCCACATTTGATGGCAAAGACGATCCGCTAGGGTGGTTAAACCACTGTGATCACTTCTTCCGCGCTCAGCGCACTCGCGAGGCCGACAAAGTTTGGCTGGCCTCATTCCATCTCACCGGAGTCGCCCAGCACTGGTTCTACATGTTGAAACGTGACCTTGGGCACATCAATGCTTTAAGCTGGCCGAACTTTCATTCTCTCTGTCAGCAACACTTTGGCCCTCCCCTTGGCACTAACCACCTCTCCGATCTGGCGCGTCTGCCTTTCCGCGGCTCGATCGCTGAGTACCAGGAGGCATTCCAGACGCGGATGGCGCACGCCGGGTTCCTGTCGCCCCAGCAGCAGGTGCAGCTCTTCACAGGCGGCCTCCCTGACCCCATCCGCACGGACGTGGAGCTCCAAGCCCCGGTGGATCTCCAACATGCAATGTGCCTCGCTCGGGCATATGAGCGCAGGTCGTCTGCACCACCGCGTCCTCCGTGGTTTTCATCGCACCCGACGGGAGTTTCTACGCCCGTGTCCTCCACACCACCTTCATCACTGGCCCTTGCGCAGCCGGCCGCTCGCCCGCCCCCATCCCTTCAAGCGTCTGTCGCCGCAAGACATGGCAGAACGCCGTCGCCAGGGCTTGTGTTACAATTGTGACGAGCCCCACACACGCGGCCACAACTGTCCCCGCCTCTTCTATACCTAGAGGTTTCGGACTTCGACGATGCGCTGCTGATGATCCTTCCACTACCACTGAGGCAGACGACTTGCCGCCACTGATCTCCCTTCATTCTATCACGGGCATTCGCACTGAGGACACCATGCAACTCAAGCTGTGCATCGGCAACCACTCCCTGACCGCGCTCCTTGACTCAGGGTCCACCCACAGCTTCATCAGCACCTCGGCTTCCCAACAAGTGGGTCTCTCCTTTGAAGATAGCCCGGACGCCAGTGTCATTGTTGCCAATGGTGACCGCGTCCAATGTCGCGGTCTGGTGCGTGACATTGCTGTTCGGGTGGGGCATGAGCACTTCGCGGTGGACATCTTCGCCATTCCGCTCGACTGCTACGATATGGTGCTTAGTGTTAGCTTCCTTAGGACACTCGGACCCACCTTTTGGGATTTCGACGATCTATGTTTGGCCTTCTGGCGCCATGGCCGGCGCATCTTCTGGCGTGGTGTTGGCTCACCCCTGCATGCCATGCTGGCCGAGCGCCGACTGCACCAACTCCGGGCTTCTGAGCCGGCCTTGCTGGACTGTCTCTTGGCGTCATATGAGGATATCTTTGCCACACCAACCGGCCTCCCTCCATTGCGGGATTGTGACCACCGCATTTACCTAAAGCCGAACACTGAGCCAGTGGCGGTGCGCCAGTACCGTTATCCACAGCTATAGAAGAACGAGCTGGAGGCTCAGTGTTTTGCCATGCTAGAACAAGGGATTATCAAGCCAAGTACTTCCCCGTTCTCCGCTCTGGTTCTTCTGGTAAAGAAGCAAGACAACACTTGGCGCTTTTGCGTCGATTATCGAGCGCTCAATGATCAGACGGTGAAGGACAAGTTTCCTATTCCCGTGGTGGAAGAGCTCCTTGACAAACTCCATGGTGCGTCCTTTTTCACCAAGTTGGACTTGAGAGCCGGCTAACACCAGGTGCGAGTTCATCCTGCTGACATTGAGAAAATGGCCTTCCAGACGCACCACGGCCTGACCAGCATAGCTGGTAAATCGTATGTGCAACTTTTCGTTGCCAAGCTGCTGTAAAAAAATGAGCCAAAACGGAGCACCGAGCGAAAAGTTATGCCCGTTTTACCGAAGGTACCTCAAGTTATGGTTTTGGAGAGGCACAACTCGGCAGATAGAACAGCAGCGGCTAGGGCAAAGCTTCCCTATCCGATCACGGCTGAGCAAAGCTTCTCAGCAACCAAAACCAAGGGTAAATCCTCCCTGGTATGTGTAGCAAGCAATAGGTATTCGCCAGATGAAACAAGGATTAGGTATGCGATGAAAAAGGCGACCAAAGCGGCATGCAACCTATCTAGGGTTTGCGCAGTGAGAGTTCACACAAGGCGGCTAGCGGGGGCAAGTCGAGTAATGGGGTGGATTGACTTATTGTTTGGGTAAAGGTGGATGGGATAGTGGAGGAAACAAACACACAAGCAAAGGGCGGTTGAACTACGACGACGAACACGACCTAAACCAGCAACAAGACTCGACCACGGACACAAACTCAACAAAGCGAAACTGGAATGAAATTGTAAGGCTAACATAGGGGTTCTAGGACAGCGGAAATTTTTGTAGGTTTTTTGTGGACTATGGGACAAAGGTGAAAATCTAAACTAGGATAAAGCGCCAGATGGTAATACCTGAGCCTCTGATTACAACTTGATGGGAACTAGGGTGCCCGATCTTCCGTCAGGTGAAGGATAACTCGCTTTGGGCGGAGGTGACGCACCGATCCGGCTTCAGATCTCAAAGACCCGAACTCCTGCAATCTTAGCACCACGATTCCTCTGGTTATCAACCGTGTCACAACCTGGTTGACCTCGCCACGAAGGCTAATCCCTGCCTGCAAAATGAAGAACACAAGCAAGAACTTGAAAGACGCAGCTCAAATATGAAGTGACAAACTGCAGATGAATGATTAAGCACACGAGTTGGGGTTTTACAAACCGATGAACGGCGAAACTGTTCTTGATAGAATAATCTAAGCAAAACCTGAGTCTAAACCAGCGGCAGCTGCTGAGTTTATGGGGTGAACTAGGGTTGGGGGCGGCCAAAGGGGGCGCCCACAACATGGGCTGAAGGCCCGACTCGATACAAGGCCAAGTTGGCCCAAAATAGGTGGCGTTGTCATGGTCACACAGCATGATCACAAGGTTTCTGGAGCTAGGACGAGAACCAAATCGACGGCATCGTCGTCCCCTTTCCAACGGGTCCTTATACGCCTCGTTTCGACGTCGTATGATGGAGATATCGCCAAAACCGTGCGGGGGTGTAGGCTGAATCCGAGACGAACATGGCAGCTGAGTCGGGGACGAAGTCCAACGTGGGGAAGGCCATGGCGCGTGCGTGTCCAGCATGGTGATGTCGTCATCATCCTTTCCCATGTTTGATGGCAAAGACGATCCGCTAGGGTGGTTAAACTACTGTGATCACTTCTTCCGCACTCGGCGCACCCGCGAGGCCGACAAAGTTTAGCTGGCCTCGTTCCATCTCACCGGAGTCGCCCAGCACTGGTTCTACATGTTGAAACGTGACCTTGG
>CM014272.1:53528089-53626617 GCA_004135705.1 Alloteropsis semialata
CCCATCCCTTCAAGCGTCTGTCGCCGCAAGACATGGCAGAACGCCGTCGCCAGGGCTTGTGTTACAATTGTGACGAGCCCCACACACGCGGCTACAAATGTCTCCGCCTCTTCTATACCTAGAGGTTTCGGACTTCGACGATGCGCTGCTGATGATCCTTCCACTAACGCCGAGGCGGACGACTTGCCACCCCTGATCTCCCTTCATGCTATCACAGGCATTCGCACTGAGGACACCATGCAACTCAAGCTGTGCATCGGCAACCACTCCCTGACCGCGCTCCTTGACTCAGGGTCCACCCACAGCTTCATCAGCACCTCGGCTTCCCAACAAGTGGGTCTCTCCTTTGAAGACAGCCCGGACGCCAGTGTCATTGTTGCCAATGGTGACCGCGTCCAATGTCGCGGTCTGGTGCGTGACATTGCTGTTCAGGTGGGGCATGAACACTTCGCGGTGGACTTCTTCGCCATTCCGCTCGACTGCTACGATATGGTGCTTGGTGTCAATTTCCTCAGGACGCTCGGACCCACCTTGTGGGATTTCGATGATCTATGTTTGGCCTTCTGGCGCCATGGCCGGCGCATCTTCTGGTGTCGTGTTGGCGCATCTTCTGGTGTCGTGCTGGCCGAGCGCCGACTGCACCAGCTCCGGGCTTCCGAGCCGGCCTTGCTGGACCGTCTCTTGGCGTAATATGAGGATATCTTTGCCACACCAACTGGCCTCCCTCCATCGCGGGATTGTGACCACCGCATTCACCTGAAGCCGAACACTAAGCCAGTGGCGGTGCGCCTGTACCGTTATCCACAGCTACAGAAGAACGAGCTGGAGGCTCAGTGTTCTGCCATGCTAGAACAAGGGATTATCAAGCCAAGTACTTCCCCGTTCTCCGCTCTGGTTCTTCTGGTGAAGAAGCAAGACAACACTTGGCACTTTTGCATCGATTATCGAGCGCTCAATGATCAGACGGTGAAGGACAAGTTTTCTATTCCCGTGGTGGAAGAGCTCGTTGACGAACTCCATGGTGCGTCCTTTTTCACCGAGTTGGACTTGAGAGCCGGCTAACACCAGGTGCGAGTTCATCCTGCTGACATTGAGAAAACGGCCTTCCGGACGCACCATGGCCACTTTGAATTCCTTGTAATGCCATTTGGACTCACCAACGCTCCTGCTACCTTCCAAGCACTCAAGAATTCAGTTCTGCGGCCATTTCTTCGCAAGTTCATTCTAGTTTTCTTCGACGACATATTCCATCTTTGATATGCTCCGCGCCAAGCAGCTCCACATCAAGAGGTCCAAGTGTGCCTTCGCCACTTACTCCATCACATATCTCGGCCATGTCATTTCAGCGTCTGGTGTTGCCATGGACAAAGACAAGGTTGTTGCGTTCACCACCTGGCCGACACCTTGCTCTGCCCATGCTCTGCAAGGTTTCCTCGGCCTGGCAGGGTATTACCGGCGGTTCATCCGCGACTTCGGCTCCCTGGCCGCACCCCTCACTCAGCTCCTGCGCAAGGAGTCGTTCATCTGGTCGGATGCCGCTACATCAGTCTTTCAACCCCCACAAGACCGCTCTGTCGTCAGCCCCAGTTCTCCAACTTCCGGAGTTCACCACACCGTTCATGGTTGATTGTGATGCCTCAGGTACCGGCTTTGGGGCTGTGCTGCACCAGGGAGCAGGACCCATAGCGTTCTACAGTGCAGCCCGACACTTGAAGATTGCGGCCAATGAACGGGAACTCATCGGGCTCGTGCAGGCAGTTCGCCACTGACAGCCTTACCTGTGGGGCTGACGCTTCATTGTCCGCACGGATCACTATACGCTGAAGTTCATATTGGATCAACGCCTATCCACTGTTCCACAACATCAGTGGGTAAGCAAACTCTTTGGATTTGATTTTGCCGTTGAATTCCATCCGGGCAGGCTCAACATTGTCGCCGACGCACTCTCGCGACGTGATGCACCGGCACCCGCGTCACAGTTGCACGCCATGTCCACGCACGCCTTCAACCTCTTCGCCGACATCCGCGCTGAACTGAACAGCACCGAGGCGCTGCGCCAGCTTCGCGACGGGCTGCCGGTCGCGCGTGGCGCGGATTGGCGCGTGGCCGACAGGCTTGTGCTGCAGGGCGACCGCGTCTATGTCCAACCGGACTCGACGTTCATTCCGACCGTGCTGCACCTGGCGCACACAGAGGGCCATGAAGGCGTGCAAAAGACCCTACATTGACTACACCGGGACTTCGCCGTGGATCGTGATTGCATGGTGGTTCAGGAGTTTGTGCGTTCCTGCTCGACATGCCAACGCAACAAGACACAAACTCTGCATCCCACATGCCTTCTCCAGCCGCTGGCCATTTCGTCGCGCATTTGGACGGACATCTCACTCGACTTCATCGAAGGTCTCCCGCATGTTCATGGTAAGCATCATCCTCACGGTCGTCAACCACTTCTCCAAGTATGCACACTTCATCGTGCTCGGCCACCCCTACACGGCGTCGTCTGTCGCACGCGCGTTCTTCTCCGACATCGTTCGTCTACATGGCTTCCCCGAGTCGATCGTCAGCGACCGTGATCCGGTGTTCATGGGGCACGTGTGGCGCGATCTGTTCCGCATCGTGGGCATTGACCTCCGCATGAGCACCGCCTTCCACCTGCAGATGGACGCGCAATCAGAGGCGGTGAACAAAACGATCGCCATGTACCTCTGGTGCCTCACCGGTGACCGACCCCAAGCCTGGCTAGATTGGCTCCCTTGGGCCGAGTACTGCTACAACACCAGCTACCATTCCGCCCTGCGTACCACTCCGTTTCAGGACGTCTACGGTCACGCTCCTCCGCCACTGCTGCCGTACACGGTGTCCTCCACCCGTACGACGACGGCGGACACACTGCTTCAGGACCGTGACACGTTCCTCGCCGACGTCCGCGAACGTCTACTCCAGGCTCAAGCTTACACCAAGAAACAGTACGACGCACATCATCACCCACTAGAGTTCCCTGTTGGTGTGTGGGTCTGGCTCCGCATCCTACATCGGCCTATGCAGTCGCTCCTGCCCGGCGCACGTGGCAAACTTAGCCCACGGTATGCTGGGCCGTTTCAGGTCTTGGAACGCGTCGGCGAAGTGGTGTACCGCCTACAGCTGCCCCCGGGAGCCAGGATCCATGACGTCTTCCACGTCGGCATGCTCAAGCAGTTCCACGGCACTCCGCCGTCCGCGCCACCACCACTGCCGCCCATGCAGCACGGCCGCCTCCTCCAACAACCGAAACAAGTGCTGCAATCTCAGCTGCGTCGCAGCAAGTGACACATCCTTGTCAAGTGGACCGGCCTCTCCACGGCCGACGCGTCTTGGGAACCTGTTCCTGACTTCAAGCTCGCGTACCTGGACTTCCAGCTCGAGGATGAGCTGCTCCTGGAGGGGGGGGAGAGATGTTATGGCCGGCCAAGTATACCAGCGCCGAGCCCGTGGCTGAAGCCTGCGCGACATGGCCAGAACGGCCTCAACGCGCCCAGGAACGAGCGACGCGCTAGAATGGCGGCCCGGCGCTCCCTGTCGGTTATTGCTAGTGTTTAGAATTTGAACTCTTGGAGAGAAGTTGTTGCAGTTCCTTTATATCCTGTACTGGTGAATCCTTGTTGGTTATGCTAGAGATCAGATTGATCTTTGGGCGTCCGTTTCCCCTCTCGCACGCTTACACGCTCCTGCTCGCCATTGCATTCCCTCGCCGGCCGTCAGGACGGCGCCCGGTCCTCGACGCCGGCGTGATCCCACGCCGCGCCCTCCAATCACCCACGGATACTCACTTAGGGGATTAGGGGGTAACAGTATGATTACAAGTCAAAGCACAAATCAAAGAACCGCCCGTCTCTCTCACTCTCTAACACAAGTCAAAGCTCTCAACTACACAAATGAGACACCCAAACAGCCACGCCACATATATATAGCAGATTCCTACATGCATAAAAATATGCTCTTACATGAAGCATACAACATAAATGTATCATCCAACATTTTATAGGTGCATTGTTCGGAGTCGGCACCCTCATGACTTCACTTCACCTTGACACAAGCTTTGTGATTATGCCACATGTCCTTTGAATCTTTGCCGCCAGGTTTTAAGGACCAA
The DNA here is from genome assembly GCA_004135705.1 of Alloteropsis semialata. Classification (NCBI taxonomy): domain Eukaryota; kingdom Viridiplantae; phylum Streptophyta; class Magnoliopsida; order Poales; family Poaceae; genus Alloteropsis; species Alloteropsis semialata. The sequence continues at coordinate 53,532,219 of CM014272.1, forward strand.
ACAAGAAAACCTACCATGGCAAACTCACCAATGATCGGTTTTGATGACCGAATAGACAAAACCTTTTGCACACCTGACCGACTCCCCGATTTCAGCATATGTTAGACCTCCGCCAAAAGCCCCAATGCCTACAAATTTTTCACGCTCCTACACATGGGCCGTCTACTCAAACTTGACATCTCCATCATCCTTTACTTGGCTGGCGACATCATCATATCTTTCTGTTGTTCTCATGTATTCTTACACCCTCCGTGTCAGGGATGCGACCCACCCATAGCCTCCATATGCTACGCATGACGAGCCAAACAACAAATTCCTCCAATATATTTAGTTGGCCAAAGTACGATAATGTACACATGCAATATGTTGTGCACCACAGAAAGCTCCACTCTCAACATATGTGTCAATCATATAGCAGACCCAAGTCACTCCTTGACTTGGACTCTGAAACTACCCCTTCATGAATGCATTAACCATCACTAAACAATTGTTGACACTACTACATAGATAGTTGTAGAATAGATAGTTTTTCCCTTGTGAGTATTTCTCCAAAGTTTATCAATCCTTTGCATAAACAACCTAGAACTATTCTAACCAGACATTAAGCAACATGAGATCAGGTTCATAAAGATCATAGTCTAAACATGATGATGTGATGTAACGCAAAATGAGATTCGATAGTCAGATATACAGATATGAGCATACGATAACCAATCTAGAGAAACTCTAGACTATGCATGTGTTGTAGTTCTAATAAATTAGTAAGGTAAATATAGTTCTCATTTCAATCTCCTTTAAATTGCCACCTCTATTCTGACCCTTGAATACTGACCGCCCTACTAGGCACTGGACCCTGTCACGATCCTGTCATTTTGTGCAAATGGCTAAGAGTGTGCACGAATGCACATGTTGTACTGAGATCTGGTATGAAAGCCTAGCCACCATTGACCATGCAAACACCCTGAGCAATCTACATAGGTTGCTAGATTGGGAATAAAATACTTGCAGTAGAAGAAATAGTAAAAAGAAGGCACATGGATCACTGAAGAATCGCAATACATAGATAACTTTACTGGGATGAAATTTAATTCATTGAATCACCATCGAGATCATACCTTGATCCAATGAGGGTAGCTAGCTCCTGAACTCCAATCGTGGATCTACCTCGCAGGGTGACCATGTTGTCTAGACTTTAGCCTATTCTAATCCCTAGGAAACTGCACGGCCCTCCTGTCAAGCTCCTCTCCTTCTCTGTTGTGAATTAGTCAAATTGTATCCTCGTGGAATGGTGGCAAAGTGTATTTATACCCGAGGAGCCCATGGTTCAAAAAGAAAGGTGAGCTAGTGCAGGAATTCCCTAGGCCGATCAGCCGGGGCCTTTGTTTGACCACTCGCAGTCTTCTTCGTCATCAAGTATCCTCCAAAAATATCTCTCGTATATTGTGACCTATGAGTGGGCTTGGGACTCTGACCTCTTTGGGATTTGAATGGATATTGATGACTTTCCAAACTGCTCCTTGATTCATTGTGATCCTAGACCAACTTGCCAAATCTTCTGGAACTTAGCCTCTAAGTCTTATGTAATGTTCTTGCATGAGATCTGAGCTTCATTGGACTTCATAATAGTGCACGTTGAGCGGCTTGTGGGCCCAAGGCCTAGTGTCTTGGGCCCCCACGGGTGCGTTCGGTTGTCCTTTTCTGTGGACTAGTCCTTGGTTTTGGTTCTTATATTCATTTATGGTCCAATTTGGTCCAAATTCCTTAAAAAATAGAAGAACGTCTTCCGAAACACATATATCAAATATAGCATGATTATTAGGTATCATCAACGATATTGAGGTAATTTATATGTTAATGGTGAAGATAAACATGGGCAAAAAGATGTCATTAGGGAGCATCAACAACAAATAGAATGATTGAAAACAAAAAAAAAAGAATCCATATTCTAGTTGCCAAAAGCCAAGAAAAAGTAAATACAAGGACACCTGATATGACAAAAGATCGTCAACAGACCAAGTAGAAATACTTGGTTCCCAAAGAAAGAGCAAAATCTAAACAAGTACGAAGAGTCAAAGTAAGAGACATCAAAGCTTCTTAGGATCCCAAAAACTTTCAAAGACATTTCTTCATTTTTTTCTAATCGCTGGTCATAATCAGACAAAGGTTCTTGTCAACTTGGCTTCTCAAATATCCCTTGAAGAGTGTATTATAAATTATACAAAGAAATGGTTTGAGAGGCAATAGCTGAAAATCTCATCTAAGTGGTAAAAAAACAAGTAGAAGCAATGCTCATAGTCACTTGACATAAGAAGAACCACAAAATCAAGATGTAAAACTAATTAGGAAAAGCCCTCAAATATCATGTGAGCAAAGGCCATGTAAAAGAAAAAAAATCGAAACCACTTGGTGTAAGATGGATAACAAAGTACAAACAATCAGGAAAAAGTTAGGCCTTGTTTAGTTCGGAAAGTGGAAACTTGCCGAATCGTAAAAATGGGATGTCGGAAGAGGTATTCGGATACTAATAAAAAAACAAATTACACAACTCGCCTGGAAATTAAATTTTGAATCTATTAAGCCTAATTAATCCGTCATTAGAGATTATTTACTGTAGCACAACGTTGTCTAATCATGGCCTAATTAGGCTCAATAGATTCATCTCGCGAATTTACCTAAGGGGTTATGGAATGGGTTTTGTCATTAATCTACATTTAATACCTCTAATTATTATCCTAACATTCGATGAGACGGGTGAATAGTGGAAACTTGCCGATCTAAACAAGGCCTTATTGTCCCCGAATAACATGAGCAATGGGTCGGCACAAGACAAAAACATATGGCCCCTCAAGAAGAGACAATGGGTGAACACAGTTATATACAAATCAAAAGCCCGAAGCCAAATGTCATTTCCTCAAGAGGAGGTAAAAAGCTTAATACAACTGGCAGAAGAGCAAAGAAATCCATTCTCCCCTCAACATGTGTATTCTACCACTAATGCAAGACTCTTCCTTACTTTTGTGACAACCTGAAAAACTAAATGCTAAAACAAATCTGTATTGAATTTCTACCTCTTGTTGGCAGTATAATCAACAAGAACAATGAAAAAGATTATACCAATTGAAAGATATCGGTTCAATGATAAGCTCATAATGATACCCATGGAAGAATAAACTCAAGATATCAAATGGACATAAAACTCAAAAAACGCTTTATGCCAATTCATGGAGAACTTTAGAAACACTTGGCACCAATTAAACATGAAGTCCAAAGATTAGTGCCCTGAGATGGGGCTGCTGGTGGGGTAGAATCCTAGCAAGCTTCACAAGTAGACCGCCAAGAATTGAGAACACAATAACAGTCCACTATATTTCTATCCAATTTGTGCACAAAACTGATCTTAGAATATAGGGAGTCATTCGGGCTATATATGATAGGAACTAAATAAAATCAGTAGGTATATATGCTGTGCCCTGTGGGTAACATTTTCTGACCGTGAGAGCTGAACTTCAATATTTAGAAGACTGCATTATGAAACAGCGTCTCCCATAACCTTTATGTATATGCAGTTGGTTTACCGAACCGGAGAAGAATACTATTTCGAACCAAATTTCTGGGGAACTTTAATTTTCTTAATTATATATAAAAAGGACCATGCGGGTGGCCAACTCCACCGTACGTTTACTACTCTCATCTTGACAACATCACTATACTCCCTAGTGTCACACAGACTCTACACCCGGGATTATATAAATAAGTGGTACACATCACAGTGCAAGCGCCCAACACAAAAGACATTGTAGAGAGACTCGGCATCAGCAGCATGGAGGCGAACGGGTCGCAAGAAACGCAGCCTCGCCATAGCCTCGGCGTCGTCGATCAGGAGTCCCTTCAGCTGCCGCAGAGCCATCCCAAGAGGAAGGGTGGATGGATCACCTTCCCTTTCCTCGGAGGTCTCTATCTCTTTCTATGTCTCTCTTCATCGATCGAACGATCGATCAACGGATGTGTGAGAGCTCTGCAATGAGAAGAACGTAGGTTACATGTGTGTGTGTCATCGTGCAGTGGCGATGGTGGGGCTTGGTGTGGCGACGAGCGGCGCGCTGAGCAACCTGGTGGTGTACCTGATCCAGGAGTACAACGTGCCGGCCGTCGAGGCCACTCAGATCTCCAACATCGTCGCCGGCTGCCTCAGCTTGGCTCCGGTGGCCGGAGCCATCGTCGCCGACGCCTTCTTCGGCTGCTACCCCGTCGTCGCGGTCTCCATGTGCTTCTCCGTCCTGGTCAGTGCCCGTACCTCCCCGCATGTACACAAAGTCGTTTCGGCCCGGTCGTGCCAGTTTGATGAACTTGCTGACTAATGGCGCGCGCCGTGCTCGCATATGCAGTCCTTGGTTGTCTTCACCCTGACGGCGAGCCTGCGCGGCCTCCGTCCGGCGACGTGCCATCCGGGCGCCGACAGCGGCCCTTGCGAGCCGGCGTCGGCGGGGCAGATGGCCGCGCTGTACGCCGGCGTGTTCCTGATATGCCTGAGCGCGGCCGGCTCGAGGTTCAACCAGGCCACCATGGGCGCGGACCAGTTCGACTCGGCGGCCGACCGCGACGTGCTCTTCAACTGGTTCTTCATCTTCTTCTACGCCTCCTCCGTGCTGGGCTCCACGGTCATCGTCTACGTCCAGGACGTGGTGTCGTGGGAGCTGGGCTTCGGCGTCTCTGCGGCCGCCGCCGCGGTGGGCCTCGCGGCGCTGCTCCTCGGTACGCGGTACTACCGCCGCCCGGCCGTCCGGGGCAGCCCGTTCACGGGGCTCGCGAGGGTGGCCGTCGCCGCCGCCAGGAAGAGGAAGGTCAGCGTGCCGACGTCAGGGGAGTTGAAGTTTTACCACGGACGACGGAGTGATGGTGACGGCGATGATAAAACTGGTCACAGTGGGACTGAACTACTTGTTCCAAGCGACAGTTTCAGGTTCGAAATTCCTGCTCTTAGCTTTAACTCAAAAGTAAATTAAAGAATAGTTAGTTATTCCATGTTCTGAATTCATGGTGATTAAAGAATAGTAAAATTTCAGAGATTGGACCATATATATGGATAGATAAGTTAAGTGGCATTGTTCCGATGCAACTGAGTAGTACTACTACAGTCTACAGCAGTATGGTTATTAGGCTGTCAGTTTCTTGCAACTCAAGGTGGTTAGACGCCCATGACATAAGTACATGCTGCTCGATCCCATCATTCATAAATACATGACAAGAGGACAATATGGTCTTCTATGTACAACTTCGATCACTGTTTAGTTAGACTATGCTAACAAAATATAATAAATTTATTGTGTTATAAAGTTTTTTAAAACAAATATATAAATACAAATTTCAGGTTTTAAACTCAAAATAAAAATTAAAGGTCCTACGTGATTGTCATTTTCACAAATTTCATAAAAGAGGATGGAACGTGTTGCTATCAACTCATACCAGTTAGCAAAATTTTGACCTCGAATGACATACTCTGAAAGTTTGTTAATAAGAAACTACAAATCAATGTAGTTCAATGATTTAGGTGACGCTCTCGAATATGTTTAGACAAGCAGATAGACGCAAGGTCACCTATCCGCAGTCTCTCCATTGAATCAAACAATATATAGGTTACTGAAAGAAAAAGACTAGTCTTGTGGCGAGTTGGTGAAAGACATTAGACATATAGGCAATCTGACAAGATGCAACATTGCAACTTATGTGAGAACAAATTAGAGCAACCAAGATAATTATAAGCCCAGAATCCTATCTCTTTACCTTTTCATGTACGTACATGCCGCAAGCATATATTCCGTAGTTTTCTTTGGATGGCACGCACTGCGCGTGCTAACATTGTTAATTCCGGTTCCATTTCCTCCATGATGGACCGTGCAAATTCCTGTCCTTTATTCTCGAGAAGTTCCAGAGTTTCCATGCACTAACACCATTTACAGTAGGTAAAACTTTGAAACCTAACAATTGAAAACTCTCTCATCCGGAACACATTTAGCATTCCAACATTGACCAAAAAGATCATGAAAAAATAGACGTACATATGAGCATATATAAGTTGTGTAAAAGAAAAAAGGTCCAACGAAATAATTTATAAAACTAATGAACAATATTCAAACAGGCAACCAAATGTATTAGAAAGTCAAATGTAAGTATGCAACGAAGTCTAGAGATAGAGATGATACATAGGTCGTAGCAGCCATGTCAATAATCTGAGGGAAGCTCACAAAGGCTTTTGCTTTGCTACTAGCAAGTGATGAGTGCGCCTATTCACCGCATAATTCATATCGTTATCGAATCTGAATGAGTGTGACCATCCATCGTGGTTCGATGAATTGTGTCCCATGTTATACCCATGCTAATACTCTCTTTGTTTTTAAATATATGACATTCATGGACGTCATAACTTTAAAAGTAAAGAGAGCATATCCAGAAAATATCGAAAAATTATATGATCCAAATAGTCCTATGTCCAGCACATTACAAGGTATGTTATCTTTCGGACAGTTTTCTACAATTCACCCAATAGTTTTAGTGCTTTTTATTTTTTTCTCAGTTTTCCTAATATAGTCCACATATTTGCCAACAATTATATCAAACCCCTACGAAAATAATTTTCAATAAACTCATGACCATAGCTATTGGGTATATATGCAATTACCTAAATATACTATAAAAGGGTTGGCAGTTGTAAAGAAACTTTTGGGAAATGTACCCACCGGAAAAATTCAGATCAGTAGCAGTTGGGGACCCATTTCAGTACCGGATCCATGTTCGATACTACGTATCCGGTACCAAAGGAGCGTCCCTTTAGTATCGGGTGAAGACCACGAGAGCTCTCACTTTGTATGTTGCTTCTTTTCTATCTCACCATGACCAGATAAGAGATGTTTTTCTTTCTAAGTATCACATGAAAAATCCTTTATTACCAGATACAGTGGTGTTACAGCCTAGTACTAGAGCCACAGGAAGTATTAGTATCGAGAAATAAAAAACAATCTATATGAAAAGATGACTTTTTGCGTCTAGTACTAATGTGTTTTGAGGGTATGGACGGTAGAGTTTTGAAGGGTGTACTTACCACTACGGACATGGTGGTGGGTTTGGTAAAGATGAAGGGAGGACAGATCTGGGTGCAAGGAACTATAGTAAAAGCTGGGTTGTCTCCCGTTGATCCTTGGGAATTTTTCCGTTTTTGGACATTATCCTGCTTACGATTTGACCCCTTGGGATCGGGCTGGCTCCAAGCTAAAATATGTGCAGCCTTTTTGTACAAGAACTGAATTTCAGACCACAAACAAGTAGTAATTAACTGATGAACGACCAGTACTTTTAGAGCCATCATCATCCAGTAGCACCTGAAGAACAGTACTTCGTACCTGAAAACGAGATCTTTATTGATTAACAAATTGAATAGCAATCCCTCGTTCCCCTTGGAATTTCAATAGTAATACGAATTTGAGAGCTTGGTCATAACCTAATGTCAAACAGCGTTTGCACGTTGATCACTAAATATATATGTTTACTGTGGTCTGTAGAAAAAACTAGGTGCGTATGCCCAGGGTTTCACTGTCATATACTAATAAGCCTCAGTCAAATATGTAAGCAGCAAACAAGATAGCAACGACTAGTCACGCAGTGATGGCAAGAAAGTCAAGAAAGAGGCTTGTTAGTATCATATCAATGGCTTTGCTTACTCTCCACAGGACAGTAGCGAAAAAATCAATTTGTGCTCCTGGATCCGTGTGGGTTTTTGGTAACCAAAACATCAGTATCTTGGAATTAGCTGACCTAGCCAAGTCCTGCCTGTGGTGCTTCCTTGGAAAAACGGAAGAGTGAACGTTTCACAGTGTGACTTGCAACCAATAACATCTCTGACAAAGGAGGAGACACAATAGCCACAACGACTAATTAGCATTAGATCGAATATAGCAAAGTTAAATCAAGTTAAGATAAATAAAAGTTGCTATATGGAGTCAAACCAACTAAAGTTGAGATAGCTACATATAGGCCAGGCATGACATCACCAACAATTGCTTGCACCTTCAGCAGTGAGTACTGACAGCGACACAACAACCATTGCTGCGCATGGGGACTAAAAAAATGTTTAGAGAAGGTTAAGTCATTGTAGATAATTTAAGTGCCATTGTTGAGATGCTCTCAACACAGTGTGTGCCTGTTACGTGCAACTACAGTTTCTCCAATTGCTACTCCTCCCGTCCCAAAATAAATATCGTTTTAGCTTTTCTAGATACATTCGTTTTGATATTGTTTTTGGACAACAATATGCTCTTTAATGTGCAATGATGTCCATTTTTTATACTCGTGAAAGTAAAACTCTCTGCGTTATTATGAAACTATCTTTTCAAGATAAATTGACACTAAACATATGATTGCCATCTTTCTAAAATAAATATATCAAAAGTTACTGATGATGGCCAGGTCAAAAAACTTTTGATTGGTGTTCAAGGAAGTAGTAATATGATTGCTTTTGCAAAATAAAATTAAGTACTATAATTTTTTTAAACAGAGTCACTCTCTCCTGCCTTCACTCCATTTTGCAATATGTCCTTAGCTCGGCCGCCTTAGACAGAGACTTGGAGAAGATATATATATATATATATATATATATATATATATATATATATATATATATATATATATATATATATAGATATATATATATATATATATATGACAAGAAGCTTGGAAGAGATCAAGATCAGATCACGTAGCCAATTCCCCATTATAAGTATATAGGGATTCCGACAGATATGCAAGAATAAACTATGGGACGCAACAAGTTGCTTACAAAACAGCCAGCCAGCAGAACCATATATGCCCTACTATATATACAAATTATTTAGTCACACATCAAGTCTTTACCGACTACTTTTTCAAGTACGCCATGCATATATTCATCCAGTTTTCTTTGAATGGACCGTGCGCAATCTTGCTCTTTACTCTAAAGCACCAGAATTTCCCAGGACCTTTCCTGTGGAACAAGAATCTCGCAGCAGTAGATAGATACAACTTGCTATAAATATATGAAAATGTGCATTCTTGTTCAGCTAGTTAGAAATTAAGTTAATCAAGGATGTGGAGCGAAAACTAAACTATATGAAATTTTATTTCCATCTGTTACTTGATCTAATATTTTACGTACACTAATTATATATTACCAAGAATATAAGATGAATGGGTGAAACAGCATCCATTGGGGAACATTATTGCCAAGAGGGTCAGTATGTGTGCTACTGGCAATAGTGATCCATGTGGAAAAAGCAGGGGTCACCCATGCTTTTCCGTGCTGATCGAACTAACTCGAATTAATACATTCTGACAATAATAAAATGTGCTTATATTATACAAACCGGGCAGCAAATGCATCAGAAGAAGTTCTAAAAAGTAGAACAAAAAAATATCACATCCCTACTCAAATCAAATGCATTGAAGTAACACTACTCATTTTTGTCAAACGTTGCTATCTCCATATGGCCAAGCTTACACTGTCATTTGCCAGTGTAAGCAGCAAGCCAGCCAAAATATATGCTCCATATGAAGCGACAGCAACTGATATGGCGTTCATATTGAGCAAATTCTTTTCTATAAGAGCCACATTGATTGCAATAGAAGTGAGAAAATGATATGGGTTGATGGCTTTGACGATAAATGAGACAAAGGTGCACTACTGTAGTCAACTAAAGTTGTGAATGCTACCATTTGCATTAAAAATAACTCTTGTCCGCTTGCATCTTCAAAATTACTCGTGTCGCTTTGTATTGGTCAAAAAACAAGGCCAACGAATGACATCACCAACATTTCATTGCAGCTTCCTGAACCGCGCCGCGCTGATCACCGACGGCGACAGCATCGTCGCGGACGGGTCGGCGTCCCGGCCGTGGCGCGTGTGCACGGTGCAGCAGGTGGAGGACTTCAAGACGGTGCTCCGCATCCTGCCGCTGTGGAGCGCGGCCATCGTCCTGAGCGTCTCCATCGGCGTCCAGATCAACTTCAGCATCCTGCAGGCGCTCGTCATGGACCGCGCCGTCGGCCGCTTCACCGTGCCGGCGAGCTCCATGGTCGTCAGCAGCTTCATCGCCGTTGTGGTCTCCCTCGGCCTGCTCGACCGCGTGCTCCTCCCGCTGTGGAGGCGCGCCACCGGGCACGACCCGACGCCCCTGCAGCGCATCGGCACGGGCCACGTGATCACCGTCGCTAGCATGGCCGCGTCCGCCGTCATCGAGCGCCGGCGCCTGGCCACCGTGCGCGCCCACGGGGAGGAGGGCGACCCGGCGTGGGTGTCGCCGCTGTCGGCCATGTGGCTGCTCCTGCCGTTCGCTCTGGCCGGGTTCGGCGAGGCTCTGCACTTCCCCGGGCAGGTGACTCTGTACTACCAGGAGTTTCCCCAGGCGCTCAAGAACACCGCCACGGGCATGGTCGCCGTGATCGTCGCGCTCGGGTTCTACCTGAGCACGGCCCTCATTGGCGTCGTCCGGCGCGCCACGCCGTGGTTGCCGGACAACATGAATGCGTCCAGGCTGGAGAACCTCTACTGGCTGCTCACCGTGCTTGTGGCCGTCAACTTCGTGTACTTCATTTTGTGCGCCAGATTGTACAAGTACCAGAACGTCGGCAAAGTAACTGAAGATGCCAAGACCACCCAGGGATAGGCACCACTCTCTGTTCTGGCCAATTACTTGGTGTATGCGGTGTACCTCACGGGGTGTACTGAACAAATGTTTTGTGTGTCACTGTTTGAAGCTGCTAAGGAGTCCAGCTGTGTAATAAGATTTTATGAGAGGAACACATTGATCTGTTCCTGGCATCTTGGATAGTATACTAGCTATAACTCACAGTGGCGGAACCAACAAGAGGGGTAATGAAGGACGGCTGCATGCCCTTCCTTGTGAAAAGGTAGGCATTAGATGGGCTGGCAAAAGTTTGATGACGAGTTTCAGTGGCCCAACAACAGCACATTCCTTAGTGTCAGATGTAATCTATGTCAATTGTGCTGCAATTCGCTGACACACAGATTAGGAATTACCTGTCTGTTATCTTCTTTTTTAAAACGTATGCATTGATCCTTTTCTGTGTAGTGTTTGTGCTAACCTGCCAGATCCTTTTCTGATAGCATGGGACAGGTGGCACACTGCCACACACCACCAAGCAGCATCATAGACATCCATTGAACTTCAAAGGCTTCTGTTTAGGAGTCCTTGAGGACGTAATTTTCTCTGGCTTGTCACTCACCGATCCTAAAGCAGGCCAACCCACTTGTGGCATATTCTGTTCTAGGATCTGCGTTAAAAGAACACGAAGCAATTGAGCGTTTGTGCCATCATGTGTTGCAGCGCACAAGTACTAGTGGATAATATGATTGCGAGGAAAAAAAAAGTACTGGCGAAAACAGAGAGAACAGAGGACATACAGACTGACATGTGACCGGTAAGTTGAGGCATGACTGAAGTTGACGTGTGTTTCCTACCGTAAATATTTCTCTGCGATATGCCTTATCTTTCGCCAATTTGGGTGTCCTTTTGTCCGACAGCTTGATGTAAGGGAGTGATTACAACCAGAAAGTATAAACTTTGTCAGGGATAGTGGTAGCAACGGCAGCGAGCCAATATTTGGACAGTCCTGAATGTTCAGTTCCTCCAGAGATGGCAGTCGGTCCAAATTCTCAGGCAAGGATGCCCAACTGCAGCCAGTGATTGTGAGGATACGCAGATAAAAGAAATGCTTACCAATTTTGGGGGGAATAAGCGATCCATCGCAACCCCAGAACATAAGATGTTGCAAGCCACCTCTAGTGTCCAGTTCACCAGACAACCAAATTGGGTATCTCTGACCACCGTAGCCACGAATGCAAAGTGACGTGATATGGGGTGGTGGATAGAGGCCCTCAAGTACCTCCTCTTGAAGTTCAGGAGAGAAACTCTGATGGCGAGTTCTCCGTTCCGGCACACTGGCAGGTGACATAGGTGAGAAGAGGTTCCGCAGTTCCTCTATTCCTTTTTGCTTCCTCCTGGTGATTTCATCAGCACCACCCCACTGCAGTGTCAGCTCTGTTAAATGTACCTTGTCAGCTAGCCTGGCTTGAAGAGCTTCCTCTTTGCTCCTAACATTCTCAAGGCATTCGATGAAAAGCTTTCCACGAAGGTTGTTCAGGTGCTCTAGCTGTCGTATTTCATATCCCTTCTCATTTTTCACATAAAAGTGATACAGAGATTGGAGTGATGTTAGCCTTCCGATGTTTGGGAAGTTCAAGCCATACCATGTGAGCATGCGACGCAAATTGACAAGGTTAGCCATTTTATCCTTGGAGGCACAATGCAAAAGAGTGTTAGGTGGAAGAGAGAGCTCCTGCAGATGGTAAAGCATCGTAAATTCAGCTGGCAAAGTCATATCATTGGGAGGGGGTGCAGAAATACCAAGGTAGCGCAGATGCTTTAGTTGACCAATACACGCTGGGATCCTGCCCAACCATTTGGTGTCCAATTGTACCACCCGCAGCTTCCTTAGTCTCATGAGCACACGCTTAAAATCATCTTGACTAATCTGATTCACAGAGTAACACATGATTAGAGTGCTCAAGTTTCCCAACTCCAAAATCTGCTCCGGGAATGCTATTTCACTGTAGGACTCAATGCAAAGATGGCGAACATATTTAGGTATTTGTCCCCAGTCTGTTCTCTTTCTAACCCAATGACTTCCAGCAACTTCAACAGCTAAGTCGTGCAGTAAATCATGAACCGTGAAGTACTCTCCAGAACTAATGTCAGAACTTGTCTTCCTTTTCAGTTGGAGAAATGCACATGAATGCAAGTCATGAAAATAGTACTGTGCCACATCTTCTACATCCTCCTCCTCTCTTGCATCAATGGTCTTCACAAATCCTTGTGCAATCCACATGTGAACTAGCTTATCTCGTTCCAACTCATATCTTCGAGGGAAAATATTGCAGTATTCAAAGCATCGCCTGACATCAACATCAAGTTGTTGATAGCTCCACCATAGAACTTCCTTGGTCTTATTCAACATGTCAAGTCTTGCGGTTGTTTCCCAAAAACTGATATCCGGTTTCCTCCAAAGCCGAGCTGCCACTGTTACTGCTGCAATAGGTGAACTGCATAACTTTTTAGCAATCTTTCTCCCAATTGGTATATATTTTCTATCATCATAAATTGTACTGTCTAGAGCATAATGCATGAACATTGAGAAGTACTGTTCCTCGTCCAGATCAGATATTGAAATAAGCCTCTTGGCACCTAGAGCTGACTCTATGTTTCGGGCAGTCACCAGGATTCTGCTTCCTCTCTTCCCGACATTTAAGGGAGCGAGTATCTCCTCAAGGTCCTGATGATTCTCATCCTTCACCCAGACATCATCCAGCACCAACAAGAAACGTCTGCCAGTCAATTCTTCCTTCAACTTTGCTTGGAGCTCTTTACAACCATTAATATTGGGGTGCTGTTTTTGTGTCATCTCCTTAAGCATATCACGCAGTATATCCTCCACTCTAAAAGTCTCAGAAACATGAATGAGCATGATCGGGTCGAAATATTTGTTTCTATCTTCTTTTTCATAATCACAAACATATTGTGCCAGGGTAGTTTTACCAGACCCTGCAATGCCATGTATGCAAACCACAGAATAACATATACTGCTGCTAGCGCTTGGCACATCATCATCTGGTCCGTCACGGAGAATACTTGTGATCTTATCACGCTCCATATCTCGACCAAATACCTTCCGTGTGGTACTTGATGTAATGCTTCTCCTGTTGCTGTTGGCATTATTATTCTGTCCATTACTGCTTTGTTGGTTCAAATAGTCCGATTTCTTCGCATCAGTGACAACATTTTCGAGCCCCTCTATTCTTTTCCTTAAGTTCCACCTAGCAATAGTAGGAAGGAAAAAATCTAATGTTACATCATCATCCTGCAAGACACATGGAGCCACATGCTGAATTAGTACTCTCTTGGTGTCATTGCCCCTTATTCAAAATGTTGTTGCTCTAGAATGTTTGAAATCATATACTTACATGACCACCCATGAAAGAATAGAGTATTTAAATGGCTATATGAAATCGTAATAACTTAGTAATGTTGCAACATGAGCAATTTAATAATTAACAATGAAAAATACATTTGACTACAAAATGATATCACAAAAACCTTTTATTTTAGAATTTTAATTAACTTAAGTAAAATATTTTCTTTCCTGTGTTAACGTTTGAAGATCACCGGAAAAAAACTGTTGAAAGGAAGAAATGAGACTCTTCATGGCAATGGAGACAAGGACAAAATCTACTGCTATTAGAGATCAAGAGGATATCACGCACGGCATATTTGCAAACCTTGGATGTTAATATCTGGACATTCCATAACAAATGTTCAGATAGTAATTGCAATGTTATTCAGCAGATTCAATCCTTTGTGATGCTATTTTCTGGTTTCGCTTCTTGATGTAAGCAAAAGTACCACTAGAACATGTTATGCTCTCTATGTTTTTATAATTAATATTTACATGTTGGAAACAGCATCTTGAAGCATTCCTGAATGTCAATATATATAAGTTCCATAACTCTTCCCTGTAAAGCAAGCTTTTTGTTGTCACATTGGCAAATAGATATAGTCATATAGCAACTAACATGTCCGCACAATAACAATATGGAATGGCGCTTGTAATTGGATATCCAAGTTAGGTATTTAATTGAGAAAAGCTCATCAAAGACAAGCACTGACCAAATGATACGATATTCCAAACTATCAATGTCTTATACAGCACTAAGGCAGGGGTTAAGAGAAGAAAAATTACAATAACTACATGCTTGATTTCAGCATTCCATTTAAAGTAAAAACACTAAGGTTAGACCACCCAAAGAATCAAAGTTTTGGTGCTCGAATGCCACTCCCTCAAATATTTTTGCCCTATCATTTTTGTTGTCCACCCAGCCTCCAATATGGTTTGACCATCATTTTTTTCAAGCATATGTTACCATTTTAAAAAATAACAATTCAAAAGCATTTTTCATAATGGATCAAATAATTCCATTTATATGTAAAAAATCACAATATGCTTGGTATTTGTTAACAGATAAAGTCTTAAAGTTCAAATGGCAACATCTATAGTAAGAATGCAGGGAGCTATAAAGTTTCAAAGTTCAACTGACAATATCTATAGTATGGAGGGAGCTAGCTGGAACCTGACACAAGGTTAGGAAGGTACCTGGTAACTTGTAAAGCCGACCACCACTTCATAGGACCAGTTCCGGTAATGACGAGCAATCTCAGCAACATTGGCTATGCTGTTGAGCATGGATTGACCCAACCCCCACAAGAAGGAAACCGAGGGTGCATGAGAAATTGGTAGCATGGCAGCAGATCTGTGCAGGGTCGCATGCAGGGGTCGTCCCAACAGGTGCAAGCTCCGCACCCACTGCTGTACAGGAGCTTGGATGGTGCACACACATCGCCCAAGCCAGCTCCTCTTACAACAGGCAATCAAAGCCCTGAAGGCTTTGGAGATGGGGTGCACCCAGCAATCAAGCCAGCTCCTGTCTTGTGGCTCGCCATGACCCATGATTTTCTTCTCGATTTGGTGATAATCTATGAGATCCAGAATGTCTTCGGCTTCGCACAAGGCAGACTTCACACCCTTGGCCAGTTTGTCAAGTGTGCTAACAGCACCTCTCTCATCTTTCTCTTTTCTCTTCATCATCCTCTGTTCCTCTATGTCTCTCAAGGTCTGCTTCATTTTGGGGATGGTGTGAACATCCAGCTCTCGAAGCTTTTGTGATGCATCGAAGCCAAGGTGCGAAAGGATCTTATTCAGGAGCAAGGCAATGATGGGGGCCAGAAACCAACCAAGCACGGTTATGGTCCAGCCCATCACTAGAGTCGCCCAAGGATTTGCCATGGAATGCTTTTGCAAATGGAGATGAGCAGACGCAGGTGCAGAGGTAGAGAGGGAGAACAATAGGTCACCTAGTTTTCTAGCTCTTTGGATTAGGCTGCCATGGTGCCTAACGAAAAAGTCAATACCGTGTGAGACTTTGACAGGAGGCCCTATTTGACATGATTTCTATCAAAATCAAGTTTAAGCATATAAGCTATGATAATGACATAAGTAAGCTATGGTCTTTGGCATATTAATTCACTCCACTGCAAGTCTACTACCGGTACCTACAGTTCCATGGGCCGAGTCTTTGACCTGCTCCTACGGTCCAGACGTCCAGGTCATGCCAGACAACTTCACCTCCTCCTGTCCACTCATTTTGTTTCCCAGCAATTGCTACCAATAATCATATGCAGTACCCTCCCCCTGTTCAATCAAGGAAATCTAAAAGTTTATCGCAGATTACATTTCTCTGTCCAGTCTGAATATTGAAAATTATGTAAGTAGATCATCTCAAAAAGTTGTTCTATATTACTATAAAAAGTAGTTGAAGTAGTGTGTTGTCGATTGAGGTAAAAATAAAATTAAAAAAGACCCTTTGGCACTCTTATATTAAAGAGGATTAGGGTTTTGTTTTTGAAAAATATGAGCCCTAAAATAATTAATCTAAGGGGTGAAATCAATCACTGACATCCAAGATCTCAGCCTCTTAGGATAGGGTAAAAATAGACTACTTCGCATCTCCGCATTTTATAACTGATGAAAAAGAATGAAACCACTGAAGCAAGGAAAATGCAGGGTATTACTCACACTGGATTCGCACCACCAAAGCCGAGCTTGCAGGTCGGAGGCGGCAGCAGCAGCCCCCGTGGAAGCTGGCGATTCCATCCTTCGCCTCCCCTCTCCCACTCTCCCAGTCCCAAGCGCAGGCTCCGCCTGGAGCCGCGAGTTCGGCGCATCGGCAAATCAGTGCCTACGCCAACCTGTGTAGGAGCCGGCGTGCCCTTCTGGCGTAACGATATCACCGGCGACCGGGCTGATAATTTGGTTAGCCGCCGTACCGCCAATGGAGGCATCGCGGTGTCGGTGGTCGGCTGACGGCTGTCGCGCAACAAAGTAACAATAGTGTGTGTTGTTCCGTGGGCTGGGAGACGAAACGCACGTGGCCCGTAGAGATCCCGTTACTGTATTGGGCTCAGTTTGGTGGGCCGGACGTGGAATTGTTAGTTCTAACTACTTGCAAAAAGTATATTTTCCCTCTCTCAACTATCATGAAAGTCTGGCTTTACTCCCTTTACTAAAAATCAGATATAAAATATCCTCCAACTCAAAAAACCACGTTATTTTTCCTCCTATAGAGGTGCTGATCCTAGTTTCGAGGTGAGCGAGCGCTAACTTGGCAGTGTTTTTTCACATGTGGTGCTGGTCCCAGTTGTAAGTCAAGAAAAAAATTTGGACCCTACATGCTAGGATTTTTTTTTTAATTTGATGCCTCTTCTATCTTTCCTCAGATCTACGTCATCTTCCCCAAACTCCCCTTCGCTTGCACCGGCAGCGGCGTTTGCCTCGCCCACTCTCTTGCAGGTGGCTCCTCCGCCTGGCTTACCCCCTCCGCATACGTTGTTGGCTTCTCTAGTTGGGCCTGCAACTAGTGCTCGCCCGCACTGGCGTCTGGAGTCCCAACGGCCGATGGTCCCCCTCGCACTCCACCTCCGCCGCTAGGTAGGCATCCTGACCGCCAGCCACCGGGATCCGCCGTCGTCCACCCGAGTCGTGTTCGCTGTCCTAGTGCGCCCGGGAAACCGAGATCCTTCCCAACTATGCTAGCCACGGGGAGCCATCGCTGTGCGCCCCGATCGTCGAGAAAACCAGACTTTTGTGATAGTTGAGGGAGAAAAATAGACTTTTTCGTAACTACTTTACCAATGTGGCTTCAACATCATTTGAAGCTGGTGGACCCAGCCAATACAAATCAATCAAAGACTTTTCCTCAAAACGATTTTTTTTAAAAAAAAAGTCAAAAACACTTTAGTCGTCTTCAGTACCCGCACTACTGGTATTGTCCTTGTCGTACTCCCGAGTCTGCACCCGGGCTCATATAGAGTACGTAGTTATAACGCGCCACTCTGTTTTACAACTTGGCCCTCTTTGGCACAGCTTCGCTCGCTCCGGCTCCTCTGACATAACACTGTAGTGACACTATGCTGTACTGTACTTCACTATAGCGAGGAGCTGAAACGCATCCCGAGAGCCAAAATGAACTGCAAAGAAGGTGAAGCGGCCGGAGCTGAAAAAACTGGCTCCGGCAGCTCCGGCTCTGGCATAAACAGCAGCACTACAGTACGGTACAGTATCCGGAGCTGGAGCGTCCCGGAGCCCTCGCAAACAGGGCCTTACAAATTAAAGTATCGCTCGAACAGCCGATAGGGAAGATCCAGCAGAATGGAGGCGAATGGGTCGCGAGAACCTATGCCTCGCCCTAACCTCAGCGTCGCCGTCGATCACGAGTCACAGCAGCAGCCCAGCGATGCCAAGAACAACGGCAAAGGTGGATGGATCACCTTCCCTTTCCTCGCAGCCGCGATGCTCGGGCTGGGGGTGGCGCGGGGCGGCGCGACGAGCAACTTCGTCGTCTACCTCGTGGAGAAGTACAACGTGCCGCGCGTCGACGCGGCGCAGATCTCCAGCGTCGCCCTCGGGTGCCTCAGCCTGGCCCCAGTCGGCGGTGCCATCGTCGCCGACGCCTTCTTCGGCTGCTACCCGGTCGTCGCCGTCGCCATGGTCTTCTCTGTCCTGGTCAGTACTACGAACGTGCACTCAATTTAAGTTCTTCCTCCGATCCTCTCGTAACATCAACATGGGCTCTAAGCTTTTGCTCGGTCAACAACCGCGCGCGCGCGCAGGCCTTGGTCATGTTCACCCTGACGGCGAGCCTGCACGGCCTCCGCCCGGCGGCGTGCCCGCCGGGCCCGTGCGAGGCGGCCTCGACGGGGCAGATGGCGGCGCTGTACGCCGCGGTGTTCATGCTGTGCGTCAGCGCGGGGGGCGCGCGGTTCAACCAGGCGACGCTGGGCGCGAGCCAGTTCGACGCGGCGGCGGACCGCGACGTGCTCTTCAACTGGTACTTCGTCTTCTTCTACGCCTCCTCCGTGATCGGCTCCACCGCCATCGTCTACGTCCAGGACAACGTGTCGTGGGCGCTCGGCTACGCCATCTCCGGCGCCGCCAGCCTGGCCGGCCTCGCCGTGCTGCTCGCCGGCACGCCCTTCTACCGCCGGCCGGGCGCGCAGGGGAGCCCGTTCACGGCGCTCGCGAGGGTGGCCGTCGCCGCGGCCAGGAAATGGAAAGTCAACCTGCCGGCGACGTCGTCTGAGGAGCTGAGGTTTTACCACGGACGCCGCAGCAGCAGCGCCGGTGACAAGGACGGCAGCGTCAGCGACGCAGCTAGCCTGCTTGCTGCTCCAAGCGACAGCTTCAGGTAAGAAAACGATGCACTCCAAAAAAATGTGGCCTTTCATATTCGATCAGTGTAAGGTCAAGGCGTCATGGTTCAAAAAATTGAGATTTTTTGACAAAACTAGTCTTCGACCGGGTGCAGTCTTCTGCAACGCCTAGCTAGTCAGAGATGTCAGCAACAAATTTGTCAAATAATGTGGCAAATTTTAACTTATATTTTGGCCATAGGAATGAAGGTAGTGCACGTTATTAGAATCAGTGATGAGAGAAACGGAGGAACGATGGTAACCTTATTCATAGTGGAAGATTTGATAATCTGGCATCGTTGTCCGATAGAGGCTTGAAGAAACTCTTTCGAACATCACATTTGTGGGCACGTCAAAGAAATTAATCAGACCTAGCTCCACTGTCAGATTCAGTCCCGCAGTCCCACATCAAAAATTTGTAGCACAGAGCTTGCCACCTTGCCTGCTACCAAGATTAACACTATTTGTAAATGCCAAAAGTTTAGTATCTCCCAGAGTCATATATAGGTTCAGAATGGCAACAAGATAGAGGATTCTTCACACGAAGAGAGACTGCAATTGTGCGACTCATGTGCTTGCACAGTTGGCGAGGCGAACAAAACACTCCGGGGTGTGGAGCTTTGAGGCACCAATATGTGTGGAGCAAATAATTGCTCGGGATTGTAATCAACTTTCTGAGTATATAAGGTTCTTTTTTCCTGAAAAAAAAGATATTTTGAGTACTGCCACAAAAGCTACCCTCCCTCTGTCCATTATTGTAGGACGCGTTATTTCGATAAAAAAAATATTCAGACATAGATTTTACATTTAATTTCTTCTATACTACATTGTAAATTACTGCAAATCAACATCAAATCTGAATTGATACAATTCTTATACACAAGGCTCTTATAATTTGACTTGTTGGTCAACTTACAATATTTATTGTTGCCACTACATGTTACATGTATCATAAATGGATGCTTTACTGAACTGATGGTAAATGATCCTGATCGTAGCTTCCTGAACCGCGCTGCACTGATCACCGACGGCGATGTCACTCCGGCGGATGGGTCCATGTTCCGGCCGTGGCGCATCTGCATGGTGCAGGAGGTGGAAGACTTCAAGGCGGTGGTCCGCATCCTGCCGCTCTGGAGCGCGTCCATCGTCCTGAGCGTCTCGTTCGGCACGCAGATCAACTTCACCGTCCTGCAGGCCCTCGCCATGGACCGTGCTCTCGGCCGCTTCACGGTGCCGGCGGGCTCCATGAGCGTCGTCATCTTCGTGTCCATCGTCGTCTCCCTCGTCCTCCTCGACCGCGCGCTCCTCCCGCTGCAGCGGCGCGGGCCACGCGCTCGCCATCCTCAGCCTCGCCGCGTCCGCCGCCGTCGAGCGCCACCGCATGGCCACCGTGCGCGCGCACGGCGAGGAGGGCCACGCGGCGTGGGTGTCGCCGCTGTCGGCGATGTGGCTGGTCCTACCGCTCGCACTGGCCGGCGCCGGCGAGGCGCTCTACTTCCCCGGGGGCGTGACGCTGTACTACGAGGAGTTCCCGCCGTCGCTCAAGAACACCTCGACGGGCATGGTCGCCGTGATCATCGCGCTCGGGTTCTACCTGAGCACGGCTCTCGTCGGCGTCGTCCGGCGCACCACGGCGTGGCTGCCGAACAACATGAACGCGTCCAGGCTGGAGAACCTCTACTGGTTGCTCGCCGTGATGGTGGCCGTCAATTTCGGGTACTACCTGTTATGTGCCAAATTGTACAAATACCAAAACGTTGGCAAGTAGCTCGATCAAGTGCGCACAGCGTACTGAACGAAGGTACAGAGTATCATGCTTGTTAAGCTGTGAACAATTCACATCTTGCTCTGTTCTTTGCTATGGCATGACGAATATTAATGTGGGCATCAATTTCACATCAATTTATTACATCTTACTTCCATTTTTGGTGTATCATTCGTCGCAGCTACAGTAAACATCAGGAATCGTGATAGATCGCATAAGCTACTGAAACTGGTCTGGTTGAACACCCATAGTGGGCAAGATATTTTTTCTCTTTGATGGAACACTTTTTCCTTTGTTATAGAACATTTTTTTTTGCCAACGGGAACATTTTGATATTTTTCCTTTTCCGTGGAACATTGTTTTCCTCCCAATGTAATAATGTAAAGGAAAAGCTATACTCACTTGGGTGAAACAAAGGTTTTGCTCACACAAATTTTGAACCGTCCGATTTGATTCTCTTTGATTCTGTTCCATCCGATCTGGTCCACGCTCTCCCCTCGCGTCTGATATTTCTTCCTGTCTCTGACATGTGGGCTCGTGCACTGTTTGAATTTGGGGAGCCGTGCTTGTGAATTTTCCAGACGCTTCCACTTCATTTCTTGTCCTCTCCGACTCTCTCTCTCTCTCTCTCTCTCTCTCTACCTCGACTCACTGGCGATTCTAGGGTTTCGCCACAAGTTGCTCGTTCCCCGCCGATTTAGCCTTTCCTCTCCGGCGATGTTTGTCTCCCGTGGTTCTGGTGAGTTTGATCCCCTTTTTCCCGTTGTTTGTCTTCATTTGATCTCTGTTTTGTAGATGTTTTGGTCTCTGTACTGACTCGCTTTCGATTTAGATTTTCATCGCGCAACCCTCATTGTTCCTCGATTCACTCCTTTCCCTCCGTTGTTTCGATTCATTCGGGCGTCCTGATGAGTTTGCTTTACTATTTTACCCCTTTTCCATTCGCATTCATGTACTATATGTCTGTTAGATCCCTGTTCTTCCTTGTATTCATCTGTTAGATTTGTCTATTGTTTCTTAGGTGGATTAGAAATTTCATTTTTCTATCCTTGGATTTGAGTATCTACGATTGATTCAAGTAGTATATTAGTTTTATGTGAATGGAGATGAATTATGATTTTTATGTTTCATTAGTTGTGGCTTCATTTCTCATGTATTCCTGCTCGTATGTCTGTCATTTTTCTCCTCTGATTTGTTTAGGTTTCGTATTGGTTAATCTTAGATATAATCATTTCGTCGTGTAAACCTAGATGTGCTAGATAACTTAATATTGGGTTTTTGTCTTTTCATTTTCCTGAATTAGTATTATGTTATGGTGTTTTATTTTTGTGGTAGCATATAAATTTTGTTTTCTCACAATTTGTCTCAGTTGAAATGTCAATTTTGTTGTTCATGTGTTGGGTAATCGGTTTGTTTCATGTTGTGTGTTTGTATATTGTGGGTCCGGACTGGAGCGGAGTGTGGATGAAGTGTTTCGTTTGAATCGGGAGTCGCGCCTGTATTTTCCTCCATTTCTCTCCCTCACTCATTATTCTCCATTTCTTCTATTCTCCGCCGCTCTGCTTCCTCTTCCCGGCGAGTTCGAGGGCTAGGGTTCCTCTTCCCGGTGAGTTCGAGGGGTAGGGTTCCTCTTCCCAGCGAGTTCGAGGGGCACCTCTATCTGGATCAAGACGGACTAGTATAGGGGAGAAGGATTGAAGCCCGTCGAGAAGGGAAGGCGGTGAGGATTGACGAGGATTCGACCGCAGCGAAGGTTTCCACGTCGGCGAGCAACATCGTCTTCGACCCCCGGCGCCGAGCAATATCATCGTCGACCCCCGGCGGCTTTTGTTTGGTGAGAAGAGCATCGTGGGTTGCACTGTCCTCCCCCAACAGGTGCGTGCGTGCGTGGAATGCAGCCGCCGCTGCCGGCGGCGGCGTCGAAACGACGAAACCTCGACTCGCGAGACGAGGAGATGCGAATGCGATGCGACGCACCAGAGTCTACGAGGGGGTCTGTTGCCTTGCCTACAGCTCTTGGGCCTTGGGCTAATGGGCTGATACTACTACATCTTAATTTTTTTCTGCAATTGGGGGTGGCCGTGGCCCCTATGCCCCCCCAGCTCCGCCACTGCTTCGTCCTGAAATAAAAGGTATTTTAGTCTGTATTAAGTCAAATTAGCCTTAGTTTGACCAAATTTATATAAAAAATATTAATATCTAATACATCAAATAAGTAAATTATAAAAATAGATTTTATAATGAGTCTAACAATACTCATTTGATATCACAAATATTGTCACTCTCTTTTATAAGATTGGTCAAAGTTAGACTAACTTAACTTAGGATAAAGGAAAGTGCCTTATGTTTTAGATGGAGGGAGTACAGCAGTGGCTAGGGAGGGAAATATGAAAGTGGAATCCGAACTATCCGATATCCATATCTGCTTAAATGTAAATATGTATATCCATATTCGTATTCGAATTTAATGTGGCACTAAAATGGATACATCCGAAATCGTTTTTCGTCGGTATCCGGTTTCACATTCGTATTCGGCAATATCCGACACTATTCTTATCCGACCATATGGAGATAACATTTAAAGTGTTTATTTGGATGTTAGTAATGATAGTAATCAAAACTATTTAAAAAATATTATCTTCATTACTAATGATTATGATATCAATTTTAATATTACTATTATTGTACCCATATAACTATTCAAAAGTTATCTCTAATTTTAATAATTAATGTAATTCATTTAAATAATAGAGATATATGAATATTAATTTTAATTTAATACTATAGTTTATTTATTTATTGATGAAAATATTTTTATATACCTTTTATTATTTTATGATAAATGCATATATTTACTTATTAAATGTTTTTTCTATAGTTGTATTTAATTTTTATATGATTAATTACTGAAATAATTATGGATAAATGTGACATTATTAACGAGCGGTCTTTGTCTTGTTATGTACATACATTTTAGTATTTACTTGTATAATGATTTTGTTATTTAAAAACCATCAATGAATAAAATAAGTAAATATTGTCTTCTAAATCGAGTAAATATCTGAATGCATATCCGCATCCGACCATTCGTTTTGTATTCGTATTCGAGAGCATCCGAATTTGTATTCGTATTCGAGTAAAAATATGGTAAAAAGTGCTATCCGAATCCGATTCCATGCGTATCCGATCCGTTTCCATCTCTAACAGTGGCGGACCAAATCGATTTTCACACATAGGGCCACTTGTCAAAGTGGCTATACCACCAAACTACCCTACAAGTCCAAATAACGGTAGTAACAATAGCGATAGAGCACATAACCACTTAAAAAGCATGACTTAGAGTACATCTCAATTCTAAGTTTAAATGTACAACGAACTTCATAAAAACTTGCAGAGACAATAATGCAGTACCTAGCACAATTCAAAAGGTGAGTCATATAAGAGACTAGCAAGATGTAGAACTAGTAAGATAAGGAATTTGCAGACTACCAATCGGCACCCACCTATATTAACCAAATCTATAGGTACTCATATTGTCAAGTAAAATACTACAAAGTTGTTAAAATTTCATAAGCACTGTCATCATGGACAAACTAAATGTTGCACGTTTGTATAGATTATTTCAATTTTAATATGACTACCTTGACAATATCTCTACCTATTTCTAAAGCACGAGAGGTTACAGCCATCCGTCGCAATATTGCAAAACAACCCCTGAGCTATCAGTAAATCAACCTGTAGTCCATCAGCATGTTGTAACTTTTGCAAAGAAACCCTAAATTTTTTTGCGAATCAACCCGCGGTCCGAAACACTACTAAAAATCTGAAATCAGGAGTACCATTTTACAAAAGACCCCCTAACCTTTCATCAAATCAACCCACAGTCTGCCTCTTATGCGCAAAAATAGGTAGAAAATGTTAAAAAACAGGCCAGTTTGTGATTCAAACCATAGACCGGACCTTACAGGTGAGGTGGAGGCCGCCGAGGCGCCGACCACTAGGATACAAGAAGTTACATGACAAACACAAAACTTTAGTGGTAATAACTGTAGCAGTAACGCCCTTGTTACCATTATTATATTCTTAATGGCAATTTCTCAGGCACCGTGGGTACCAATAGAGTAATCAACAAAATTATTCTATTTTTTAATGGTAATCTAATCCATGTGATTAATAAGGAAAAAAGGGGGAAATCTTCAAGAGACTAAAGAACAAGTTTTAAATTCATAAAAAAAATCGCAAATGTCTCGATACCATGAAGACGTAACCAAGCATTAAAATAATAGAAACATTTGTTCAAGAAAAAATACACTGTTCAGTCCGAATTTACGACTACAAGAATATATGATAAGTATGGGGATGCCAACTAGAAATTCATTTCAACCAAAAAAAGTCACTAATGCAAATGCTAAATGTATTAATACAATTGATTAAACAAGATAAATCCCAAATAAAAATAATTGTAGATAATATACAAATATAAAAATATAGCTTTTGTCTGCCCATAGCAACACACATGCATTTTTTTTCCTAAAACGAGAAATGTTTCAGTGATCCATCGTATACGTCTCCGGATCAAATTAGCCTGCTTCATTTGGTCCTTGATCGGATTAGAAGTAGTCTGTTACATACGTCTCCTGGTCGGATTAGTCATACTTTATCTCATCTGCCTATCGTATGATAGAAAGCAAGCTATTCTAACTCGTTTAGAAAAGGTTTCATCCATAGCAACGCAGGGGCAAGATTGCTAGTAACCAATAAACAGATCGAACATTGATAGAGTGCATACATAACCCAGTATGAAAATGATCTAGCCACCCAACATTAGTCACCAGGCCATGTATGTCAGATAAGAAAAACCACATCCAAAAGCTCACACCAGGCACTAAGCTGATGGAAATACCTGAAGCTCACGAGCATCGAGTTTATTGTCTTAGTAAATCCAGAGTCCTAGTTAGCAACAAAGTCTCATCTCTGTTTATTTGTTTAACCTAACCAACAAAGCATGAACACAAAGATAGAAACATTCTGGTCTAGATGTGTTCTGTGTTCAGAAGAGAACAGCAGAAGTAGGGCTGTCAACGAGCCGAGCTCGAGCGAGCCTGGCATCTCAAGCTCGAGCTTGAAAGAAACTCGAGCCGAGCTCGAGCCGAGCCTGAGATCCATCCGAGCTTACAGCAAAGCTCGAGCTCGGCTCGGATGAGGCTCGCGAAGGCTCGAGCTCGGCTTGATTAAGCTCGATAGGGAAACGTTGAACACAAACAAAGAAAGTATAAATCACAATACCGAAGAAACAGTGAAACAGTGATTGGAAACAAATAAACGCCTACCAGACAAGAAGATACAGCGATTAAGAATAGAGACAGTGAGCTGCAAAAGCAAGCAATTACAACATGCCTACCTGCGTTGCTGAACACACAAGGCGCATACGTACTGCACCTTTCTCTTTGTCAGTTCAGTGGCCTTGGAAATGGAGATTGGACAGGCTTGTTTGTGGTGAGGAAGACAGGACGCACGCAAGCAACGGCGGAAGAGCTCGGGGCGGCCGTAGGGTAGGTCGGGACAGCACATGGGGAAAGCAGCGGGCGGCGCGCTCGAAGCGGATCTGGGAGCCGCCGGGGGCCGCCGGACGGTGTATAGAGCTCGAGGTGTTGGGCCATCACTGCGGCAGGAGACGTTGGGGAGTGGGGACAGTACGCAACGGATGCCCTTCATGGATCGAAGCCGGCGCCCAGCACCATCGCGCCCAACGGCCATCGCCCAGGCAGGAACCAGTTGCATATGTGGTGAGGAGAGCCATGGGGAGAAGAGACTGAAGAGCCGCGTGTACGTGAACTCACGCTCGGCTGGTTTAAAAACTAAGACACGGAAGCACCGGAGCAAGCTAACCTCATAATCAACATGCTCGTCGAATAGCTCGAGCTCGGCTCGCTAGAGCTCACGAGCTCGACGACGGGCTCGAGCTCGGCTCGTTTCGCACTCGAGCCGATCTCAAATCGAGCTATTAACGAGTCGAGTTCGAGTAGTTCGCGAGCCTCGAGCTTTTTTGACAGCCCTAAGCAGAAGGCAAAAAGGGCAGCCGGGCAGCATTGCAACGCCAGCGAAGTGAGTGTTGGGCCGCAAGGTGCTACCGGCCCACGACTGGCCACTTCATGGACGAGCATGCTGGGCCACAGAGAAATACTAAGAAGGATTTTGGACCATGTCTATGACCGTAGCCCTAGTGTCTCTGGTCCATATCCGCCGTTACATACAAAGTTTTTTTTTGAGAGGCCCTAGTCTAGAATACAAGGCTGTAGTATCTGAACTCAGCCGCAAACGCACACCACACACACCCACTCACACCACAGACAACACCTCCAACGGCTAAGCTAAGATCTAAACCTTGTACTCTATTTTTGCCTGCACATGTGCTACTGCACGGTCGGATGGGCCATCTGAAATTTATTCGGGAACTACTGTTCCCACGATGAGGTACGCGAGTTCGAACTCGCGCCGGCCGCTTGCTCACCTGGCGAGCTGACCACCCGCGCTACGCGCGGTCCTCCGTTACATACAAAGTTTAATGGTAAATGCTCCCGCACGCTCGTGCGCGTGATAGCACGCACGACTACACACTCAAGCGACTGTCCGATGCGCGCGCTCTTCCTGCGCCGTCGATGCACTTTTCCACCTCCGCGCTCCGTGTTTTTGATGTGCTCATGCGCTTGCATTCCCACGTGTGTCACTAATTGTGGGTCTAGACTGGAGCGGGGTGTGGACGAAGCGTTTCATTTGAATCGGCAGTCGCGCCTGTATTTTCCTCCATTTCTCTCCCTCACTCATTATTCTCCGTTTCTTCTATTCTCCGCCGCTCTGCTTCCTCTTCCCGGCGAGTTTGAGGGTTAGGGTTCCTCTTCCCGGCAAGTTCGAGGGGTAGGGTTCCTCGCTCCGTGTTTTTGATGTGCTCACGCGCTTTGCGTTCCCACGTGTGTCACTGATTGCGGGTCTGGACTGGAGCGGGGTGTGGACGAAGCGTTTCGTTTGAATCGGGAGTCGCACCTATATTTTCCTCCATTTCTCTCCCTCACTCATTATTCTCCGTTTCTTTTATTCTCCGCCGCTCTGCTTCCTCTTCCCGGCGAGTTTGAGGGTTAGGGTTCCTCTTCCCGGCGAGTTCGAGGGGTAGGGTTCCTCTTCTCGGCGAGTTCACGGGGCATCTCTGTCTGAATCAAGACGGACTAGTATAGTGGAGAAGGATTGAAGCCCATCAAGAAGGGAAGGCAGCGAGGATTGACGAGGATTCGACCGCAGCGAAGGTTTCCACGTCGGCGAGCAACATCGTCTTCGACCCCCGGCGCCGAGCAATATCATCGTCGACCCCCGGCGGCTTTTGTTTGGTGAGAAGAGCATTGTGGGTTGCACTGTCCTCCCCCACAAGTGCGTGTGCTTTTGACCATATCCTTCAATCTCTCTCTCCCCTTTCCGATTGATTGATTCGAATCTTCTATGTCATCTCCGGCGATGAGGATTTGTAGGAGACGCGCGTTATCTCAGTCAGATTCAAGGAAGAGCAGTAGGGAGAAGATTTGGATCGAACCCCTCCCCCTCCCGATTACACAGGAATCTATCGAGCATTGAGGAGGGCTGAATCAAGGGAAGGATTTGTCTGTGTGGCACTTCTGTTCGACCTTGTGTTGTAGGTGTAGATCTGCTGATGTGCAGTAGGTACGTGTGATCCACCTTCTATATCCCTTCTTCTCTATTTTTTCCTTTACTGTGTAATTAAAATGCTTCTACCTGTATCATTGAAATGCCTTGTATGATAAATAAAATTGCCTACAAGATATCAATAGTGCTATCTCAGTAGTCTAAGTCATTTAGTCATAGAATTATCATCACTACAAGTAACAGGGTTATCAGTTTTTTGAGTCATGAACGTAATTAATTTTGTATCATTGTAATGCTATCTCAGTAGTCCAATTTGTAGAAAAGTCTATTGACCAAAGCATAGTTTATTAGACAATAAATTTTAGTCTTATTTAGAAGGCTTTCATTTAAAACACTGTCAGATCTATGTACCTTACTGTTTTATGTCCTACATGAGTTAGACAATCATAGCTTTGTTAATCAGCTTGTAGCATTTCATTACAAAATGAAGGCACTCAACAGGAAAGCTAGTTATGCAAGCATACTAATTAGAATACTGGAACTCTGCTTATTTCGGTTTGTATATTCACACCACACACAGATCAGTTGCACTTTAACCTATATCCGCATGAAAATTTTCTATGTATCCCTATCTCAATGTGCTAGTCATCCACTGATGTGCCAGATAACTATATGTTATTTTTCATTTGCAAGGTCTAGTATAAGCTCACAAGTTTATGGCGTGTTCTTTAACTGAAACTACTCCTAATGAGCATCTAAAATGCTTAACTGATGTAATTAAAATGCTTACTAATTATTAATTAAAATGCTTGTATAGAACAAATAGAAATAAGTAAATAGGGCCTAGTTAATAGGTAAGAAAATGCTCACAGCAACTCGCAGTGGAAGGACATATTTTGTGGAACCTCTGGTCTTCTTTCCATTGATGACATATATAGCTAGCTCAGAGATAGTATTCTTCAGGTGTATTGCCTCCAGGTTTTACAGATTCAACATTCTTTTTCCAATGCTTTTAATTTTTGTATTCAACCCCTCCCCCTCCTGATGACACAGGAAGCTATCGAGCATTTAGCAGGATTGAATTGTGGCAAGGATTTCTCTGTGTGGCGAGCAATACATCTTCAATCTTAATCTAATCCCAGTGCACTTGTGTTTGGACCTTGGGTTGCAAGAGCAGATCCACTGCTGCAGGTATGTGTGATCCTCGCCCCATATCCCTTTTTCTTTTTTTTCCTTTGCTGTGATACTAAAATGCTTCTACCTGTATCATTGAAATGCCTTGTATGATAAATAATATTTCCTATAGGATATCAATAATGCTTTTATGTTGGTATTAAAATGCCTTTTAATATACATTTGTTTTCCTGCCTTGCAGTGCCTTCCCAATATCATAGTACATGGCTACTAGAGGAAGGAACCAGGGAGGATCAGTTTCTACAGCTAACAACCTCTCCTCAAAGCGTCCTGTTCGTAGACAGAGGGCTTCACCGTCTAGGATTGTGAAACTGTACAAGGACATGTCAGACGAACAGAAGAAGATGATACGCAAGGTTGGGTTTGGAGGGCTGCTTCAGATAGCATGTGGCACAATCCAGCGGAGTTAGCAAATTGGCTAATGGTGCACTGTTTTGATGCTGATACAAGTGAGCTTGTCTTGTCGGGCAGAGGCAGAATTGCTGTGAATGCTGACTCTGTGTCGACCGTTTTGGGCCTGCCAAAACGAGTGATGAAGTCAAGTATGTTCAAGACGTGGATTCTATCAACTCAATAATAGACCTATATGATCTCACCTCAGGGAAATGCTCCTAGAATCTGTCAAATAGTACAAAGGCTTAAAGCTAATAAGGATGCAAATGAAGATTACCTGAGGTCATGGCTTATGCTGGCTGTTTCAACTTCTCTCTGTCCTCCAACTAGCTTGGGTATCAGTCCCAGATGCTATCCAACGCTTGTGAATCTATCCAGAGTGAAGAAGCTTAACTGGTGCTAGTTTGTAGTGGATAAAATCAAGGATGCTGCTAGCAAGATGGGCACCAGGAATTCTGTAAAGAGTTGTCTCTTTTTCCTCGTTGTAAGTACTTTTTATTGAAGTTTTTTCTTTTTAATTGGTTTTCCATTGCTGTATGATTAACAGTCATGTATATTTATCTATTGGCACATATTATATGTTGACTCATTGGAAGTTCAAAATGTTGAAATACCAAGCACACGGCCTCGTATTGCTGCATATAACAGAAAACTTCTAGATAAGATTATCAGGATGGACACAAATGCTGATGGCACTTTTGGAAAACTGAAGGTATTTGCACTTTTACCTCTTTTTCAGTTCAAGTATCACTCTTATCTTACACCTGTTTTCAAAATCTTATATTCCATTGTTCTCTGACATTTGTAGCTGAAGCAAACTGGCCATTCTATTGCACAAGGCTCACTAGTTCAAATGGATGATCTGCATAGATTTGTTTCATCCAAAGCATCTGCTGGGACATCATCTTCGGTAAATGCTCTCATTATTTACCTAAAATGCTTATTCCTTGCTACCTAAAATGCTCCTAGCAGCTACATTAATATTGAGAAAAGTTGACAACGCTATTTTCATTGACATGCAGATGAAGAGGAAGCTTTAGGGAATGTATTTTCTAGTATTACAGAGGTCTTAGGGTCATTTATCAAAGAAGTTACTCAAACCGATGATCCTCCTGAACCACCTGTAAGAAGGTCCAAGCGGAACGCTTCAGCAGAGGGAAACAAGACATGTGCAACTGATGGAGATGATACAGCTGAAGGTGAAGAAGAATTTTTGGATGCAGATACAGAAGAAGAATCTGAGTATATAGGTGAGGATGATACTGAGGATGAAGAGAGTGAAGATGATGGACTCGGTGATGAAGATGGAGAGGAAGATGGCAGCAGCGACCAAGATACCGGACCAGAACACAATGATGATCAAGATGGAGATGCAGATGGCAGCACTGACCCTCCTGGTGCAGATCTCAATGTTGACCAAGATGGAGGCAACACCGGCGACAATCCAAACCCGGATGGTGATATTCATGATCAAGAAGATGAAGATGATGATTTTATCCTGCTTATCACTGAAAGTGCATCTAGGCCCTCAAGTGGATTTTGGTGAATTGAGTGACAAAATGATTAGAGAACTAACATGTTTGCTTGAGATGATGAGCAGAGGATTATTCTTATGATTCATTATATTTAATGTGCTCATCATGGTATATGGTTATTCATTGATATAAGCAAGCAAGCATGTGAAGAAATAATGCTCATTGCAAAAGATAAAGTGAAGATGACTCAGCTCAGCCAGGTGGCACCCAGGTCAGCCAGGTAGAATTAAAATTCTGGACAGAGAAGCTAACCCGGTTCAGCCAGGTCCAACCCACGTGACCCAGGTGTCAGGTCAAAAGAAGCAATGATGAAACAATGACTTAGGGATATGCTATGTGGGTCCCTAAGATGATGAGATGAATTATTTGACAAAGGAAAATGACATTGCAAGACTTCATGTGGTTATGATAAAGAGACATGAGCATATGTGTTACATATTGGTCTTCATGATTGGAAGCTTGCATTATGTGGGATATTCTTTATTAATCAAGAACAAGCATTTGAAGAATCTTTCAAATGGAATTCATTCAATGACGAAGCAAAGCTAACTTGATGATGCAAGGGTAAGTGGTGAAGAAACAAATCGAGATGACTAGAGCGAGGGACTAAGCAAGCTTTGGTTAAGTGACGACTTATGACCATGTGCGAATTGCTAAGGTGAAGTATCTAGTGTCTGGAGGTTTCGAGGCATCATATCCAAGTCTTGTCAAGAGAAGCAATGCAATGCATATATATGTTATGGTTGATAAAGGGAGTGGTCTAAGGATTAAAGTGAACTCAAATATAAGCTATGGAAAATCCTAAGTCACTAGCTCAAGGTGGATGTGCTCAGTTGAAGATACAATGTTGAAAGCCCTCAAAGAAGTGATTGTTCAAGTATTGGCATGATTGTTGACATATAAGCTCAAGTGGTTGATTTATGATTCATCTTATGTCTTGAGTATAGGTATGCCGTACTATCAAGAGGGATGCAACATTGGTTGAATGACAATCTCCAAAAGTGCTCAAGTGAACCCTTGTGAGTCTAACCGTGAGAGTTTTAACTTAGTAGGGGTTTCCTTGGGAAACCGGTGGAACCGGTTTTGGGAACCGGTTTGTTGGCCTCGAGCGTCTAACGGCTAGTTTCTTTGAAATCCGGAGAAACCGGTTTTCTCTGACAGAAAAACGGCTAGTTTTTGGAGAGATGGGTATTTATACCCATGAGCTCCTCTTGGAGGAGCTGCTGGTTCTGGTCGAGTTTGACACTTTCTAAAGGCTAGCTGAGCTCTCCCCAACCTCTCTAAATGAGACTTGTATTCATAGCTTGAATCTTTTGAGTTGGGTTGAGAGAGAGACTTGTGTGTGAGCATTGGAGAGCAATCCTAATCTTTGAGCACTTGTGGTTTCGTCAAGCAATCGTTGAAGCATTTGTTACTCTTGGAGATTCTTCCTCCTAGACGGCTAAGCGTCGCCCGGTGAGCTACCGAAGTGTGTGGTTAGCCACGAGATCGTTTGTGAAGGTTTCACCTCACCCCCGCAAGGATAGAGGTCTCTTAGTGGAAGGAGGAGATAGCTTGACCTTGTGTGGTCGCATAAGCTTCCTCAACGGAGAGTAGAATTCACTGTGCGTTGGTGGCGGCTTGGTGCAAGCAGTGAATCCGAACTTCGAGAAAACAATTCCTTGTGTCTTGGTTTGAGCTTTCCTCACTTTGTCATTTCTAGCATATTACTTGTGCTTTCGCTTCGATCTACTTTGGTGTGCCTGAGCTGTGTATAGGAGTTTCATTGGAACACTTGGAAACATCCCTGAAAGCTTCACACCATTTGTGGTTTGTTCTAGAATTCGTAGAGGGGCAAATTTCATTTGTTGGTGCAGTCTGTGTAAAACCGATTTTTCTGGTTTACCAAACCGGTTTAACCGGTTTCGGTTTAACCGGTTTGGGTGCTGACAGTTGGAATTAGTTTTTGTAAATCGCAGATTCGCCTATTCACTCCCCCCTCTAGGCGACATCAAGGTCCTTTCAATCACAAGGCTAAAGAAAATGCAATCAGGTGCAAGTAAAGATTCAAAAGCTCAAGAATCTGCATGTGTAGGCAGAGTTGAAGTGCAACCTAGCACTAAAGTTGTTGTTCCATTAATAGCAGGGAAGAAACTAGGTGACATGAAATCAAAGTTAAGGCTTCCAGAAGGTACTACAGTGCTTGCTGCCAAGGTCAACCCTACCAGCACTATGGAAGAAAAAAGGAATGAAGGAAGCTGCAGCAAGCAGCCCGAACGGCCATCATTTCAAAACATGTCTTTCACTCCTCCCGACTTTGATATACTCAAGTCTCTTGATGATGACTCTCAGCCTAACGATGCAGAAAAGAACACAAAGACTCCTCCAAAGCCAGCTAACCCTGTTGCAAATCCTTCAGGTATTCAGCATTTTAGTTTATGCAGTTTAGCATTTTTGATAGTTTCTTATCTAACATTCAAAAATCTATTTTTACAGAACCAGAATCTGCATGGTCCTTGGATCTTTCCAGATAGTGTCTACCAGAGCTGGGAAGATGCTGCTAGAGCCGAGATTGACAAAAGAAAGGCTGCCCAAGCTCAGTCTTCATCATTTCTACAAAGTGCAGAAGGCAAGGCAACATTTCAATCCAATGAAATCATCCCTGATGCAACAGTTCATGGAATTATTGATGTGGACTCATCTATCACTCCAGTATATCAAGCCCCTCTAGCTAGGATGCTCAAGAAGTCTGTTGTAATCCAGTCCCCATATTCTCTCATTGCACCTAAGATAAGATTTAAATGTACCAAGGATGTTTGTGCTGTATACAAAGCAGTTTGTAGGAGCTCATCAAG
Source organism: Alloteropsis semialata (assembly GCA_004135705.1). Lineage (NCBI taxonomy): Eukaryota > Viridiplantae > Streptophyta > Magnoliopsida > Poales > Poaceae > Alloteropsis > Alloteropsis semialata. The sequence goes on from CM014272.1 coordinate 53,566,990, forward strand.
GAACACTCGCTCTTCCCAACAAGAGTATGTAACTGCATTTATTCTTCATTTTCATGTTCTATTTTTCCATGTGTAATAATCTTAACTGCTTCTCTTGTTCATTTCTGTCATGATTGCAACACTATTATCATAGATTACGAAATGTACTATGCCTCCCTTGGCCATCTTTCTGAATCTGTAAAACCTGGAGGCCACCTGAAGAATACTATCTGTGAGCTAGCTATATATGTCATCAATGGAAAGAAGACCAGAGGTTCCACAAAATATGTCCTTCCACTGCTAGTTGCTGTGAGCATTTTCTTACTTACTAACTAGGCCTTATTTAATTATTTTTATTTATTCTGTACAAGCATTTTAATTAATAATTAGTAAGCATTTTAATTACATCAGTTAAGCATTTCAGATGCTTATTAGGAGTAGTTTCAGTTAAAGAACACGCCATAAACTTGTGAGCTTATACTAGACCTTGCAAATCAAAAATAACATATAGCTATCTGACACATCAGTGGAGGACTAGCACATTGAGATAGGGATACATAGAAAATTTTCACGTGGATAGGTTAAAGTGCAACTGATCTGTGTGTGGTGTGAATATACAAACCAAAATAAGCAGAGTTCCAGTTTTCTAATTAGTATGCTTGCATAACTAGCTTTCCTGTTGAGTGCCTTCATTTTTGTAATGAAATCCTACAAGCTGACTAACAAAGCTATGATTGTCTAACTCATGTAGGACATAAAACAGTAAGGTACATAGATCTGACAGTGTTTTAAATGAAAGCCTTCTAAATAATACTAAAATTTATTATCTAATAAACTATGCTTTGGTCAATAGACTTTTCTACAAACTGGACTACTGAGATAACATTACAATGATACAAATATAATTACGTTCATGACTCAAAAAATTGATAACCCTGTTACTTGTAGTGATGATAATTCTATGACTAAATGACTTAGACTACCAAGATAGCACTATTGATATCTTGTAGGCAATTTTATTTATCATACAAGGCATTTCAATGATACAGGTAGAAGCATTTTAATTACACAGTAAAGGAAAAAATAGAGAAGAAGGGATATGGAAGGTGGATCACACGTACCTACTGCACAGCATCAGATCTACTCCTACAACCCAAGGTCGAACAGAAGTGCCACACAGACAAATCCTTCCCTCGATTCAGCCCTCCTCAACGCTCGATAGATTCCTGTGTAATGGGGAGGGGGAGGGGTTCGATCCAAATCTTCTCCCTACTGCTCCTCCTTGAATCCGACCGAGATAACGCGCGTCTCCTACAAATCCTCATCCCCAGAGATGACATAGAAGATTCGAATCAATCAATCGGAAAGGGGAAAGAGAGATTGAAGGATATGGTCAAAAGCACACGCACCTGTTGGGGGAGGACAGTGCAACCCACGATGCTCTTCCCACCAAACAAAAGCCGCCGGGGGTCGACGATGATATTGCTCGGTGTCGGGGGTCGAAGACGATGTTGCTCGCCGATGTGGAAACCTTCGCTGCGGTCGAATCCTCGTCAATCCTCGCCGCCTTCCCTTCTCGATGGGCTTCAATCCTTCTCCCCTATACTAGTTCGTCTTGATTCAGACAGAGATGCCCCTCGAACTCGCCGGGAAGAGGAACCCTACCCCTCAAACTCGCCGGGAAGAGGAACCCTAACCCTCGAACTCGTCGGGAAGAGGAAGCAGAGCGACGGAGAATAGAAGAAATGGAGAATAATGAGTGAGAGAGAGAAATGGAGGAAAATACAGGCGCGACTCCCGATTCAAACGAAACGCTTCGTCTACACCCCGCTCCAGTCCGGACCCACAATCAGTGACACACGTGGGAATGCACACGCTCGAGCACATCAAAAACACGGAGCGCGGAGGTGGAAAGGCGCATCGACGGTGCAGGAAGAGCGTGCGCATCGGACGGTCGCTTGAGTGTGCAGTCGTGCGCTCTATCGCGCGCACGAGCGTGCAGGAGCATTTACCTTAATTTATATGTGTCACAAAATAGTGAGAGACCATGTCCCAAAAACTATTGAGGAGAGAGACCATGTCCCAAGAACTATTGAGGAAAAGGTATCAAATTATCTGTTGCCCATAAAGGAGGAGAGATTGTCCATATTGGAGCATTCTTAAACCAACAATCCCCTTTGTCATGTCGAAGGGATGGGCAGGGGCGGACCCAATGGGTGGGCCAGATATGCCATGGCATATCTAAATATTCTGGCCCACCCAGTTAAAAAATGAATTACCATCTCAAGGCTCAAGCCCAAAGCGCATGAACATCCCTCCCGTAAACTTCTAACCCTCGCGACGCGAACTGAGGCTCACGGTCATGGCCTCACGCACCCATGCTGGCGGCGCCGCGATCGCGAACCGCGTCCTCGCGGCCGCGGGATTGGGCGAGTCGGCGATGCCGTCGCCTCCATAGGCCGCTGGGCGCTGGTTCGCCCCTGCGCCGCACCGGCTTCCCTCCGTAGGACCGCAGCTCACTACAAGACATCTTCATATATGAGACACTATTTTAGTCTTATAGAGACATTTTGCATTGTCCTTATAGAGTCGTAGAGTCATTTTCCAATATGTCATAGAGGTGCCACTACGAACAGTGTCTCTTTAAATAAAGAGACATTTTTGTAAGTGTCCCTATATTTATTAAGACAACTTGTAGTGGCACAATATTATGTCTCTATTTTCTATATGAGAAATATATTGCAAAAATATAGTAATTTGGAGTGATGGGTCTTCGAACTCAAGACGTCATACTACATTTCATAATACTCCACCACTAGCCAACTCAACCTCACACTAATTGTTACATATTTACGTAGTATAATTCTTATGAGTATGTCTCAATAGTCTAAATAGTGTCTCAAGATATTAAAGTGAATGTCTCAACCTATGCCTTTATAGGGGTAAAGTCAATTTTTAAGTATCTCAAATATGTCCCTAATTAATTAATATTATACATTGGCAATTTATAAAAATAACTTAAGAAAATGTCTCTATGGTTGAAAATGTCTCAAGTAGTGTCTCAACACATATGGCACTTTCTAAAGAGCCACAAGAATGTCTCTATAATACAATAAGACATATTCATAAGGGCAAATTATAAAATGTCTTTATATAAGTGCCTCTACTTGAGGTTTATGTTGTAGTGGTTGAGGCGCTGAGCACTTCGCCCCAAGCTCCGCCGCCCGCGAGGCGAAGCTGCTGCCTGCTGCAGTGCTGCGCCTGCACTACTGCTGCGCCGCCGACGGCGCCCACGGCGGCTCTCCCTCTGCAGTCGCGACTGTAACCTCGGCGCCTCGGCCCTCCACTCCTAGCTCAGTAGCTCCAAACATTTTCTGGTATGAAATTTGGCGAATCCTAATTGTAGCTCGCTAATTTTTTACAGCGATTGAACAATTGGACAATTGCAAATTAGTGTAGCACATAGGAATTATGGATTCATGAATCGATTGATTATTGATGGACTTTCATACTTTGTTTGTACCTTACATAACAATTGAACTATGAAGATAGATGGGGATATTGCTTCTCTTTTTAGAAATCATGTAGCAAAGAAAAGAAATAAGTTGGGTGATGCTCTATTTGATGATTGTCTTGCCACATTCATTGAGAGGGATATTTTCTTTGAGGTGGATGAAAATGACATAATCGAGACTTTCATGAACTTTAGAAATCGTAGACCCGACAAGAAGTATCTTATTTTATTCATTTGAACTAGTATGTTTGAACTATTTGTATTATAATTTATGCAACATCGGTATTTAATCGTTGAATTTAAGACTTGGAATGTATTTATGCCCCAGGTTGCATCGAAGGCTAAAAAAAAAGTGCCACCGCAAGAGCGCGGCTCTGAATCACTCCTTCCGATCCCGTTGAGAACCTTGGCCTGTGTACGTGCACTTGTGCTGATCAAGTGTGATGGAAGCAAACCTGCAAAGGCCGGTGCTGGCGGCGCGGCGCGGCTCTGTACACATTCACGACGACCGCCATTGCGTGCCATGAAACCCCTCAAGAACGAGGGCCAGGAGCCGCAGACGAGACCATGTTGTTACGGCGGTACCCACCAGCCGGTTTGGCCTTGGCAGAAGCTCGCGTTGGTGCAGCCTGCAGCGGCACCCAAAGCTCAAGGAGGCAGACGTCTTCGTTGTCGCCCCATTTACCTAGCTCCAGCTTTTGCTTCTGGCCAGGGAGCTCTTGTTGGTTTCTTCAACTCCGTGGCCGCGTAAATCCACCTGTGTGTGAGAGAGCAGCACGGAGCGTCTGTTTGCCGTGTCATGCCCTGTGCAACTAGTAACTAAGTATTAATAGGCTGAGGATCAATGGCAATGGGAGCGTGGCTGTTGGCCTCCAGTTGTGCCACAGCGTTCACTCCCGAAGATACGAATTGTTCATCTTCCAATGCTGGTTGCTGTAATTGCTCGACCGGGAAGAAGACGGGGCTCTTTTGTTTTGTTGGCATTCCAAACACACCAACCAGCCAATTAGTACACAATTCTTTTGGATGCACTGCAGTTCTAAAGGTTTCACATCATCCACTAAAGCCCTATTAAAGTTTAGGCCCTCCACAGCGTGAGCGGTGCCCAAAACAAAAAGCGGGACCCGTGTGAAGAAAGGCGGCATCGCTCCTAGCACGCTGCAGTGTGGGTATCAGTGCCAGAAAAATAAAAAAGTGAAGTTTAACACCAATGTCAGAAACTCGGGTATATGTGCCTCTCACACCTGACTCATCTCTCCCATCTATCTCAGTTCTTTATTCAACTTGGCATCGGAGGCATCGGTGAACGTTCTTGCTTCGCTCCCGAATTTTCAAGCGCTGGTACCGTGTGTTGCAATGTAGGAACGTTCTCTCTCCATTTCAAGCACCACTCCAAGTGCACGTTGTGGAGGGCCTTAGCTAGCTAAAGTATAGGAGCTTTCTTTTAGCTAGCTAAAGTTTAAGGTGTTTGGATCCTCTAGTTAAATGGTAGTTGAAAAGTTATTTGCCTATCCTATCCCTCATTCCCACTTTCAATATTTTTCCCGAGGAATGTGGAGGGGCACTTTAGTCTTTTATCACTTTAGCTGGGTTTAGTTAGGTTCAATTAGCTAAAGGAATCTTTAGCCAACTAAAATTTAGCTGCTAGCTGGCCTTATTTGGATCCATAGCAGCTAAATTTAACCAGCCAAAATTTAGCTGGTGGATCCAAACATGGCATAAGTCTTTTAATTTCTTGGAGTCGTTTTTGCCATTGTGCACGTTTCGAGTACATACAAGTGTCCAATTTCTTTATAAAAAATAGATATATACTAACGTGTCCGTTCCATATTTAAAGAAAAAACTTGTAATATTGCATATCCTGATCACTATAGTAGGTTCTTACATTTTTTTTGAAGTGTAAATTTGAAATTTTTTATTGAGAAAACTTAATTGCACAAACAATTTTTGGAGAGGTAGACAGACACGGAGAACGTTAGCCTTGAGGCCATTGGGGGCTGGGAAGCATGGGGCCGAGAGACTTTACTTTGTAGGTTCGACAAGCAGTGTTCATTGTCAAATGTTGAAGAATCAGCGTGTCAAAGAAACTAACTCTGATTTCCTTATGACCCGTCTCTAAGAAGACCGTCTAAAAAAGATCACAAAGAACTTTTATTTAGACATATTCGGTCAATGCAAAATCAAGTGGACAGGAACAGATGAACATAAGCCATAAGCACGTTGGGACATATTGGAGGTACCAAAAATAACAAGTGGAATTCATGATGAAAGGTTGTCATTGGATCCTAAATTTATCAGACTATATGCAGGATGACTATCTATCTCAATCCCTATTTATAATCGCTAGCACGAGCAGACTCAATCAAATGTTCATAGACTCTGCATGCAATAGGTAATCATCAGTTTCACTCGGCCAATTAGACACGTACAACAGTTACACAACAGTCGTCTGTATAAGTCCACATAAGCAACTATTAGCTAACGTTGCCATCATTAAATAAGGAAAGAGTATGTTGTTGTCTACCATCTCATCTATTACTATGTCCCGTGCACCTAGGTAAAACAATACTAAACAGAGGATGTAAATATTATACAAACAACAAATAGATAACCCATTGTAAAACTGTCTATTTAGCTCAAATAGACATTGATTGTCTAAATTGGTGTATATGCCCTTATGCTTCCAAAGCGGACTGATCAACATGCGCGGTCAGCTAGCCATCTCAACTATTATCATTCACTCCTAATGTATCAACGATGTTCAACTCTGAAAAATACTGCAATTAGGTCAGTGTTGACAACCAAAATTGGCACAGGCCAAGGCAGATTGGTCAGACCGGTTTGCTTGATCGGTCTGACCGGTCAGGGACCGAATGGTCCGGTGCTCTAAGGACCGCAACAATCGGTCCTAATGTGAAGAAGGCGGCATGGTCTCTGGAATGACCAACTGTTGCGGTGCTGATGCAAGGTTTGGACCGCAAGAATCGGTCTTGAGGCAAGATGGAGGCAGAGCTACTGTTTTGATCGAATGTTGCAGTGCTTGGGACTCAGGAGGACCGCAAGAGTCGGTGCAAGAAGCAGGACGACGGATTAGGCACAAAAAGGAAGATCTGAGCCCAGACCGGTCTGACCGGTTTGGGGGACTGGCCAGACCAGTTGCCCTTTGTGATTCGACTAGGTTTAGCACTCCGAGATTGTAACGAGTTGTAACTTGGTTTCCTTGCGGGACAAGCCCTACCCTCTCTATAAATATAAGGGGATTCGGCCGATTGAGGACACACCCAATCGATTCAATCAAATCTACTATTTTTGCCTTTACTTTTTTTGCATCTCCAAACCCTAGCTTTTCTAAACCCCTACTTGCTGTTCTTCATGCGTCTCTGCGACGTTTGAAGGCGTCCTAGGTGGCCTGTCGACCCTAGGGCACCCCTACGTGCGTTCACCCTGACGGATCCTTCCGGGTGACGTTCTTAGGGTTCGCTCCCGTTTTCCCTAGAGGAACCGGTCTGACCGGTTTGCGCAGGAAGGCTGCGAGCAGCTCGTGCTACGTGCTGCGCGATCTAGCGCTCTCATGTGTTGGCCGAATTCTGCGTCAACATACTTTTTGTGACTCCGCTGGGGAATAGAGATCTGGTTATTGTGGCCGATCTATCTAATTCCAGCCAGATGGGTTCTAACACTGAGTTCGATCTCGACAACATCATCATCGTGAAGGACGATGAACTATCTGCTGAAGATTGCCAAGGGCTCGAGGAGAACATAAAGAAGAAGGCAGAAGAAGATCGCCTCTACTACCTTTCGCACTTCAAGAAGGACCGCAAGGCCATGGTCACAAAGATCAAAGAGGTAGATCCAACTGCTTCATCTTCAGCGGCACCTCTTAAGGTACAATCTGATGAAAACTCTCATGAAGTCTTTCTGAAATACATGGAGGATAAGATGGGCTAAGAATAATGTTAAATTGGTCAACTGGATGACGGACAAGCGGTTAGAATCGGAAGGCAAACAACCCATGGCTGAACAACCTGCCGCCGATCCTAGCGTTTTGATCCCTAAAGTACCTATTGTGCCTGACCTTAAAACACCGGCAGCAAAACCCATAGAACAACCTATGTATGACATGCTGATGAATTATTTTGAAGGCCAACCTGTACACCGTCCAACCCAATACCTACTCGGCCTGCCGCGCCTCAGCCATTTGTAGCTTCTTTTAATTCAGCTGGTTATGGTTGAATTAATAATGAAGTTGCGAATTTTACCCCACAAATTCCAAATTATGGATATTCTGCACCTCCACCAGTACGAAATTTATTTTCACAAGGCCCAGTACCTTACGAGCTCTTCGGAAGGTTCAGCCAACAAATGCAGGGTCAGGTGTCGGCCAGCCAATTTGGCCCCACCAACGGGTCAGACTGGTTACTGGAACCGGTCAGACCGGTCTTGAGGAACAGATTCGGGGAATTTATTTTCTACTCCCGTTCAGAATATTCAACAGCCAAATTCACAGGATAATTCATTAGAATATTTAGATCGGATATTTTCTAAGTACAAACTTGATTTGGCTTCAGCTCTTAAAGAGAATTTGGGAGTAGATGTCAGGAATAAGGCTAGGTTGTACCAAAAGCCTTATGTTCCTAGATTTGATTTGGTTCCTTTTCCCACTGGTTTTAGACTTTCTGATTTTGTCAAGTTTAATGGGGAAGATACTAAAAGCACTTTTGAGCATATAAGTCAATACATGGCACAACTAGGCGATTCTAACTCTAGTGAAGCTTTGAAAGTGCGTTTATTTTCTTTGTCTCTAACTGGTACTGCTTTCTCATGGTTTGCATCATTGCCTGCTAATTCTATTACTTCATGGGAACAGTTAGAGCAGAAGTTTCATAATCACGTATTTTCGGGCAATAATGAGCTTAAATTATCACATCTTACATCGGTTAGGCAATCACGTCATGAAACTGTTAATGATTATATTAAACATTTCTGTGATACAAAGAACCGTTGCTTTGGTGTTAATATTGCCGAAAAGGATCTTACTGATTTGGCTTTGAATGGTTTACGGTCTCATATTAAGGAAAAATTAGAGGGTTTTGAATTCTTTAATGTAAACCAAGTGCATCAAAGAGCTTTGGTTGCTGAAAGCCGGAGCAAGGATTTAAAAGAAAGCTATAGAACTTATCGGGCTAATGTGCATAATCTTGAATGTGATTCTAGTAGTTCCAATGATGAGTCTCATGATGTGTTGGCCGCTGAATTTGTATGGCCAGCATCTAATAAAGCTTTTACTTGCACATCTCTTAAGCCGACCCATAGGAATCAACAAGAGGAGATGAAGTTTACTTTTGATGTATCTAAGTGTGATAAAATTTTTGATGAATTGCATAAGAATGGATATATCAAATGCTCTTTTACTATTCCGTCACCCGAGGAGTTAAAGCGGCGTGCTTATTGCAAGTTTCATAATTCCTTTTCTCATACAACTAACGATTGCAATTTCTTTCGTTGACAGATTCAATCGGCTGTGCATGAAGGACGATTGAGTTTGAATGAGATGCAAGTTAATAAGCGCCTGTTTCCAGTCAACAACATGGTGGTTAATACCATGGATCTTCAGGACGCCAAGATGTTGGTTCGGTCAGACAATGCCGATGCAGCAGGAGGCAAGAATGTTGTGATTGGAGAACCAAGGAGGGTGATGGAACATGACAAAGTGCTTGGGAGAGAGGTGGTCCTTAAGCAAGCTCCTAATGGAAAGAAGACTTTGACTATTACAGTGAAGACTTTTGAAGTTGGGGGCAATCAAGCTCTCAAGCGCGGGATCAAAGGCCGGTTGTTCCTGCTGCCCAGGACAAACCGGTCAGACTGGTTCGCCCGACCAATCAGACTGGTCCGCCCCAGAGGCCGGTCCGAACATTTGTGCCCAAGTATCCCGAAGTTGGCACTTGGAAGACCAACAAGGACAAAGATCAGGGGAAGGCTTTCAGGCCAAAAGCGACCTTTGATCAAGTCATGGCTAAGCATATGCAAAACGGGGCCATTCAACAAGATCGTCCGCTAAAAAAGAGACCGAGATCGCCGCTGTTGACGTCCAAAAAGTCAGGCGTTGACTCTCGGAAATTAACACTGTGGTCTGGAAGATTTGCTCCACTTCAGTGCAGGTCCAAAATCTTGAGGTTCGGGGCGTGCCAGTCAATTTGACCTGAAATTGACAAGGTAGAGTTTAATCAGTAAGCAACAAGGAACTCATCGGCCAAAGACTCGATTTGTTCCAAAAATTGGACCAGCATAAAGGGAAGTCCGATTTCGATAGCATGAACCATCGGCCTTGAGTCTGATTCGTGAGAATGTAACATGTATTGAAATAAACCATCGGCTATGAAAACCGAATTGGAGATAGATCTAATCTAAACTCGTTCTTTAATATGCATCTTTCCAAAGGCGATAAACAAACTAAATCTCGTGTCACTAACAATCGGATCGATTTCGAGACAGGGCACCGATTAGCTTACTTACTCCGATAGATCAATATACATCAAAGAACTCATTTAAATCAGATCTATTTGTAACTTGGTTATTAAATCTAAATCAGCTATATAAACAATATAAACAGATCTATTATGAAACTTGAATAACCATAAAACAGAATAGATCTTCTCTGATAGATGTAAGCCGATAGGATAAAATCAACAAGATACGGTAAAGGATGAGCGATCTAAATGAAGAAGGGTGATACGCCTCAATCTAAAGCCTAGAACAACTCGATAAATTGGTGAATTAACTAAACGAAGAAGGGCGATGCGCCTCAATCTAAAGCCTAGATTAATTTGATAAGGTGTCGGACTTACAGACAAACCGGAGGTCAAGATGATGCAGCCCTGCTTACTGAAGAACTCGACGAAAAAGGGTTGTTGGCACGTGAGGCCGAAAGTTGTGTTTGATTGATTGGTTGTGTGAACATTTTTTACAATGGCGCAGGGTTTATATTTATACCCTGGAAATTTAGCTAAAAACTTGCCGGCTACGACAATATCTCTAATTTATTTAAAGCAATCTAATCTTAAACTACCAAAACTACTATAATTGCCGCATAATGAGGCCCTGAAGAAGCTTCCAGACACATCTTCCCTTGATAGTCGTAGGCGCTCCGGCCTCCCTTGTCTCGTATCTGATCGGGACTCCTATCGGACGAACTCCGATCGGAAACGGAAACCACCCAGAATCGGACTCAGCCTCTACCTTGACTCTGTTACACATGATTTTAGCCGAGTCAAAATCTTGTGTCAACACATGCCCCCCAATTTTAGGATAAAATATTATTTTGTTCCATAATTCTCTGAGCAATGATGACCCTGGCAGTGAACAGCATATGGAAACTCGCACCCTTCCGCTGTTGCATCCCTCGAATCCCGTGCGGATTCGGCGCCTTGGCCTTCGGGCGGTTTCTTCTCCCATAAGCCCTATAAATGCAGACCCGAACCGTCGTCTTCTTCAACTCGCATCTGCTATCACGCTCGCACGCCCGCCATTGTCATCTCTGCAAAGCTTCACCCGGCCGAACGTTTAGTCTTCAAGCTTCGATCTCTCACCGTGAATCAGGTAAAGAACTTCCCCGCATATGATCCATATCATGCATCTGGGTTTTACTGCATTTCTCATGGTGATTTTCTCAATCTGTTCATCCACATCACTGTTCATTGTAGATCTATTCCATCAATGGCGGCTCCTTGCTGACAAAACGGATAACACGCAAGTCCCCGAGGTAAAAATGGTCAAAATCTCAATCTTTATTCTTGCATTCTTCTTCTAGGACTAGTTATGAGCCTCCATCTCTGTATTCATCACTTTATTTCCCCCGAATGCAGCATCTTAAGAACAATCTGGTCATCCCCATCTCTCATGTTGAAGCTAGGACTATCTTGGCCCAATGGGCGACCCGATCCGACGGACTTGATAAACATGGAATCGGAGAGAATTCCATTCAAAGGATCGGACCTGCAAGTCTCCGATTGGGCCGGCTCCTTCTGATCGTGGCCCGACAACGTTCCTGGATGGAGGAACTGGTTCCTCAGAATGCAAGCCGCCAAATCCCCTTTCTGGGACGAGAAAGACATAGGCCAATGTCTCACTCTGTCTCTTGCTGATATGGTCAAGGACGAGAATCTACTGGCCGCCAGCTCCCTCTTCTGGTCCAATGCACTCAACGCCTACCTGTTCGGCCATGGTCCGATGACACCAACGCTAATGGACGTGCACATGTTGACTGGCCTCAACACCACCAATGCCATGAACCCGAGAAGACTCCTTGGTGAATTGAATTATAGACTAGTAGGCACAGGCTCCAAAAGCTGGAAGAAATACGTTGCCGATCACTGCAAAACCGGCACTATCGGAGACTAAGGGCATGCATCTTTTCTTAACATGTGGTTAGAAAGATTCGTATTCTGCGACCAACCCTTGGTGCCACCTCCAACATGCAATCGATCGCAGAAGCACTATCTCGCGGCGAATCGGTCCCCCTTGGCCGTCTCCTCCTTGGAGCGGTTTACCACCTTCTCCACCAGATATCAGCTAAACTTTCAGACGGCCAAGCAGTTGGTCACATCGGAGGCCCCTGGTGGTTTATTCAGCTCTGGTTGCATACCCAACTCCGATCTGCTCTCCAATTCAACTTCAAAAACTGCCAATTTCCAAACTATTATAGAAAAGAAGAAGATGCAACCACCCGCCGATGCATGTCATTTGGAGAAGCGGCATCGGCATGTCCGGGATCAAGACTTGACTCAAGAAACATGGCGACCTACTTTGAAAGCTTCTACCATGGGATTGCATCGGAGCGCCTCCAGTATTTTGCCTACAATTACCCCGATCGTGATTACGAGCAGCCTCTGTTTAACATTCAAAACGATCTTGCATCCATTATGCCGATTCTCAAATCCTTCATTACGCCCACTATCCTTGGCAGGAACATTGTATTCGGCCGCAAGATCACATCCTATGAATTTTATAATCCTTCAATAACAGCTCGTCAGTTGGGCTTTGACCAACTCCCAATCGGCCTATACTTCTCCGATAAGATCAAACACAGAGAATCGGTCTCATCAGATCTGGAGATGGACAAAGTTCTATCACTTGCCCCCCAAGCCGACTTTGAAATACAAGAATGGCTATGTACCAGCTTTTCATCCAGACTCTTCAAGACTTGGTGGAAAGAACTACGCCTTCACATATTCAGACTCCCGGCCATCACCTATTGCACTCTCATAGACTTCAATTTCGAGGCCATGGAAAATTCTGTGAGTCCTTTGAAATCTCCCAGCCTTTATTCGTCTTTTATTCAAACAAACTCCAGTCGAAGAGAACGCGCCAGCGGTGAGCAATAGTGGGAAACCGATCTGGTATGCTGTCAGAACTCCATACCCAAGAATCGGCTCTTCTGCGCCATCTCTTGCAGACATCATGGATGGCAAAGGCAAGAGAAAAACTGCTCCCACCAAAGCGGGTGCGCCAAAGAAATTGAAGAAAAGCCACATGGTACGATTTCTTCATGCCTCCGATTCTTATCTCCGATTCATATTCTAAACAAATAACTTCTTGCACACAGCCCACCGAAAAAATTCTCGGCCAATCAACCTCAAGGGCTGCCGAGGAAAATGCAGAGAAAGCTGCTGATGGCGCCAGAATGCTCCTTGATGTAGTATCGGTAACAATCCGATTCTACTCATCTCGTATTTCTTTAAAATGAATCGGTAATAACAATTCCTTTTTCAGCAAACAAATATCACATTGCCCGATCTTCAACCAGCCCCAGCTCAAGACATCCAAAAAGAATCGGCCCATCAGGTAAACTTAAACCAATCTATATCTCTTCCAAACATATATATATATATATATATATATATATATATATATATAAGCTGACCGATTCAATCACAGATTCCTGCTATTCTGCAATCTATCGCTGAAGATCCAAGTACAAATGTCCAATCGGAGACGAACCCTGAGCAACAAATCGGAGAACCAGCTGCTAATGTTCAGTCGGAGGCAATTCCTGAGCAACAAATCGGAGAACCAGCTGCGAATGTTCAATCAGAGATCATCCGTGAACAACCAACAACAACACCAGTTCCACCTCCTATTGAACCAGCCCATACGCTTCAGATAGAAGCTAGTACAAATGTTGCTCTGCCTCAAGTAATCCCCGATTACGTTCGGGAGGGTCAATTTAAACTGGTACCGATTCATTCCCTTGTGTCAATATTTATTATTTTAATAACACTTGTTCATCGATGTTTTGTTTCAGGCGCACGATTCTCCGGCCATGAGCTTCGCATCACTTGATCTGGACGCCGCCATCGGAGAAGAAGAAATAAGCTCCGCACAATCTTCCAACACCATCTCCAATGAGGTCAAGGCAAAACTCCAAGAAATGCTAAATCACTTGACCAAGAGCATTGCCGTCCTTGTAGAAGATGCAGAGCCGATTCGTCAAATCTTCAAGGGTTTGAAGGGTCAACTACCATTGGAGCTGGAGAGCGCGATCATCCCTGCAGCCTTTATTGAAGGGCACCAGCCCTAAGTCTCTGCGGCTCGCCAAAGAATATCGGAGCGGTTGGCTCAACAAGACTTAACCAAGAAGCGCGACGATGGCAGAGATGAATTAAAAGCTTTGCAAGTCCAAATCAAAACATTGGAAGCCAAACCAAAACAACTAGAAAATCGGATGAAGCATCTTCAAGGCATTGAAGCTGAACTCCTCAAGCGACTTGATGAAGTCCGCAAAGAGATGTCGGAGACTCAAGACCAACTCAATCAGATTCCAACTTCCATCGCATCGGCGCAGGACAACTTGCAGAAACGCTTGGAGGAAGTCCGCCGAATCCACAGAAGTATCAAGAATGTCCCTGGCTCCGATGTGGAAGATCTGGAAGAAATCCAGAAAATTGATAACATCCGATTGAGCGCGATCGAAATGATCCGCAAATTCTTGTAACTTTAAATCCTTTGGCTATACTCCTCCGATGACATTGATCATCGATGAACTGGTTGGATCCGACGATGCTGGTCATCGATGAACACTTTATTTTGTAAATATTTTTGCCCTTAAGGCAATACGTATCGTATCGGCTATCTTTAGACGACATCGTTTAGAATATCGGCTTTATGAACCTACCCAAATACTTGGATAATATTTCTTCAAATATTTTCCATTAAGCGCTTTCGAAAATTCTTCTCCTTCCAATGTTTCCAAAATATACGCATTTCCAGGAACACACCGATTCACACGATAGGGACCCTCCCAATTAGGCGACCATTTTCCAAACTTAGAACTTTTAGTCCCTATCGGCAAAATTAACTTCCAAACCAATTCTCCTTCGATGAACTCTTTTGGCTTAACCTTTTTATCATAATACTTAGCGACATGCGCTTTATTATTTTCAATGTTCTCCAAAGCTCTCAAGCGGATTTCAGCCAAATCGTCCAACTCAAAATTCATCAAACTTTTATTTTCATCGGTAGTCAAGTTTCCTTGTTCTGATATCCGTCTCGATCCGATTTTGATCTCCCAAGGCAAAACAGCTTCATGTCCATAAACCAAATGATATGGAGACAATTTAATAGAACCATGACATGCCATCCGATATGACCATAACGATTTGGTCAACGTTAGATGTCACCATCTTGGTTGTTCATCAATCTTCCGTTTGATGATTTTGATAATGCTTTTATTTGATGCTTCTGCTTGACCATTGGCTTGCGCATAATAAGGAGAAGAATTTAATAATTTAATACCCATACTGGCAGCAAAATCTTGAAATTCGTTAGATATAAACATAGTTCCCTGATCGGTCGTGATAGTTTGAGGAATACCAAACCGATATATAATATGTTCTTTAACGAATTCCACCATATTCTTGGAATCAGCAACCTTCAAAGGAATCGCTTCAACCCACTTAGTGAAATAATATGTTGCCACCATTATAAATTTATGACCCTTGCTTGACGAGGGATAAATTTGTTCGATCAAATCAATTCCCCATCCTCGAAAAGGCCATGGTTTAATAATCGGATTCATAGCTGATGCAGGCGCTTTTTGCACATTTCCAAATTTCTGGCATTCTTGGCAACCCTTGTAATACTCAAAACAATCTTCCAAAATTGTTGGCCAAAAACAACCTGTCTTTCTAATAATCTACTTCATCTTATAAGCCGATTGATGTGCACCACAAACTCCCTCATGCACTTCATCCATCATATCTCAAAGATACCGATTTACTTAAACATCGGAGCAATACACCATCAATCGTCTTATAATATAATTGATCATCAAGCAATACATATTTAACAGCCATGAATCTTAATTTCCTAGAAACCTTTTGTGACGGATCCTTAAGATAATTTATAATTTCATACCTCCAATCTCCGATCTCTGCCTCTATCATCATAATCTCATGAAAACGCCGATAGCCAGAAGCAGCTTGCGCCAAATTATTAGCTTCCTGATTTTGAGCCTTGGGGATATGTTTAATATTAACCATCATAAATTCCTTTAACAATAATCGGCATTCTTCAAAATAATGAATTAGAATATCATCTTTGCATTCATATTTACCGATTAATTGATAAATCACCAACTGGGAGTCTCCAAAAATCTCAACAGCTTCAGCTCCGATTTCCAACAATAATTTTAATCCTTTAAGTAACGCTTCATACTCAACCCGATTATTGGTGAAGCTTGGATCCATCGGATAACTGAACTCGAAATTTGCCTCCCGAGGCGAAACAATAACGATTCCGTTGCCACATCCTTGGCCACATGAAGACCCATCAAAGAATAATGTCCAAGGCATCGGATCAACCAGTTTAACGTCATCTCCGATATGTTGAGTTACAAAATCAGCCATCACTTGTCCTTTTACCGCTTTAGCCGATTCGTACTTTAAATCAAACTTCGATAATGCCAACACCCACTTTCCGATTCGGCTTTTCAGCATCGGCATAGACAACATATATTTGACCACATCGGTTTTACAAACAACCGTGCACTCAGAAGATAACAAATAATGTCTCAACTTAGTACAGGAGAAATATAGGCACAAACATAATTTTTCAACCGGTAAATACCTTGTCTCTGCATCAATTAATTTCCAACTCAAATAATAAACCACCCTTTCTTTTCCTTCAAATTCTTGTATAAGAACAGACCCGATTGACAACTCATCGGTCGACAAATATAATTGGAATGGCTTATCTCTCTGAGGTGGAATCAAAACTGGCGGCGTCATCATATAATGTTTTATCTTATCAAATGCCTTTTGTTGATCCTCTCTCCATACGAATTCTTCATAGGCTTTCAATTTCAGCAGTGGGGAAAAAGGACGAATTCTTCCAGATAAATTTGAAATAAATCTTCTAACAAAATTAATCTTACCGATTAACGACTGGAGACTCGTCTTATCGGTTGGTGGCTTAGCATCTCTTATGGCTTTCATGCTCTTCTGTCCAACTTCAATCCCTTTTTCATGAACCATGAAACCTAAAAATTGTCCGGCCGATACTCCAAACTCACATTTA
Organism: Alloteropsis semialata; assembly: GCA_004135705.1. NCBI lineage: Eukaryota > Viridiplantae > Streptophyta > Magnoliopsida > Poales > Poaceae > Alloteropsis > Alloteropsis semialata. The sequence goes on from CM014272.1 coordinate 53,584,055, forward strand.
TTAGGATTCATCTTTAAACCATGTTTTCTTGTACATTCCAGAGTTTCTCGCAAATCGGCCAGATGCTGCTTGTATCCATCGGACTTCACCACTTCATCATCAATGTAAATTTCTACAATCCTGCCGATCAACTTGTGAAATATAAAATTCATTGCCCTTTGATACGTGGCACCAGCATTTTTCAAACCAAAGGCCATTACGACCCACTCATATAATCCTAGTGCACCAGGACATCGGAACACAGTTTTAGGAATATCTTCTTCTGCCATAAAAATTTGATTATATCCTGCATTACCATCCATAAAACTAATCACCTTATGTCCCAAAGCTGCATCGACCAACATATCGGCAATCGGCATCGGATACCCATCCATCGGAGTCGCCTTATTAAGATTCCTGAAATCGACACAAACTCGCAATTTCCTATTTTTCTTGAAAACAGGAACGATATTAGATATCCATTTAGCATATCGGTAAGGTTGAATAAACTTAGCTTCATATAACCGAGTTATTTCAGCTTTTATTTCTTTATCTAATTCAAGTCTAAATCATTTCAGCGCTTGTTTAAAAGGCCGATACGCCGGTTTGATTGGGAGCCGATGTTCAACAATAGATCAGCTCAAACCTGGCATCTCATAGTATTCCCAAGCAAAACAATCACGATACTCTTTTAATAACTTTATTAATTCTTGTTTAAACTCAAGATCTAATTTTGCACTTACATATGTCGGCAGAGGTCTATCTCCTAAACCTATATCTATTTCTTCTAACTCATCGGCCGACATAAATCCTTGACCAAGTTTACCCTCATCTTCAATGAAATCATCCACTAATACAAACTCTCGGAGCTGACTGCTTGGATCGGCTTCAGCCCGTCATCGGACACTTGGATAAACTCGCCTTCCCAATTCCTGCCCGATAAGCACTCTATTCCTTCAAATTCCCAAACTGTCAAATCGGTGGTAGCAACGCTAACCGATTCATCAGCTTGGACAGTCTCGATGTGATCTCCATGCCATTGAATGAGACATTGATGCATGGTAGATAGCACACAGCAATTAGCATGAATCCAATCACGCCCCAAGAGCAAACTGTAAGAGCCTTTACTGTCGATGACGAAGAACGTAGTAGGCAGTGTCTTGTTTCCGATCGTCAATTCAACATTTAATGCCCCCCGAGCCGGCGATGGATTCCCGCCAAAGTCTTTAAGCATCATATCGGTTTTGATCAAATCATCAGGGCCTTTGCCAAGCTTCCGGTATGTAGTGTACGGCATCAAATTTACTGCAGCTCCTCCATCAACAAGCATTTTTGTCATCGGCTTGCCATCAACATATCCTTTGACGTATGAAGACCTCAAATGCCGATACTTTTTATCAACTGGTTTTTCAAACACAGCTTGTTGAGGTTGCAAAATCAACTGTGCCATAGCTTCTTCAACATTATCGGCCTCATCATCGGTTGAACTAACATTATACTCAGCAGGCAGCACAAAAACCATGTTCACCGATGCCGATGGTCCTTCATCATCACGCTTAGGCTTAGCTCTCCAGACCTTGGAATTTTCATCTTCCTGACGCTTTTCCTTGAGCAATTCCTTGAATCGGAGACGCTGAACCCTTCTCTTTTGTGTCTTGGTCAAACCTTCAGGACACCACTAGGGATTGACCCCTGGACGCAGGTTCGATTTATCCTCCAAGTCCTCTGATTCCTGTGCATCTTCTGGCTCTTGAATAATCTCCTTTTTCCTGTACACCAGACGATCATACACAGAGAGACGGTCTCCTTTATATTTTTGGCGATCATTATACCTTCGGTGATCATCGTCCCATCGGTCATAGCATCGATTTTCGTACTCACGCCGATCATGGTATTCACGCCAATCTTCACGCTCTTGTTGATAAGCTATCTCATCATGCCAGCTGCATCGGCGTCCAAAATCCAATCGATCATGAATAGAATGTCGCTGCCTCTTTGAGTCCCTGTAACTTTCATACTGATCACTGCATTCTGGACAATCGTAGATCGATGGGCGCCTTAACTTTTCATTCCAGCAGAACCTGAAGAACGGACATCTCCAATGATCTTCATTATCGAACCTCTTCATCGGAGGACTCCGATCCCTTTCTTGCTAGCGCACATATTTGTCAATGAGCTGCCCCGATGTGACTCTAGGCTTCTCCCTGCGTCGGTGATCTTCCCGATAGTGCTGATGACTCTGATTTTGCACATCATCTGCCGATACTTGGCAATCTGGATCAACAGCTCCCGATTTCTTCGCATTCTCCGACGTGAGGACATTAGCTTTTAACTTCCTATCGGGTGCTCTGATCTCAACCATATTTTGAGGGAACGGATGCCCATCAAGCTTCATCGGTTTCTTACCAGTTTCAACTTTAATAATCCCCTTCTCAATTGCCGATTGAATCTCATTGCGAAAAATTTTGCAATCATTGGTATGATGAGAAACCGAATTATGCCACTTGCAATATTTCTTTTTCTTTAATTCTTCGGCAGAAGGAATTGTATGATTTGGGGAAAGCCTGATTTATTTTTTTGCTAACAATAAATCAAATATTTTATCGACTTTGGTAATATCAAAACTGTACCTTTCTGGCTCGACCTTTACCCATGGACAGGCGACAGAATTCTTGTTCTTGGTCCATTCGGCCAAATCGATCTCAGCTTCTTCCCCATCGGAGTCATACTCGATATTGGCAATCTTCCTCTGAAACTTCTCCCTCCGATAATCATTTCCACGTCCTTCATGCTGAGAGAGCTTTTGAATCATGTGCCCCAAGCCTTCAAAATCTTGACTTGTGTATCGGTCTCTGACCTGAGGCAATAACCCTTGAAAAGCCAAATCAACCAATTGTCCCTCCAATAGATTCAATGAATAGTATCGGCTGCGAACATCTCTGAACCTTTGGACAAACTCGCCAACCGATTCCCCGTTTCTCTGTCGGAGCGCAGTCAAATCGGACAGTCTGGTCTCTTGTACTCCCATGAAGAAATAAGCATGAAATTGCTTTTTCAAATTGGCCCAATTACTGATGGAATTTGGTGGTAATGAAGAAAACCACGAGAAGGACAATCCAGAAAGTGACATGGGAAACAGCTTAACTTTCAACGGATCAATCGATGCTACTTCACCACATTGAATTGTGTAGCGACTAATATGCTCAATGGTGGTAACATCTCCTTGTCCGGAAAATATGTAGAAATCCGGAATCCTGAATCGGGCTGGCATAGGCAGTGTATCAAACCAGTCCGGATACGGCTTCTGATACAGATAAGATTGTCCCTTAGGCTTTAAACCAAACTGATTCTTCATGACATCAGCAATCTTATCTGTCCAATCTTCCTGAGTGTAATTTTCCTGACTAATCGGAGCACGAGTCATTATAACTGGTGTTTCAGCAAGTCCGATCGACGACTCCCGATTATCAGCTCCCTTATTCTTTGGTGATTTTTCGGTGTTGAAGTAAGCAGGGTACACCATCTTGCCATCAACTACAGGAATTCTGCTGCCAAACTGTTCAATATGTTGAGTTCCACCATAATTCTTGTCTTCTGTTTCTTCTTCCTGTTCCTCTTCTTCACCTCCCTCCACTGCCTTGGCTTTTGCCTTCTTTGTCTTGGGAGTTTCATAGCACTCAGGATGTATTTCTGGTGATGTAGACGAATTGATCTGCACCATCTTCTTCTTGAGATCTTTAATTGCCGAAGAAGCACTAGTATCAAAGTAAGCGGGTCCCTTCTGGACATCTTTTAGTACAGCTCCGTCCAGCAACTTGGCGATCAATCCCACCACCGTGTTAACCAATATTCCAGATTGGTTAATCAAAGCATGACTCACACCAGCATCTACGTAGTCTTGGAAGAATTTTCTCTCCTCGGCCGTGGTCCGATCAAACGCTTCCTGGGAAGCGGAAAACTTATTTTTCTTGATCACAGCATTGCTAGTTTTGCTGAATGAGTCGAGGCACAGGTTCTTGAATTCTTCAAGCTGTGCTTTGACGAGTTTCTTCTGCTCATCGCTAAGATCCTCCGTCGTGACAGCAGGGATCTCAGGGGGTGCCATCGCAGAAGCTTTCTGGTCCCACTGGGCGTGCCAAAATGTGTTGACGTCCAAAAAGTCAGGCATTGACTCTCAAAAATTAACACTGTGGCCTGGAAGATTTGCTCCACTTCAGTGCAGGTCCAAAATCTTGAGGTTCAGGGCGTGCCAGTCAATTTGACCTGAAATTGACAAGATAGAGTTTAATCAGTAAGCAACAAGGAACTCATCGGCCAAAGCCCCGATTTGCTCCGGAAATCGGATCAGCATAAAGGGAAGTCCGATTTCGATAGCATGAACCATCGGTCTTGAGTCCGATTCGTGAGAATGTAACATGTATTGAAATAAACCATCGGCTATGAAAACCGAATCGGAGATAGATCAAATCTAAACTCATTCTTTAATATGCATCTTTCCAAAGGCGATAAACAAACTAAATCTCGTGTCACTAACAATCGGATCGATTTCGAGACAGCGTTGCTAGCAGGGCACCGATTAGCTTGCCTACTCCGATAGATCAATATACATCAAAGAACTCGTTTAAATCAGATCTATTTGTAACTTGCTTATTAAATCTAAATCAGCTATATAAACAATATAAATAGATCCATTATGAAACTTGAATAACCATAAAACAGAATAGATCTTCTCTGATAGATGTAAGCCGATAGGATAAAATCAACAAGATACGGTAAAGGATGAGCGATCTAAACGAAGAAGGGCGATACGCCTCAATCTAAAGCCTAGAACAACTCGATAAATTGGTGAATTAACTAAATGAAGAAGGGCGATGCGTCTTGCTTTTGAAAGAATGCGTCGGTATGGTTTGAAGATGAACCCGTTGAAATGCGCTTTTGGTGTATCGGCTGGAAGATTTTTAGGCTTCATGATTGTTGGTGCTTGTTAAGTCATGAATATCTTGTTACGCCAACATGATAAAATAAAATAAACGAGCAATAATCAGTAGGATTTGGTTTCAAATAATGTAGTTCCACCTGAACATGGAGATTATTTGGTTGCAGGAGAAATGGGCCAAAAGATAAAGCAAAATAGGGCCAAGACCAGGTCGCCCGACCTACCCTGATCGGCCGACCTGGCTTGGTGCCAACTGGAGCCCAAGGTCGGCCATGCAGAAGAAGCACAAGTGCATGTCATCCAGAGCGCTGAATCAATGATGGTTACATCCAAGGGATGACATGGAGGATAAGGAGAACACATGGATTGATGGGCCCACATGAGAATCAAGATCTACTCCGAGAGTACATACCCAGCCTCCACGTGTACCAGGGCCCATACTACAGACACTCAGAAGAAGAACGAGACGAGCGGTGCCTGGAACTGGTCGGCCGACCTGGCTAGGTCGGCCGACCCAGTCTCAAGGCCGTTGAGCCTCCCCCTTCTCCCACGCGTCAACACCGCCTCCATCAGATCATCCACGCCATGCACATCTTCAGTCGGTGAATCTAAGGGTCGGGCGACGTCAAGGAGTCGGTCGACTCGGGGCTGGGCCCACTCGCCCCCAACCGCCTTGTACCGGTCCTGAACCGCCTTCCAGTACTATAAATAGATGACCAATGCCTCCTATACAACACACACCAAGAAGGAAGAGCTCTCTTTGCCACACATTCTAGTCTTAGTTAGTAGTGAAGTAGTCTTAGGAGTTGAGCTTCTACGGGCTTCCGAAGGAGTCTTGGTAAGCTTAGAGCTTAGTTATCTTTTATCTTTTGTTTACTTATAAGACTTTGAGCTTTTAATAGAATTACTATCTTGCTTATGTTATTTGGCTTATTTCCTTATTTGTTCATCATATAAGTTGTATGTCTTGCACCTTTGTATAGCGGATGCATGTTATGGCAATGGCCCAATGCGCCGCAAGGTTGCTCTATTTATCTGGACAATAAATAGAGTAGTTATTTCATATTACAAACGTGGTGTTTGGGGTATGAAATACCATTGGGGATACCCTACCCTACGTATTCAGAGGTAGGCGGCAGGTGGTGACAGCCCTGTCCGTCCTTTGTAATCCTCGCCGTTCGGGTTTGGGCGTTTGCAGGCCTTTGTGATAAACATCGTGACAGTACCCTTGGATGAGGGGATCCCACAACTCCTCGATTTGCCCTCTAACATGTGTTCCTTCTGGGCTTGTATACATACACTTGTAGGAATGTAACCCATATGCAAGAAGTACATAGAACCCCTAGTTCTCTTTTAGGACCTTCATATTAACTAGACTTATATACTAAGCAGTGAAACCTTCTGTGTGTCACACTACCCATCTATCAATGTTTAACCCTTGCTAGACTTTGGTATATTAATAATGTTATGATTGAATACAATGGATAACTACTCTAGTCAACCACCACCTTCCCTGTGGATTCGATACCCTAAATACTTCCGGGTGAAAGCTACAACAGTATCCGTGCGCTTGCGGATTTATCTGCGACGTAAGAAATACCAACAAGCTTTCTGGCGCCGTTGCCGGGGAACGGCAATGGTTGAAGAGTGTGGTTAACCCATGTACTCAATTAATAGCATGATTAATTACCACTGCTCCGGCAGGGTTATCTTTGCTCTGTTTCTCTTTGATGTGGAACAGGGTAGTGTATGACTGGTCTTGAACTGCCAATGGACTTCATCGACAACCCAAGATTATCAGGAAATACGATCTTGCATCGTATCTTCCTAGGTAGTCTGATCGGCAGCAACTCCAGTCAATCCTACATCACCAATATCGATGAGTGCTACTGCTGAAAGAATGATTCATGAGTTCTCGATTCACTCTGGTTCGCAAACCGGCCCAGAGCTAAACATGAGAGACACCGCGTTCGGTCTTAGGCTAGCATCTGTCGAATTGGTACACGCCAGCCCATTACATGGGAAGACCAACGCGAATGGACCCAAGGACAAGGCTCAACACCAAAGCCTACATAATCCCGTCCGAAGAAGACAAATAGGTATGGCAATACAAACCATCTCCAATTGTTACATAAAGTCGAAATTTATGATGGAGACGTCCCCACTCGACGGATGTAAACTGACGAGTCCTCGCCGATAGGTAAATCGGTATGTATCTCATATTTATTTCACATTGCATTTTTTGAATTCCAAATCTCTGCATGTTTAAATTCCGAATCAATTTTGTGCATTGAAATTTAAACTTGGAGCTTTTCTCTTGAAATCCCTTTGGATCCCCAGCTCAATTCCTACGTACGCATACATAATCTTAATGAGCCAGGACCGCGTAGGATAGCCGAGCCAGCTGGGCTTGAGAGGTGCCAACAGGCCGTCGGCCGACCCCATGGGTCGCCCGACCTGAGGCTGCCTCTCCTGCGCCACATTCATTCAGATTCAAAACAACTTTTGCATCTGGTATACCGTTGCGAAGGTTCAATAGAATGGGCCCTGTGCCAGAATCGCCTGAACCCATCTGCCGGCCGACCTGGCCCTGGCCTTTCTGCAGCGAATTCAATTGCCATCAGTTCGCACCAGCGAATCCAGTGCAACCCTTGAAAGCTTAGCTGAAACGGAGCCGTGCTAGGGTCGGCTGACCCAGGCCGTCGGCCGACCCCAGGCCTCCTCTGCTTAGTAAAAGTCGGTGCCCTCCACCGTCATTTTGCAACCCCAGTTAAGCTGCCAAGAGCCCTCGGCCTTTCTCCTATCCCTCCTTAGGATTTTCAAGTGATGGGCTCCCAAGTTTATAAAAAAATACAAATAAAAGCAAGAACATGTTCTAGGATAAGTTCCCCTCGGGTATTTTTGGCAGCTAACTATTTCAGGTTGCAACTGAAAAGACCTAATGGTGTATGATGCCTAAGAACATGGAGCTGCATCAGCAGCAAACATTGGTAAGTTTTGGACATGGAACAAATTTCGAACAAAGCCAACACACTTGATTTTTGTTGCCCCCATACACAAAAGTCCAAGTGTGCGGGAGGTTGGTAAGTGCTTCACGACAAGTTCCATTTGTACAAAATTTTATCTTGGTTTTCAGGTGGTGCAAGTTTTCGCATTTCTTGCTTAACAAAACTCAAAAAAAATCCTTAGATGGCTAGGCTCAATGGGATTAAGACAACTGGGTGTACATGCCATTGTGGCGTTGCACCACGGTAGTCCCCATATGGCTCCTGGCCCCACCTTGCCTTGCACCCTTGGTTCTTGTGCTTGCTTTCATGAGAAAAGACGTATGCTCGTGTTTTGCCGCCTTGCCAACTACTTGTTTGGGAAATCCCAACATTTAGTAAGCACTTGCAATCCACATTCGATCGTGTCACCATCAATGACATCGTCAAGAGCCAAGGAACTACCGCGGCGACAATTCTAAACTCGTCATCAACTAAACGCCAACGGTAAGTACGCTAAGGTAAGCATCATGCCTTGCTTTTGACTCTAAACAAAGCCCTTCCAGGAGGTAACCCGAAGTTCACCATTTTCATTCTCATGTTCATCTCCATTTGAGAATAGCTTGATCATGTTCTCATGCCTCTTTTTATCTATTCTCGTATGCTCTGGTTTGAATGTATCTTCGAACTACATTCATAGACCCTTTTAAATTAAGCGTGGTGCTTAGGTTAAATGGTCTTCTTTAATCAAATGAGGCATGGTCTCAAGTTTGATTAATGAACCTTGGAGTAAATACATGTATAGATATTGGTTGTATGTATGGACTAACCCCTGTAGGAAAGATTTCAAATTCGAGCGGGTAAGTCGTCAAGCTGATTCAAATTGAAGATAAACCAAGGCAAGGGGGATGCACTGCAACAATGTTGCACAACATACCTACAACACCTTTCGAAGGTTCACTGTGAGTATAATGCAAAACCCCTTGTGGTCATGTTGATGCAATTTAAATTCAGCCTTGTTTGAGTTAAGTGGTGAAAATAAAATTTGAAAAAAAAATGGCCAATAGGATCTACGCTTAACAATGTTAAAAACCAATCTGTTTTAAGCGTGGATGTGAACAACTAACCCGATGGCAACAATGATTTATTCTTTATAGTCCTTTGGGTATTCGTTGTCCACTAACTTTTTGCAGGGATGAAGTAATGACTAAAGGATGGCGAGCATAACTTCAACATTCAACATCTTTAGTCACATGGAAGAAATTTGCACAATAAAGCAAGATGAACAATGGACAAATCTTTTGGCACTCTTAAGCTCAAATCTTGCATTCGCTTGCAGGACTAGAGTTTGGGAGAATTCGTCTGGGAATTATCCAAAATACTCTGTGCACTTATTTTCCTTTGATCTCCTGTTTAGTTACCTTGAAAGATTTGTTTGCCATGAAAAAAAATCCATAAAAATTTACATAACTTAAAAACACTAAAAATATTTGAATTCCAATAAAGGCTCAAGGTTCTTAAAACCATGGAGCCATTGTTTTGTTTCCATTGTGTGAAAATAAATACAGGCAAAAGATCAAGTGTAGGGGTCTCTCGAGCCTTCTGACGCACATATGATTGAGACCACCCACAGACAGGTTGTACAACATCGCACCGGCCAGGTCAAGGAAGATCAAGGTGACCGAGGCCCAGAAGGTGTCAGCCGATCCCCCAGGTAGGCCGAAGGCCCTCTGGTACCTCTCGCCCACATTCTCGTCCAGAGCGATGGTTTGCACATCCTATCCATCATTCTCTCCGATTCATGAGTTTAAATAATTCCAAATTTAAGATGATCACTAAAAATTAAACTTAATGAATCCTGGCGCTCTTTTGATATACATGATTGTCTTTGATTGGCTTGCATATTCTTTATTCCTTGCACATACACCAGTTGCTTGTGAACATATCTCTTTAGGAAAACATATTTATCTAAGTGGTTGATTAATGAGATATGGTATGATGAAGAAAATCTTGCTCTTTCTGTATAAAGTACTTGTGATGTTTTTCTTGCAAAAGTTTAAAATCAATAGCCTTGCAAAGCTCCTCAATGATATTCCATTCCTACCAAAGCCATATGTTGCTCACATTGAAAACTTATACATATGCTGCTTGTTATTACATTGAGCTTTGTCAAATTGTTGTGACCCTTGTAAGATGCTCTTCATGCTTTCTTGATCAAGATCACGTACACTCCACATACGCATGCTAAACTTCTACATTAGAAGTTAGCAATATCCATCCATCCACCAAATAAATGCTCCACATGACTTATGAATCCCTCTCCAAGTATCCATTGCATAAGAGACATGGGCTATAGAGAAACATTTTGGACACAAGAAGGTCCAAGAAAAAAAGAAGAAAAAAAGATGCTCATAAAAGTATAGAGCATGAAAAAAGACGAAAAAAATGTGGGCACAGGAAGGCCCAAGTATTATAAAAAAAAGGGAGAGAGAAAGAAAAAAATGAGATAGCCATGTTTTCAAAATAAAGAGAGAGAGATCATACAACAAGGAGCTATCAAAATTTCCACATACATTTTCCATCGTTCCACACACATGCACATCTTGATCAGATTGTATGAATAGTTTTCTTCTTGGATCCACTCTTTGACTTTGCAATTTATGTGATGCAAGTATGCCTTATCTTTACGTCTACCTTGAGATCCATATAAGCCTTTTAGAAGTAGGGTAAAAGAAGGCAAAAGAATGCCTTGGTGAGGAATTATACACAATGAGCTATCTGAGAGGATCATTTGAGAAGCTAAGTAAGGTTACGTTTTTGAAACCCAAGTTATTTGACAGAAGAGTTGGGATGACTTGAATCAAGGCCGTTCCGTTTCTCAACCATCCAAGATTACATGATAGACACTTCAAAATTCACAAGTACATGTATGTCTTGGAATAACTTATATGCTTGCATCATATCAATTGGAGTCTTGTTTTCCACCTTAGTCTTTAAGCTTCACTCGAGGATGAGTAAAGGCTAAGTGTGGGGGAGCTTGTTGGCGCTTGTTAAGTCATGAATATCTTGTAATGCCAACATGATAAAATAAAATAAACTAGCAATAATCAGTAGGATTTGGTTTCAAATAATGTAGTTCCACCTGTACATGGAGATTATTTGGTTGCAGGAGAAATGGGCCAAAAGATGAAGCAAAACAGGGCCAAGACCAGGTCGCCCGACCTGGCCTGGTGCCCACTGGAGCCCAAGTTCGGCCATGCAGAAGAAGCACAAGTGCATGTCATCCAGAGTGCTGAATCAATAACGGTTACATCCAAGGGATGACAAGGAGGATAAGGAGAATACATGGATTGATGGGCCCACATGAGAATCAAGATCTACTCTGAGAGTACATACCCAGCCTCCACGTGTACCAGGGCCCATACTACATACACTCAGAAGAAGAACGAGACGAGCGGTGCCTGGAACAGGTCGGCCGACCCAGTCTCAAGGCCGTTGAGCCTCCCCCTTCTCCCACGCGTCAACACCGCCTCCAGGAGATCATCCACACCGTGCACATCTTCAGTCGGTGAATCTAAGGGTCGGGCGACGTCAAGGAGTCGGCCGACTCGGGGCTGGGCCCACTCGTCCCCAACCGCCTTGTACCGGTCCTGAACCGCCTCCCAGTACTATAAATAGATGACCAACGCCTCCTATACAATACACACCAAGAAGGAAGAGCTCTCTTTGCCACACATTCTAGTCTTAGTTAGTAGTGAAGTAGTCTTAGGAGTTGAGCTTCTACGGGCTTCCGAAGGAGTCTTGGTAAGCTTAGAGCTTAGTTATCTTTTATCTTTTGTTTACTTATAAGACTTTGAGCTTTTAATGGAATTACTATCTTGCTTATGTTATTTGACTTATTGCCTTATTTGTTCATCATATAAGTTGTATGTCTTGCACCTTAGTATAGTGGATGCATGTTATGGCAATGGCCCAATGCGCCGCAAGGTTGCTCTGTTTATTTGGACAATAAATATAGTAGTTATTTTATATTACAAACATGGTGTTTGGGGTATGAAATACCATTGGGGATACCCTACCCCACATATTCAGAGGTAGGCGGCAGGTGGTGACAGCCCTGTCCGTCCTTTGTAATCCTCGCCGTTCGGGTTTGGGCGTTTGCAGGCCTTCGTGATAAACATCGTGACAGTACCCTTGGATGAGGGGATCCCACAACTCCTCGATTTGCCCTCTAACATGTGTTCCTTCTGGGCTTGTATACATACACTTGTAGGAATGTAACCCATATGCAAGAAGTACATAGAACCCCTAGTTCTCTTTTAGGACCTTCATATTAACTAGACTTATATACTGAGCAGTGAAACCTTCTGTGTGTCACACTACCCATCTATCAATGTTTACCCCTTGCTAGACTTTGGTATATTAATAATGTTATGATTGAATACAATGGATAACTACTCTAGTCAACCACCGCCTTCCCTGTGGATTCGATACCCTGAATACTTCCCGGTGAAAGCTACAACGGTATCCATGCGCTTGCGGATTTATCTGCGACCGTAAGAAATACCAACAATGGTTCATGAAAGGGGCATAGAGATAGATCCTAAGAAAATAAAAGCTATTGATAAGCTTGAAGCGCCTACTTGCAAGCATGATTTACAGAAGTTCTTGGGCAAAGTTAATTACTTGAGGCGGTTCATTTCTAACTTGTCCGGGAAAGTAAGTGCTTTTACTCCAATACTTCGGTTAAAGAATGAAGCCGATTTCACTTGGGGGGCAAAGAAGCAAGAGGCATTTGAAGAAATCAAAAGATACTTATTTTCGCCGTCTGTGCTCAAAGCGCCTAAGAATGGGGTGCCATTTAGGCTTTATATTGCAGCCGAAGATAATGTTATTGGGGCTGTTTTGACTCAAGAAACAAATGGTAAGGAGCATATTATTACCTATTTGAGTCGACGGCTTTTGGATGCGGAAGCAAGGTATAAACCTATTGAGAAATTATGCTTGTCTTTATATTATGCATGTACAAAATTGAGGCATTATTTGTTGTCTAATACTTGCATTGTGGCATGTCAAGCCGATGTTATTAAGTATATGTTGCATAGACCGATTTTGAGTGGAAGGATCGGTAAGTGGGCATATGCTCTTATTGAATATGATTTGGCTTGTGAACCTTTGAAATCCATGAAAGGCCAAATTGTAGCTGATTTTATTGTAGAACATCGGATTAATGATGAGCATAATTTAGAGGTTGATTACAAGATTTTTACTCCATGAAAATTGCATTTTGATGGATTGATTTGCAAGAACGGATGTGGTATTGGAATAATTTTTGTCTCTCCCAATGGATCTGTTTTTGAAGCTCTTAGCCGATTAGAAGATGAGTGTACAAATAATCAAGCCGAATATGAAGCTCTATTATTCGGACTAGAGATTTTGCATGACATGGGAGTAAAACATGTTGAAGCTTTCGGTGACTCATTGCTGGTTGTACAGCAAGGTGTGTCAATGTTTGGAAGGTTCATTTAATATTTATCTTGACAAGTGTCTTGATGTTATATCGTGTTTCGATGAGTTCACCATATATCATGTACCAAGGTGTGAAAATCCTAGAGATAATGCTTTGGCACAGCAAGCATCCGGCTATAATGTCCAGAAGAAGTACTTTCATAGAAAAAGGTCGTTGATTGCTGGTGTCAATGGTGAAGCTTTAACGCTTACAGCGAGTCAGGACCAAACCGGTCAGATCGCTGTACAGACCGGTCAGACCGATTTAGAGACCGGTCAGACCGGTCTGCCGTCTTCTGATCCGACCTCAGGTACTGAAAATCCTCAAAGTAAGAAGGCCGAGGTGGATGATTGGAGAGCGCCCATTATTAGATATCTGAAGAATCCTGGTTCTGGAATAGACAGGAAGATTCGGCGTTTGGCTTTTAAATATACTTTGGTTGATGATGATTGTATCGTCGCACCGTCGATGATTTGTTGCTAAAATGCTTAGGTGTTGATCAAGCTAGAGTGGCCATGGGTGAAGTTCATGAAGGGATTTGTGGAACGCATCAATCGGCCTCTAAGATGAAGTGGTTGCTTAGGAGAGTTGCATTTTATTGGCCTACTATAATGACCGATTGTTTTCGTTACTACAAGGGATGTGAAGAATGCCAGAAATTTAGTAATATTCAGATGGTACCTGCTGCATTACTTTATCTTATCATTAAACCATGGCCTTTCCGTGGATGGGGATTGGATTTTATTGGAGAAATACATCCTTCTTCTTCAAAGGGTCATCGCTTCGTGTTGGTTGCTACGGATTACTTCACTAAATGGACCGAAGCTGTTCCTCTCAAGAATATGACTCATAAGGAGGTAATTGAGTTTATTACTGAGCATATTGTTCATAGGTTCGGCATTCCACAAACTTTAACTATGGATCAAGGCACGTCTTTTATGTCTAAAGAAGTGCGAACTTTTGCCGATATGTACAAAATCAAATTGCTCAATTCATCTCCATACTATGCTCAGGCCAATGGTCAGGCCGAGTCTAGTAACAAAACTTTGATAAAATTGATCAAGAAGAAGATAGAGGAACATCCCCGAAGATGGCATGAAGTCTTGTCTGAAGATTTATGGGCTCATCGCATATCTAGACATGGTGCTACCAAAGTCACTCCTTTTGAGCTTGTTTATGGTCAAGAGACCGTTTTGCCCGTTGAGGTAAATCTGGATGCTTATAGACTTGCTAAACAAAATAAGCTTTCGGTTGGTGAATATTATGACTTAATGATGGATAACATTGATGAAGTGACCGATAAGCATTTACAAGCTCTCAAGAAAATTGAGAAAGACAAGATCCGAGTTGCTAGAGCATACAACAAGAAGGTTAAAGAGAAGACTTTTCAGGTTGGTGATCTAGTATGGAAGACAATATTGCCGCTTGGTACTAAAGATAATAAGTTTGGCAAGTGGTCTCCAAGTTGGGAAGGTCCATATCGAGTATTCAAGATCAATGGCGGGAATTCCTATATGGTGGAGACGCTGCAAGGAGGACATTTGCCTAAGGCGTTGAATGGAAGGTACTTGAAAAGGTACTATCCAAGTGTTTGGCAAGAGGTATGAAGTGGCATATGGCCGATATTTGGATATCGCCCTTAGGAATTATAATGGCCGATGAATTCTGTTAAAACATCGCCCTCAGATGACAATTTTGGTACCGATATGCTTTATGGTACGCAAGCTTTACCAAAAAACAGAGGGGCATATGTTGACAACCAAAATTGGCACAGGCCAAGGCAGACCGGTCAGACCAGTTTGCTTGACCGGTCTGACCGGTCAGGGACCGAATGGTCCGGTGCTCTAAGGACCGCAACAATCGGTCCTAATGTGAAGAAGGCGGCATGGTCTCTGGAATGACCGACTGTTGCGGTGCTGATGCAAGGTTTGGACTGCAAGAATCGGTCTTGAGGCAAGATGGAGGCAGAGCTACTGTTTTGATCGAATGTTGCGGTGCTTGGGACTCAGGAGGACCGCAAGAGTCGGTGCAAGAAGCAGGACGACGGATTAGGCGCAAAAAGGAAGAACTGAGCCCAGACCGGTTTGACCGGTTTGGAGGACCGGTCAGACCGGTTGCCCTTTGTAATTCGACTAGGTTTAGGACTCCGAGATTGTAACGAGTTGTAACTTGGTTTCCTTGCGGGACAAGCCCTACCCTCCCTATAAATATAAGGGGATTCGGCCGATTGAGGACACACTCAATCGATTTAATCAAATCTACTATTTTTGCCTTTACTTTTTTGTATCTCCAAACCCTAGCTTTTTCAAACCCTTACTTGTTGTTCTTCCTGCGTCTTCGCGACGTTTGAAGGCGTCCTAGGTGGCTTACCGACCCTAGGGCACCCCTACGTGCGTTCACCCTGACGGATCCTTCCGGGTGACGTTCTTAGGGTTTGCTCCTGTTTTCCCTGGAGGAACCGGTCTGACCGGTTTCCCTGACCGGTCTGACTGGTCTGCGCAGGGAGGCTGCAAGCAGCTCGTGCTACGTGCTGCGCGATCTAGCGCTCTCGTGTGTTGGCCGAATTCTGTCCAGCGGAGGATTTTATTTTATTATTTCCGATATGCCATATCACCAAAATAAAAATAAATTATGGATGAAACTCCTTACATAATGCATTGTTTTTTTATCTTTGTGGTTTTATAGCTTTTCCTTAATTATGACTCATCAAACGGTTGGAAACCATGCACAACAGATTTTATCTAGAATGAAGCTGGTCTTTGTGATCTTAGGTCCTCGATAAAAGGCTAGGGCCATGAATCACCTAGGGATCCCAAAAATGAAGGCTAGGTTATTGCACAACGGGTTGGACGGAACGAGATTGAGTGACGCCGTAACTGGAGGCTCTGTATCTGACGTCCAAGTTGGATCCAATGGAGGGAACAAAATCAGACGGGATAAGGTACGGCTTTGGACTGAATTTAGGAAGGGACGAGTCCGCGATGCGGGAACCAGGTGCTTTTCCCCCGCGCCCACGTGGTTCTCCCACGCCGCGCCGTCCTCGGCGCCGCTCGGAGGAGAGGCATCCACGGCGCGCCGTCCTTGGTGTCGCTCGGGGAGGAGGTGGTGCCATCCCCTGGGTTAGTTCAGGTCGCCCTGGGGAGAGGAAGGGGACTACAACGCCGTGGAGGAGACAGGGGCACTGCCGCCGGATTCGAGTCGACGCCGTGAAGGAGGAGGCAACACCCGAAGAGGGAGGAGTGGCGCCACGCCGACCGCGAGTCCTCATCTGCCGATTCAGTACCCTCTCGCTTCTCACGAACCCAGGTGATTCCCATCTGTGCTTTGCTTTGCTTGTTCATACTTTGTGCAGTTGGTAGAAATTCATGTCACTTGAAAATCAGATATTATGATTTGCTGAAATTACTTGAATAGAGATATTAGCTGGTAGAAATTCATGTGTATTTACTATCTATGGCAGAATTTGACAAAAAAATTGTGTGTAAGGTGAAAGACAATGGAAAAACCTGAGTCTGGCAACAGGATACCTTAGGTTGGTTTGAGGTTTAGAAGTACAGATGAGGCTTGGATGTTTTGGGTGGCATATGGGGGTCGAACATGCTTTGATGTCATGAAAAGGTACACAAATTTAAGCAAGTTTGATGGTAAGGTGACTTCATGGAGATTTGTGTTCCAATGAGGGTCTCCGAAGAAAAGTGCAAACTGATCAAGTGAGAAAGTGCTTTAGAGCTGAAACAAGAACAGATTGCAAAGCTCGGATGACTCTTACATTTGATAGAGGTGAAAAAAATTTCGAAGTCACTGAAGTTGTGCTTGAACACAATCACCTACTTCAATTACCAGAGACTTGCCATTTGATGGCATCACAAAGGAAAATTTCAGAAGTGCAAGCTTTTGACATCGAAACAGCTGATGATTCTGGAATTAGGCCAAAAGCTGCACATGAGTTGGCTAGTCATCAAGTTGGTGGACCACTAAACCTTAGCTACACTTGTCGTGACCGCAAAACTTATTTGCAGAGCAGGAGGCAGAGGGAGTTGGCTTTTGGACAAGCTGGAAGTATGTTGAAGTATTTTCATGACAAAATTGCCCATCATTCCAACATGTATTGCAGCTAGATTGTGAGGAGCATATAACCAACATATTTTGGGCTGATGCTAAAATGCTCCTTGACTATGCACATTTTGGTGATGTTGTCACATTTGACACCTCGTTTGGCACAAACAAAGAATATCGGCCATTTGGTGTTTTTCTTGGGCTCAATCAGTTTAGAGAAAATACTATCTTTGGTGCAGTGCTTCTATTTGATGAAATGGAAGCATCATTTAAATGGTTATTTGAGACTTTCCTAGCAGCACATAATGGAAAACAGCCAAGAACCATTTACACAGATCAAGATACAGCAATGGGAAAAGCTGTACGTAAAGTATTTACAGAATCGTATCATGGATTGTGCACCATTTACACAGATCATTATTTTTAAAGCTTTCCAAATTGAATATGAAAGATCTATGGCTGCATGTGCTAGAGTACTGGATGATAACAAATTTGCTGTTTCTATTGGAAGTTTGCTTGGTGAATTAAGTTTTGAGGAGGAGCGCATAGTGATTGGTGATCCATTGAACCAAAAAGCTTCATGTAGCTGCGGAATGTTCAATAGGACAGGAATATTATGTGCACATGGTTTGAAAGTCCTTGATTTGATGAATATAAAAAAAATTGCCAACACACTATATGTTAAAGAGATGGATTAGAGAAGCACGAAATGGAAGTATACAAGATAGGAATGGAAGAAATGTGGTGGAAAATCCAAAACGGGAAGCACAACTTCGGTACAAGAATTTGTCTCATAAATTTCACAATTTGGCAGAAAAAGCATCCAACTCTCCTGAATGTTGTGTGCTGGTAGAAAATGCTATTGATCGCCTTAGTACGGAGTTGGAGGATAAACTCAATGTTTCTACTAGTTCTATGAATGAACCTAGTAAGGACCAAGAAAATGTTGATCCAAATCTGCAGCAAACAAATGAATTGCTTAGTGCTGCAAAGCTGAAGAAAAAGGAGGTCCAGTCAAAGAATTCAAGAAGAAATAAAAATTGGCTTGATAAGTTACGTAGGGGGAAGCACAAGCCATCTAAATCTACTGCACCAACCAAAAAAGAAGCAAAAGTATGTTGTATGTGGGCCATTTTATTTGTTGTTATCGTTCCTTGTTTCTAAGACTAAGACTAATTTGTTCAACTTTTATTAGCAGCAACGAAAGAAAAATGATGGTGTGAAACCTCAAGTAGAAGTGGTGGATGATGGCAGCAACAAAGGAGCATATCTGGAACTTCAAAAATACAGTGCAATTACCAGTTTCACAGCTTGTGACATCTCCAACTTGTGCTGATATTCTGTATCATGAAGATCTAGTCTAGGAGATGCAAAGTTGCTTAGATAGTATTTTGGATATGGCTGACCATAGAATTTGGCCTGACTATAGTAGTGTGGACAGGGGCTAACTATAGCATTTTGTGGGCTATTTGTATAAGTGAAATGGCCTGAACTAAGACTGGTTCAGTAGCAGAAGTGGAAACTTTGCTCTAGATTCAGTGATGTTTCTGTACACCTATGTATTGGTGGTTTGAAATTAGAACACATGAATCTGATGATTGTGAAAAAATGGCTTATATTTGGTACTTGTGGATTTCGCATCATGAGTTATTGTTCAAATTAAATTCGAATTTTGATTGCTACTCCCTGCTTTTATTTGCAACTGTACTGCTGCTTGCTTGCTTCTGTTGGTTCTAAAGCAGATAACTGCTGCTTGCTTCTGTTGCTTCCGAAGGAGGTAAGTTACGGCGTGACTTGCCAGAGGCAAGTCACTGAATCTGAGTCCGGGTTGGACGGCCCGTTGTCTCTGGCTTCGGCCATTTCTCGGCCAACACCACCGTCCTGCCCCATCTACGGTATCTGCTGGCCCTACTGCCAACCAAGAGCACTAGCAGCGTTAAACTTCCTCATGTCATGCCGAACTATTCCCACCTATCTTCACCACTCACTACCGGAATCCCCAAGTTTGCGGTGTGCCTGCGGCCCATGGCATTGACCATATTGCACACGGCAAAGTCTTTGCCGTGCGCCGCCCAGGGCATTGGCCGCACGGCAGCAACGCCCGATGGCAAAGCGGGTTTTGCCGTGTGCTTTTTATCGCGCACATGGCAACCAGCTTTGCCGTGTGTCCGATGAAATGTACACGGCAAAAATCCAGGCACACGGCAAATTGATGGTTTCCAGTAGTGACTACTGACAGCTAGCCGCCATGCCACTTCGTCCACGTCTCATCGTCGCCCCTCTATCTTCTAGTACTTAAACCCCTCGCCTTTCTCGACCCCGCCGCGGACACCATCATCGGTGGTCCTCTACTACCCCGGCTGACAACACCCTCGCCGCCCTGTCCTTTGTCTGGCGGCTATCACCACCTCTAGGCACCCCATTTAATATCGTGAGCATTGGTTTTTCGCCCCAAATCTCCCGCACTAACCCAACCCTGAACCTAAACTACTTCAATTTATCATTTCTGATCTACCCGTGTGAAACCCTAATTTTGATCCCCTTTTCTCCGGTGGCACTGGGCCAGTGGCGCCTACGGTAGTGCGGTGGAGCTGCGCATTAGCATGAGCATGTGACCAGCACACGATAAAAACTTGACACAAAATAAAATTTGAATTTGCATGCACGCGCACGGTCTACATGGTGATAGATTATGATGGCGCATCCATTTATCTCTTCTTAAGCCATTCTCAATGCACGGCTTCATGATGCGGTTTTCAAAAATGCCATGTCATCTAAATATATTTGAGCAGAGGAATGAAATGTGGTCTCTCAATGCAAAGTTTCATTTTACAGTTTCATAGCTTAACATATCACTTAAATGTTGGATCTAAGTGACCAAAGAGAGTTGATGAAATGTGTGGAGATAAAATGAATTGCTCTCAAGAGGCATTTGCTCTCTCATCATAAATCACATGCCATGTCACTGTTTTTACCCATGTGGCATGTCATTTAATGAGAATGAAACTCATTTGAAATTTGAATTGAGAATGCACATGCATTAGCTAGTGGTTTTAGTCGTTGTGAAATGTGAACACAAGTCGCTTGGACCTCACTTTGTATGTTCATGCGCGTCTGCAGCCTGTGTTGTGTGTTCACTTGGGACCTTTGCTCGGCAGCCTCAAGGGGAGGCATTTGCTCAACTTCCCATGTGAAATTTAATTGGTTTACTGCTAACAACTCTTGGTGGCTGGTTTAATTCACGGGGTGTTTTCCCTCGAGAACGGAGGATGACGAAGTTGCAGGCACAGTCATCCAGAAGAGACGCGTTCAAATGAAAGAAGTGACGCTCAACCTTCAAAGAGATATATATATATCGCGCCTGCGGCAACGAGTCTCATCGCCAGCTCTCACCTCACCAAGCCACTCGCAAAGCTGTACCGCCGCAGCCGGCCTTCGTCGCCATGGCCGAGCCCTACAGGCCGCCGAAGCGGGCGCGCGGCAGATGGGGCGACGCCGAGACGACCGCGCTGATCGAGGCGTGGAAGCCCATCCACAACGGCCGCCGCAAAGGAGAACTTGATGAGTGGGTGCCGGCGCGCCGCCACGACCGCGTGCGCTCCTCCCGCTGCCTCGTCGCCGAGGACTGGCGCCTCGTGGCGGCCGCCGTGAACGCGTCCCGCGACGCCAAGAGCCTCGGCTCCCACCGGACGCATGGTGCATAAATGCATGTTATCAGGAATGAATCACGAAAAAATTTGGTAGAACTTCCCCTCTTTTACAAGCATTCACAAACACAACAATACAAGACAATATCATATAAACATGGTTTCAAACAAATATACCACCATATACCACAAACATATATCACAATCCATAGTCCACAATACCAACATATTCAACGAACATATATCACAATCCATGAACTTTGATAAACGGTGAAGAATTATTTGAGTTGTTGCTGAGTTTACCTGTCAACCAAAGCTGTGATCGCCGCGGGGTTGATGCCAGGAAACCCGCGGCGAACCTGGTACGATACGACGTCTAGGCCAGCCCTCTGTAAAAGAGGAGTGTACCTGTCATCGTACCGCATGTCCAAGAACTTGCATTGTCATGGGTTCAAAGACGCAAGAGGGGTAGTTCCTGCAAAAATTGAAAGCAAATTTATTAGTACATGAAACCAAAATAAAAAGAATGACAAAACTATTTCAAACATTACCTCCCCCTCTGCGGTGCGTTGTCCTCGGTGGTGCTCCTCGTAGTACGGATCGAGCAGGTATGGTGCCTCCATCCTACAAAAATAACAAGCAAATTTAGTACACAAATATAAAGCAATTGAAATAGCAATGAAGCAAAGAAAACTAAAGTTAACATTAAATGTGAGTGAATGTAATTTAGTTCCACTGACTAATCTGCCACTTGCAACTACGTGAATTGTGGCCCATTCGTCCACACTTGCCACATTCCCACTGCTCGGGCTCATTAAGAAATGGGGTTCGGTTCGCCGCCTTGTTCTACCAGGAATCTGATCCATGACCATTTTGTGCCTCGTCCTCTTGCAGGAACCATGTTTGTCCCACTTGCAACTCGGATCCGCAATGTACCTAGGGCCATTGTATGCAGGCCACTCTCCAGGGTCCTGAAAAGGCACAAATTGTGGACTCCGGGCATGTTTGGTTTGTGCCCCAAGTTGCCTTACCAAATGTTGGTCATGACCAAAAGAAGGGCTATGCCAAATTTGGTGGAAAAATGTGTGTGGATTGTAACCATACCAAATTTTGCCAAAATATTAGTATGACATGCGGGGCCCACATGTTAATAATTTTTTTTGTGTCAAAACATGGTCAAGTGGGATCTCATTTTGTAGAGTTAATTGTGAGGATTAAATATATGTAATCAGATATGAAATTGGATAAGCCGTTTAGCAAATATTAACGGTTAAAGATTGTGGAATTGTGCACCTCTTCTTGTCGGGGATACATCCCTAGTACCCCAAAAGGAAGGAAGAAGGCAGACTCCTATTAGAATTCCCTTGTAATCCTACTAGGACTCGTACTGTATAATCCTACTAGGACTCCTATCTTGTAGCTGACTAGGAACCCGCCCCCTGGACTATATAAAGGAGGGCCGGGGTACCTAGATGGGCATCGAAATCAACCCAGCGCAGGGCACAATACTATACACCCCATACAGGACGTAGGGTATGCTGCCTTGGCGGCCCGAACCTATGTAAATCGTGTCTTGTGTCCCACGTTTACCTTCATGCTTCAGGTCTGGCGATCCCCCACCGCACAAATCACTACCTTGGGGACCCCCCATAGTAGGCTAATCGGCATAAAAAACCGACAGCTGGCGCGCCAGGTAGGGGGCATCGTCGAGATCATCAGGTGAGCTTGAAGGACCTCATCATCAACTTCGATCTAGCCAGCGTGAGGCAGCAGCACGTTGTCTCGGCGGACATTGGTTCCCAATCCGCAGTGGATTCATATTCGGCGACTTGCGGGTGGATTTTCCTAGTCGAGTTCGAGGCGCAGATTGCGTTGTTGCCGAGTCCGAAGCAAAGTCGATCTACTCGCCGCCGACTACTTCGACTACTCGCTGACGACTACTTCGACTACTCGCCGCCGACTACTTCGACTACTCGCTGTCGGCTACTTCAAACTAGTTGGATCTGACGGCGAACTACTCGGCTCGACTTGGAACAACTCGGAGCTACTCAGATTCAACCCGAAACAACTCGGTTTGATTTAAGACCTAGTCGGGACAAGTGTCATGTGCTCAGTGCTATGCCAAAAATTTGGCGAGCAATTCTGCCGCCCTGAAGATTGCCCACATCAAACACTAAGAAGCGTTGGCGGCAATTGGCTAGCCAACATTTGGTAGTGATCCAAACAGCTACCAATTTTCATAGGTGCACCAAAAATTTGGTAAGGCTAACATTGGCACTAATCCAAACATGCCCTCCATGCGCGCACAAGGGTGTCAACAGTGAGCATACTAGGTATCATGCTCTCAATGTCATAGTTGCGATGCCTTGCTGCAGCCACCATATGAGAACATGGGAAGTGGTATTGCCTTGGTGCTCCACAAGTGCATGAAAAGTCTTGGAGGACTACCACATGCCTCCTAGGCTCTCGAACCTCGCCATCGGACGTTGTACCACCCCTTTGTATGACCTCATATGTACCCGTTGCGTTGTCAAACAACTCAAAATCATGTGTATTAGCCCTTTCCTTTGCCTGCTCAAGAAAATATTCTGGTTTAGGTGGCCATCTCACACCAGCCTGCTGCAACTGTAGTGCGTCGGCTTGTCTGTCATTGAAACAAGATACAAGCCTATAGAAGGTGAATGACACAATGGCATTCACTGGCATCCCCCTTATTCCCAACAGCAATTTATTGAATGACTCGGCTATGTTGCTGCATTGAAACTCATACCTCCATCCACCTGCATCATGAGCCCTTGCCCATTTCTCCAATTATGTCA
Source organism: Alloteropsis semialata (assembly GCA_004135705.1). Taxonomy (NCBI): domain Eukaryota; kingdom Viridiplantae; phylum Streptophyta; class Magnoliopsida; order Poales; family Poaceae; genus Alloteropsis; species Alloteropsis semialata. The sequence goes on from CM014272.1 coordinate 53,607,985, forward strand.
TCAATCCTAACAACCAGTGCCTACCCTCAGCATTTGATGCTGTTTTTACCTCCTCTAACTTCTCACAAAAGTACTTGTCCTCAAGTTGACGACAAGCCGCCTCAAAACGTGCAAAATTATCCTTCACACCATCCTTACGGAGAAGATTCTCTGCAAGGTGATGAGTACACCATCAATGATGCAATGGTGGATACCCGTCTATATGCTCTTGCACTGCACTAAGAATGCCCTGGTGCCTATCAGAAATGACACCAACTTCCGTACCAGGCCCAACCACATGTATCTGGACTAGCCTCATGAACCATCCCCAACTATCTTTGTTCTCTGTCTCAACCAAAGCAAATGCCAATGAAACCAGCATGTTGTTTGCATCTACTGATATGGCCACAAGAAGTATGCCTTTGTACTTCCCCAGAAGAAAAGTGCCGTCAATCGAGAAGACAGGATGGCAATGCCTGAAGGCCTCCTTACACTGAGGGAAACACCAGAAAGCACGAAAGAAAATGTGTCGGCCATCCTTCATTTCATTAGGCTTTGGTATGTACTCATAATGCATGCCTGGATTCACCGTCTTTATTGCATTAAAAAGCATTGGCAACTGCTCATAACCATCCTCCTATTCCCCATATATCATCTTCCACGCCCGCTGTTTTGCCCTCCAAGCTTTACCATAGGAAATCCTGAAACCATCATACACCTCCTTAACTGTTTCTATAATTGTCTTCACCTTCATGTTCGGCTCTTGCTTCAATATTCCCATAAGACGCTTGGCTATTAGTGTAGATGTCAACTGTTGATGCTTCATTATGAGCTCTGCAGCAGCACAAGTGTGTGGGCTAACAACCTTTGTAATCTTCCACTTACGGTGCCTTTTTGTTTCCTCGCACAAACCCTCCATTGACAACCTTCCTTGTCACACACATTTGTGTACCGCCACTCTGCATAGGAATGGAGGACCTTGTATGGCCTATTACGTATCACCGCATAATGTTGCAACCACCTCTTCAATGCTGGGAGGTCCTTGAAAATCCGCCCCTTCTCAATTGTCATGCTCCAACTTGCCTCAGGAGCATCTAGAAGATCATCATCCTGTCCTTCAGCATATGCCTGATCTGAATGTCCAACATCGCTGAAAGTATGGACCCTTATGTCACGACCAGGAAGAATACGCCACATCATCTCATAATCACTCTCTGAAAGCTCTCCAACTGGACGGTCATCATCAAAATCAACTGCCCTAGAAATGTCATAAGGCTCCTCATCGTTCAGTACTTCATGTTCATCAGTATCCTGAACATCCATTACTTGAGGTTCAACTGCCACAATATTCAAAGCTCGAAATCCATCCCCAAAGTGACCACCCACATTATCAGGAATAAATGCTGCAACACAAGTAGAAAGAAAGGAATTGAATGAGGCAAGTGGGATTCAATGAGACCGAATGAGGGATTTAAAAGGACAAGTAAATAACATAAAATGTTGATGCAACACTTACTGGGGGGATTGTGTGAGAATGGAATCTCCTCATTTTGTGACAATAGAATCTCCTCATTGTTCGACAAAGGGACATCATGGCCAGGAGGTGCAAGATCATCTCCAATAGGCAGAGAAATATGAACCTCATTTGGAGCAGATCTAGCATCGGACACTTTTCGGACGTGAGCTATGCGCTTGTGAGGGGGATGGGTGGGAGCAATGAACACCGGACGCACAAGAATGTCCAAACATTGCAACTGACTCTGTAATGCTGATCTGACAAAATTATCCCATTGATTCTGACACCCAATTGGGATGAGGCGCCTTAGAATGTTGGGTGGAGCACCTAGATAAAATACACCCTCCACTACAATGTCATCATTAATTCCATGGCCATGTAACTTCTCACGAGCCGAACCAACCAATTCAATAAAATTTGGTCTATCATTGAATAGCACAGGCACGCTTTGCATCCCAACAAACTCAACAAATCCATAGTTTTCATCTCTTTCCACACTACCTCCATAATATATGGTCACTAGGCTATCCATCTAAATTTCCACAGAAACAAATTTTGTTTAGTCCAAAGAAGTAAGTACTAGCTAAGTAACTAAGTACTAACTAACTATCACTAAATACATACATGATCAAACTAAATAATACTAACTAATACAAAAACTAACTAATACTAAGTAATACTAACGAAGTAGTACATTTATGTTAAAACTAAGTAATACTAACTAATACTAAAACTAACTAACACTAAATACTAATTACTAACTATTACTCATTACTAAGTAATACTAATATTTAATAGCAACAAAAAATACTAATACTAACTAAAACTAACTAATTTATTTATCTAACTATGTTTGTCTATATGAAAAGCAAATTGGCTAGGTCTCCAAATGGCAAACGAATTTAAATTTGGATTTTTTGTTACCTTAAATAATGGGCAGAGGGCGGTGCCGCGGTGGGCGAGGGCGCGTTGGGTCGGGCCAGCGGCGTCCAGGGCTGCGGCCGGCTGGGGCAGCCGCGCCCGANGGCCAGGTCACCGCCACGTCAATGTGGACGACGGCACGTGCCCTAGACCTCGGCGCCATGGCCTATGGCGCCGAGACGTTGTACCTCGGCACCGTGGGTCACGGCGCCGAGCTCAGGGTCCATTTTTGCAAATCTTTTCGTCAGGGGTCTATTTGTGAAATTTTTTCATGAAAAAGGCCAAAAAAATAAAAAAAGTCAGTGTTGGTGGCGGGAGCAGCAACGACATCGACACCAAAGGCGGAGGAGTACATGCAGTCGAGAGGAGGTTTAGAGTTTTTTTTAATTTCTATGGATGATCCATATGCATATGGTCAGCTGACTACTCTGTGGCCTGATTGCATAATCTCTGAGCTAGCCAAAAGAAAATATTTATTGTTATAGACTGGTTTTGGAAAACATTATGGTCCCCTAATATACTTTTGCTAAAAATTAGACGTACCATTCTATTTCCAAGGACGAGCCACCACCACGACGGATTAACATACTATTTTTTTTCTAGGCTTTGGTTCATTTGGTTAGGGTAAGTTGTTGGTTGCTTCTTTGTTTCACTATGATTACTGCTACTTTAATTAAAAACATAAATTTTAATAATACTTTGTATAAATTTGGTCAAACTTAAAATTGTTTAACCTCTCGAAAAACGAGAATTGTAAATTTTTTTTTGGACGGAGGAAGTACATCGGAACAAGATTTCAAAGGTCAGGTAGATGAAATTAGGACATTTGAATGGAGGTACCATTAACTTTGTCATTTATTAACCTTTCATGCACAATCTTTTATACTATGTTCGTCACGCATATCTGGTCCCACCTGAATTTTCGTGCGTGCTCCGCCCCTGAGCCTACTTATCGCTGCACCCCACGGTCACGTCGTACAGTGCCAGCCATCGTCCATGGAGCATCACCACCCAGCAGGAGCCGATCCAGCAGGGGACATGGGTGCTGAAGCCCCCCTACCCTTCAACAGTCCATGAAGCCCCCTAAAGCTCCTCTTGAATTTTTAGCCATAGTTGAAGAAGAGGAAGAGAAATAGAGGAGGGAGAAAAGAGAGAGAAGAGGGGAAGAAGATGATGAAAATGAGCCCCCTTCATATGAATTTTAGATTCGCCACTGCAACATCCAGGTCGACTGCTCCTCCTCCGTAATCACCACCCAGCTCAACGAACAGAAACACTTTTGACTCCAAGATCTTGAACATAAATGGAAATATACGAATCTTTTTAAAAGCACAACAAATGGTCAGGACTAGTAGGATGGAGTAATTTCTTGATGACGAAAGCTGGGGAATTTTCCTGGCGGGTAACAAATCCACGTCACCTGCAAACCTACTAGCCATCGGATTCAACGACCACGCAACGTGGGCCGTCCGATTCCATTCATCGCGGGCCTCTCGGCTCTCGCCCTTAAGACTCGGGACCCGGGCGATCTTTCCTTGAGCAGCGGTGGGACTCGTTGCCCTCAAGCACAGTATGAACGCAGAAGGTTGTGTCCTGTATGAACGCGTCTCTTCTGGATGACTGTGCCCGGTACTCCGTCTCGTATTCTCGAGGAAACTTTTTTGATGAATCAAACCAGCCACCGAAATTTTAGCAGTAAATTTTGCATGAGAAGTTGAGCAAGTGCAGCTCCTTGATTACAGAGCATTTTAAACATTAGAACCTGTTTAGATCGATGAGAAACTTTACAAAATTTACTGTAGCAATTTTAAACATTAAGAAAAAATACATGAAGAAGCACATGAAACTAATCAAATGCTTGACTCATGCTATTTTTATTGTTCCAATGCACGCACATTCATTGACAGAGCAATTTTTAATCACAACTACAATAAGTAATTAGGGACAACATAGTCATTTTTATGACTGTTAATATGTTTAAAAATTTATAAATGAGCCCTTATTTTGAGACGGAGAGAATAAAAGATGGTGACTACATTAATTTTAGGAGGGAAATTCTCGTCTTTAAATATGTTTTAGTTGGTTTTAGCTGGGTTCAATTAGCTAAAGGAATAGTGCATTTGGTTTTCGCTGACCCCTTTTGGATTCTCGAAAGCTAAAATTTAGCTGATAGATCCAAATAGGTACTAAACAGGGAGGGTATTGTGACGGTGGGCTATAGTTATTCAAAACTTCACAATGGCTAGCCAAAAAGAGCTAGTAGTGGTAGGCCTAAAATGAATAAAATAATTTCTGCATCTGAGCCCACTTCTTCTACCAAAATGAATCATCCACCGCCAGATGTAAGCTCTCCTTCAGCAAAATCCAGGGCATGTTTAGTTGGTGAAACTTTGGAAATTTTGAAACTAGTTTGCAAAAAAAAAAAATAACAAACTAGCTGAAGAGGGGTGTTTAGTTCCAAAGTTGCATTGGAAAGCGTGTCATGAGAGAAGTCATGTTTTTCAATGCGTTACTTTTGCAACTTTGCAAACTAGTTGAACGAGGGTGTTTAGGTCTAAAGTTGTAAATTTATAAACTAGTTTTTAAAGTTTCACGAGCTAAACAAGCCCCAAGTTTAACTTCGTGTATCTCATTGGGATCCATTGTGGCAGGTTCCCCCTCCTTTCTAGTTGGCTTCCCCAAGCTTGGATGGCGGGCCGGGAGCAGCAACGACATCGACACAAGAGGCGGAGGAGTACATGTGGATAAGAGAAAGTAGTATTTTTAATTTTATATGGAAGGTCCTTGTGCATATGGTCAGTTGGAAGAGTACATGCAGCTGAGAGAAAGTTTTGTATTTTTAATTTTACTAGGTTCGTACTCGTGCGTTGCTACGGAAAGGAAACAAAATTATAGAAATGATAAGATTGGCACAGATAGACACACGTATATTTTATAATTCAATCGAATACACAATAAGATGAATAAGTTGGATAAATAATCTCACAAATCATCCGAAATGTAAAAAGTTCAACAAACACGTTTAACGTGTTTGTTGAACTTTTTACATTTCGGATGATTTGTGAGATTCATATTATCCAACCCATTCATCTTATTGTGTATTCGGTTGAATTATAAAATATGCGCGCGTCTATCTATGCCAATTTTATCGCTTCTACAATTTTGTTTTCATTCCGTGGTAACGCACAGGCACGAACCTAGTACACATCAAAGTGCGGAAAATTTATCTCTGAGACGGAAACAGCCTGTGTGATAGTGTGAGTAATTCATAATTTATCTCTGAGACGGAAACAGCCTGTGTGATAGTGTGAGTAATTCATAACGGTTATGATAGTATGATACCAGTACTTTTTTTGCTAGAATGAATTTCAACATTTCACGGATTGTGATTGTCTTGGCCTTTGTTCCATTCTGTTGTTCTCGTTGATCATCGTATATGTTTATGTAGTGTCAGTAATTTTTGATGGATTTGTCACATGCTTTTAATAATAAGTTCAATTCGGCAATCGCTTAACAGTTAACATGGTTCCTCTAAAAAATTTCCACATATTCATGGTTTAGTAATCGAATAGCCACTTGATTCCCTAACTTTTTACCACTGGATCCTCCAAACTAAGTGCCCCAACTCGTTGCCCTTTGTTGTTTCGGACCGGCGTTTGCCACTGGGCTGGGCTAAATTACCACAACCCCGCAACGGCCCATAGCAACTGGTGGAAACAGGACAACGAAGGAGAGTAATTGAGGCCCAGGATATTCCCAGGATATTTTCCGCCCACGTCGTTTTGCGCTCAGAACGAAAATGTCGATGTCTTCTTGCCTCCAGTGTTTTAGTCCCACCTCGTCAATGAAGGAGCGTCATGCTCAAGATAAATACGGTGGATATCCTCCGTTCTCGGACTTCTCTTTTTTTTTTTTAAGAAACAATACCACCTTTATTCATATATTAGGATAACGGTTAGAAACTCCATCAGGAGCAGATAACAACCAAACATGACAACCTATAGGTTCATAAACTGAACTCTTAGCCAATTTATGAACATCAACATTCGGGTTCCTACTTTCATGGACAATTTTCGCCTGACGTAAAGCTTACCATTCCTACTTTAATCTCCCTGGTAATATGGCCATACAAGTCCATCCCGGGACCTTGTATGCTTTTCACAACATTTGCACAAATGGTGGCAATCCTGACCTTCCGCAACACGAGGTCATTCGCGAGAGCTAAACCCTCTCTGCAGGCCATCGCTTCCGCTATTTCTGGTGATGAGATACCTTCCATAACGACCACGGACACTCCTTGAAAGTTGCCTGCTTCATCCCTTGCAATTGCTGCCAGTGTCGCGATACAGGAATTCTTTGACATCGCAGCATCAACATTCACCTTCATTGTACCTTGAGGGGGCGGGATCCAGCGAGAAACTTGAACCTGTACACCTCCCTCCTTCTCTGCCTTCGGTGTAGCTAGTTCCAAGTCCGCGAGGAAACGCTCTACAAAGCTGTGAGTCGACAGCGGGCTTTGAAAGATGTTTTCGTGTATGACTTTCCGCCTTGCATGCCAGATCGACCACATCGTAACCATCAGCTGCACCAGTTCGTCATGCTAAAGGGCTTCGACTGCTTCATGCAGCCAACCGCGGGGGTCATCGTTTGAAGACTGACTGATGAACTCCATTAGCACCTCGCCTTGTAATGCCCAAATGTATTTAGCCATGTTGCATTCCAACAGAGAATGCCTCCATGAGTCTTGACGGCCACAGTGCCCAAATGTATTTAGCCATGTTGCATTCCAACAGAGAATGCCTCCATGAGTCTTGACGGCCACAGATGGAGCAGCTGCTATTTTGCGCCATATTTCTATGGTGTCGAACATCTCCTGTTGGTATAGATTGCTTTGCAAGCCTCCAGAGGAAAACGCGGACCTTGGACGGAACCTTGACATTCCACAAATCTGTCCACTCCTTTTGATCTGCCCTCATGTCTGATCTGCCAACATTGTGCTCAGTACAGTCCGTCCTTCTTTCCCAGTTGCTAACTAGCATCCAATATGCCGATCTGACCGAGAACACACCAGTTTTTTCATAGTGCCATGCCCAAAAATTTTGCTGTCTTCGCGTAGGTAGGGGTATACTCATTATCTGTTCCCCGTCCATAGGTATGAAATGTAATTTCAGAGCCTGAATGTCCCATGTCCCCAGTATGGGGTCGATCAGTTCGCTAACCCTTTCTGGCGGCGCGTTGCTGATACATCTAATCGGCCTCATCAGACCGTCTCTCGACACCCAGTTCATACGCCACACTTCTGTGTCCTCTCCTGTTCCGATCCTTTGGATCATACCTTGCTTAAGAACATCTTTACCATCCATGATTGCTCTCCAGATTCTTGACGGTGAAGTACCATGTTCCGCATTCAAGAAATCCGCATCAGGAAAGTAGACTGCTTTGAGGACCCGTGCACTGAGAGATGTCAGTTCCTGAAGGATTCGCCAGGCCTGCCGAGCAAGCAAGGCGAGATTAAAAAGCTCGATGTCTCTGAAACCCAAACCTCCCATATATTTTGGTTTTGTCATATCTTCCCATGCTACCCAACATGTCCTCCTTGCTCCCCCACCAGAAGCCTCGGAGTAATCCATCAATGTGCTGGCATAAGCCTTGCGGCAGCCTGAAACAAGACATAGAGTAAGTTGGCACAGCTTGCGCTACTGCCTTAATCAGTACTTCCTTGCCACTAGCTGACAGTGTTTGTTCCATCCATCCTTGGACCTTCTTCCACACCCTGTCTTTTAAATACTTGAACGCGCCATTAGTCGCGATAGCAACATCCGTAGGCATGCCTAAATATTTTTCACTGAGAGCCTCATTGTGTACTTCTAAAGAGTTCATAATCTCCTCAAGGATTGTTCCACTCACCCTTTTGGCAAAGTGTATGGATGATTTATCCATATTGATCCTCTGGCCAAAGGCCTAGCAATAGATGTTCAACACATCTTTCACCTCATCCGCACTCTCTCGATTCGCCTTGAAAAACAGCAGGCTATAATCTGCAAACAAAAGGTGACTGACCATCGGAGCCGATGCAGCCACTCTAATTCCACTGAGGTTCGATGACTGAGTTCTTGAATTTAAGAGGCACGAGAGGCCCTCTGCTACTAGCAAGAACAAATAGGGTCAGATTGGATCCCTCTGGCGGATCCCTCTTGATGGTGCAAACAAATCAAGCCGATCTCCATTAAATAAAATTGAGAAAGAAACCGTAGTAACCAATCTCATAATCATGTCTACCCATAATCGGTTAAAACCAAGCCGAATCATGATGGCTTTTAAGTCCTCCCATTCCACCCGGTCATAAGCTTTCCCCATATCCAGCTTAAGTGCATAAAATCTGCTCTCTTGAGCTCTCTTTTTCTTCATAAAGTGCATGCATTCATAAGCTGTAATAATGTTGTCTGTGATCAAACGCCCTGGCACAAAGGCTGACTGCTCCTCCGAAATGATCTCAGGTAATAAAATTTTCAGCCTATTCGCCATCACCTTGGAAGCAATTTTGTAGATGACATTGCACAGACTTATAGGTCTGAACTGACCTAGCTCCTCTGGACTTTCTACCTTTGGTATTAGCACGATACAAGTGTTATTAATGACAGATGGATCATCCTCTCCTCTTAAAACTCGTAAGACAACTGTGGTTACCTCCTCACCACATAACTCCCAATGGCGCTGGAAAAAACGAGCCGGCAAACCATCCGGTCCAGGTGCCTTTGTCGGAAACATTTGAAATAAAGCCCTCTTAACCTCCTCCTTCTCAAAGGGTGCTATCAATTTATCATTCATTATCGCCGTCACTTTTGCCGGGACCGTGTCAAGGACTCGATCCATGCCAATTGTTCCTTCTGTGCTGTACAACATCTTATAAAACTCCGCCATCGTAGCTCCCATCTCTTCCACATTCTCCGTGAATTGACCATCAGGTTTTTTTTAGCTTGGAGATACGGTTCTTGTTCCTACGCTGGCTTGCCCTGAGATGGAAACACTGCGTATTCTTATTACCTGCATTCAACCACATAATTCTAGAACGTTGTTTCCACATAATTTCCTCCCGATGGTTCAGCTCCATAATCCTCTCCACCACTTTAAACTCGGCATGTGAAGGGCCACCCGCTCGCGTGGTGTCTGATCATTGGCCCACATTTTTTTCGACTGAAATTATACCCACAGTTCTAGATAATTAAAAGTTCATGGCATATTTTGCTCTGCAAAATAAAAAAACATATGTTGTTTTACCTTTAATTAACTCGTTCTCTCATTTTTTTTGATTTTATCTATCAATCTAGTTAATAAAATTCAAATCAAGCTGAGACGTCACGTTATAACATGATATTAGGCTATATCTCTCATGACTATATTTCTTGCATAATAGTTCTAAACATTAAAATGTTCTTAACTCACAGCCTGAATGGTGCAGTGTGTCGCATTGCATGTTTTACCTTTAATTAACTCGTTCTCTCATTTTTTTGATTTTATCTATCAATCTAGTTAATAAAATTCATATCAAGCTGAGACGTCACGTTAATAAAATTCATATTAGGCTATATCTCTCATGACTATATTTCTTGCATAATAGTTCTAAACATCAAAATGTTCTTAACTCACAGTCTGAATGGTGCAGTGTGTCGCATTGCATGTTCAGTGCTAAGAATGGTTCAGTATGACACATGCCACTTGCAGTTGATGTCTCCGTGTAGCAAGAAAAAGTCACTGAATCGAACATTCCCTGTTTTTTAAGACGACACTGAACATTCTACAACAGCATTGCAGAAGGCAGCATGCAGTAATGCTGAGCTTTAGCACTCTTTTTATTTTAAGACCAAAGGAAGAATGGTATTAAATCAAAGCTAAGTACACCATCATGTCACATGCAGCACTCTCAAAGAAAATAAAATTACATTTAAGAACAATCAAGTACTGCTCCTCGCCTTCATTGTACTCATGCATAATGCGGCTCCAAGACTCAATCTCAAACCTGTATAAAGATTCATATAGAAGGCCGCACAGGCATACGCTCAGCAAGCAGGCTGAGAACAAGCGCCCAAAGAACGACGACCAACATCCCTGCAGGCAGGATCGAGCAAAATCTTCTTCTTCCTTCTTGCGTCTTTCTTCTTCCTCTTTCTGCACCGATGAAGAAGAGAGACTGATCCCAATCTACCCAACCCAAGACTGATCAACATCAACTCGAGGGTAGAATTATTCTCCCAAGCCTTTCAACATGGTTGGATCTAACCATGACAAAACGGAGAAGGGGCTGGAGAAAGTTATTCCACAACGGCAGCATCACCCCTGCCTCGATGCCGCTATCCGGAAACCTAATTATCCATGTCATCATGCCAACGAAGTTGCCGACGTTGTAGGTGCCGCCATCATCTTCATCGGAGTCGCCATGGATAGACGAAATCCACCCTACCTCCTCGCCGTTGCCGGAAAAGAGAAGGAGGAAACAAATCTCCAATACCACGAACCGCGGCATGGAGAAACCTAAACCCTAAATTGGACTCGATCTACTAAAACCTATTAGAGAGATGGATCCCCACTCCCTCCGGCCTCCCGCGAGATGCTGAAGGTGGGAAGGAAGGGGGACCGGCGGTGGTGGAGGCGAAGAGCCGATGACGGCCGAAGAGACGGAGCCGCCCGTGTCTCCCTTTCGGGACGACGCGGGGGCGATCGGGTTTTCTCCGCCGAGCTCTAGCACTCCAGAGAGGACACTTGAGCAATGCGCTATGCAGATTCATCATCCTCGCCCGAGCTAGCTTCAGTTCTTCTGGAGCTGCGCTAAACGAGCAAGCCATCAAAGTACACCACCATGAGTTTCTCATCTTCCAGCAATCTGACCTCCGAGGCGAAGCGTCAGCGGCACGTACGACTCGACCCATCAACCCATTCCAGCCTGAGCATCAGGATGCGAGAAGCAGCCAGAGTAGATGTCGAGCATTTTCTTCAAGTCCGCGGTGCTGGTCGTCCACATGTGCCCTGGCGATGCCTCCGGGAGGCCGCCTGCCACGTCCTCGCACCTCTCCTCCACCATCGCCGCCTCCCAGAGCTTTCCCTCCCGTCACAGGCTCTTCACCAGCAGCGCCTTGGTGGGCGCGTCTGGGGCCACACCGGCCGCGTGCATTTCGTTGAACACCCTCAGCGTGAGTGTTGCGCGCTCCCGCTTGCAGTAGGCCCTCACCAGCACGCTGGACATGTACCCGTCGGGCTGGAGCTCGCACTGCCGCACCAGCCCAGCAGGCGGTGCACGCCCTTGAGGTTGCCGGCGCCGGCTAGGTGCTCCATCAGGTCGGAGAATGTCTGCAGGTCCGAAAGAACTTCCCGCGCCATCATCTCCTCGAGGAGGTCCATGGCATCGAGCGCTCTACGTCATTTCGCCATCGTTCGCAGCAGCGACAAGCGGAGCAGTGCTTATACATGGCCAAACGGGCTTGGCACGGTGGGCCGGCACGAGTCTGGCCCTAAAAAGCACGACCCTAGCACGGTCTGGCCCGATAACAATAGTGCCAGTGCCGTGCTAGTGCCCGGCCCAGTGCCGTGCCTGGGCCGCCTTCCCGGCCCGCGGCACTAGCACGGGCACGGCACGAAAAATGGGCCGGCACGATTGGAGCACGAAAAAGGCCCAATAGGAAGCAAATAACCCCAGCCTACAGCCCACTAAATCAACTAACCCTAGCCCCTCATTATTTTTTCACTCGACCATTGCCTTCCTGCCTCCGTCTCCGAGCCGCCGCCGCTCGTGGGAGTCGCGCGCCGCCGCTCGTGGGAGCTCGTCGCCGCCCCTCCGGCCCTCCGCACGCCGCCGGCTGCAGCCTCCCCTTCACGCGCTGCCGATTTTCCACGCCCGCCGCCGCTCCTCCCCGCACCCTGACTCCACGCACCGCCGCTTGCAGCGCCGCCGCTTGCCGCGTCGCTGCCACCGGGAGCCGCGCAGTCGGCTGCTGCTGTGGGTGCTCGCACCGGCCGCCGTCGTCATGGAGCAGCCGCGTTGTCTTCGCCGAGAAAGAGCCGCATCGGCCGCCGCCGTCGCCGAGAAGGAGCCGCGTTGGCCGCCGCCCCCGCCCATGCCTAGCCGTGCTGTCGTGCCCGTGGGCACGGTACGGCACGCCGCCACCCTCGACGGGCCGTGCTAGTGCCGAGGCAACGGCACGACGGCCCTACGAGGCACGGCACGACTAGCAAGCGTGCCGCATAGTGCTAGTGCCGCGTAGTGCCGTGCCGTATAGTGCTAGTGCCGCCCGTTTGGCCATCTATAGCAGTGCTAGGTTGGACCGCGAGATGGGGCCGTAGATGGACTCGGCCTCCCGGAACACCCTGGTCGCCGCGTCGGCCTTCTTGGAGAGGCCGTAGAAGTCGATGACGAGCCTCACGGTGGTGAACTGGAGGAGGATGCCGTCGCCCGCACCTTGGCGAGCTGGTGCTCCACCAGCTCGACGTGACCGGCGGGGCGAGGATGGCAACCATCCTCGCCACCGTGTGTTGGTCGTGCGCGAATCCGCCGGGGCGGCATGCCACCCAGCAAAAGAACTCCCATGCTGTCTCGGCCTTCTTGAACGCATGCAGGAGCTTGCACACCAACCGCGGCGTCCACACGAGCCCGGTGGCCTCCAGCTCGGCCACCTCTCGTAGGTCCCAGCCGTCAAGGCCCTGGCGAGCTCGCGCGGATCGAGCCATGGCTTCAGGTACTTCTTTTCCAGTGTTGCCTGTATCTCTGTCATCATGATTGACATCGCCGTTGTCGTTGTCATCCTCCTCGCTGTCTCCCTCTCCCTCGACGTCATCCACGGCATATCCGATCCTTGCGTTCGGTGAAAGCTCCTCGACGAAGTCCTTTGTACCATCAATATGACCAGCTTCCCGCATGGCGGTGATGGTGGCGCGCATCTGCGGCCTGGGCATGACATCTCGCGGACGAGCCACCGGAGCTCGTCCAACCTGCTTGCCAACACGAGCGCCTCGGTGAGCACGTTGTACTACCGGGTGGTCCGCCACAGCGCAGCAACGGCAGGATGCGGAACACCTTGACCGCGGCAGTGGTGACCACGGCGGTCTACAGCGGGCGAATGCGGATAATCCCGTTCATGGTAGGTTCTTTCATGGCAGTGGTGGCGAGAATGGCGGTGGGTTCTTTCGTTGTGGTGGTGGCGAATACATGTGATCGATGGTGGAGGATTCTTCGTGGAGCATGCGTGGAGGACGGCGGGGCGAAGGACGCGATTAGGGTTTAGGGACATCGGGGCGAAGGGCGCGATTAGAGTTTAGGGGCTGCCTACCAGACGCTGTGTCATTGCGGGAGGGATCGTGGAGCCCTCGAGGCTGCGATGAGGACGGCGGGTGCCTCAGCGTTCTGCTTGGAGCACGACGTCCGGTAGGCAGCGTTGAGGACGGCGGGTCAATCGTGGAGGCGGCGCTGTCCGCGGGTCAATGGTGGAGGTTTCTTCCGTGAAGGTTGCGATGAAGACGGTGACGCGAGGAAAGTTTGCTAACTTTGGAAGTGCAATAAGGACACGAGGATAGTTCGTTATCTTTGGAAGGCTCGTGAGATTTGATTTGAATTCAATGGGCTAAACAATCGGACGAAGGAAGGTGCAAGTTTTGCACTTCACACGCGGGATGTGGAGGTGGGCGGACGAAGGGCAAAGGACGACCGACGACGGGCGACGAAGCGTTTGTCGCACCAAAAAAGGTGCCGAACTTCATACAATTCAGGAGTAGAGATATGGACAGTCCATATGCATTATGGAACATGTCAGTACGTGGAACTAAACATAGATTAATTGGTGTTGACGGTCATTATTGGTACACTTTTAGGGCTGATTTGGCATTGGTTTTGGACTAATTCTTATACTAACCCACCACTTGGCACCTGAAATAACCCTGTTTTTGAATGTGTCTTGTATTTTAGAGTGTATTGTGATTTTGTAGGAAATACGACATATTTGGCGGAGTTTGACGTGGACCAAAGCACCTACATGGATAAGGATTGAGGAGGAGGGCCAGCACGCGAAAGATGGAGACGAGAAGAGCCAGAAGGAGCCCAGGCCGGCCGGCCTGGAGGCTCTGGCCGGCCGGCCCAGCCTGTTCCAAGGTCCGCTCGCGCTCCCCTTTCTTCAGCATGAAGTAAAGGCAAACCCTAAGGGTTCCCTCCGCCGTCATTCACCAGAGACCTATATAAACATCCCCGAGGATGCCCTCATGATCATCACGAGGTGGAGAGAAGATTAGATTAGATCTAAAGTCACCATTGGAGAGAAACATAAGGAGGAGACGCCACCGGAGGCCCTACACGTCGTTCGGGCACCGTCTCAAGTTGGAGGATAGCGAGGAGCTCAATCTTCGCCGAAGGCTTCCACACCATGAATCGCGACGTCATGCCTAGCTTCATGGGGTAAAGTCCTCATTTGTCCATGGGGTTGTAAGGAGATCTTGATTTGTAATTGCCAAATCCTTTTATGAGATCAATCTACCATGTTCTTAGTTGATGGTGCTTTTCATCCTATTAGCCGGCCGGCATCACTTTGGGTATGCATTGCTCGTTGCCTCGCATGCCTAGATCGCATCAATGTTTCGTGTTCCTATAACTCGATAGGTGAGTACCCTCGTGTAGTGACACTATGCGGGAGGAAAAGTGTTGAGTTTGGTTCACATCTTTACCATTGATAGATTAGATTGGTTTTATCTAGCTTGGCGATTACATCTCATAGTGATCCTAGACCCTATGGGCAAATGCTTCCATACCTTGTGTACTTCTCTCTACCGCTCATAACATTGATTAGGTTAGACTGTTCTTATTTCATACATCATCATTCAATAAAAGAATATTCTTGCCAACATCATCAGTGCTAAGTTACGCGTAGAAATCTCTTGTTCCGTGGATTGATAAACCTTGGGAAAATACTCTAAGGGAAAAGCTACAACAGATCCGTGCGCTTGAGGTTCGTAATTGGCGTGCCTTAGGGCCGTCAACAAACTTTTCTGGCGCCGTTGCCGGGGAACAAGCTAGATTGCTACGTTTAACTTTGTATTAATTTTGTTGGTTACTAACACCTAACCTTTTCTCTAGAAAAATCTTTGTTTTTGTTTTTGCTTTTGTTGTCTAGATGGCTCTTGTCGGTCAACCCATGGAGGAAGGAGAAAAATCACTAAGGGATTATGCAAGCCCGCAATCGGAGGACTTCGACATGCAAAAATCAGATTCGACACTTGAAGCCACCAAGTACGAGATCAAGCCTCAAATCATCAAGATGGCGGCTGCAAACCCATTTAGAGGCGTGGAGACAGACAACCCATATAGACACATCAGCTGGTTCACGATGCTATACAATACGGTACAACAAGATGAAGTTCCTTTAGCTTGGTTTAGATGGAATCTTTTCCCATACTCACTTGCAGATGAAGCAAAAAGATGGTACGCACTTGCATCCTTCGAGGTGAAAGGAAATTGGAATGAGTTAATGAAGAAATTTTGTGGACGGTTCTTTCTGATATCCAAAATCCAACACATTCAGAGGCAAGTGATCAACTTTACGCAAGGAGAAGATGAAGGAATAGATCATGCTTGGGATAGATTCAATGAATGGATTGAACAAGGACCAAAGCTAGGATTCTCTGGTGATGTACTCTTGTATACTTTCTATTTTTCCCTAACCCCCAAATGCATGAAATTCATACAAATGTGCACAGAAGGGGATCTCATGGAGAAGACACTCACGGAAGCTGCCCAAATTCTACAAAAAATAAGCAAAGGGGCAGCCACGCGAAGAGATTGGGAAAATCGCCTTTCGGGAGACATAGAGCAAGAACCTCGCGTGAGGGTGCTTGCTGGAATTTTCAGAAAGAGACCCTGGAAGCAAAGGAAGAACAACCGAAGTATGAAAAAGCCACAAGAGCAACCCACGGTGGAGGAGCACCGGTCCGTGACTTGAAGAAGAATAAGCCGGAGGTGGAAATTGGGAGAAGTTTAGCGAATGCAAAGTCGCTAAAAGAATTCAAGCAAATGGATTGGATCCCGATTGACTTTGGTGAATTATTCGACAAAGGAAGACCACACCCAAATCAAAAGAAGTCCATGAAAGCCATAGAGTCGGATTTTCCACCGGTAAACATGTGGGCCACATAATGGACAAGAGATCGGCCAGAGAAATTATTCGGAAGCTTTTTGATGAAGATGAAGAAATAGACCCCGACCATGTCGCCGAAGTGAAGAAAATCATGGGAGTTAAACCGGAGGCATCTCCATTTGTGCACCTAGCCGAGGTGTATGCCATACAAGCAAATCATGATGAAGGTACCCCTCTAACTACACCTCATATAAGTTGCACGATCAATGGAGAATTATTTTGCAAAGCTTTATACGACATTGGTGCCCGAGTAAGTGTCATGTCTTCAAAGGTTTATGATGAGCTTTATAGTAAAACTTTGAATCTTGCTCCTACTTCTACTAAATTAATTATGAGAGATGGTAGGACAACCAAACCTTTGGGCATTCTTAGAGATCTAGATGTTGCTATCTCGGGTAAAATTATTCCAACCGACTTTTTCGTGCTTGATGCTTGCCATGATTAACATGATGATATAATTCTTGGTAGGCCTTCTCTTAAGTTGGTAAATGCGGTTCTTGATGCCGGAAAGGGTAAAGTCACAATTGAACTAGGTGAAACCAAATACACTTATGACTTTTTGCCCGCTTCGCGTGTTGCCTTACCTCTACCTCTTGATAACGAAGAGGTAGAGAGCCTTCGCTTTGTTGATTCTTTCAGGGACCCTCTCCAACGAGCAATGGAGAATGGAAGCATTAATGGTGACCATGATAAAGAACTAAAGGCAGCAACCAAAGGATTGGAAGCACAACACGAAATCTTGGAAGAGGAGAAATATGAAGATATTGGAGATTTGCATCAAGAGGAACAGGAAGTACCCGATGTTGAATTGAAACCATTACCCAAGGGGCTGAAATATGAATTTTTGGGGGGGGGGACAACAAGATATTCCCGGTGATTGTTAGAGACGAACTAAACCCGAAAGAGACGGACAAGTTGCTGAAATTATTGAGGAAGCACAAGAAAGTGATTGGGTACACTATTAATGACTTGAAAGGTATAAATCCCACCTTTTGTATGCATCGCATACAACTTGAAGACCAATACAAACCCGTTGTGGAGCATCAAAGGAGGTTGAGCCGTGCTATGCATGATGTGGTTAAGAATGAAGTCATCAAATTGTTGACGGTCCAAGATCCATGGGAGTCCTCATGGGCTATAGGCCCGTTAGGAAATTGGGCCGGCAACTCTGACAGATACAAGGAAGAGGCATACTGCTTAAGGAAACTAGTCGGCTACTGGCAAATAACCTGGCCTACATATGTTAGGACTCTGTGTATTGTATCCGACTAGGAGTTTATGTTTCTTGCCTTGTAGACCCTGTCTCCCGAGTATATAAGGTGAGGCAGGGACCCCTTGTAAAATCATAACCATTGTTGACGCGGAAAATCGGCGGACGTATCTCCCGCGTGCAGCACACGATGACCGGGGAGAGTCTGCTTCGCTCCAGTGCCAGTCTACACTCCAGTTCAGGTTCGCGGCGTGCCAGTCAATTTGACCTGTAATTGACAAGGGGATAAAACAGTTAAATTGCTCTATGATTGTGCCGGCTCTATTTCAGACGATGGAGTAGCGTCGAATTTTAGCCAAGACCCAATCAGACACGCATCGGCCGATACTGATCGGACCTCAGAATCGGACCTCAATGATGACGTCAGTCGGACCGATTAATCGGACCTCAATCAGACACCAAATCGGACCTCAGGATCGGACCAATCAGGATCGGACCTTGATTGATATAACAGATTAGCCTTTAAATAATGAAATAAAGCATAAAACAAGGCCAATATGTAAAATAATGGATCAGCTGTGTCTTGAAACAAGATATTAAATAATCACAGTGTAAGCCGATACATTGTCCATCTTGCCTAATTGCCAGTTTGACTCATCTTATCGGACCATCTAACCAGCCGATCGGACTATAGCCTTTTCAGAGAAATCTAGCTCCGACGTAGGGAATCTAGATTTCTCCAACTATGATCAAATCAGATAGCTAGATAACCAGATTCGACTCATCAATCTGTCAATTAAACAAGATGCTCGCACAGGTGTTGATCAGATTAAGCAAAATAAGCA
>CM014272.1:53630768-53656689 GCA_004135705.1 Alloteropsis semialata
TATTGTAGTCGAGCGGGAGGAACCCGGCCATGTATATAAAGTACAGAGGCCAGTTTACTTCATCAGCGAGGTGCTCTCAGAATCAAAAGTGCGATACCCCCAGGTCGAGATGCTACTATATGCTGTCTTGATCACATCACGTAAGCTACGCCACTACTTCGATGCTCACCGGGTTGTTGTCGTCACCTCTTTCCCAATTGGTGACATCCTCCGCAACTGGGACGTGACAGGGCGAATCTCAAAATGGGCAGTCGAGTTGGGCTCTCACGCCATCGACTTTGTCCCACGAGCTGCCATCAAATCTCAAGCCCTGGTGGACTTCGTTGCTGAGTGGACAGAAATACAACACGCAGTACCAGAAGAACCTCTCGAGCATTGGATCATGTACTTCGACGGATCATTGAAGCTTGAAGGGGCCGGTGCAGGAGTACTATTCATATCTCCAAAAGGCGATCAGCTCAAGTATGTGCTCCAAATCCTCTGGAAAGCCACCAACAATGAAGCCGAGTACGAAGCTTTACTGCAAGGGCTACGCCTGGCTGCTTCCCTTGGCATCAAGCATATGGTGGTGTACAGCGACTCCTCGGTGGTGATCAATCAAGTCAATAAAGATTGGGACTGCACCAAGGAGAACATGGACGCATACTGCATGGAGGTGCGCAAACTCGAGAAGCACTTTCATGGGCTCGAATTTCATCACGTCCTCAGAGACAACAACATGGCTGCTGATGCACTTTCAAAGCTGGGTTCCCATTAAGCGCACGTACCGGGCGGCGTTTTCGTCCATGAGCTGTTACAACCATCCATCAAGGATCAGGAAGTATAACCGACTACAACACTCCCTCATCAGCAAGTCATGGTGATTACACCTGAGTGGACAAAGCCATTCATCGAGTACATACTACACCAGAGGGAGCCCGAAGGTAAGGTGGAGGCTGAGCAAGTCATCAGGCAAAGCAAGCACTACGTAGTAGTTGGCTCCACCCTCTTTCAACGCGGTGCATCATCCGAAGTCTTGATGAAGTGTGTCACTCCAGAAGTCGGACGGGAAATCCATGAAGAAATCCATGGCGGAATCTGTGGCAACCACGCTGCTCACCGCACGATCGTAGGCAAGGCTTTTCGGTCCAGGTACTATTGGCCATCCGCTGTGGCTGATGCAAAAGAAATCGTGAAGACTTGTCCAGGGCTGCCAATTCTTTGCCCGGCAAGCTCATGTCCCCGCAACGGTCCTCAACACCATACCGCCCTCTTGGCCCTTCGCATGCTGGGGGCTAGATATGGTTGGACCACTCAAGACTGCGCCAGGAGGTTTCAAATATCTCTATGTGGCGATCGACAAATTTACCAAGTGGATTGAAGTCAAGCCGCTAGTCAATGCTACAGCAGCAAAGGCGGCCGAGTTCATCCAAGACATTGCTCATCGCTTCGGTGTCCCGAACCGCATCATCACTGATCTTGGCTCCGAATTTACAGGGAGCGAGTTCTTTGATTTTTGCGACAGCTTGGGAATTGAAGTTCGCTACGCATCGGTGGCGCACCCATGAACCAATGGACAAGTTGAGAGAGCTAACGGCCTCATACTTCAAGGACTCAAGCTAAGGCTCTATGAACCACTCAAAAAGTACGGCGGCAAGTGGGTACAAGAACTGCCAGCCGTGGTATGGGGGCTCAGAACCTAGCCCAGCCGCGCGACAGGGCAATCGCCCTTCTTTCTGGTCTACGGCTCAGAAGCAGTACTCCCGGTGGACATTGAGCACAATGCTCCAAGAATTCAAAACTACACGGAGGAAGCAGCAGAGCAAAGCAGGACAGAAGATGTGGACATGCTAGAAGAGGCGAGGCTAGCCGCGTTGATCAGGACAACCAAGTACCAGCAAGAACTCAGGAGGTATCATGACCAAAACGTCCAAATGCGGTCATTCAACATTGGTGATCTGGTCCTCCGGAGAATTCAGAGTACAAAAGAACAGCACAAGCTATCTTCACCTTAGGAAGGTCCGTTCATAGTATCCAGGATTATCGGCCCAGGTACTTATCAGCTACAGTGGGAAGACGGAACAGAGGTGCCCAATGCTTGGAACATTGAGCACTTGCGGCGTTTTTACCCTTAAAGAAGTTATTAGAGTTTGATTAAGTGTCAATAAAATGTTAGTCCTTTCTATGTATTGATGATGGCTTCTTAGCCAAACAATAATAAAGTGTCTATATTCCATTGTCTTCAAGCCTGGAATTCAGATACAATTCTACAATTTTGAATCATCCCGGGTTGTTTAAAAACAATCCAGAAAGGGGCTGCATTCAAACAAGCCATCTACTTTCTGTTTCACACAGAAGGATCGGGCGCACCTATTTCGAATCTAGTCGGGTTGTTTAAAAACAATCTAGGAAGACTACATTCAAACATGCCATCTACTCTTTGTTTCACACAGAGAGATCGGGCACACACAATCAGATAAAAAGATACTTTTTGTTAATAAAACACTAAGTATTTACATCTGAATCCAAGTTCATTACAAAGGTTTTCTTACAAAGAGATCCTAGAACTTAAGACGAGATACAATTTTCTCCACAGTGTCCTTCTCCTCCTCCATGTAGGTATCATACATGGCCCGGGTACAAGCCGGGTTGATTCTCCCTTCGGTAACACCCAGCGGCTGTGAAGGGAACCATGACCGGACAACCCCGAGTACTTGCCTAGTACACGAACGGGCGATCCGTTGGCAATACACCTTCACTTGCCCAGGAGTTGCTCGAAGACGATCAAAGAGAGGAGGAGCGACACTACCTGTGGGTACTTTTGCATACACATCAACCAGCGGAAGGGCAGCTTCTTTCCAAGATTCGATTTCCACGCCAAGGCGATTGATCTCTATGCGAAGTGCCTGGATCTCAGCCTCTTGGTCGCGGATCTTGGTCAGGTCTTCAATAAGTTGTGCATCGGCATGCTGGCGCATCTTCTGCTCTTCAGCAAGTTCTGCCATGCAGTCCTTCTCCCGCTGCTCCGCTTGGTTTGCGCGTTCTTGTTGCCGATAAAAGCGGTTCTTCATATCGATGAAGTCGGCCTTCAGAGCTTCAATGCACTTTTCACTCTTTGCAATTAAAAGATCGTATTATATTCATTATATGATCAGTACAAATAACAGAGAAGAGGTACCCGGCTTACATACCTGAGAGTTTCTTTCGTAAAGACTTATTCTTCTCAACGACGTCCTCGTGCTGGTCTTGGTACAAGTTGATTTTCTTGTAAGCCTGATCCAGTTCAAGGCGCAATTGGGTGTGTTCTTGGTCCCAGGCTTCTTGCCCCTTGGCCAAATCAGCAGTGGCTTTTTCGGCACGGGCGATGGACGCGCTTGCTCTCCGAAGCATCTCAGATTTCTGCTGAGATCGTACAAGAGCACTCTGTATCCAAGATAAAGGTGGCAGAGTTGATTAAAGTACAAAGGAGATAAGTATATTTATAATACTAGGTCATTTTGACTAACCTCTGTGAGCTTGGAGAGTTGTTTGTGCAGCTCGGCAGCCTTCTCCAGATCCTCATGGTCAACTTTCGAGTTGAACAGAAAGGCGTTTTCATCATCACTTGCGTTGACGCCTGGTGTACGCAGTGAAGATCTGGAATGGCTCTGGTGAAGGCTCATGGGGTTTCTTTTGTTCCCGGATGATTTCTTCAATTGTTGTTTCCTTCACCAGGCATGTGGCGGCGTCCAATTCCGCAGTCTGGAGGCTCGC
This sequence comes from Alloteropsis semialata, assembly GCA_004135705.1. Classification (NCBI taxonomy): domain Eukaryota; kingdom Viridiplantae; phylum Streptophyta; class Magnoliopsida; order Poales; family Poaceae; genus Alloteropsis; species Alloteropsis semialata. The sequence goes on from CM014272.1 coordinate 53,634,501, forward strand.
CATCCGGATACTTTCTGTTGCCTTGGGCCATGACCCAGGGGCAGAAGTACCCGGAGCAGCTCGCTCTATACCCTAGGGCGGCGGTGTGACGTTGCTGCTTGTTACTTGGGGTTGGAGCTGTGGAGATGCTCGGGGGCTTGGCCTTTCGCTTCCTCCTCCTACCTCTACGATTGGAGTTTTTGGCAACTCTGTAGGAGTGGGAGTAGGTGGACGGCTGCACAAAGATCGAAGATTAGCAATATTCTCAATTCAGAGAATGGCTCTATAAAAGATGAATCATTTATCTGGCGAACTCCATGTTGAATTCGGGTTCGTCCACATCAAAGTTGAATCCTCCAGACGGAATGTCTTGAGGTTCTTGTGGTCCTTCTAGACGAGGGGGTTTTTCTTCTTGAGGTCGCTGCAATCATAAATTCAAGTCATGAAAGAACTCAGCAACTGACAAGAGCGAAGAATTTTGCGACAAGATAACTAGTGTACCTTGGGGGGAGATGAATGCAGTGTGATTCCTATAGGAATCTTGACATCTGTCTCCGTCTCTGCTTCAAGTACCTCTGCTTCACCAAGTATAGTATCACAAGTACAGGATCAGTCGACTTCTTCAGCGAAGGAGATATTTTCTTCCGTAGAGCCCGTTTCCTCTTGGGGATTGGTGGACTTGGGGCATCTTCAGCATTGGGCCTTTTCAGGCCTGATCCTCCTTGCCCCAATATCTTGCCGAGAGGTTGTCAGGGTGCATCATCATTAGAAGAAGATCCTTCCTCCAGAATCACCTGGTCCATCTCCGGTGATGCCTTCTTCTTCCCTTTCCCTGAGCCTTCAGCAGTTTGTGGGGGTGGGGGAAATCCAGGCAACCCGGATTGGTTCTCTGTTAATTCTGGAGGTGAGGACGCAAGTCTGGTTCGCAATTCCTGGCATTGGATACCAAAGAAATTGATTAGTTATCAAGAAGCAAGAAGGTGAATATCATAAATGGTATTCGGGTTGTTTTCGAGCTTACCAATAGTGATGGACGATTTGCCGAGTACTCGGGTACTCGACGCGGCAGATCTTGGGTGTCCATGAAGAGCGCCTGGACGCGGACAGCAACTTCATCTAACGATAAATCGTTGGAGGAGATCCTGGTGGGGTCTTTGGGGCCAGTATATTCATAGCCAACATGCACCCGCTTCTGGCAGGGTTGTACGCGCCGGCGCGGAAGGAACTGGCAATCCCAATGGCAGTTAGACCTTGCTCCTTCAAGTCAGCGATCATCTTCAACAGGCTGGAGATTCCTTCAACCTTGTCCCTATCAAGAGATTCATTCCACGAGTCTTGTTGACGAGGCAGATGACCGAAATGTTTGGAGAGTCTTGGGCGCTGGTTTTCTACATAGAACCACTTATCGTTCCAGTCCTTAATGGAATAATTCATCTTGAAATCAAAATACACATTTTTCATTCCCTGACAAAGCTGAAATCCAGCTCCGCTGACTACTTTGTCTGGGGTGGATTTCACATGGAAGAGGAGGCAGAAAAGATTGAAATGGGGATCGATCGCAGAGATGAATGAAGAGGGAGATCTATATGATAGAGTTGGGATTGAGATGAACCAACTCTAACTTATAGTAAGAAAGAAGCCCTCGGAGAAAATCATGAGCGGGGAGGGCAAATCCGCATTCATAAAATGCAACAAAAACCATGATTTCGTGGATATCTTCAAAGGGCCAGGCCTTACCGACATCAGTGCGCCAACAGGAGATCGATTTCTCCAGGAGGTAGCCTTGATCCACAAGACCTTGCACCATCTCGTCTGACGCCTTGGAGGGTTTCCAGACAAGAGCAGGCGCGGGGGCGTTCTTGAACACCGGCATATCTGTGATATGGATCTTGGATTTTTTTTTGCTTGCCGCGGCTTTGCTCTTAGCAGGCTTGGTTGAAGTAGTTTCTGACCCATCTTGCCAGACGAGGTCTTGGATTGACTCGCGGACGGGGCTAGAGTGGATTGGGGATTGCGCGCGGAGGCGAAAAGGATTTGAGGATTTCAATTGTGAAAGCGACGGCGGGGGAGGGGAATACGAACGGTTCACCCTCTGTCTTATAAGATTGAAGTGGTAACCCTAAACGTATTTCCTTAAACCCATTTTCCAAAATACGCCAACACTTGTGTATTCGCGGTTACAAACCAGATGCATATTTGTGCGGCAATTTCCTAACGAGCTAGGTCATTTTCCGATGAATTTTCATTCTCGGGGGCTGATGCTTAATGAGACTTATTTCCACATCAAAGAATATACCTATTTCAACAGAAGTCTTTAAACTTATTGTTATCTGCTTTAAGCTTGGGGGCTGGGGGGAAATAGTATATTTCTTTTGGAAAGTTTTTTCATTTAAGACCCTGGAATTGTTTTTAATCCTTGAAAACATTTCTAGGCTCGGGGGCTAGACCCATAATGGGTCCATCTTTTTTCAAAATCTGGACACCATTATTGTAAATGGGGAAGTTTTTGCATCATCTTTGGTTTACAAACCAAAGCCCGGGGGCTGGCTGCAAAAGAAGTTGGCAAAGGAGCACATCATGTTCACTTCTGGAGGTTTTCAACAAGCAAGACGACGAGGAAACAACTCGGCTGATGCTGAAACTGTTGAGAAACAACCTGGCAGGCGTGAAGACATGAAGACGCTCGGGGGCTTAACGGTCCAAGATCCATGGGAGTCCTCATGGGCTATAGGCCCGTTAGGAAATTGGGCCGGCAACTCTGACATATACAAGGAAGAGGCATACTGCTTAAGGAAACTTGTCGGCTACTGGGAAACAACCCGGCCTACTCATGTTAGGACTCTGTGTATTGTATCCGACTAGGAGTTTATGTTTCTTGCCTTGTAGACCCTGTCTCCCGAGTATATAAGGTGAGGCATGGATCCCTTATAAAATCATAACCATCAATACGAGAAGATCCACCATAAAGGATGTAGGGTATTACGCTACTCGAGGTGGCCTGAACCTGTCTAAATCGTCTCGTGTTCACCATCGTGCTTCTGGTTCCGGCGAGGCCCTCACGAACAACTCGACTACTTAGGGACCCCCCATAGTAGGCTAGCCGGTATAAAAAACCGACAATTGTTAAATGTCGGTATTATATATCCCATACCACATAGTGAATGGGTGAGCCCCGTGCATTGTGTACCGAAGAAAGGAGGACTTACAGTGGTGAAAAATGAGAAGGATCAATTGATACCACAAAGGACCGTTACGGGTTGGAGGATGTGCATAGATTATCGGAAATTGAATAAGGCTACAAGGAAGGATCACTTTCCACTACCATTCATTGACGAGATGCTCGAGAGGTTAGCAAAGCATTCATACTTTTGTTACATTGATGGATTCTTGGGATTCTTCCAAATACCTATTCATCCGGATAATCAGCACAAGACAACGTTCACTTGTCCATATGGTACTTTTGCGTATAGAAGAATGCCTTTCGGATTATGCAATGCACCGGCTTCTTTTCAAAGATGCATGATGGCTATATTCTCGGATTTTATTGAAGAAATTATGGAGGTATTCATGGATGATTTCTCGATGCATGGTATGAGCTTCAAAAATTGCTTATCAAATTTAGATAAAGTTCTCAAGAGATGCGGAGAAGTCGACCTTGTGCTTAATTGGAAGAAGTGTCACTTTATGTGAGGCAAGGAATAGTCCTAGGGCATGTTATCTCCGAAAGAGTGATTGAAGTGGATAAAGCAAAGATAGAAACCGTGGAAAAATTGCCACCACCTACGGATATCAAGTCCCTAAAAAAGTTTCCTTGGTCATGCCGGATTTTATAGAAGATTTATAAAGGATTTCTCGAAGATCACTAAACCGTTGACACAACTTCTTCAAAAGGATGTGGAGTTCAACTTTGATGAGAATTGTTTGCATGCCTTTAGAACATTGAAGCAATCACTCGTGAGTGCCCCTATCATTCAACCTCCGAATTGGAGTCAACCCTTTGAAATTATGTGCGATGCGAGTGACTACACCGTTAGAGCCATTCTTGGACAAAGAAAAGAAGGGAAGGTATATGCTATTTACTATGCAAGCAAGACTCTTGATGAAGCTCAAGTTAATTATGCAACAATGGAGAAGGAATTGCTTGCCGTGGTATTTGCTTTTGAAAAGTTCAGATCTTACATAGTAAACTCGAAGGTGATTATGTATACTGACCATGCGGCGATCAAATATCTTTTGTCCAAGAAAGATGCGAAGCCGCGTTTGATTCAATGGATTTTATTATTACAAGAATTCAATGTGGAGATTCGAGACAAGAAAGGGTCAGAGAATCTGGTAGCCGACCACCTATCAAGGATGCATCAAGGATATGATGGGATGAAGCCTATTGAAGACAAAATGAGAGATGACCATCTCTATAGAATACTTGATAGGGATAGATGGATGGAAGACATAATAAGGGCGATAAGAGGAATGCCTTTGGATTATATGGATAAAAATGCAAAGCGAAAGGTTATCTCCGAGAAGAGGAAATATTATTGGGATGCACCATACTTATATAGACATGGAGAAGACGGAGTTCTAAGAAGGTGTATTCCAAGGGAAGAAAGAGAAGAAATCTTGAGAAAGTGTCACTCATCGGAGTATGGAGGACACTATGGACATTATAGAACTCATGCCAAGGTATGGTCATGTGGATTCTATTGGCCGGAGATGCATGAAGATGCAAAGGGATTTGTCGTGACTTGCTCGGAATGTCAAAGGACGAGAAACATATCACAAAGGAATGCCCTGCTGTTGAACTACAATTTGCAAATTGATCTATTTGATGTGTGGGGGATCAACTTCATGGGACTATTCTTGAACTCACATGGGTATGAGCACATATTGGTGATGGTTGACTACGTATCAAAGTGGGTTGAAGCGATTCCATGTCGCAAGGCATCGACCGAAGAATCCATGCATATGATTAAGTCGGTGATATTCCCTTGGTATGGTGTCTCGAGAATTTTAATAAGTGACAGAGGAACAAATTTCACGGGCAAGGATTTCCGCAAATGCTTGGCAAAGTTGAGGATCGAACATAGGGTATCTATGGCATATCATCCTCAAACAAATGGGCAAGCGGAAACTTCAAACAAGCAACTAAAGGATATTCTAAAGAAGACCGTGACCAAAGGAGGAAAAGATTGGTCAAAGAAGTTAGGTGATGCGCTATGGGCTTATCGGACCGCACATAAGATGCCAATAGGTATGACTCCCTATCAATTCGTTTATGGAAAAACATGTCATTTGCCAGTGGAGCTAGAACATAAGGCATATTGGGCGATGAAGGAGATGAATTTCGATGAGGATGCCACTAGAGTTAAAAAGAAGAATCCAAATAAGCGAGTTGGAGGAGTTGAGATTGAAAGCGTACAATAGTGCAAGCATCTACAAAGAAAGAGAAAAAAGATGGTATGACAAGAGGTTACAAAGAAAAGAATTCAAAGAGGGAGACAAAGTTCTACTATACAATTCAAGATTCAAACTCTTCAGGAAAGGAAAGTTACAGAGCAAATGAGATGGACCGTACATCGTTCATTCAATCTCACCTACGGGAGCGGTAACGATCATGGACGTCAAAGGAGACCAATTTGTGGTGAATGGGCAGCGAGTCAAGGTATTCTTGGAGCCCAACGTTGTGCCTCTTCACTACATCGACATCTACACCATGATGGAGGAACAGAAGCGTCGAACCTAATGACGTTAAACGAGGTATGCCTGTAAATATTCCTTTTTAGTTTTTGTTTTCTCTCTATTTTTCTTTGAGTTTTTCTGGTTCTCGGTAGACAAAACGGAGAGCAATTAAACAAAGAGCACCTCATAAAAATCTGGAGGCCAGGGGGGGCGAAAAACCCCCTAGGCCGGCCGGCCCATAGACCCCCAAGCCGGCCGGCCTACCCCTTTTCGGGGTTGGTTTCACGTCAATTTTTGGTATGTTGGAGATTAGAAAAGTTTGAATCGGTGTCCAGGAGATTGCGCAGTTTAAACATGGAAAGATTGGACTTCTCATCCAAGACTTTTGGGACATAAATAAAGGCACCATGGAGATCCAAATCCCCATCTTTTTCTAGCATACATCCACCACCTCGAGCAACAAGAAAGCTAGGGCATCTTCTAGGAGCATGGGCGTCAAAATTGAAGCAATGGAGGCGAAGGAGAGGGGGTGTGCCGGTCGGCACACTCTCCCCAGGCCGGCCGGCCCAGGGATCCCCTGTGGCTGCTGGCGAGCTGCTTCACCAGGAAGCTAAGAGCTGCGACCTCAAGCTCCCCTGCGTGAAGAAATTCCCTACTCAATCTTGGATGCACGTTGGAGAGAAGGTGCCTAGCAAGAAGATCGCTGAATGTCAACCTATCATCATCTTGAGCGACGACGAAGCTAGCATCGAGACGCGCTCCGTCATCGTTCTCCCAAGGCACTCTAAACGCCTTCTTGGTGTGAAGAGGAAGAGCTACATCGAGAAAACTCCTGAGCCCAAGGACTTCGGAGGAGATAGCGATTGGGAAGACGACCGAAGTGCCACTTCATGGGGCGTCGCTGGACGTGACGATGACGACGGATACATATGGGAAGATGAACCAAAGGAGGTTGACAAGCCGGAGGAGAATCGCCGTGATGAGCATAAGGAAGAAGATCCTAAGGGCGGCGATGATCCAAACTCCCCCGAGAGTCAATACGGGTGTTACCTTCCTTGCCGTGAAAACATTCATTTGCTTTTCGAAGCCCTAGATGAGTGCCTCCAAGCGTTGGAGTTGCTTAATCAAAAGGTGGAAGATCTTAAGCGGCAATCGGACGGCGACTTCAAGTTCCTCAACCGCAACGTGAGAATTCTTTTTAGCATGCATGGGAACTTGAAGAAGCAAGGAGAAGGGAGTAGCAACCGTCCTAAGTGCAATTGCCCAAGGTGCCGTTGAAGGTGTTTTGCGAGCGTCTCACTCGTGTGATCTATTTCCTTACGACGAGGACGTCGTAAAATCTAAGCATGAGGGGAGAGGTGTGACGCATTGTAGTTTTAAAATTTCCTTAGTCATTTCTTGCCGAGAGCTAGGTGGTTTGATTTTAAGAGTCTTAATGTTAGTGTGAGTCTTTGTGTGAGAGTCTTAAATTAGCATGTGTGAGAGTTTTAATTTAGCGTTGAGTCAAGAAAATCAATAAAAAGAGTCTTCACTCTTGAATAATTGTTGGATTGAGCAAATTTACTTATGCATTCAGTTTTACCTTATTTCTTTAAGTACTTGTTCATGAGCATTGTCTTGGAATTGAATCTTAGTTGTGGAGCTTATTATTTGGTTTGTCCTTACAAATACCCATGCCCGATCTTGAACTAGTGCTTGGTTTCTGATAATACTTGCTAGTAAGGCTAGAATTGGAGGAAATTTATTTTATCACTCTTTTAAAACCCCCGCAAATGCAAGGTTGATCTAGTTCTTGTCAAATTGAGAGTTATATCCTTTACCTACCAAAGCCACCTTATAATCGTTCCACCACAAGCATTGGAGGTGCAATGAGTTGAGTTAGGATTTCTTTCTCTCGGAAGTTTTAATTTTGAGCAATGATCATGTTCTTGATTATCTTATCTCTTATTTGCTAGCCTTGTCAATATTCGGTAATGAGAGTTCTTCATCGGAACAACTCATATGATCTACTGGATTCCAAAACCTGAACCCAAATACATCTTGTTTTATTATATTTTCCTTGAACGCAACCCATTACTGGAAGATTTGTTCTCTTTCTGGGCAAAGTTTGAATAAAATATAATTTATGGAGAGAGCAAGGAAGGAGTACAGAAAAAATAAACCAGAACCGAGCTGGGAGAACCCCTGGCCGGCCGGCCTGGACTCTCTGTGCCGGCCAGCCTAGCCCCCTCCAGCTGCGGTTCGGGCTCCGAAAAATTGTGGAGCTTCCTTAGTGTTTTATTTGCCTATCTGCATGAGGAATTGTTCAAGGGAGGTTCGGAGAAGAGAAGGAAAATGAATGAAAGAAATAAAGAAAGAAAGAAAAAGAAAGAAAGAAAGAAAGAAATAAGAAAAGAAAAAAAATAAATATGAAAAGAAAAAGAAAAAGAAGAAAGGAGAAAAATGTAATAAAAGAGGGAGAATTCTATAGGGAAGAATAAGAGAAGTGCAAAGGAAGATCGCCTTGTTGTTGAGAACAAATCTTGTTTTCCAACCATGTCCAATCCGACAACGAGGACATCGCTTGTGCCTTAAAGTCAATTTTTATATGCCCTTGCACATGTCCACCATTTTAAAATCTTCTTATCCTTGAAACCCCTCACATTATGGAAATATTCTCATGATCATTGGCTCGGAAGGTAAGCAACTGTTAGAGAGTTTTTCTTAATTTGATAATATGTGTATTTACTTTGCTAGCTCAACCTACAACTCCACTTATACTTGAGAGACTTATGCGGTGAGTTGAGAGCTTGCATAACCAATAGGATAGCCACTTATACTTGAGTTGTGAGTCGAGAGCTTGCAAAGCTAATAGGATAGCCACTTATATTGAGAGACTTGAAAGGACTTGTGCAAGAACTTTGGTCTAACTCTTGTTGCAGGGAGATTGTTTTCATAACTAAGAAAAACCTCCAAGGAAGGCAAGAAAGTAAGTGTTGTTGATTTTCAAGATTTCTAGCCAAAGTTATGAGGTTGTGGAGTAATGTTTTGGATAGATCTTTGAATACCCATACTTTGATTATCTTTGCTGCTCCGCTGACATTCACTTGAAGAACTTTGGTGAGATTTGTTTGCTTAAGTATGTTTTGCAGAGCAAGAGCTTTTGTGCAACCCCGTTGGAAGATTTTAATAGCTTGATTTGCTCGAGGACGAGCAAAAGCTAAGCATGAGGGGATTGTTGACGGTCGTTATTGGTACACTTTTAGGGCTGATTTGGCATTGGTTTTGGACTAATTCTTATACTAACCCGCCACTTGGCACCTAAAATAACCCTGTTTTTGAATGTGTCTTGTATTTTGGAGTGTATTGTGATTTTGCAGGAAATACGACGTATTTGGCGGAGTTTGACGTGGACCAAAGCACCTACATGGATAAGTATTGAGGAGGAGTTCCAGCATGCGAAAGATGGAGATCAGAAGAGCCAGAAGGAGCCTAGGCTGGCCGGCCCAGCCTGTTCCGGGGCCCGCTCGCGCTCCCCATTCTTCAGCACGAAGTAAAGGCAAACCCTAAGGGTTCCCTCCGCCGTCATTCACAAGAGACCTATATAAACATTCCCGAGGACGCCCTCATGATCATCACGAGGTGGAGAGAAGATTAGATTAGATCTAAAGTCACCATTGGAGAGAAACACAAGGAGGAGACGCCGCCGGAGGCCCTACACGTCGTTCGGGCGCCGTCTCAAGTTGGAGGACAGCGAGGAGGTCGATCTTCGCCGGAGGCTTCCACACCATAAATCGCGACGTCATGCCTAGCTTCATGGGGTAAAGTCCTCGTTTATCCACGGGGTTGTAAGGAGATCTTGATTTGTAATCGCAAATCCTTTTATGAGATCAATCTATCATGTTCTTAGTTGATGGTGCTTTTCATCCTAATAGCCGGCCGGCATCACTTTGGGTATGCATTTCTCGTTGCCTCCCATGCCTAGATCGCATCAACTTTTCGTGTTCCTATAGCTCGATAGGTGAGTACCCTCGTGTAGTGACAGTATGTGGGAGGGAAAGTGTTGAGTTTGGTTCACATCTTTACTATTGATAGATTAGATTGGTTTTATCTAGCTCGGCGGTTACATCTCATAGTGATCCTAGACTCCATGGGCAAATGCTTCCATATCTTGTTACTCATCTCTACCGCTCATAACATTGATTAGGTTAGATTGTTCTTATTTCATACATCATCATTCAATCAATGAACATTTTTGCTAACATCATTAGTGCTAAGTTAAGTGTGGAAATCCCTTGTTTTGTGGATTGATAAACCTTGGGGGAATACTCTAAGGGAAAAGCTACAACCGATCCGTGCGTTTGCGGTTCGTAATTGGCGTGCCTAAGGGCCGTCAACAGTTGGTTAGGTTCTTTACGATGGAACCTGTCCATCAGCGTTCGAGTCCCCGACTCGGCATGGGTGTTGCATTTTTTGTATTTATTTTAGGATTTAAATGGCGCTATTTTTTCAGTGGTAGGCGATGTCCCCCTGATAGCGAGATGATTGTGGTGACTTCGTCAATATCAAAATCGAAACAGTCGGTCCAGTCTCTCGGAGGTGCTTATAAAGGTAGGGTTTGTGCGTCTATATTCGTAGAGGTGAATGTGCATGAATGAACAGATTACTGTGTTTTGAAAAAACAATATCAGGCCACACTTTGCTGATAGCAAGTGAGTATCATGTCAAATCCCCGATTTTCTTGCCCTTAGGGCAGCCGCGGTGGGTCATTATCCGCTCTGTACAAGAGAGCCACATCATTTTTTCTACCTAAGGTGGAGGAAAGAGAAGCATCAGCTGTCGCCGGTGAAAGGACCTTGATGTCGTCTAGAGGGGGGTGAATAGGTGCAAACTAAAATTACACTCAAATACAACGGTTTAAAACTCTCTCTACTAAAGCCGGAACTTTCAGTTTCCAAAACTGGAACCTCCGATTTTGGCTTGGGCAGAGAAAACCCCCAAACCAAGGTGAAGTAATTCAGCTCGAGATCAAACCAAACTTGAAGAGTGGCTCAAGGAGGTGTTTCTTGGCATGTTCACGAAGCTCCTAGACTTCACAAACACAACTATCTGAGTAGATCAACCAAATTCACAATATTCAACAATGAAGGCAAGAGTGAGCAAATATAAACAAACTAGTAGGAGACACAAATATTTGTTTCACCAAAGTTCAGATTCACTTTTCACACAGGTAGGTGAATCCTAGTTTCTGTTTGAGGAATCTCTATGAGTATGAGTCTTTTGCAACTCTCTCTCAATGAGCCGGGTCTTTTCCAACCCATTCCTAGATCCACTAAGCAGCTTCTTCCCTTGCAGAGGCGAATCACGACCTTCATAGACTTCTCAAGGCTCACCACACAGTTGGGAGCTCTTGAGCAACACCTAGCAGTCTAGGAGGACAAACCTCCAAGAGTAACAAATGTAACACAAGATTTTTTTTTATGAAGCTCAGCAGTGCTCAAGGTATCGTGTGCTCTCAAGGATTTCTCTCTTATACCCAACTCACTAGATTTGGCAAGAATTACACTACCTCACAAAGAGGGGTTGGGGAGAGCTCAACAAGGCTATCACTTCTCAGGATGAACAGCAAGCTCACAAATGGTTCTGGTGATGGCAGCTTGCATAGGAGAGGGAGAGTGAGTATAAATACTCAGGTGCACAGAAACTAGATGTTGGAGTTAGTGGAAACCGGAAGTTCCGGTTTCAAAAACCAGAAAGAGCCGTTATAGCCACGTGGCAACCAAAACCAGAACCTCTGGTTCGCAAAACCAGAACCTCCAGTTTTTCCACTGACTAACCCATCTAAAAGTGTTCATGCGGTTTTTGTGACACTCATATCCTCACATGGGTTATTTGAGCACTGAGACTTTATCAATGAATCACATGATGCATTGTTGACAACCCTTAGACGCGTCAATCGTGAACCGCAAGCGCACTGATCAGTTGTAGCTCTTCCCTCAGAGTACTGCTATTGACGCTCATTAGCGATACCTTTTTAGTGCTAATTAAGTGGTGTTTTGGGACCAATTCATATACTAACTCGCCACTTGGCACTTGAAATAACCCCATTTTTGCATATGCATGTATTTTTGGAGGATTTTGGTTTACGCAGGTATTTGAGCTATAAATGAGCACTTTTGGACGAAGACCAAGGTCAAGCATAGCATGGAGGAATATGAAGGCCAAAAACCTAATACGACTCAGATTTCATTCGCCCTCACCTATGGTGAACCAACCTTCAAGAATGAGGAAGGGCAAAGACTTAAAGATAAGGTCAGATGACTTCGGGATCAAGGCGAATCAGGCAGACATATGTAAAGCTATCAAGACCCAATATTATCCTGAAGCAACCGACGTCAAATACCTACATGCATTGGCAAATTAATTCCTGGAGGATCTAGAAGCTTGCACGCAAAAGATGAGACCGAGGGGCCACAAAAAAGGCCTAGGCCGGCCGGCCCAAGGGGGCCCGTGCCGGCCGGCCTAGCCTCTTTCTGCGCCGCCTCGGCCTCCCCTTCGAGCTAGGGTTTCCTCGGACTATATATAGTACCGATGCCCGGAGCTACAACATATGCATGATCTAGGCGATCTAGATTGGTTATCTCTAACTTTCTCTTGCTACCTCTGGTGTTTGATTTTAATTGATTAGATCTATTTTGCACCCCTCTTCAAGACTAAAGGATTTCTATGCTAGTTGGATTGTTTCTTATATCTTTAGTTCCACGGATTGATAAACCTTGGGGAGTACTCTAAGGGAAGAGCTACAACTGATCCGTGCGCTTGCGGTTCACGATTGGCGTGCCTAAGGGCCGTCAACAGTGGCGTTCTTCGGAGGTTGACCGGAGGTAAGAGTTTAAAGATTGTTTTGGATGAGATGCACGATGTGCTTGCTCTATTTGGCTAGAACTACGACTAGAAGACGATAGGCCCATTTATCCTTTGATTGCTCTTTACCTTTGCCTATGTTTATGGATGAGATCAACCCTAGACTTCACTCATATCCTAAAGGTTTACCCTCATATGCAATCAACGCTTAATGCTAGGAATAGATCTGTTATATTAGATAGGAAACCCTAGATAGTTCATTGTCGATCCATGGATTGATAAACCTTGGATGGAATACTCTAAGGGAAAAGCTACGATGATCCGTGCACTTGCGGTTCACAATTGGCGTGTCTATGGACCATCAACAAGCTTTTCTGGCACCGTTGCCGGGGATCGGCAACTCGAACCCTAGGGTGATCTATCTAATTTTTTGGACTAACCCTAATTTTATTTTTGCATATATCCTGCATTTCTTGTTTGTGTTCATGAATGCAGGTAAAACCCTAGACACAAAGTGATTGAGAAGTTCTCAACATCCGGACTTTGGCAAGTCCAATCTCACTCAAACAAGATTGATGGCTACATCAAGATTCGCTTTTCAGTGGTAGGTGCTAATTGTTGTTAGTGGCCCATCATCCGATATCGAGCCCACACCCAAAACAAGTGAATATGAACAAGGTATGCCGCCGTGTCAATTGATTTTTAAAGACTAGTATTTCTTCGAGATTTGTTTGTCCAAACTATAGGTGATGAATCAAGCCCCAAAGAAGTCGTGTGATCCGATCGTCAACATCTCTGGAAGGTTGCTATTGAGACTAGTTTTTCACCAATGATCATAGAGGTACCATAGAGGAAAATTAGAAAATATGAAGCTCCATCAAGTCTTCTTTCCAACGCATCAAGAGTCGCAAATTTTGGAGATCGGTGCAAGGAGTTATGGTAAAATCTTTCAACACTATGCGTTCTGAAATTGTTCTGGATAGAACGTAGTGCCGGAGTAAAACAAACGTAACTCTTTCATCCGGAGTCCATTGGCAGTGAATAAGCACTCATTAGAAAGGGAATTTGATGCACATTACAATGGGGTAGAAGTTTGGTACATGTTCTGCACTAGATGAAGAGCAATTCAATGAAGAAGAGGCAGCAGCAAGCAACGGAAGAAGGTGGTGTTGATGTCAAGGGATGATTGGAGGGCCTTGAACATAAAAGATGATGATTTAAAGTTGATCAAGACTAGAGGTGACAAGATTAGAAGCACTATGACACTGCCAATCTTGTCCAGTAGGATGCTCAAGAAGTATTTAATTGAGTGATGCTACCAACGAAGGAAACTGCTCAGATCATCGATATAAAGCACAAGAGCCACCCATGATCCCGACACCTTGGGTAAAGCAAGAACTATGGAGAAGGCACATCACTGGCATGGCACTCGCTGGTGAATCAATGGTGACAACCTTGAATCCTAAGGATGTACAACATGATGCTCCAAAGACCACAAGATCAAGATCATCAACATCTACGGATCAATTCACAGGAAGGTACTGTTCGCATCAAAATTCTGCGCAACCTCTGATGAGAACAACAGAATATTTTTAGATATTTAAAAGCCACATGAAGTTTTGGTTCCAACGAAGCAAGAATCAAGTCAATTAGAGATTTCTACAAGCGGTTATGTTTAAAACATCGAAAGTCATGCATTCTGAAATTTTCTAGGCAGCACACAGCGATAAAGTAAAATGGGCATAACTCTCTCGTTTGAACTCTGCTTAAGACGAATGACCACTCGTTGGAAAGGTAATTTCATTAACTTTTTAGTAGAGCTATATTTGGTATTTTTTCTGTTCTGTACACAGAGAAAAATCCACAAAGAAGAGGCAGGAGCAACGTGATGAGAACAAGGTAGAGGAGATAAAGATGACAACAATGAATAGGAGCTTGGGCATTGCTTTCATCAAGCGTACAAGATCAAATTCAGAAGCTAAGAACAAATGAAGACCCTCAAGAATATTGGCAAACGAAAACACAAGCCGGCGACATTCAATACATGAAGATGTTTAAAGCAAACCAGGACGGGTTACAAAAGATGACATCAAGCTGCATGGACATTTGGATTCTCGCACAAAGACCATGGCTTCGCATGAACATAATCGAGGTAAGAAGTCTAGCTCTATGACTTCAAAAGAAGCGCTTTGTGGGAGGCAACCCGATCTTTTTATCTATTATCTATATAAGATGACGGTCTATATTGTGCTCCTTAATCGAATCATCAAGTAACAATGTACCATTACTCTAATAAATACCACAACTTTATGTTGTATGATCTAAATGTTATTGAGAGAGCAGTTTGTTATTTGATCTTGGAAAACTTGTAGACCCTTTTGTGTGCCTATTGCTAGTAGTGTTTAGAGTCTTTTTCTTTGTGTCTTTTTAGAGAGAAATATGAGGTATGACACCACCCTTTGATTCTAAACTTGTGGCTAGTTAACGTAGCCTAACTTTTGTTTTATTTTTAGACCACCATTCATGCCATGTCATTTTGTTCATGCACCTCATGTTGCACTTCATGCCATGTTGTCTCCACCCGTGCATAGCATTGCATATTTTGTTTTGACCTAACTTTTTGTTAAAACCACCCAAGTCTTCCTATCACCCCCACCAAAAGCTGGAGCCAACAAGGATAGGATCGACTTGTGTTGATTGGCTTGCTGCACCATTCAGATTACTAAGTCTATCTCTATTCCTTGTCCAAACTGAAAACATTGACTAGCCTACCTACGAGATCCTAAACCCTTAGGAAAATCTCACATACCTATAGCCATCCTAAAACCATAGGTTTTGTTTTCCACCCAATGAAACAACCTTTGCTTTTGTTTTCGTTTTCAACCACCTTAGATAGATTTACTAAACCTTGACTTCTCTCTTCAAAATTCTTGTTTTAAGCCAAAAATATAGGATACCCATGAACGTTCCCCTAAACCTCGTTAGCTAGGTTGTTCGGTTCTTTTCGAAGAATAATTTTCTTGTCGACAATGCTTCACATCTTATGAGGTGGTTGGCCAAGCTTTGTCACTCTAAGCAATTACTTTTTGAATGAATTGATTGCGGAACAACATTGAAAGACCTTTCGAACCTTGCTAACTCTTNTATGGATGAGATCAACCCTAGACTTCACTCATATCCTAAAGGTTTACCCTCATATGCAATCAACGCTTAATGCTAGGAATAGATCTGTTATATTAGATAGGAAACCCTAGATAGTTCATTGTCGATCCATGGATTGATAAACCTTGGATGGAATACTCTAAGGGAAAAGCTACGATGATCCGTGCACTTGCGGTTCACAATTGGCGTGTCTATGGACCGTCAACAAGCTTTTCTGGCGCCGTTGCCGGGGATCGGCAACTCGAACCCTAGGGTGATCTATCTAATTTTTCGGACTAACCCTAATTTTATTTTTGCATATATCCTGCATTTCTTGTTTGTGTTCATGAATGCAGGTAAAACCCTAGACACAAAGTGATTGAGAAGTTCTCAACATCCGGACTTTGGCAAGTCCAATCTCACTCAAACAAGATTGATGGCTACATCAAGATTCGCTTTTCAGTGGTAGGTGCTAATTGTTGTTAGTGGCCCATCATCCGATATCGAGCCCACACCCAAAACAAGTGAATATGAACAAGGTATGCCGCCGTGTCAATTGATTTTTAAAGACTAGTATTTCTTCGAGATTTGTTTGTCCAAACTATAGGTGATGAATCAAGCCCCAAAGAAGTCGTGTGATCCGATCGTCAACATCTCTGGAAGGTTGCTATTGAGACTAGTTTTTCACCAATGATCATAGAGGTACCATGGAGGAAAATTAGAAAATATGAAGCTCCATCAAGTCTTCTTTCCAACGCATCAAGAGTCGCAAATTTTGGAGATCGGTGCAAGGAGTTATGGTAAAATCTTTCAACACTATGCGTTCTGAAATTGTTCTGGATAGAACGTAGTGCCGGAGTAAAACAAACGTAACTCTTTCATCCGGAGTCCATTGGCAGTGAATAAGCACTCATTGGAAAGGGAATTTGATGCACATTACAATGGGGTAGAAGTTTGGTACATGTTCTGCACTAGATGAAGAGCAATTCAATGAAGAAGAGGCAGCAGCAAGCAACGGAAGAAGGTGGTGTTGATGTCAAGGGATGATTGGAGGGCCTTGAACATAAAAGATGATGATTTAAAGTTGATCAAGACTAGAGGTGACAAGATTAGAAGCACTATGACACTGCCAATCTTGTCCAGTAGGATGCTCAAGAAGTATTTAATTGAGTGATGCTACCAACGAAGGAAACTGCTCAGATCATCGATATAAAGCACAAGAGCCACCCATGATCCCGACACCTTGGGTAAAGCAAGAACTATGGAGAAGGCACATCATTGGCATGGCACTCGCTGGTGAATCAATGGTGACAACCTTGAATCCTAAGGATGTACAACATGATGCTCCAAAGACCACAAGATCAAGATCATCAACATCTACGGATCAATTCACAGGAAGGTACTGTTCGCATCAAAATTCTGCGCAACCTCTGATGAGAACAACAGAATATTTTTAGATATTTAAAAGCCTCATGAAGTTTTGGTTCCAACGAAGCAAGAATCAAGTCAATCAGAGATTTCTACAAGCGGTTATGTTTAAAACATCGAAAGTCATGCATTCTGAAATTTTCTAGGCAGCACACAGCGCTAAAGTAAAATGGGCATAACTCTCTCGTTTGAACTCCGCTTAAGACGAATAACCACTCGTTGGAAAGGTAATTTTATTAACTTTTTAGTAGAGCTATATTTGGTATTTTTTCTGTTCTGTACACAGAGAAAAATCCACAAAGAAGAGGCAGGAGCAACGTGATGAGAACAAGGTAGAGGAGATAAAGATGACAACAATGAATAGGAGCTTGGGCATTGCTTTCATCAAGCGTACAAGATCAAATTCAGAAGCTAAGAACAAATGAAGACCCTCAAGAATATTGGCATACGAAAACACAAGCCGGCGACATTCAATACATGAAGATGTTTAAAGCAAACCAGGACGGATTACAAAAGATGACATCAAGCTGCATGGACATTTGGATTCTCGCACAAAGACCATGGCTTCGCATGAACATAATCGAGGTAAGAAGTCTAGCTCTATGACTTCAAAAGAAGCGCTTTGTGGGAGGCAACCCGATCTTTTTATCTATTATCTATATAAGATGACGGTCTATATTGTGCTCCTTAATCGAATCATCAAGTAACAATATACCATTACTCTAATAAATACCACAACTTTATGTTGTATGATCTAAATGTTATTGAGAGAGCAGTTTGTTATTTGATCTTGGAAAACTTGTAGACCCTTTTGTGTGCCTATTGCTAGTAGTGTTTAGAGTCTTTTTCTTTGTGTCTTTTTAGAGAGAAATATGAGGTATGACACCACCCTTTGATTCTAAACTTGTGGCTAGTTAACGTAGCCTAACTTTTGTTTTATTTTTAGACCACCATTCATGTCATGTCATTTTGTTCATGCACCTCATGTTGCACTTCATGCCATGTTGTCTCCACCCGTGCATAGCATTGCATATTTTGTTTTGACCTAACTTTTTGTTAAAACCACCCAAGTCTTCCTATCACCCCCACCAAAAGCTGGAGCCAACAAGGATAGGATCGACTTGTGTTGATCGGCTTGCTGCACCATTCAGATTACTAAGTCTATCTCTATTCCTTGTCCAAACTGAAAACATTGACTAGCCTACCTACGAGATCCTAAACCCTTAGGAAAATCTCACATACCTATAGCCATCCTAAAACCATAGGTTTTGTTTTCCACCCAATGAAACAACCTTTGCTTTTGTTTTCGTTTTCAACCACCTTAGATAGATTTACTAAACCTTGACTTCTCTCTTCAAAATTCTTGTTTTAAGCCAAAAATATAGGATACCCATGAACGTTCCCCTAAACCTCGTTAGCTAGGTTGTTCGGTTCTTTTCGAAGAATAATTTTCTTGTCGACAATGCTTCACATCTTATGAGGTGGTTGGCCAAGCTTTGTCACTCTAAGCAATTACTTTTTGAATGAATTGATTGCGGAACAACATTGAAAGACCTTTCGAACCTTGCTAACTCTTGTTTTTTCTAACTCTTTGCATTTGCATTTTGCATCCATTCCATCGTTCCATCATGCATTTGTTAGCTCGGTTCTCACACAAAACTTCATGATGAATGATTTCACATCCATGTTAATACTTGTACGGCATTTTTCTTTTGCAATCTTGTGTAAACATGGTGTTTAGACATGATCGCGGACCATCATCGTTTAGTTTTGAGAACCTTGTTAGCATTTACATTGCATTGGTTGGTTTATAAGCTTTGCAATGTGCTTTATTTCTCTTGTGCTATAAAGAATTATTGACCTTGGGATAAACATGGTATTTTGACATTGGTTAACAAATCTTTATGACTATGGAGAAATTCAGCAATCTAGTTGTAAACATGGTGTTTAGAACTAGGTGTAAACATTGTCTTTGCTTATATGATTTCCTCTCATTTGCATATTCACTTTAATTTGCACACACGTACACCCATTAGGTTTTTATTTTTCTCTTTCACTAGGTTAATTATGCCACAAGTTAAAGTCTTAGGGATGTCATTGGTTGATTGGCATTTGCTTATGCTCCCGACCGTCACCCCAGGAGTAGTTTGTGTGTCTCGATTGTTATGCAGGCATGACGAAGGAATCCCATGAATTCATGATCAAAGTTGCAACCAAGATCGTTAACATCTCCAAAGATTGAAAGGGATGCGGCAGTTTTCATCAAAAATCTGCACATGCTCAGAGCTGTACAAGGATGAAAAAGAGGATATTCAAAGACTCCATCAAATTCTCATTCCAACGCATCCGAGATCAATGAATTTGAAGACCCATGCAAGGAAATACGACAAAAACATTGGGCGTTGCGCGTTCTGAAATCAGCTCGGGGCAGATTGCAGTGCTGGACTAAAAAAGACATAACTCTTTTGTTCAGAATCCGTTTTGGGCAAATGATTACTCGTTAGAAATAGAAATTTGTGCATTTTGCAATGGAGCAAGGGTTCAGTACTTGTTCTATTCTGGAATTAGAGAAAAAAATTCATGGAAGATGAGGCAGCAACGAAGACAACAAGCAAGGAGGTGACAATGATACGAGGAACGATTGGGACCAAGGCTTAGTGACAATGGGAAGTGATTGAAGGAAAATTAAGGAAACAAAGGTGAAGAAGCATAGAGATAATCTCCAAGCACATGGCGGAAGGACTTCAAGAATTACAAGATGGTCCATCTTCTTTTTCCATGCTTAGCATCATGCTAAGCATGGGGGAGGAATTGTTGGACGAAAAAGAAAAAAGCCATATGGAGTACAATGACCATGTTCACCACAAGATGCTCATTACTCTTCTTCCATGATAAGCACAATGCTTAAGCATGGGGGAAGCCGCGCTACACTTCATTGCAAGCATCAAAAAGGACGGTAACTCTTCCTCAACCTTCTCTTTATTCATCTCTTTCTAAATGGTTGTATATATGTATGCCATCAATCATAGGTTAGAAACCTTTGTATATCTCTCTTGTTAATAACATGGCTACTAGGAGGACAACCTAGTTTTGTTTTTGTTTTCAATAAATGATCACCATCACTTTGTGCTCACCACGATGCAATATTTTGAATGCCTTTGCTTATGGAAAAGTGATGAAAGTTGCCGCTTTGTTCTACCTACATGATGTTGTATATGACTTGACCATTTGTCTCTATTAAATGATCTTAAATTGACTAAATACCGGCTCTTTTATTTGTGGAGGTTAAATGGCTAAATTCTAGACCCACATATTCTTTATGTTGCTCTTTGATTTAAGTTTACCGATGACCTTATGCCTTATGTTATTTAAAACTTGATTCTTATGCTATCTACATTCGTGAATCTCTTGAAAAGTTCTACCTACCAAAGCCTTTACATATACATGGTCTATCATGATGAAATCTTTAGAATTGCAAACTTATATTTTGATGAGTTGGATTAAGATTGATTTCTGTGGTACGAGACTAAAAAGCTCGCCATTCCGTTTTTGCGTACCTTCCTTTTGCTAGTATTTCTATCCATGTATTGTGAGTTTCTACACTAAAAACTTCACAAACTTCGCTGGATATCCACCCTAAACCCAAATATCTTTTTGTGATTACCTCCTTGACCACAACCCACAATTGAGTATGGATCATTTTCTCGACGAAAATCCAGAAGAATCGAGAGCTTAATTTAGAGAACATCAATTTGGGAGGCATCGAGAAGAAACTCCCTAAAGATTCAAGTGATTTTCTCGAAGGTCAAGATGGATTTTGTGTACTTACTTCAGCAATTATCGACCCTCACTTCTATGCTCGAGGATGAGCAATCGTTTAAGCATGGGAGGAGGGTGCTGAGTAAGTACTATGTTGCCAAAGGTTCTAAGGAGCAAAAAGAAAGAAAGAAAGAAAGAAAAGAAACAAAGATGAAGAAAAAATAATAAAAGAAAGAAAAGAAGAAAGAATAATAATACTCCTTAGTTCTTTTAGCTTCATTAAATTCCATGTGCTTTGAAGACAATTTCATACTCAATTTTCCAACCATGCGCAATCCGATAACGAGGACTTCATTTGTGTCTCGGGATCATCCACTTGCCATTTGCACATGTCCACCTATCTAAATGTGTGTGTTCCATCCCTCTCTCTTTCCAATATTTATTCTCCATGGCCATTTTTAACTAGTCTCGGTAATTCCAATAGATCTCTCTCTTAGTTTGACAATATTTGAGATGTAATATTTTGCTAGGATTGTTTTTACCTACCAAGCTCCACATAAGCCTTCCACTTTCATATATGAGTAGAATAGGTTGAAAATAATCTAGTATAGGCTTGAGCGACTTGATGAGATGAGTATTTCCATGAGCTTTTGCAAGAGAATCTCACTTATGTTGGATATGCATCTTTTTGAAAACTCTTCACGATGGAACAAGGTAAAGGTCTAAAGTTCGCTTAAGTTCAAGAGCATTGCATTTATTATTATTGTGGCTTGTTCTTTATTGCTAGTCTATCTTCCATAATGAAAAGTAGCCGGTCACAACTTGAACTTTAAATGCTAAACACTTGAGAGCAATGTGTCTTGTTGTGTATAACTAAGTGCAGAAAAGACATTGAAGGGCAATGCTAATTTTCTAGCTAAGCAAAGATCCTAGATTTACTCAAGGACGAGCAAGGTGTAAGCATGGGGGATTGTTGACGCTCGTTAGTGACACATTTTTAGTGCTAATTAAGTGGTGTTTTGGGACCAATTCATATACTAACCTGCCACTTGGCACTTGAAATAACCCCATTTTCGCATATGCATGTATTTTTGGAGGATTTTGGTTTACGCAGGTATTTGAGCTATAAATGAGCACTTTTGGATGAAGACCAAGGTCATGCGTAGCATGGAGGAATATGAAGGCCAAAAACCTAATACGACTCGAATTTCGTTTGCTCTCATCTATGGTGAACCAACCTTCAAGAATGAGGAAGGGCAAAGACTTGAAGATAAGGTCGGATGACTTCGGGATCAAGGCGAATCAGGCAGACATATGTAAAGCTATCAAGACCCAATCTTATCTCGAAGCAACCGACGTCAAA
>CM014272.1:53657689-53749068 GCA_004135705.1 Alloteropsis semialata
GTATGCCCTTAGCTCAGCAATGTCTGTATTTGTCTAGACACTTCATCTGCGATGTTGGCCTTTGTTTGCTGAAGCTCTCTTTCCAAATTCTCAACCCTTCTCTCCTGTGTGGCCTTGGTGCACTTACGACTTTTATAGGTGTCACTGTCCGCTGAAAATGCAATCTTCCATGGGACCACGCCTACACCTCTAGCTCGTCCGGGATGTTCGGGATTCCCTAGAGCCCTAGTTAGCTCGTCGTTTTCTCTGTCGGTAATGAATCTCCAATCGGCTTTCTCTTTGAGTGCTACAAGGATAGCAGCGGCCGTTTCTTTTATCTCATCGTTATATATAAGCGACCCATCATTGAGATCTAGAATGCCCCATGAGCATAATACCAATGCCTTGATCGCTTGGGCCAATTGATTGTCGCCGACGTGATTCCTATGGCAAGCAAATCTTCTTCCATCTTATCCTAGATTGGAATTTTCTTCTTGTAGTCAGCTAGTCCAATTGAGTGGAAGTACCGTTTCTTCGCGGCATTGATCCTTGCTTGACGTGAGTTCTTTTAACCTAACTCCGGCCGCTTGTACAGCATGAACGATTCACAATGATCCTTGAGCTATGGGTAATCATCGAAGTTGGGTGTCAGGTTCTTCTTACCATATTTTCTATACAAGTTCTTCTTCCAAGTTTGAAATGAAGTAGCCATCATCTTTAGAGCCCAATTTTTCACCAATTCCTCTGAACCTTCAGGCACTATGAAGTGCTCTTTCAGACTTGCCCATAGCATTTCTTTCTCTGATTGCGGCATGTAAGATGCATCATTGCTGGATTTCCACCTCTGCAAGCTGATGGGCACGTGGTCTCTAACTAGAACCCACCACTGATTGGCCATCTTAGTAGCAGCTTTCTCTGGCGCAACTGGCCGACCATCTTCTGCCACATCTGTGATTATAAGTCTGCCTCTAACTTTTTGGTCAGGCCACATTTTGTCCTCTTCGATGATGACGACCTAGAAGGCTGTGAGCCTAAGGGCTACATGTACGAGAAAATAATGTATCAAGATCGCATGCTTATATATATCATCGATATTGACAATATATATACATATATATATCATCGATATTGACAATATATATACATATATATCTCCTTCGCACGAACATTTTTAGCAGGTTCTTCCATGCCACCACCTGACATATTCAAGTATTGGCTGCCATCATCACCACCTGCCTCCTCCTCAGCGTTGAGGAGATTAGTGGCACGCGCAGTGCCTTGTGAAATAGCATCCATCAAAATGAGTTCGTTCATTTCGTCTTCTATCATCATCTTGGCACCTAAAACTGTATGAAATTACACTAATGATAAGACAATTTCTATGAATTTCTATCAAATTCTATTAATTAATATCAAATTCTACGAATTTCTATCAACTTCTATGAATTTTTATCATATTCTATGAATTTATAAAGTATTCATGAAATAACACTTAACAAGTATACATTAAATAACACTTCATTATATAAAGCTTATATGAATTACTATAGTCATAATACGGATTCGCACAAATTTCATAGAACTCACAGAGTCGGGATCGCTAACTAATAGAATAGTATATAATTCTATGAATTTCTATCAGATTCTATGAATTTCTATCAAATTCTATGAATTTCTACAATCATAACACAATTTCGTATAAGTATAGTATCATTTACATGAAAAACCTATAATACATTATATCATTTCATAAATCTTTTCCTATATCCCTTATAAAGTATACATGAAATAACACTTAACAAGTATACATGAAATAACACTTCATTAACTATAACTTCTATGAATTTATATAGTCATAATACAATTTCCTATAAATTTCATAGAATTATAAGACAATTTCTATAGATTTCCTATAATTATAGTACTATTTCCATAAGGGTCCTATAAATATAGTATCATTTACATGAAGAATCATATAAGTACATTATATCATTTCCTACATCCCTTATAAAGTATACATGAAATAACACTTAACAAGTATACATGAAATAACACTTCATTAAATATAACTTATATGAATTTCAATAGTAATAATACACTTTCCTACAAATTTCGTAGAATTATAAGACAATTTCTATGAATTTCCTATAATTATAGTACTATTTCCATAAGGGTCCTATAAATATAGTTTTTATTAATTTCCTACAGCTTCTATGAATTTCTTACAATTTGTATGAATTTCTATAAGCATAGAGTCATTTCCAAAAATATTCTTAAAATCATAATACAGTTTCCCTAAAATCCTTTTGTTGTCATAATACATTGTCATATAATCTTACAATCATAGGTTTTTCATTTAATCATAAATTTTTCATACAAACATAAATTTCCCTAAAATCATAAATTGTACTATAATCATAGATTTTTCATTTAATCATAAATTTTTCATATAATCTTAAATTTCCCTAACACATGCATTCATATAATCAAAAGTTCGCATTCGCATATGAGCACGAGCACAACACGCATGGACATTCGCATTCACATTTTCGCATTCGCATTCGCATTCACACAACATGCACAAAGCACAGCACACACACATGCATGTTCACGTACGTACTTGCTGACGCAGCAGCGGCGTGAAGGGGCCGCACGGCGCGGAGTCCCGGCCAGAGCTCGAGGCCGACGTGGGCGGCTCAGGGGCGACGTATGGAGCTCGGCGGCGCCGGCGTGGGCGACTCGGTGCGTGGCGACGGCATGACGGCAATGCACAGGGCCAGCGTGGAAGCGACGGCTTGGACGACGGGGCTCGAGGTGGCGGAGGTCGGAGCTCAGGACGATGGCGCGGTCGGGGCTTGGGATGACGGTGGTCGGGGCTCGAGACGACGGGGCCGGCGCGTGGAGGGGCTCTACATGGCGGCGACCGGCATGGAGAAGCTCGGGGACGGCGTCCAGAGGTGCTCGAGGCGGTGCCCGGCGATGAAGCGTGGACGATTGAGGGGTAGTGCGGCGTGGAGGGCTCGGGGACTTGGGCGTGTGGAGGAGATTGGCGGCGCGGTGGGGAAGAACTGGCCGGAGGGGACGGGCGTTGCTATATATCCCGCCCCCTCATCAGTACCGGGTGATGTCACCACCCGGTACCACCTTTGGTGCCAGGTGGTGACATCACTCGGTACCAAAAGTTTTACACTTTGGTACTAGGTGATGTAACCACCTGATACCAAAGGGTGCTTTGCGCGCCAAAATGCAACCCTAGGGTATCGGGTGGTGTCCCAACCCGGTACCAAGGTCGCCCCCCTTTTTCCTTTCCCGCCATCTTCCACTACAAGATATTTGTGACTTTTTGACGTTCTATTATGTCATAATATATGAAATTTATGTCACAATTTGAGATTTGTGACATTCAGGTGACAAAAATACAAACGTCAAAAAGCCACCGTCATAAAATGGCATTGTGACATTTGTATGGTTCAATGTCATAAGTGTATGACATTAGTTTTGGTGTCATAAAATTCTATGACATTTATTTTTCGTCATAAGTCGTGCACCATGCCACGTGGACAGATGACATGGCGCTGACATGGCAGGGTAAAAAATGTCATAAAACTAAAATAAGGCCTGTTAAGGCCCATATCGTAGGCAGGCTTATAGCAGGCTAGATATGGATCGTGAGGCCCATATGGCCCATATAATTTGTACTTTTTGGCCCATTTATTTTTCATTATTTTTTATCACAATTATGCCCATTTTTCTTTCTATCAACCTATTTACAAAAGAAATCGCATGGCCCATTTATAAAATTATAGAAAATGCAAATCAATATAATAAATTCACATTCAAGATCACATGAACATTTTTCTTTCTATAAACATGTTTGTACAAGCACTCACCACTCACTCACACCATAACATTCTATACAACTCCAGAATACACACAAAATAGACATTCAAAATTCAAAACAAAACTAAGTCCAGTTTCTCCGCTGTACAGATCCGGCATTACCCTCTCCATATCGACCCTGCACAGAAAGATTTATCAGTGAAAATAGATAAAAACTGGTGGGTGACCAAAAGAATTTTGCTAAAAAATAAATTAGGAGTTTCAATGCATCATTAGCCATGGATTTGTGTAGATAAAAATAGATAAAAACCAGCAGCTAATTGAATAAAGTATGGAGATGCAGGTCATGACTACTTGACTTTATCTAACTTCTGCTTACTTGTGGGTCCAAATGTGCAGCAAGCATATAGGTACATATTCTAAGACTAATAAGCAAAATAAGAGTTCTTATATCTAGAAATAAGCATAAATCAGTTAGTGAGTTGAGTATCCACAATTTCACAACTATGCAAGAGCAAGACTGTGTACTGCCACTTTCCAAATGGAGCAGTGTGCAGACTAATATTAATACAGCATCAGATTAGTCTAACTTAAGTACTAATCTGGAACATCTCACAATAGTTCAGGCAGATAAGTGGGTTCTCCATGACCATGTTGGAGATAGGCAGACGAAAAAGTTCATTTTTCTACTATGAACTCAAAGAGCTCGACCACAGTAAATCATTCTGAACTCAGAACTATGTTGCTAGCCACCATCTATAGAATGTACATTCAGAACTCGTGATTACAGACCACATTACTGATTACTACAACCTTTTTACTTGTTGCAGATCGACCTGAGCACTTTACTGTAATTAGCTTGCCTTGAAACAGAGGAAATGGCTATTGAAAGCATAACATTCAGTTAAGGATAGCTCAGAACCAATGGTGCAGCCAATGGCTATTGAAACAAAGGAAATGACTACTGAAAGCATAATGACAAGTGAATAAAATACAGGGAAATACTTTTTTACTTTGGCTGTCATCCAACAATAATGACAACTGAATGAAATACAGGGAAAAATAAGATTAGGGAAGAATTTCCATACAATATAATTAACCTGACTTGATATTTAAAAATATTAACCAGGCAAGAATATCTACCAACACACTGCTTTTGTACATGCATGTCCTACTGAGCTTATGTGCATAGCAGATTGCAACATAATACTTGCTTGCAAGAAAAACTAACCAGCAAGAATTCCACCGAGAAGCTAAGACAGCACACGACAATGATTGCTTAATGTAGAGTGAAAGGGACGCTTCTCAAAGTCGTCACTGCCGCCATGTTTCCTCGGCCAGCAAGATCCACCACCGAGTTGGGCAGCAAGAGGCGCCGGCCAGAAGAGGTGTCCCTGCCTACTGCTGGAGCTGGAGATAGGGACGTGATGGCCTGCCGCTCATAGACCTGCAATAGCGGCTTCGTCTTAGTGGTGATAGCAAACTGAGAGAAAGGAGAGGGAAAGGGGAGGCTTCTGGACCTGCAACAGCGCATCTCGTATCCGGACCACCCGCATCTCGATCTGCCCCTCTGGCGTGGATGAGATCAGGCAGCACCATCACCGCCGCCCTGGCCGGCGCGGATGGCACCGGCAGCACTCGGCCTGGCGAATTCGCGAACCTGCGCTTGAGCTCGCTCGTGCACGAAAGGGAACCGAAGGGGCTAGGGTTGGGGCTCCGGTCGCACTCGCCCGTGCGGGGATGGGGACCGGAGGTGAAGGAGGAGGCCGGGGAGGAGGCGGCCGAGGCGATGGGGGCGCGGCCAGACGGCCAGAGGTGAAGGTGGCGGTGGAGGGGAGGATGGGGTGCGGCTGGGTGAGGGGTATGCGGTTGGAGGTAGGGTTTGGACTGGGAAGTGCATTATATACCAAGAAAACACGATCAGAACCATCGGATCGACGATCGACGGCCGTAAAGAGTTGGGCTATTTGGGCCGACATGGGCTTCTCTGCTTATCGTTTTTCTTTTTCTTTTTTCTTTTTATTGCACCATTGGGAAGTAACACACAAAAAAATTTGTCTTATATACATCATTGTATTTTTTATATACAATATACTACACATAAGTTGTTATTTAGAAGTTACAATAATTTACTGACTCATTTACTATTTTCAACAGTTTAAATGAATTTCTACAGGTTTATTGAAAATAATTAAATTTGAACTACATGTATCTCAAATAATATTTAAAAAATTCCTCAAAATTATATTTCAAGTATATTTGTTCTATTGTGGCTCATATCCTGAAAATAGATGAAAATTTCAAATGTTTGTTAGGCATAATTCAAACTTCTTCTTGCAACCTTATCATAAAATAATGACAATAAAACTTAAAACTTCTCCGAAAATTCTGAAAATTGACGTGGAATCATTTTATGGATGTTTAAACTTGACATAAAACTTTCATTAGGTTTCACAAAAAAATGTGTATACATTGTTCACAAATTGACACAACTCTCACATAGTTTCCTACAATTGAAATCAAACTTTGAGATTCGAACAACTATTAACATGATCGAACTCGTATGCACCTCAATTTTGGACACCATGTCATGTTGGCCATAACATTAGAAAATATTAAGTTATATTAGCAATTATGTTGAAATAATATTTAAAATTAATTATGTTGGCCTAGAGATACATGAATATTTCATTTGTTTGCTAGGTATAATTCAACCTTGCATCTCATGATTGCATCAAAAAATTGTAAATAATATTTAAAATTAATTAGGAAATTCTACATGGCATGTGGCATGCTGTATGCAAGTTTGGTGCCATTTCGAATCATTTCAGAGGTAGAACCAGTTCAACCTGCATTTATTCTATGCTGGCGCACGGAAATTCATTTAAACCGCAGAAAGTATCAAACCATCTCTGGAAAATCTGAAACCTGGCAATCCCTACACGTGTGGCACGTGGAAGCTTGAGAAAAAGTTTGAGGACAATACGACACTTGGATATTAGGGCCCTCACCTTTTTTCTGGTCTTTCCTAATCGATTTAGGGTTGAATCGATTTTTGCTCTATTTATGAAATAAAAGTAAAGAATTTGTTTTCAAAAATAAATATTTAAAAACTTGGTTATAAAATATTTTAGGTGATTTACAAAACTTTACAAAATTTGAAGAAACTCAAAATGATTTAAAATTGGAATTCAAAAAGTTTTGAAAACAAAAGAAAAAAAGAAAACAGTATCTCCCTCCCTCCCTCACTTAGCCAGCCCGGCCCACTTCCCACTCCCCTTCCCCTCCTTCCCACCACCTTGGGCGAACAGGCCAGGCCCAACCTGGGCCTTGCGCCCCTCCTTTGGGCCGAATCGACTTGGCCCAGGGAGAGGGAGAGAGAGCGCCCCATTTTTATTTTATTTTTTTATTTTCTTTTTTATTTTCTATACATACATATATGTATTTGTATATATAGTAACACAAATATATATGTATATATATTCATTTTTCTCTCTCCACTTCCCTTTTCTATATATATCTTTTTCACATCAAAATTAAATTAAGGTTAGAAATACACACTACATCATTTTTATTTCCCTTATTTTATTTATTTTTAATTTATTTCCTTTTTATTTTTCATACAAACATACATATATGTATTTATATATATATATATAGTTACACAAATATATATATGTATATATATTCATTTTTATCTCCCCACTTTCCTTATATACATACAATATCTCTTTTTCACCTCAAAATTAAATTAAGGTTAGAAAAAGATACACACTATATCATTTTTTATTTCCCTTTTTAAAATTAGATTAAGGTTAGAACTTGTTCATATGCGCACATTTTAATTGTTGTTTTTTATGACACACAATTTGTGTCAAAATTTGATGGCATTTGTACATTATGACACAAAATTTGTGTCAAACATTGATGGTATTTGTACATTAGCTTTTGTGACACAGAAAATGCCTCCATGACACAGAAAATAACGTCACTAGATGGAATCAGACTAGCTGTGCGACATTTTTTGTGACATACAACTTTTTATTGTCACTAGGTCAGAATGCCAAAGACAAAATGTCACAAAATGAATGATATAATGACGTTCTGACCTTTGTCATATTAAATACGTCAAAAAGCTACCAATCTCTTGTAGTGTTCCCTTTTTTTTTAGTATTTACTAGCATAGACGCACGTGCGGCACGCATGTGAATATTAACAAAGCACACTAACCTCCCATTGTTTTTCTTCCCGTCAGTATTCTCGAGCCTCGAACGTCCTTTGAACAGCGGCACGCTTGTTGCCCAATCAAACATTTCGTCCATCCGCCAAGCCGCCCGTTCACCATCAAAATAGATACGCCACTTTAATTTTTCATCTCAGGTAGACTACTGGAATCATAGGCCGTAGTAGCCACTTTCATCAGTGCTCTCGCAGCAAGGGCACCAGTGCTGTATGAACTGACTTGTTACACCGGCCATCTAGGACCACCTGAAAGTGTATGACGATGTTCTTCACAAAGAATTAAACCTAACACATAAAAAATAACAAAAAAACATTA
Source organism: Alloteropsis semialata (assembly GCA_004135705.1). Taxonomy (NCBI): domain Eukaryota; kingdom Viridiplantae; phylum Streptophyta; class Magnoliopsida; order Poales; family Poaceae; genus Alloteropsis; species Alloteropsis semialata. The sequence continues at coordinate 53,666,067 of CM014272.1, forward strand.
TTATTCTATTATTTCAACATACACACCAACTATATTATATTAAGGTATTACATTATTATATATTGCATTAGTAAAAGTGGGTTTTATTAATCTATTGTTAAGGTAATATTATCCCCTGACCTAGTCCTCGTATATTAATTATAATATAGTTGATACATTGGAAAATATATTGCTTTGCCACACGCTTTCCCTGAGGAAATAAATACGATACTCTGGAATACTCCCGGGTAAAATGCTACAATGTACTTCTGTGCACTTGCAGAACTAGTATAACGCTAAGATCTATATTAAGGCATCTCTAGTACCATCACTCCAGTAGTAATGATGCTAAGAAATGCCAACACTCACCATGTAGGGCCATGTATAGATGTATGGAGGGTGCTGCGGGGTATGGCGGCTGGATACAACCAAGATGGTGACATAACCGTTAGATTTTTTTAGCATACAAAACTATTAGCTTTTTCGGAGAATCGTTCTCTAACTCGGCAACCACTGAGCATTACCAGGCCTTATCTATACTACAAATTGAGTGAGAAACGGATGGACAACTTTTGGTTGGGTCCGGTGTGAAGGGTACGATGAGACTAAACTGAGTAAGAAACATTTTCAATGTTTTTGTTTTTTTATAGTATAGATATTTTATTTAATTTCTATCGTGGATGGGGATGCCTTGATTTCGAAGACGACGAGGCCCCTCTGCCAACAAGGGCCCCGTTTAGTTTTCCAGCGCTAGATACTGTTCACAACTTTGACCACTAATTAAAGGTATTAAATAAAGGTATTTTACAAAACTAACTCCAGAACCCCTGCACTAGGAACCCTGAAGAATCTAATGAGGCCTTTGACCGCATGATTAGAGGATGATTAGAGGATGGTTACTGTAGCATGACTGTAGCCAATCATCGATTAATCAGGCTCATTAGATTCGTCTCGAAAAGTTACGCTCATCCGTGAAGAGGCTTTGCAAATAGACTTCATTTAGTACTCCATGCAAGAAAGATTCCCTCCTAGCAATGCTAGATGCTAGAAAACCAAACAAGGCCAAGATAAGCTTCCACGTTGGTTCCTGCTTGAGCTTGCTAAGCTATCCTCCTCCTCCCCCTCTAGCATCAGCCAGCAGCTTCTCCAACTCACGCACTCCTCCAGCTCCAAAGCAACGCACGTAATGGCCACCGTCCTGTGCAGCCTCCGTGCACTGGCCAGCTTTCTCTCCGCGTGCCTCGCCTCACGACACCAGCCACCGTTGGCCACGTAGAACGTCAAGCTCATCACAGCCGACGCGAGGTGGAGCTGCAGGTGCCTACGAGGCTCCGATGTGTACATCCTCAATGCGGCAGAGATGAGGCAGGATCGACCTGCCCAGCTCCTGCCCCTCCTCTGCCGGCAAGGTGCCACCTACGCTCGTCCGCCTCAGCAATACCACAGCAATATGCGCCACCGCTGTCGCAGTACGGGACGAACGCCAGGAAAACGGCAAGATCATGTCCCTTCGGATGGGCGATCTCTAGTACTCGATGGATGAGAAGTCCAGAACTGCGCGCCTTACCTACCAGGTCGTCACGCGACTCATGTCCGTATCAGTGCGGCGAGGGGGATTTTTTTCTTCTCTCCTGACCTCGAACGGGTACACGGGGGTAGGAGATGGCTCGGTGAGAAAAAAACAAGGATTTTGGCAGAATCATTTTGTAGCTATCAATTTTTATGGGTCTCAGCCTCTTTCTACCTACCCCGGTCCAGACAGGTGGGTCCGACGTGAGAGGTATGGTGGGCCTAAATTGGGTGAAAAATGTTTTCAATTGTTTTCGTTCTTTATAGTATAGATTAATCAACATATATACTATTTTAGTATTTACAATTAATTCCTGTACATTTTATTAGTTAGTAGTTTGTATTTATCTTATTTTATATTTATTATTTGCTAATAACTTCTTTAATATTTTGTATTTTCTATTTACATTTGTTTGAATTTAGTATTGTCGGGGGTAGACCCCCAGGGGTACCCAGCAGGCGGATTGGCCCAACCAGCAAGTGGCGGCCCAATCCGAGTGCAACTGGGCTGGTTTGTCAGACTGGGTGGCCCACCAGTCGGGAGGCCCACCAGTCGGGCGAACCGGATGGGCGCGACGGCGCGCGCGGCAAGGAAGGAGACGGCGTATCCCGCAAGAAGCTCGGAGATCAGGATAAACTAGCCGGAATTATAGGAAAAGATATCTGTAATCGTTATAGGATCGAATCCTTGTATTTCGGGTAGGTTACGATCTCTAGCCGACTTGTAACTCAAGGCAGCCGGACTATATAAGGCGCCTTGAGAACCCCCTCCAGAACACTACAACCCACGATACGAAACCTAGGACAGAACCCAACTACGGAGATCCTTCAGGAACTTCATACACAGCAATACAATCACCCCCAACACAGGACGTAGGGTATTACGTCATCTCGACGGCCCGAACCTGTTCAATCCTTGCGTCTTGTGTTACCATCGTCTTCTGATCCTCGATCTGTCCCTCATCAAATCAACCACGTAGGCTACCCTGTGTGGACTGCCGGGTCCAAACATCCGACAGTTGGCGCGCCAGGTAGGGGGAGATCGACGAGATCAATCTACAAGCTCGATGGCATCCGCTTCCGCCGTCATCACGCCGGCATCCATGAAGATTTCCATTGCTGAGGGGGCTATGTTCTTCTTCGGATCCATGGTCTTCACCGCCGGACCCGAGGGAGAGCTCTCCTTCACCCGTGACGCCACCCCGGAGGAAATGGCGCCTCGACTTGACGCCACGCCAGACGGGATCGTCACCATCACCGCTCCGTCGCCAGCCATCGCCAACAACTCGGCAACTGCGACGGCCAGCGTCGTTCTCCCGCCATCCGGGGGGAACACGTCTCCTCTTGCACCGCCGACTGCTTCGTCCACTCCGCCTCCGCCACGCAGGGCGCAGGAGACGCCCGAAGAGCGAAGGCGCCGATGGGCTGCACGCCAACGCCAGTTTGAGGCGGACATGGACCACGCCATTGCTTCCATCGGTGAATGCATCGAACTCACCGAATCCGCTCGTCAAAGCATCGCCTCGCCGACACGATTCCCGCTGGGACTCGGGAACAGCGGGGCTGTCTACCAACAAGCACTTGGCGAACGCATGAACGCCGACTACTCTCCAGATGCGATCAGGGCGGTCGATCCCGTCGCGGCCGCCCAGATCGGATCTACTCCGGATGTTGCGCCGACTCCGCTTGAACCAGAACCAACTCCGACTTTCTCGCAGGTGACACGTGTCCTCCCTCCGAATAAGAGGATCACGCCTGCGAAGCGGGAGACGTTCGTCTCCGACATATCCGCCGACGAGCCAACAGTCCAAGGCGAGGATCAAGCGCACCGCGACGCCAGGATCGGGCGCAACGGTGAGAAGCAACGACGCCGCGACGCGCGGCGAGAACGCCGGAACCCTAGGGTCACGCGTAACCTCCAAGACGACTTCATCCAAGAAATTGGCGGCGTGGGTGTTTACGCCACCCCGTCAGCTAACCTTGCCGCCGCGCACCAAGAGCTAGAAGGAATTCCGGAAACCCCGGAGCTCAACCGGATCAAGGTTAGGCTGACTGCAGCCGCAGGCATGATCAATGCCCACAGGGCTCCTGCCTCCTCGTCTCGCCACTCCTGGTCGGCCAGCCGCCGAGAAGCTGATCGCGACGTGGTCGAGCAGCCAGATCTCCGTGAACAACTCCGCAACCGCGATCTCCGAAGGAACCTTGACGACCGTCATCGGCGAAGGGACGAGGAAGAACTCCGACGGTGCGCCTAGTACAACCGTGAACACGGCCCCCCAGGGCTGGATCGCGACGCGCGCCAACGCCGAGAGCTTGAGGTCTCCACTCGGACAAGTACGGGCCTCCACTCGGACAAGACAGGCCGCCCCGGGCTAACACCCCGGAAGACTACTCCGCCGACTCAGGACACGCGGACGCCGGAAACCTCAACGACTGCGACGGCTTCCCGGCATTCACTGCCCGGGTAAGATCCATTAGAATGCCTGCTAACTTCAAACCTACAGGCATAGAGAAATATGACGGGAAGGCGGACCCGACGATGTGGCTCCGGACTTACAGCATCGCCATCCGCGCGGTGAACGGCGACCACGACTCCATGTGCGCCTACTTCCCCGTCGCCATGACCAAGGTGGGGCTGACCTGGCTTCACAGCCTCGACAGCTGGGGCACTCTCTGCGACAAGTTCAAAAGCTACTTCCAGGGGAGTTCCATCCGACCAGGCACCGCCTGGGACCTGGGCAAAGTAAAGCAGAACCGCGGGGAGAGCCTCCGCGACTACACCGACCGGTACATGGAGAACCGGAACCTAGTTCCCGGCTGCTCCGAGTCCGAGATCATCAGCTACTTCCTCGACGGCCTCGCCGACTCCGCCGTCTTCGAGCGCCTCTGTGAAGACCTGCCAAAGACCTCCGGCGAGTTCTTTGCCGGGTAAACAAGATGGCGAATGCCAAGGAGGCCGTCCGTCTCCACTACGGCAAGAAAAGCACTCGGGACGATGATCGTCCCCCTCGCCGAGAAGACCGCCCGAAGAAGGAGGACACACGCCGCTCCCGCCCTGAACCAAGCAGGAGGGATGACCGAAAGCGCTCAAGAGACTTCACCGTCGCCGCCATGGACCGTAGCGGCCCTCGCCCGCAGTCCAACTTTAGCGCTGACTTCGAGAAGATGCTCCAAGGACCCTGCCCCATCCACAAGCAGTCCAAACATCGCATGATCGACTGCATGGGGCTCGCCGAGGCCTACAAGAAGAAGGAGGGGAAGCTGCCGCCGCAAGACGACGACAAAGGCGACAAGGGAAAAGGGGCTCCCGCGAACCCTGCTTTCCCAAATGTCGACAGGCAGGTGAACTTCATCCTCGGAGGACCGCCGCCCGTAGATGACAAGCGCCGGGAGAAAGTACGTGATCGGGAGATATTCTCCTGCTACACATCGCCGATCCAACCACTCCGCTGGTCCGAGCAGCCAATCACCTTCTCCAGGGAGGACCAGTGGTTCCAGGTCTCCGACGTGGGCGAGTACCCGCTGGTGCTCTGCCCGATCGTGAACAACGCCCGCCTCACCAAAGTACTCGTCGACGGCAGAAGCGGGCTTAACATCATCTTCGCCCAAACACTGAGAGACATGGGCATCGGCCTCGACGCTCTGACTCCTTCTCTCCACCCGTTCTACGGGCTGATCCCGGGCAAGGGCTCCAAACCACTCGGGCAGATAGCTCTGCCCGTCACCTTCGGCGATCAAGACAACTTCAGGACCGAGTACCTCAACTTCCAGGTCGCCGACTTCACCACCGCCTACCACGCCATATTGGGGAGACCAGCGCTCGCCAAGTTCATGGCGATCCCCAACTACACGTATCTGCTGATGAAGATGCCAGCACCAAACGGCGTCCTCTCCATCCGCAGCGACGTCCACACCTCCAAGAAATGCGACAAAGAAGGGCTCCACCTCTGCACCGGCGTCGAACGCAGCGTGCTGCAGATGGAGGTGGTCCACGAGGCAAGAACCTTCCAAGGAGACCCGGGCTCCATCCCCGAGTCCTCCAAGCGAAGAGCCGCACCGACCACAATGCAGCCGGCTGAAGAAGTGCGCGCTATCTCGTTTGGGCTCTCCGACTCCTCCAAAACCGCCCTGATCGGATCAGGGCACGACCCCAAATAGGAAAGCGCGCTCGTCGCCTTCCTCCGGGACAACGCCGATATATTTGCATGGACTCCATCAGATATGCCGGGTGTTCCGAGGGAGGTGGTCGAGCACTCCTTGAAGGTTGACGCGAACGCCAAGCCAGTTCGCCAAAAGCTCCGACGCTTCGCGCAGGACCGCAAGGAGGCCATTAGGGTAGAAATTACAAGGCTGTTAGCTGCCGGGTTCATTAGAGAAGTCTTTTATCCCGACTGGCTCGCTAACCCAGTCCTTGTAAGAAAAAAGAATAATGAATGGAGAATGTGTGTTGACTACACGGATCTCAACAGGCACTGCCCTAAGGACCCCTTCGTCCTACCCTGCATCGACCAAGTCGTTGACTCCACCGCCGGATGCGTACTCCTATGCTTCCTTGATTGCTACTTCGGCTACCACCAGATCGCCCTGAAAGAAGAAGACCAGGAGAAGACGTCCTTCATAACTCCGATCGGCGCCTACTGCTACACCAAGATGACGTTTGGCCTCCGCAACGCCGGAGCCACCTACCAGAGGGCCATTAACTTGACCCTGGGCACTCAGATCGGCCGCAACGCCGAGGCCTACGTCGACGACATAGTCATCAAGACGAAGATCGAAGCCGAGTTCATCGCCGACCTCTCCGAAACATTTAACAATCTCCGCAGGCACAACTGGAGGCTAAACCCGACTAAGTGCGTCTTCGGCGTACCCAAAGGGAAACTACTCGGCTTCATCGTCAGCAACAGAGGCATCCAAGCCAACCCAGAGAAGATAGACACCATCCGGAGGATGAAACCGCCGACTGGGAAGAAAGAGATCCAGAAGCTGACTGGTTGCATGGCGGCCTTGAGCAGATTCATCTCTCGGCTCGGGGATAAGGGCCTGCCGTTCTTCAAAATCCTCAAGAAAACCGACAGGTTCGAGTGGAACCAAGAGGCACAGCAAGCTTTCACCGACCTCAAGAACTACATCTCCAACCCACCAGTACTCGTCGCCCCGCATAACGACGAAACGCTACTCCTGTACATCGCTGCCACGACCAATGTGGTGAGCACTGTCATCGTCGTGGAAAGGGAGGAAGAAGGAAAGGTGCAACGAGTACAGCGACCAGTCTACTACATAAGCGAAGTACTCAGCGAGTCCAAGTCTCGCTATCCCCAGGTGCAGAAGCTACTCTACGCACTGCTGATCACATCAAGAAAACTCCGCCATTAACCTGCGTAAATAGAAATCCTCCAAAAACACATGTATATACAAAAATGTTCCGGTTATAGAGTATGATCAATAGTTTAGATATCAAATTCATGCCATTATTGAAGATAAACAAGGGTAAAAAGGTGTCGCTAAGGAGCATTAACATGCATCCCTCTTGATAGCACGACATACCTATACTCAAGATTAAAAAAACAAGGTGAACCAATCTTGAGCTTTTATTTGGTAAAATAGGCATTTTGGTCCCTAAACTTTGCACCGAGGTTCAAGTTTGTCCCTCAACTTTCATATTGACCAATCTAGTCCCCCAACTTTTGTTTTTCGATCAAACTCGTCCTTTATGCTGAAATTGAGTTCCATATTAATATGAAACTAATGCGAAAAGTCTTTTACACCCTTAGCTCCTTTTTTCCCTCTTCATTTTCCACCGCTAGAAGTACAATAACAATAGGACCTAAAACAAATATGAGCATATATGTGTTTATTGAGGGAGTATGGATACATATGTGGAGCATGTATAACCTACCCTAAGTATGTAAGCACATGTCAAATTAAAATTTAAAGCATGCATGGATACACTGAATTGTATATATACCAAAATAATATGAGTACATACTTATCTGATTGCATACATTTTGCATATCAAAATTTTACGAGCACATGCATGACTTAAAAAGTATGAGTGGATGCATTTTTTAGAAATCATATTGTGTTAGTTAAAAAATATATTGTTGTGTGTATGTATTAAGGGAGTATGAGCAAATACATGTTTGACCTACAAGAGCTAAGGGAAAAAGTGACTTTTCACATTAATCTCATGCTAATATAGAGCAGCATATGTGTGTAATAAGGATGACTTTGACCCAAAAACAAAAGTTGAGGGACTAAATTGGTCAATTTGACAGTTGAGGGACGAACTTGACCCTTGGTGCAAAGTTAAAGGACCACAATGCCTATTTTGCCCTTTTATTCTTTGGACTTTGCCATACTTGATCTATATATCCCATGAGGACTGCATCCAACTTTGTCCCTTCATTTTGAGCATAACTTCCTTGAACTCATGACTTGAACTTTTATCTTTAAATAAAACCCACTTCTAGTCCAAATCACCATTTTCACAATTATGATTCAATAGATTAGATACATTGCATTGCTTCCCTTGGTAAGACTTAGGTATGATTCTTTGAAACCCCCCGAATACTAGTCACTTCACCTTAGCAAAACGCACATGATCTCAAGCCGTCGCTTAACCAAACCTTGCTTAGTCCCTCGCTCTAGTCATCTCGATTTGTTTCTTCATAATTTACCCTTGCCATATTGAGTTTAGTTTTGCTTTGACATCAATAGTGAAATCCTATTTGAGAAATTGTTCAAATGCTTGTTATTGATCCATATCAGCAATGATATTGTCTTATATATGCCTTGTCCGTGGACACACTCAACAATTTACTTTAAAATCCATTCCTTATTTTAGCTTCAACCCGGGTCACCTAGCCAGGTTAGCTTCTTTGTGTCGATGACAAGTCTTCTATAAAATTAGACACTACATGTAATGCATTAAACCAAGTCTCCACAATAGGCACCAATGACTTGTCATTCTTTGCAATAAACATCGTTGAATCACACACTTGCTAGCTTGAATCAATGAATAACCATATATATTTGACGAGCATATTTATTACAAATAAACCATAAGAATAATTCCCTAGTCAATTTCTCAAACAAATAAGCTAGTACTTTAGTCATTTTATCATTAATCTCACCAAAACCTACTTGGGCGCCTAGATGCACTTTCAGCTGGACCTGGCGAGTGTCGGCAGCGTGCTTTTCCACGCGGAGCAGACCCCACGCACGTGAATGCCTTCTATTCTCTCTCCGCTCCCTGTCTCAGTGTCTCCCCCTCCAGGCATGCACCTTCACCGTGCCATTGCCACTGACGTCGGGTGTGGCTGCAGCACTTCATAGCGGGCCTGGATGGGCATGATCTCTGCGGGATTTGGCGCACGGCGAGCTCGCCGTCCTGGCAACCAGTGTGGGGAAAGGTGGCCATGAAACTCGATCTAGGACTTCAACGTGGATAGCGAGGAAATTGACCATCAACCCGAGCATGGCGGAGTGCGGCCGCCACCTCGAACGGGGCGGCACGAGGCGACGGGAGGGATGCGGCGCCGTCACAGGAGGGGCGTGTCACAAAGCAGCCACCGGGGCGGGCAGGGCGTCGCGCGACCATGGCCGCTGCTGCAAGCACTGGGTCGGAGCCCGGCAGCCAGGGCCGAGCGCAGCAGCTGTCCCCGTGCGGGGAAGGAGCGCCCGGTGGCGCAGGTGGGGGAAGTGGCTGGCGGATCCAGCCCTAGAAGCAAGGGGGGCTCTCTTTCCCTTCTTCTTCCTCCTCTCTTCTCTCTTTCCCTTCTTCTTCCTCCTCTCCTTCCTTCTCCTCTTCACTATGCCCAAAATTTTGTAGGGGGGGCTTGGGGGGCTCCAATGGAGTTCAAGGGGGTAGGGGGGCTTGAGCCCCCTGCCCCCACGCTGGATCCGCCCTGGCATTGCTGCGGCCGACGCTGGCAAGGGCGGGGGCAGGTCCCGGCAACAAGGCCTGCACGTGCGTAGTGGAACCGCGGAGCGGCTGGCCGGCCGTCACGCGTGGGGCTTGGCCCAGCAGAGAAGATGAGGAAGAGTGAAACATATTTTAACACATGTAGGGCCCACCACTGTAGATGTATTGTTGGAAGAGTTACAGTTTATACTCTCTATAAACTGAGTTGGCTGCGACACCTCAACAGTCAGCACTATAGAGAGCTGCTCACTTTAATCATTGCGGGTGCCCTTATCGGGGTCCAGCAACCAATCAGGTTCAACACTGCTCTACATGTATGACATGTCATGTACGCACCTGTGCTCATGCCACATTAGGGCATGGCTAATAATTTAGCCTGTTGTTGGCTAAATACCATTATCATGTCACTCATAGCTAATAAAATAGCTAGCTCATATAATGGATTGGCTATAAGCTGGCTAAGAAGCTCCCTGTATTAAGGATCTATGTATTTAATATTTGTATGTACCTATGATTTGTTGTGGTCTCTAATTTTGTGGCCATTTGATGTACAAATTCCATTAGTCAGTGAATGGACACTGCTTTGATAATCGAACTTGTACTATAATCTGAAAAATGGTGTTTCCTTGTACCACGAGTGCCTAAGACTTTTTTAGCAGGAAGCCTGAATTGCCAGAAGATCATCATAGCTTTCTTTACAGCAAGCAATCAGAACTTTATTAGCCTGTATATGAATAAGCTGTGGGCCGTTAGTGACAAACCGAATCGGCTGTATATTAGCTTGTTGATTTCTTGAATTTTGGTTTGTTTCTCTGTGACTTCGCGTGCACAAACTATCGGGAGTGCAAAGCAAGGATATTTAGCATGCAGTGAGTAAGGAAATGACAAAAAAGGCTCGAGGGGTGCTGGTGCGCAGGATCCGAAGAGAGCAAGGAGGCCTGCCCTTTTGCTCGCATCGGCTGTAAGCCGGGGATCTTAGGCCTCCTCCAACGGGGACAGCTCAGCTAGCTCATAGGTTGCCACCTTGGATTCCTGCTGTCGTGGAAGAGAGAGAACCGGAGAATTCCTTCACGCTAGCGTGGGATCAAGAGATAGGCGTAATCGCGTGTCCCAAGAAGCACGGGTCCACCACCTGCGCTTCGTCTCTCTTTCGCGTGGGATGGCGATGGATTTTGGAGTAAAAAATCTTTAACACGTGGGGCCTACAGGAACATTGAGACGTGTGCAAAAGCCAGGCTGATGGGTGGATGGGCCGCTGAGCTGACGTGGAAACGCCACATCATCCCATAAGCTAGCAAGCTGACTTAACCTTTGGAGGAGGCCTTATCTCAAACGATGTGTCTCAGCCGGGCAAAAAAAACAAATGCCCGCTACCTTCTCTTTCCTCTTTTTTTCTCTCCTAGGATTTGATGGTCGTGTTCACATGGAGATTGAAAAAATTTTACAAAAAAGAATCTTTTTTGCATGGAGTACTAAATGAAGTCTATTTGCAAAACCTCTTCACGGATGAGCATAACTTTTCGAGACGAATCTAATGAGCCTAATTAATCCATAATTTGCTACAGTAATGCTACAGTAATCATCCTCTAATCGTGCGGTCAAAGGCCTCATTAGATTCGTCTCGCGAATTTTCAGGGGTTGTGGAGGTAGTTTTGTAAATTGAATTTATTTAAGACCCCTAATTAGTGGTCAAAGAAGGGTGAAATTTTTCACCCTCCATCTAAACACCGCCGATGTGGAGAAGCTTACGGTCTGTCTAGTAGAATTTAGGCTCTGTTTAGTTCCACCGGCAAATTGCCAAATCGACAAATTTTACTATTCATCAAAGAAAATCTCACATGCATGGAGTATTAAACGTGTGTTAATGACAAAACCCATTCCATAACCCCCCCCTAACTTTGCGAGACGAATCTAATGAGCCTAATTTGGCCATGATTAGACAATGTCGTGCTACAGTAAACAATCTCTAATGACGGATTAATTAGGCTTAATAGATCCGTCTCACGATTTTCCGTCCATCCGTGTATTTAGTTTTATAATTAGATCATGTTTAGTCATCCTAATCTTCGATTTAGAATTGCTACAGTAAATTTCGGCAACTTTTCATTCTAACTAAACAGGCCCTTGCTATACTTTTGCTTAGAAGAGGCGGCTGATACCATATGATCCATCCACCCGTCCATCCTGAATTTTCTGGAGCAGTCCACTTATTATTTTTTACCTCAACAGGAGCGCGTTTTCCTCTTGCGGTCAAAGTCATGGTGACGACGCTGACGTTTTGACCCTGGAACCGTTGGGCCCACAGGGGCAGCACGGCCGTCCACGCCCGCACTGCCGAGGCCGAGGCGCCGAGCGCGTCGCACGCAGCGGCACCCCGCGCGTGCAGTGCTGCAGCGGCGCCGCGCACGCCCTCGTCCTCCACGAGATCCGCATCCGCCTCGCCGGCCGCCGAGAAATCACGAGATGAATCTATTAAGTCTAATTAATTTGTTATTAGAGATTGTTTACTGTAGCACGATGTTATCTAATCATGACCTAATTAGGCTCAGTAGATTCGTCTCACGACGTTACCCGGAGTTATAAAATGGATTTTGTCATTAACACACGTTTACTACTCCATATATGTAAGATTCTCTTTGATGAATAGTGAAGTTTGAAGTTTAGGGTGGGAACTAAACATGGCCTTAACTTTTTGTCATGGTCACGAATGGCACCTCTTTATCTGCCATCTTTACAAATGCTGCTACATATGTGGAGATGGCAATCACACCGAATTCGGATGGTACCGAATTCGGATAGCACTTTTTATCACATAATAAGTCGAATTTGAATACGAATTCGAATTCGGATGTTGTCGAATTCGGATGGTAAACGAATTATTCGAATTTGGATAATATTCGGATATTCCATTTAACTTAAGTGACGGCATTTAGCAAGTTTTTTTTGCTTATTTTATGATTTTGAAAGAGCGAAATCATCATAAACTATACAAGCATGCATCAAATACAACATATGCACACAAGATTATTAGTTAAAAATATTTTTTTGTTATAAAATTTTTTAAAAATAAAAATTAAATGATAATAAATGCATAAAATAATATATATATTATACAATAATTAAATAAATTATTTTTAGCAAATTAAATCAATATTTGTATTGATTTTAAAGTAAATCAATATAATATATTTATTGCATGGATTAGAGAAGTTCTTATGCTAAACTAATACGGATAATATCGGATATCCATTCATATTCACGTTTTATTTCGAATTTGAATGTATTCATTTAAGTTACCACATTGAAATCGAATGCAGATACAGATATCCATATATCATTTTTCGTATTCATCGGTCCCCATCCCATTTGTCATCTTTAACATATGTGCCATTGTTGCCAAATTCACATACGTGGCACGCCAGCTAGTAGGATGGCCAGCACAGCAGTCCTATACGAAAAGTCTATTTTACCCCTGTCTCATTTCGTGTTTAGTTGTTTTATCCCGACAGCTGGACCCCACCCATCAGCGCCCACACGCTCTCCCTTTTATCTCTATGGTGGCCTCCACCTGTCATCCCTTTTATCTCACCAGGCAGCAGAACTCATTGCAACTCTCCGCCGTCCGTAAGAGGATGACATCGCCAGTCTGCTCGAGCTCATCGCTAGCCAAGAACTTCGCAAAAAAAAATGCAGAGGGGAAGCGCCACGCATTAGGGAGTGTGCCACCGGATGCTAGAAGGTGCTTGAGCCTCGCATCGCACCTCACTCACCGCTGCAGCAGGCTGCCGCGTGTGGGATCCTCGTCGTGCTCCTCCATGTGGGCACCAGGAGAAAGACCGCTCTTGACTCGTCGATTCGATGCACCTTCCATTGTGTCGCTGGTAGGGATGGGCACTTCTACAAGACCAAAAATCGAACTGAACCGCACCGAATTTTTGGTTTTTTTTGTTAGATCGGTTTGGTGTCGGTTTTGGCTCCGCAACGAACCGATCCATCGTAACCGAACTTCTGTGCATCCCCCAATAAAAATAAGCGAGCACGCAAACACGCGCACCATTTGGCCCACCACAGCCCAGTAGCTCACCACATACACTCCACACCACGTCGGCGTAGGGCCTAGCCGCGCGGAGACCTGTCGTGGGAGGACGCCAGCTCTTTCATCCACCAGCCGGCCCCGCAGGCCTAATCCATCGACGTGCCATGGATCCTTGCTCTCCTCGAACCCGGCGCGCACGGGCGGGATGGACAGCGGCAGGTTCACCCTCGTCCCTTCGATGGGCCCTCCATCTTCCGAGGCGGCCCAGGAAACGGGTGCTCCCAATCATGGACTCAGGGGCGGACCTGGGCCTAGAGCCACCAGAGCCGTGGGCTAGTCGTGGCCCAAAAGAACTCCACTACCGTCCCTCGTCTTGGGCCAAATGAAGAGGCCCAGCTGCTAGACATAGCACGGACAACCCCAATACACAGGAGCAGCCGCCGGCAGCAGAATCGCAAGACCGCCGGCCGCAAGTCCGCGACACCACGATGGCCACGACGCGCTCCTCACATCAGCCCTCAACCTCCTCGTCCAGTCATCCATGGTCAGCTCACCCCTTTGGCAGCCTGGTCCTCTCCTCTGTTCGCGCAGAGCCGGCACTCCGGCGGAGTGGGCGGCTGGGCGCGGTCGGGACGGCCGGACGGCGCCGCCGTCGCGCCCGCACATCGCCACCGGCGCACCCTACGCAGCTGCCAGCCTGCCGCCACTACTCTGCACCTGCAGTCCTGCCTTCTAGTGCTGCCGCCGCTTCTGTCTCAGTGCCTCCTGCCGTAGTGCTGCTCCCCAGCGCCCAGGCCCACGCAGGGAGATCACAGAGGCACTACCAAGCATTGTTGTAACTTGTGAGGTGCGTCTCGTTCACTCCGTAATTTTTCAACATTAATATTTTCTAAAATTCTTGTTTGTATTCAGTTCATCAATTGGAATATTGATGCCCAGTTAAATCATTAGCGCTCTATTTTGTACATAAATTTCAGACCTAGATTTGCAATTGGTACTGAAAGATGAAGAGGACCAATACTTCGGCATTCTGTCTCTCGTGTTCCAATGAATTCCCCTCCTTTAGCTCCCGAACAAGAAACAAATCGATCAGCTTCACCTTCATCTTAGACTCTACGTGGTATACATGTGATAGTTTCGGTCCACTGAATTTTGGCTCTAGTCGTGAACAAAAGCTGGGTCCGCCGCTGGCTCCCACCACAGCTACTACACAAAACACTTTCGGTTTGACACCTTTAGTCCCGGCCACATTTGGCATCGGGACTAATAGATATTTAGTCCCGGATCTAATTAGTACTGACCAGAGAACTCTTTAATCCCGGGTAAAAAGGAAATTTAGTCCCGGTGGGTGCTACCACCCGGGACAGTCCCGGGTGGTAGCACTCGCCGGGACTAAACCTCGCCCTTTAGTCCTGGTGGGAAACAGCACCCGGGACAAAAAGCCAGTGGCCAGCGTGATATTTCTAAGTCCTCTGTCTGACCTCTCATTTCTCCATCTCTCTCATCTCTCTCCCTTATCTCTTTCGTTCACAGGCGGCGGGGCGAGGGCCTCCGGCCACCGGCGCATGGCAAGGGCGCGAGGCCTCCAGCCTCGCGGGCGGCGGGGCGCGTNGCGCGGAGGCCCTTGGCCGCGCCTGGCCGGGGCACGGCAAGCCATTTTTTTTCTTTTCCCCCTTATTTTCTCTGTGAACTCGATACATGACATTGAATGATTGATGATTCGTGTGTTTGTTATTGAGAATGAATGATTGATGATTCACATGTGTTTGTGATTGAGAAAAACTTCTCGATTTGGAGAAGCTGCTGGCTCATGGGTGAGCGGCGCCGGTCAGCCGGCGAGCGGCGACCCTGGATGGCCACTGCGTGTGGGGCCGGGTCGGGCGAGCGTGAGCGCCCTGGCCAGTGATTTATTTATTTTATTTGAAAAATAACATTAGTCCCGGGTCATAAACTATCGGGACTAATGTACCGAAGGCTTCAGTCCCGGCTGGGTAGTCCCGGTTGGATAACCGGGACTAAATCCAGTTTCCAACCGGGACTATATCCGGTTTCTCTACTAGTGGGCTTGGCCAAGCCGTTGTCCATTTTCTCGGCCTCGTGGTCGCCGCCAGGGGTCAGGGAGCGGCTAAGGCCTCCTGGTAAACGCACGTGCTTGCATCGACGATCGGCACCATTGGGCAAATTAAAGCTTGAGAAGTTTCAATTCCAACTCGCATCGCCGTTCTGCTCCGACCGACTGGGCTATTATCCTTTTATTCATTCACGCATGCACATCCTTGTGCTTCGTAGGTCTGGTGGGCTGGCTCCAAATCACGGCTGTGTGTTGTGCTAGCGGATGTTGGTCGGCCTGATGATGGAGCCGCGTGATGCTGCCTTTCATGGTGTGCTTGTTCGTGATCTGCCAGGTGGGGGCGACGATGATGTACAGGATGCTTCTGCTGGACCAGGGCGGCAGCACGAGCAACTTTGAGGAGATAACCAATTCAGGGCCTACGATAAGTCTCGGATCACAAAATACTACTCTGCATCTGAATAGGTTTGAGTAGTACTCCGTACTTTTGATCTCATGAACGCTGTTGAAGACACAAGGAAATAGAAATCATTTTTTTTTCTACATCGGATGCTTGTAAACCATCTACAGTAGTAAACCTGATGCTGATTTTTTTAGCCTTTATGCTGATCTCATGTTCACTACAACATATGCAAATGCCGTCAAATCACATAATGTTTTTGTTTTGTTCTTATTATTCCCATCTTGAGCTTAAATATTTGTGTACCGCATATTTTAGGGAACAAAGAGTGAGAACTCAGGAATTAGGAAGAGGACTGCAGAGGTTTTAGGGAAAAAAAAAAGGTGAGAACTGAGAAATTAGGAAGGGCATCACTGCAGTTAGGTACACCCAAGCTGCACATATAGCATTTTTTTTATCCAACAAAACAGAAGAAAATAGTTAAATCATACATCAATGAGATCATAAGCTTTAAAACATTATATCTTTCCATCACAATGGTGAAAGTAATGATTTACAACTTGCAAACAACTACCGAGGAAGTGAAGGGGAGCAGTGCCACGGATTTAAAAATAACCAACCCACAACTACTATAATTCCAATGAGTTGATGTGGTAAGGAGACTGCAGATATGTTTACCCGATGAATTCCACTTTCATGAGCAACGGCATTGGCACCAACAGTTGCTTTATGTGGCTGTACATGAAGTCCACTGTGCTCTTGTGCCTGGAACAATTAGAGCATTTGCACCAGAAATTTCAGTTATGTGGAAAATGTAAGAGAGCAAAAGGAAAATAAACAAGATAAGAAACAATTATGTACCATTTTGCTTGTCAAAGTAATATGGTGGGAGTGTCGTACATTTTTTTTTTTGGGAACTGTGGGAGTGTCGTACATGAAAACCTAATTTGGTGATAAATGCCAGCAGGGGTGGGTTACATTTTGTTGAGGCTACGCGGTGCACTAATATGAAGTGGGCCAGAAATGTAACTAGGTTGCCTCTCAATTTTCCATTTTTCTCATATGGTCTTCGTGGCTGGTATTTGTTCCATTTTGTGATTGAATCCGCAGCTAGCGATTTCAATTGCACCGGCAAGGGAGCTGAAGAACATCAAGGAGGGAACCTGCAATTCATGCAGTAGAGGTGCCTTGTTTGGCTTTAGGAGGACAACCTGTCTTTGTGGACTATTTCTGTATATTTTTTCTAGACTATTTATTCCAGTTCTGGATTATCACTACAATTGTTGCCTGTGTCACAGATTATTATAGGAAAAAGGAAAATCGATAATGAGATGTGTGGACATGCATGCCAACAGGTGGAGAATTTCTTAACACCCTGTTGTGCCCACTATATTTTTAAAAGATTGTTAGTCTAATTTCATGTTGCTTGTTCTATGCATTTAGCTTTTCATGGTGGTTTGTGGAAAAGGTGCTTCCCTGAATTGCTCTCCAGTCAAAGGCATACTCAGATTTTGGTGACAAACAGTTGAAGCAAAATGTGGTCCTTGCAATGCTTGCCATTGTTTTCCAGTAACTTCTCGTTCTGATGAGAATATGTGCATCTTGTACAGACAGCATCATCTCAAGATGAGTTGGTAAAGGCTCTTCTGGTAACAGAGGTAGGCAACTTTTTATGCAATGCAGTTTACACAATGTACTAGAAATATAATCATATTTCGCCCAGTTTAATATTGTTTAACTTGGTGTTATCAGACAAACTATATAGAGTTCACAAACTGTGGTCTTTACCAAGTCATTCTGATAAAAAAAAAGCTGTTAAAGCTACTGAGTTTTTCTGATACAGGAACATGTTGCAAGCTGAATGCTGCTTACAGGAACAGCTAGAAGAAATGGAGGCTTTTTCGGAGTACTGCTACAATTTTCCAATAAGGAATTTCGGCCATGCATCAGTATTTCTTTAAGCATATGTATATGATATTCTGTACTTCCTTAATCCTATATATGTGAATTAGCTTTGAACTAAAAGAACCTTCAGCACTTCCACTAGAGCATGTCAGATTTTGGATGGGTCCACTTGAAACAAATTAAATTTAACCATTCGCCCTCCTGGCTGTTTGGCAGCATGCGGCAAACATACTGGGATTCTTTAACTGCTTTTTTGTTTTCTTGCAGAATCTTGAAATTCATTTTATTCATCCAAAAATTTGGAAAGCAAAACAATGGAATTGTCTGAAGTTCTTATATTATTCAAGTGCGGGATTTGTTTTGAATTTTAGACTGTAAACGCATTATCTAATGATTATACTGGTTGATTGATTCCCCAGGCTTTCAATATTTTGTCTCAGGAGATGGACTCACTATCCCCTGTAGGACCACTGAAGGATTTGAATTATTTGGTTTATTCAGCTACTTCGTGACAAGCTAGGTTGTCAAATTTAGTAAAAAAAGATTAGGATGCAGAACTGAAAAAATAGTTTTGATTATGAAATGATTTCTTTATGCAGTACAAAGGGGTTACCATGGGACATTTAATTTATAGATGTACCTAGGCATAGTTTGATGTAACACTATCAGGATATCCGAACGTAATCTCTAATTAAGCCTGAACTCAGCAATGTATTCTGTTTATGCAGGGCCATCAGCAACACCACATGATCATTTGCCAGCATCATATCTTCCAGTAGAGCTGCTGCATCAACCGACAATTTAGAGATGCAAAAACCATATGGTGTTGGGAAGAAGAGAAAGAAACCAAGTAGAGTGCTTTTGTCAACCATTGGTGGCCAAGTAGATACACCAGAGTAGGATATAAAGCTATTGGAGTTAACCATTTATATTATTTTGTATTCACTTGAATTTTATAGATATCTGTGGCTCATGTCACTCATATTTGGTGATCTCAATAAATGTTTTTTGTCGCTAAAGTTTATCGTTTTTGTTATTTGTTTTTGTTTCCGTAGCAACGCATGGGCACAAATCTAGTCTTTTTTAAAAGCACAACAAAATGGTTAGGACTAGGGGTGGAGTAATTTAATCAAAAGTTCTAAATGTACAAGAAAAAGACCCAAAAAATTCTAGGAAAAAAAGGTTGGCAAAGTAGCAACGATCTTCATACAAGCGCGATGGAACAGCACGATAACAGATTACTCTAAACACATTACACATCAACAAAAGCAGCCTAGACCTAATCCTGCACTAGGCATGCATGGCATGGCCAAAATCCACACTGCAGCCAACGGCCCAACACAAGTAACAACTAGCCATGGACTTCGCGAGACCAAGATCTTGCACTGGACGACCAACGGCAAGCTAGCTAGCTAGCTAGGGAGAAGCCGAGAAGGACGGCGCGGATGACCGGCCCTCGCCGCCTCGGTTGCGTTCTTCTCCCTCTCGAGTGCAATCCTCTTCGACGTAACGTCCTGATAGATGTTCCCCAGCACCGTGATCACCACGGCGTCGTTGGATCCGGCGGCCACAGCGGCACCAATGCCGTTCACGGCGGCGGCGCCGCCGAGAGCGTTGGTCGCGCTTTGGCCGCGTCCCTCATCCTCTGCAGCAACACGGCGCGCATGCACTAGCTCCTCGAGAGGAGGCGTTCGGGCAGCACCTGCGGAGGTGGAACCGGACCAGCCGGTCCTCGGCCTCTTGGGGACCGGGCCGCCGAAGGGGTTCCACGCCGCGGCAGCGCCCGCGTCCAGCGGTTGTACAGCTGACGCTGAGCCGCCCTGGACCGCCGCAGTCGCCGCGGCGCCACGGCGCCACCACCATCGGCCACCGCAGCATCGACGAGAGCGTCCCATCCCGTAGCGGCCGCGGTGACGCGCGCCGCCCGCGCCGCGGCCCCGGCCCTGCGGCCGTCCGCCGCCGCTTCAGCGCCGTGGCCCACCACATCGCCGCCGGCCCCGTCGTCGACGTTGAGGGTGGGCAAGATGTCGCACCACGACGGCCCGTTGAGCCGATCCCCATATCTTACCCTGAGCTGCCTCACGCGCCGCTTGCATTGGTCGGGCGTTCGGTTGGAGCTGAGGCCGGCGCGGGCGCGGTAGCCGTTGACGGCGGCCGCCACGGCGCGCCAGTCCTCGGAGGCGAGGTCGCCGAAGCTGCGGGCGCGGCCCCGCTGGTGCGGCGGCACCCACACGTCGCTTTCACCCTTGCGGCGGCGTTTGTACAGTGGCTCCCACGCATTGATGAGCTCAGCAGTCTCTCCGGGGCTCCATGCGCGGAGCCCTCGCTTCGTTGGGTCTCCGGCCATGGCGCGTGTGGGACTGTGGGAGGGCGAAGGTTTGGTGATGGACTGGTGGTTGAGAGTCGCAGGCAGAGACTGGCGGTGTTGAAGTAATCACCTCTCCGGAGTAGTGGTAGAAATGTCCTTTTGAGCAGGGCGGTACGTACCCCCTGTCCAGAGCTGTTGGATCTGCTTCAAGATTCGTGCCTGCTGAATCCAACGGTGTTTGATTAATGACTGCTGTTAACATTATTAGTTAGTGTTTAGGGTTTTTAGGGGTTAAAAATAAGAGATTAAGGTTTAGATTTTAGGTATTAGTGTTTAGGGATTAGGATTTTAGAATTTAGGGGTTAGAGTTTAGGATTTTGGGTTTTAGGATTTAGGATTTTAGGGTTTTAAGGTATAGGGTGGGTACATACCCCCTGTGTATAAAATCCGCGTTAGGAGTAGTGGAAGTGTGGAACAGAGAGTGAGATCCGAACACATGCCGGTCCTCCTTTTTAGAGTAAAGCGCACCAGCGGTTCTTAAACTTGTTTCGGTGTGTCATCTAGGTCCCGAAACTCTCAAAATGCATTTTTAGATCCTTGAACTTGTTCTAAGGTGTCATATAGGTCCCTAAACTTTAAAAATGCATATTTAGGTCAATAAACTTGTCCCACAGTATCATACAGGTCCATAAACTCTCAATATACTATTCAAATTTAATAAAAATGTTGCTTCGCTACTTTAAGTTAACAAAAAAATGCTTTTGCTATTTTAAATTTAATATAAATGCTATTTGATATTTATTGAGAATGAGAACAAATTACGTCAATAAAAATATACAAAGCAAATGCAAAATATAATTATTTAGTAGGAAATATTCAAAATTAGCATAGATATTGACATGTTAAACGTGAAAACTGTAATATCCATTGTTGATCTTTTAATTATCGAATGGTTTTGACTAATTCATGTTGAGTATGATTAATAATCAGCTAATTCAGAATAAAAATAGCATGAAAAAATAGCTCAATAAACAATCCACTTCAAATACAATTAACTAATGGTGATTTTCAGGATATGAAAGTTCACTTGAGAGTTTAGGGATCCAAATGACACACTGAGGCAAGTTCGGGGACCTAGAGATGTATCTTTGAAATTTAGAGACCCAAATGACACCTCTGGACAAGTTTGCAAACCTAAAAATGCATTTTGAGAGTTTAGAGACCTAGATGATACCTCGACCTAAGTTCGAGGACCGCTCGTATATAACTCTCCTTTTTATGCACGCTGTGGTAGTAGGTGTGTGTAGTTTAGGCCATGTTTAGTTCCCACCCCAAACTTCAAACTTCACTATTCATCAAAGGAAATCTTATATACATGAAGTAGTAAACGTGTGTTAATGATAAAACCCATTCCATGACCCCGGGTAACTGGTCCAGACGCGCAGCTGTCCCGGTAGGTGTGTTGTACGTAGCGGCATCTGAAGATGTGAAGCGAATTTTATTCTAGAGTACGTACGTTCTCATGCCAATAAATTCGCAGATTGCATATTAATTCAGAGTAGTCCTAGAGTTTTTGGAAGGTCGATCAAACCTACGACCAAAATCAGCCTTAGCAGCAGACTAGGTTCGTGCCTGTACGTTGCTACGGGAAGGAAACAAATATTCAAAAGCGGTAAAATTTGCGCGGATAAACACACATATTTTATAATTCAATAAAAAACACAATAAAATAAATGCGTTGGATAATATGAATCTCACAAATCATCCAAAATTTAAAAACTTTAACCAAAATGTTTCGAAAATAAAACTGTATCAACATCATTGGAACTTCTCCGGCTAACAATTCTATTTTATTTCATACTTTTATGTGGCTAAGATATTTTTTGACATCACCCGGAAGTAACTTCATGTAGACATTTGCTTCAGATCCCAGTACATCGGTCACAAAATGACATCTCATTGTTGGGCTATCCTGTCCATGAAATGGATTAACACATAAGATTAACGGAGGTCTACAGTATAAGTATTTGGACAGTCAAAAATCTGATAAAAAAACATAGCATACGCTCATGTTAATTATTTGCATGCGTCTAAGCGTGCACATAGCAGACATGTATTGTAGAACCAAGAAGCCACTTGAATACCTGCAGCATGCAAATCGACAAGTAAGCTATTCAGGCACTATAAATTACAAAGATAACCACGGGCAGTAGAGCCAAATTAATACTTACCCATCAGTGTCGTTGGCAATGTCCTCCGCACGTTTGAAAGGCCAATCATAAATATCATGGTTCCAGTTAGGTATAAGTTCCTTCATTGTAAACATATACTTTACTGAAAATTGCGTGATAGCACGAGCATATGCTTTGAAATGATTATCTTCAAACTTCTTTGGAACCGGCCTCGAATCAACCATTGTTACTGTTTTGTTCTGAACGTTGTATATATAGAGCATGTAGTGGGTGCAATTCGCCCATGGCATTAGGAACTGGAACACGAGAGTTATGAAGTCATAAAAATGTTTCAACCCGAAGAAAGGGATAGGAGCCTTACGATATTGCAGCGTGAATAGTTAATAATTTCCCATCTTCCTACTGCTTTAGCGTATTTCTTAATAGGATGCCTTGTACGGTATTCTGAACTACGTGCTAATTCACACATTGTCTGCACAAAAAGGAATATTGAGTTGCATTCTAAAAAACATTATACTGTTATATTTGGGGCAAACAGAACAATAACAAAACTTACACAGAAACGTAGATCCATGTAATGCTTCGAAATCTCAGTTTTGAAATATCTCAACTGTTTGAACTCATTGTAGGTACGAAATCGAACACCTATGTTGAAACAGTCTTGGGAAATGCCTTGGTCAGCTCTCAGTACATCTTGAAGATTTTTCACACTTAAATTAATTTTTTAGGGGTCATAGCTGCGTACCCAAGGCTTCCTGTAAAACAATTAATTGATTAGGTTCATGTCAAATGCAATCATTTTTATTTGATTGAACAAATACAAGTAACTAACACAAATGAAATAAATCTTACATCAATGCTACCGAATCATTAATCGCCATGATATAATCGCACAATATTTCTATCCTTTCTTCCTTGCTTAGTGGTATATTCATCATGGTAATAGAACTTAAAAACTCATTAGTTTCCTGCTTATCATGGTATATTGTTTCTTCTAGTTGTGATACTGTCATTTCATGTGTTAGTTTCTTATCCATTAAACTTTCATGCCCTCCACTATGCTTCCTCTTGTTGGAATGGCAACTACGTCGCTTGGGCTCCCAGGTTCTGTGTCTGTCTGCTCGTAATATGGACATCCTTTCCTTATATTTAGCTCTGACAATAACAAAATTGCAGCAAGCTTCAATCTGAACCTTACCATGTCATCTTGCATGACAGTGTAAAATTATTTTTTTACTGGGACATATGTATATATATACATAATTCCATAAATGATTAGCTTGATAAAACCAACTTTAAGTACCTGCGTGAAAAGGTTTGATAGGACGTCCCCGGTCCAATATTCCACAAAGTTTAGCATGAACAGACCACATGAACACTTATACCGAAAAGTATATAAAATATTGCCTTGGATGATAGTTAACATTAATATCGATTTGTATAATATATAATGCCTACCCATCTGTCTGCATTTGCTTTTGAAATATCTCCTTTATCGGCCAAGAAGCAACATTGACATCTAGCCATTGGTTCTCTTTGATTTCATGGCGTTGCGATACAAACTCAATCTGTTTTTCCAACCCTTTAAGCTAAATATAGATGAACAGGGTAATAAATTAGGTTTTGTGCACGCATTAATTAAGCTAAATATAGATGAATAGGGTAATAAATAAGGTTTTGTGCATGCATTAATTAATAAAAAATAAAAATATGTGGTTACAAAACTCACCGTAATGTGGAGTTCTTTACGGCCAAGTAGAGTAGCCAATGAATCAAGGATGTGTATCTCACGCTTTTTGGCATTCACTACAGCAAGAAATATTACGGCCAAGTAGAGTCGCCAATGAATCAAGGATATGTATCTCACGCTTTTTGGCATTCACTACAGCAAAAAATTAAAATATGTGGTTACAAAACCCACCGTAATGTTGATATCATCTATATTAATTGGAAGAAAGACCTTAAAAATAAATATATCCATTAGACACAAAAACCATGGAAAGCAACAACGTCGTATTAGAAATAAATAGTTTACCATGTCATGTTGAAGGTAGTAGCAAACCCTTTGAACCACGTAAGGCCTCTGTTTGCCTAAACGGCCGTTTAGTCCGTTGAAACAGCGTTTAAATGGTAAACAGAGGTCACCTGTGTCGTTTAGGCCCTAAACGGTGAATTAAACGGTTGGACCGTTTAAAGCCGTTTAAACCATTAAAAATCGTCTAAACCGTCTAAACATAATTGAGTTAAATGTGATTAAATGAACTATATTACCATTTAATTCATAATTTATTCAATAGGAGGATTACAACTACCACAATCAACACCGAACTAATTAGCATCGTAAGTATATGAAGTGTTGTGGGTTTTAGATTTCTCCCAAAAAGATTATTTAGTACAATAATTACTTTTTACATGTGCAAATATGTAGACTTTCTAGCATATTTGACTTTTACGTACATAAATATGTATATTTTAGTGTTATTATGCAAAACCGTTTAGGCCGTTTAACTCCGTTTAAACACCGTTTAAACGGCCTAAACGCTAAACAAAGGGTGTCCGATTGTTTACCGTTTAGCGTTTAGGATAACACTGCGTAAGGCATATGAGAAGTTCCCCTAGCTGGAAATGATTCCTTTACATTGAACTGTTCACAGCCATCCGGTTTCATTAAGGCAGTCATATAACCATTTTCTATGTAGATTGTACCACCAGGTCTCTTTGTCATATAATCTTGACTTCTTATTAAAGCGATGTATGCGTTTATCACTGACATGATTTCATTTGACTTCTCCTCACGACATCATCGTCCATTATGCTTTTGATAAGCACAACCTCTGGATTTCCGGATGAAGACGGAATTTTCCTGGTTTCTTCTATGATTAATAAATCATCGCTAGTGGCCGCCCTGTAATCTGTTAAGAACATTGAACGCATATTATTNAGGTTTTGTCCTTAATCCACGTTTAATACCCTTAATTAGTGTGATAACATTTGATGTGACGAATGAATAGTGAAAAATTTGAAAAGTTGATGCAACTAAATATAGCCTAAACTCTACTATCTTGGACATGCAGTTTGCACACGAGACACAAATTTGCCTACATACTCTGGTGGATGACTCCACGATGGCACAGTCCAGAGTCCACGCATGCATGGCCTGAGCCCACTGCCTGCTTACAGCGACGTGGCAGGTCCAGCTGCCAGCCTGCACGGTACGGTCCTGTTTATCCCCAACTATTATAAATTTGTCACATCAAATGTTAGGATACTAATTAAGAGTATTAAACCTGGATTAATGATAAAACCCATTCTATAACTCTCTGGTAACTTCACGAGACGAATCTAATGAGTCTAATTAGGCCATGATTAGACAACGTCGTGCTACAGTAAACATAGGATAACACTGCGTAAGGCATATGAGAAGTTCCCCTAGCTGGAAATGATTCCTCTACATTGAACTGTTCACAGCCATCCGGTTTCATTAAGGCAGTCATATAACAATTTTCTATGTAGATTGTACCACCAGGTCTCTTTGTCATATAATCTTGACTTCTTATTAAAGCGATGTATGCGTTTATCACTGACATGATTTCATTTGACTTCTCCTCACGACATCATCGTCCATTATGCTTTTGATAAGCACAACCTCTGGATTTCCGGATGAAGACGGAATTTCCCTGGTTTCTTCTATGATTAATAAATCATCGCTAGTGGCCGCCCTGTAATCTGTTAAGAACATTGAACGCATATTATTGTTAAGGATAAAACTTTGGGAATTGGAAACGCTAAATCAAATTGACACATGTGTTACCTTTAGGTTGGACCTTGTTCTGATTCCTTTTTGGCTTATTTTGACCGTTCGTCCTCTCACTAATGTCTTTTTTTTTTAGGATTTACTGTCCTATGTTGATCCGGTTGTAGTGTCCTTTTGCGCACCGGGAGTATTATGTCAGGTGCGCCATGGAACACGCCGTGCGCTGACCTTCTCACTGGGACACTCGCTCTAGCTCTCACACATGCCGGCGACCCGAAGAAGAAGATGAACAGTATTTTTCGCCGTAGAAGAGCTCAATGCTGCCGGCTGCCGGGAGTGGAGGCGTTGAGAGGACTCGTCGGGCGTCGACGTCCTCATGTGGGGAGCGGCTGAGCACAATCACAATATTGAATGGCGAGGCGACAGACACGGATGGTGGATCTACGTAGGAGGTCCGTCGCGGGGGCGCACCCATCTCTCAGCCCGTGTTCCATGTACCCAGGATCCGCCTTGAGTGTCGCTGGCAGGGGACGCCGGCCGCTGACGCTGGAGCCACCAAGGGAGGGCGCTGTATGCCCAGTTGCACCAACAGGGTCAAGACTTCCAGAGGCAGGGCAGCGAACTCATGAGCTCGGTTATTTTACTTTTTTTTTGGTTTGCAAGTCTCGGCTAGATCTATATCTATACTTCTATATCTATATACCTAATATATAATAGATTAAAGTGCGGAGTGTTTCGTCCGTCGTTGACTCCCGTCGCCCGTTTCCGGTTTGGTCGTCCGTAGGTGGGGCCACAGCCTGGCGCGCTGGAGCGGGGACTGCTTTATGGAGCGTGATTAGATCAGTTTCGGTCTCGGTTTTAACCGAGATAATAACCAAAAAAATCTGCCATATGTCTTCGTTCATTCAGATAACTCAAAAGCCAAACAAAAAAATCAAATCAATTTTGAGGCACAAAGATCGGCAAGCTCGGTATCGATGGGAACTGAGGCCTGTCAGCCTTTGTCTCCTTCGCCGGCGGCCAGACTGCCAAGCGAGTTGCAGGTGGAGGCATAGTTGGCCGCTTGCTTCGAGCCAGAGTGAGGGAGAAGGCACTCAAGGCAGAGGCGCTCGGCGCAAGCGCGCAGCCGCCGCTGATTCGCTGAAGGCTTGCGTCGCTCACTCGGAGCCTCCGCCGCCGAGCCAGGACCGTGCGGAGCCAGAGCCGAGCTTATGCACGCGTGATAGGGAGGAGGCGCGTGCGTCGCGTGGTGGAAGCGAGAGAGACGTGTGGTCGTGTGCGGCGCGTGGTGGGGACTGGGGGTGGGGAGGGATGGGGATAAGATAGTGTTAGGGTTAGAGCTGGTGGGGTGCTTATATATGTCCAGTTTTGATTGGTGGGTTTTGGTCTTGTATTCATCTTTGGGCTGGTTTCGGTTATTTCTCTACGCTCACGCCTAAGCGTTTTAAATAGTTCTTTTCTTTCTAGAGCGGGACACGTTTCAACGTGAGAACCGGAAACCGCGGAGTTCTGAGGCACAAGGAAAGATTGTAAAAAAATGTTGCATTTGAGATTCAAACTAGAGAGATTGTAAGACAAGACCACACATGAACTTTTGAAAACAAACTTTTATATTAATTTAATAAGATACAATTTTGAGTTTCAGTGTATCATTAATTCATTGTATTTTTTGACCTAACTTTATATCTATTTGCACCCAATCCACATATACTCCAATGACTACATTTTTTTACGCTCCGAGCATATTTATTAAAAATAGATAGAAACAGTCAAAGCTCATAGGATTTATTAGTATAACAATTAGTGAGTTTATAAACAATTTTTATTGAAAGGTTGGTGGTTGAAACGATAGTTTAGTTGCCTATGGGCATTATTATCGTCCCAATTATAACTGGCCTCACCAGAGGAAGTTCTAGCACAATGAAAATTCAAGATAAGTGTTGATCCTGAGCCACATAAACTACACATGCATGAGTTTGTGCATAAATATATGCATGTGACAAAATCTCTCCATGCGAAATAATATTACTGCAGTATGCAATACTAGAACACTGTGCTTGAAATTATTTTGCCAATTCCATCCATATTTTATTTTTCCTTTTAAATTTTCTCTATCAAAATAATAAACATGTTGTGAGAGATAGAGTCCCATTGCAACGCACGGGCAATGTTACTAGTGTTATTAAAAAAGGAATACAAGGAGTGATGAGATATTGAGATAATACATACGGATACTTTCAGTGAAACCGAAAACACTAATGCTTGAAAATGTAAAAGAAATTGAGTAAACAGTAACTCAAGAATGTTTTTTCCCCTGGATGAGATATACTACAAACAAAAAATTATAAATCCAAATGGTCAAACTTTGCAATAAAAAGTCAATAATGATAAGTAATTTGGGACGGAAAAAATATATCATAGTCATAATGGCACATTCAACACACACATATAATTAAATAGACAACTTTACAATGTATTGTCTATTTTATTGTCTATGTGATATTTAATACGTATTCGGGTTGGTATTGTTTTGCATAGGAGCACATGCTAGAGCAGTATATGAGATAGTAGACAGCAGTGCACTCTTTCCTCATTTAATGATGGTCACGTCAGCTCATTTTGCTGTGTATTTTAAAATGATAAAATCAATGTGTTTGTTAGTGCATCGGATTATTAAAGATATATGAAATCATGTGCTATTATATCAACGAAACATGTTTTAGTCAAATAATTTTATTTCTAGCTGGTTTCGTAGCAACGCATAGGCACATTTCCTAGTTTATTGTAAATATAATAAAACTTTGAGTGTCGTGGCACTTGGCAAAGGGTGAGTCTTTGCCGAGTGTTGTGGTCGTGGCACTCGGCAAAGGACGGGTGTTTGTCGAGTGTCATGGCCATGGCACTCGGCAAAGGCGGATGTTTGCCAAGTGGCCGACGACCGACACTCGGCAAAGACCCTTGCTTTGCCGAGTGCCTTCTTAGTGGCACTCGGCAATGCGAGGATCTTTGCCAAGTGTCCACCATCGGGCACTCGGCAAACACCTCCATCACTGTCAAGGGCGCCGTCTGTTCACTTTTTTGGGCCGAGTGTCAAAATAGTTCGCCGAGTGCCGGGGTACACTCAGCAAAGAGATTGCCGAGTGCTGAGTCTCTTTTTGTTGAGAGGGCTTTGCCGAGTGCGGCCTATGGCAAACCCTTTGTCGTAGTGTATGTCCAAAATTAGTTATCACTATTGAATTTTGTTTACAACGTTTGACTATCATGTCATTGAATTGCATGGATTCGCCTGTATCGTTGCACAATTGCGCCCATGAAATTTTAACAAAAAGCAGCAAACACAGAGACTGCAAAGCGCCATGAACCCTGCAATTTAAGAAGGTGCCTACCATGTCATTGAATTGCATGGATTCGTGTGTATCTTTTGCACAATTGCACCCACAAACACATGTCACCCCGGTGCCAACTGCCAAGTGCCACATGCCCACATCAAGTTTCCACCCACTGGATAGGATACAAGATAGTACACTAGTTACCTACCTGCTCAGTGAGGGGCATTTCCTGCTGTAACTCAAAACACTCACGCGTCATGATGCATGTGTTTCTTGCACATCCATGCACTGGTTGGCCCATCGATCCATCCAACTTCCAGGGCGCGGGGGAGGAAGAGGCTTCTTGGTGCACCCCCGCCCGAATGCTAGCTAGAGCAAGAAACCATGCTGTTCAGTTAACGTTTTTTGAGTTTAATATTGACCAGTAGTGACTGTAGGAATCAATTGTCGTTGCTTGTTTTAAAAAATGGTCCACGTACCCTTGACATGGAGCGAGGATCCTTTTTCAGAGCTTCCAAAGAGAATGGTTGGAAAGAAGTTCATTGATGGAATCACTCAAGAATCAAAACCATGTTCCTCAGTTTCTTGCACTAGCTCGTTTATGAAACAATAAAAAATACAGTGATTATACGTCCGACGACGTAAGGGTACGAATCCGCTGCGGCTGACTGCTGACACAAGCACGAGCACGGGTGGGTCAGTGTCACAGCTTTGAGGAAAGGAGTCGGATTCCCGGTTGATCGAGTCGTACGCGGAGCTATTCCCGGTGGGTGAGTACATTTGAAGTGCTAGTACTGCTTGCAGTAGACCGAATTCTACCTGCAGTACGTACGTGAGGAGCGACGGTGGTCAACCTGCACGGCGTGAGGAGCGACGAGGGTGCCTGGCCGGCGACGGTAAAGACCGCTGCCGCTGGCTCACACCACCAGGCACCAGGCACTCGCCATGGCCGAGATGAACCAGAGGGCACCGAAGCGGGCGTTCGGGAGATGGAAGCCGGAGGAGACGCAGGCGCTCGTCGACGCGTGGGCGCCGCTGTACAATCGCCGCCGCAGGGGTACCGGGGACGCGTGGGTGCCGCTGCACATACGCGGCCGCGCGCGCAGCTCCCGCGCCCTCGTCACCGAGGACTGGCGCGCCGTCGCGTGCGCCGTCAACAACTGCCGTGCCGCCGCCGGCATCGACTCCTGCCGCACGTACCAGCAGTGCAAGAAGCGCGTCGACCACCTCAGGAGGGCGTACGTCGACGAGCAGGCGGCGCGGCTGGGGTGGCCGCTGTTTCGCGCCCTCCAACTTGTCTTCGGCGACGAAGTGAGGATCCGCGGCGCTGCACCGGCGGACGGACGCCGTGACCCTGCGGGAGGCGCTGCAGCGGTCGACGGGCACGGGGCGCCGACGGGCGCGAGGCGCCGACGGGAGGCGCGCGCAGCTCTGCGGCCGCGGGCGCCTATGGTGGAGCAGCGGCGGACAAGGGAGGAGCCGCGGCGGGCAACGCTGCGCTGGAGGCGCATGGTGGTGTGGCAGCAGCCGCGGCAGGGGATGCGCGCGGCGGTTTGGCGATGGAAGAGGACATTGCCGCGCACGTGGAGAATGTGGAGAATGAGGAGCTTGCCTCGCCTGGCGAAGCACTCGGTGCTGCGGCGATAGCGACCGACCTTCTGGGCGGCCCGATCCCGAAGAGGCCGAGGACCGCGGGCTCAACCAGAGATGCCGGCCAGGCGACGCCCATCAAGGAGGAGCTGGTACAGCAGGCGAAAGCTCGCCGCGGCGACGGAGCGGACAACGCCAGCGGCGGCATTGCTGCCGCCGTGGCGGAGCTTTTGGATGGCGCTGTGTGTGAGGCCTTCGCCGCCGGTGGGCCCGCGGACGCTGCGGTGGGGATGGCACTGGAGGGCATGTACAAGCTGGCCATGAAGAGACTCGAGCTCGAGAGGGAGCGGGTCGCGGCGGCGGCGAGGGGCGCTGGACCCGGCGGCCGCCCGTAGTTGGCTGCTGGCCTGTCCGTCGCGCGCGTCCGCGCCCCTGCGACGCGGGCGGCGATGGGAGCTAGCTGCAGCGATCGATTCGAGCGTCCCTATCCCGTTTCTGTTCTTGCGCCGGCGCTACCATTGCTTCTGTTCTGCTGCAAGCCTGCATCCTCATGTACCAGGATGATAATGCGGCTTAGTTTGTTCTCTCTTTTGTGCAATGTTTAGTTGTCTAGTTAGTTGCTGGCCTGTTTAATTCCTCAAAGTGACAAAAGTCACCAAAAAGTTTTCACACTGACAACCGTGCCCCCTCACAGGACATGCGTCCCAATGTAAAATTTTTCACCACTTTTCACCAATCTAATGATTTCTGTCACTCATGTATTTCTGGGCATCTGCTCACACGAGTGATTTGGTTGGCTGAAACACCTGATTCTTTGGACAGAAAAAAATTGAGTGCCACAGGTCCAGTCATCACACGATTTTATCAACCATTAGATAGAAATCAAACGACAGGAAGTAAAACTGAAGAATAACTGGAAAACAGTACTGCAGTGCTAATTAAATACACAATATTACACAAATTGTTGATACAAAACTTCAGGAGAAGACATCCAGAATAAATATAGCAAAGGGACAGAATATAGTAGGACATTTAAAGAACATAAGCATCAACTCAGCATTGACCGATAAAAACTGAAATTAATATGAAGATAGTGCATAAACTAAATTACTTAGCCTTGGAACCATTTGCAATATATTCGGTATGATCCCACAGAATTATACAGACTACTTGTTCCAAAGACATACATAAACTAAGTTCCTTAATAACTGGACCCTAGACATGACATTATATAACATCCCACAAAAGGGCAGACTACTTTCAAGGTCACAGAGCAACTAGAACTTGAAGACTGCAGAGGCCATATGTACCTCCTAACTGGTCGGTGCTGATTGACATCAAATGGCAGGACCTAAACTAATTGACAGAATCCCAGAAAACTTTCTCATAACCAACAGTGACGTAGCGAGCACATATGGTCTGAGCACATATGCGAAACAATGCAACATTCTGGGTCTGGAAAATTTTCTCAAGAGCCCTCACATTAGTCATGAAATGATTCTCATTGTCATTTGTGGCAGACCAAGCTGGGATATAGGAGATTGGGGGCCTTCCTGAATACCAAGTATGTCACGTTGTCATGGGTCATAAGAACCTAGTCCCTAACAAAGGCAAAGGGGATGCCCCTGCAACATAATGAATAAAGTAGAATTAGCTGACAAAGAATTAAGGATATGAAAAAGAAAAAAAGAAAAATGATGACAGATAATTAGATATATACTGAGCACTAAAAAAGCAACAACACATGAGCACAATGTATCAGAAAAAGAGTATTCTACAAGAGTTATTATCTAGTTTTAGTCTCAAGGAATCAACTCCCAAGTCTGAAATGCATAAGAAACACATACAAAAAGAAAGTCAAGGTCAATAAGGCATTTCTAAATTCCATAATCCATATACATGGTAAGGGCCAAAGAGTAGTTATCAAGAACAGTTAGAAATAGGTCAAATAAAAGCCCAAAATAGTCAGTCATAGGAAAAACAAATTAGTCCAACATAGAAGCATTTCACACTTACAAAATATACCAAGCTACAGTAAACCTCGCACTGCAAAAATAACAGATAAGCAAGTGCAACTGAATTTATAATGAAAATTTTGAATGGCTAGCAAAGATAAATTTATACCAAGTGATCTGAAAACATAAATGAAGGAAAAGAAAAGAGTACCCTGTAGAGGCTTAACGGATAAGGAAGAGTTCTATCCATAGGTGGTGCATATAATCCATAGATAGATCACTACAAAGCAACTGTGTGAGAGATTAAGACCAGAAAATAGGATAAACCTAGACATAGAGGTCAAGACAAAGAAAATACTTTAATAAAGCTACCACGGTAAAAGAGAAACATAAGAAGATGGACAAATCTTTCTATGTTGGGTAATAACTAATAACACAATTTTAGAGGGCCCTAACTAAACCATGAAAATGCTAACAATCTGATAAAGACATAGATTTCACATGAGAAAATGCATACATATAGACCACTAGAAGGGATTGTGTGAGATTCAAACCACTAGAAATGTAATATTCAGGCCAATAAAATAAACCATGAAAATGCAAACATTCTGAAAAAGAAATATACCAATTTCAATGAAAACAGAAATGCATACATAGATACAACTAAAAAGCAACTTTCTGATAGATTCAGACAAAAAAAGAGCAATAGTTCCGACACAGAACTACAAATTATTTCTATGTTCAGTAATATGATAATTTTTTGGGGGGCTTGAATAAACCCTGAAAATGCAAAAAAAATCTGAAAATTGCAACTAAAAAGCAATTGCCTGAGAGATTCAGACAAAAAAAGAGCAATAGTTCACACACAGAACTACAAATTATTTCTATGTTCAGTAATATGACAATTTTTTGGGGGGCCTAAATAAACACTAAAAATGCAAAAAATCTGAAAATTGCAACTAAAAAGCAATTGCCTGAGAGATTCAGACAAAAAAAGGAGCAATAGTTCAGACATATGTTCAGTAATATGACAAATTTTTTGGGGGCCTGAATAAACCCTGAAAATTGCAACTAGAAATCAACTGTGTGAATTCAGACCAAAAAAGAGCAACAACTCAGACATAGAGCTACAAATGGTTTCTATGTTCAATAATACAACAACTTTTTTGAGGCCTATATAAACAACTAAACAACAAGAAGCAAAGGATCAGAAAAAGTTTATCACAACTACAGTATAAAAATGTTGATCAATTTCAAATTCCTGTAAATCGAATCATAAAACTCCTCAGTTACATAACGACAACACTAAACTTACAATCGGATTGTAACTGTCACTCCAATCCTAATTGACTGTGAGTGAAACTATATGTCATCTTTAAGAGAAAAAAAAGGATCTGTCTATCCAATACTTGGGTGTTTATGGGTCATGTGGCGCCCGGGCATTTTTTTTGTCATCTGGCACCCGAGTAACACACCAGTCAAAGATTCGGGTATTCTAACAGGCCCGGGCACCCGAATTTGTCACCACTAGATTAAAATCGTACGGATATGCACCATAGCAAATAAAAAAGGTCAAAGCCAAAGGAAAAACATTACATATACTAAGAACTAACAGAAAGCAAAAATCACATAAAAAAGTCTGCTACATTTTCACATATGACGAACATCATAAACGTATCTGTGCAACATGCAAGTTTGTGAGGCAATGGGAAGCAAGATGTAAAACAAAGCTGCGTTGATGATGGAAATTGCAGGGGATCAAATATTCACACCTGACCATTATGAAACAAACAAAGAAGGGAGGGAAAATAAATTAGTGCTCACAATTCACATAGCTAGGTGAAAAAAAGTTGTCTCAAGAATGAAAATCCATTTGGTGCTGAACATAATGAGGTAGAGAAATGCATTTAATATAGGATATAGAGACTACCAAAATATAATACCTGGGAGCTAACAAAATATATCCCCAAGCTCAGGTACATCCTTCTTCCCTGCATCTAACAGAATAGATGAAGCATGACCCATATTTTTCTGTCGCTGACAAAAATTATACTTAGAATGACAGTATATAACTTTATAAATGACAGTGCCTAATCCCATGTAATTTGAGTATGCTCCCAATGTAAGAGAACGATTGACATTGAACTTTTGCCGGATTCCTTAGCCATGACAGTACAAAATTTTGGAGGTAGTAAAACACCAGCTAGATTTCTCATAACTAGAATTCACCAACAACACAGGGCGCTGTAGTGGCAAAACTTCTCAAATTTATGATAATGATGCTCAGATAAAAAAAAAGATAAACCACATTAGTACTAATTACCCTAACAATGTTGAGATCCAAACATAAGGTGAAGTTTTAGTACTAACAAATGCATAAGTTTGACACTGGATTACAAAGAAAACCAAACCTGATCAGAAGCTAACAAACAAAGTTCCATAGGTTCCTGTACTGCAAAAGTCTGACACCAAATAGATTTATCATATAGTATTTGCTTAGTGGCTGAAGACCTGAAACAAAAAAAAGAGATTGCTTAGTGGTTGCAGACCTGAAAATTTTTTTGGATGCCAAGCCTGTTCGACAGTACAGAACGGGCATAGAGAAAGTTGAGTTGATGATATAGATTGTAAAGGGTTCAAGCATTACTAGTGGGGGCAAAACAATGGTCCTAAAAGAAAAAAAATAGATATAGATTGTATACAAAGAATAAAATGACTTATTACAACATATAACAACATGAGATAGTGAAGAGTAAAAATCAAAGAGGTACACTCAACATAAGAGAATTAAATATTTGATAGAGCACATGATAAAGTATGGAGCAGAATAAAAAAGAATAAGTATTTTACCCTGAAAAAGAAAAAAAGAGACAGAAAGGGGTGTGAACCCTTGGTCCTGGTCCCGGTCCTAACTCCTAAGAAGAGACAGAAACGGATGTGACACAAGCAACTAAAGGGAAAAATAAATAAAATAAATGGTAAATATTTGAAAACCATGCACATGCAAACTGAAGATCAGATAGCAATCCGAACATCAATTTGTTTGTAAAATAATAATTATATGGGTGATGTGGCAAATGGCCTCTAGTCCAGTTGGTTAGAGTGCACCGGCGGCACTCCTCAGGTCTTGGGTTCGACTCCCCAATTTCAGGCTAAGGTTAAAAAAAATCCCCTCGTCCGTCCCATATCCAAAGCACTGGGGGTGGGGGGGCACCGGCCCAATTCTCACTTGGGCGATGGAAAGCCACCATGCAAGGGTGGGGCAGGGGATTTCTCGGCCTGGTGAGAAGGTCTTCTTCTTATTGGAATGCTGTGGGGGCAGTCTTAACCCCTTCAGGTGGGGCAGGGGTTCGGGGGTTTTTTCGGCCTGGTGAGAAGGTCTTCTTCTTATTGGAATGCTGTGGGGGCAGTCTTAACCCCTTCAGGTCGAGTTTTTATGTGGCAAAACCATGCATAAGCAATTTGAACAAGGAGAGAAGGTCACATTGCAGAATCATAGCCAAAACATTCAAAAAATTTCTGTTGTCCGTAAAATAACAAAAATTGTTGGGGATGTGAGTAAACCCCGCATATGCAAAGTTATAAAGATCATATTGGAATATCAAATGCAAATAGTCAAATATTTTCTATGGTCAGTAAAATAACAAATGTTCAGGGGATGTGGCTAAACCCTCCATATGCAAACTTAACAAGATGCAAATATCAGATTGCAAGAGGCCATATGTACCTCCTAAGAAGAAACTTTGTAGAACACAACAGAGTCATGGTAAAATTCACAATTCATCCTATTATCCAACATTGTCAGCATATTACGGTTCCATTAATAAGCACACATCAAACAGATCAACATAGTAGCATTAACAAAAAAAAAAATTAATGTACCACCTAGCAGAGAGCAGAAAACTACACTCAAACCAGCCTTGCCTAACAAATTTATCTTCATAAAATGCAACAAACAGAAAAAAAAAACACACTCAAACTAGCCTTGCTTGGCATCAGATCAAAATGCTTTTAAACAAAATGACGCAAAAACTAACCTATCAGATCTCAAACTTGCTAACCCTGAACCTCAGCTAATTGCTTGTACAAATATCATATCACAAGCGATCAAATCAAAGCTGAGCGCACACACCCAAATCCACATAGCGAAAACTAACGCCATGATCAAATCAAACCTAACTAACAAGCAACTCTATAACCACAATGTCCTGTACAGGCTTACTGTTTTGAAATGGGGATATCAAACCCTAGAGGACGAAGACGAAATATACCAATCAGTATGGAACCAAAATTAATCGCAGATAGATCAATCAAAAGACCAAATCGAACAGAAGTACAAATAGAGATATGAACTGAATAATCACCTTCACCTTTGGTGCTCGATGGAGAAGAAAGAGCCCGGGGAAGTGTGGCCATCGAGGGAAGGGAGCTCGTGGCAGCGACGGCCGGAGGGGAGCTCGGTGCCCGTCGTCAAGGAGGGGCAGCCATAGAGGAGGAGGAGCGGCGGCGGCAGACGCCTTGGGGAGGCGCAGCGGCGACGGTTGGAGTGGAGATGCAACGGTCATGGGAGGGAGGTGCGAGGACGGGAGGAGAAATGACGATGGGCTCGGCTTGACGAGATCGTCGGCACCGAGAATCTGAGATGGTTCGCTTCGAGTCCATACAAATGAGTTCACATATCAGCAAATCCAAAAAAACATAAAGGAACGGAGGCCTGGGCAGATCGGAGGGGCACCAGCAGAACAAAGTTGATCAGGCGGCTGAAAAATCGGGTGACGACGGCCTCTGTAATGCACGGGTGATGTATAGATTTTTCCAATCTAATCATTCCGCTGTCAATTGTTCTACACTTCCATTCCATCGCGTTCAAAACGTGCAAGATCTGGCAGGTTTTTCTCCGGTTTGCCTGCCATGGAGATGGAGGTGCCGTGCCTTCTCATGCCTGATGCCTGCGCAATGCTGGCAACGCGGCATATTCCCCCTCCCTCCAGCGGAGTCCTCCTCATATCTCTGCCCACAAAAAACCCATGCATTGCCGTCACCGGCTATTCTTGGCCATACGGCGTCCCGCACCCAACACAAACCAGGGGAGAAAAACCAAAGACGAAGAGGGGAGGAACAAGAAACCGGCGAATCCCTGACGCGCCCCCCGCTGGATCAACGCCAATTCTCCCGGTGTTCAGCTCCCATCCCCCCCTGCCCTGTTCGTTTTGCCAGCCGATTCGATCAGGGCAGCGAGCCGGACAAGAATTTTTTTATTTATTTAATCGTCGGGGGTGCGTGTGGTGATGGCGGGTCACCTCGTTCTTCTTCTCTTCCACGAGTTTAGGAGGTAGGGGAGGAGGACGAAGATAGATGGAGAGAGAGGCGATGGAGAGCAACAATCTCCTGCATTTTCTTGATACCCCAAGCGCGCATTACAGGAGGTGTGCATTTTCCCCTCTTCTGATCTGTAATTTGGTTCGTGCCATCTCGTTTCTGTGGTATGCGTGTTTCCAAGGGAATTGCAATTTGATGTTTTGCCTCTCTTTCTCTTGAAGGACATGCGATGGATTTGAAGCCGAACGTGATGGAGATGATCAGTCCGATGCATCAGGTCTGTCTTCTCTGTGATCCCTTCCTTTCCATCACATTCATGAATGTTCTGGGTAACTGTCAAGAACGTTTTTGATCAAAAAAAAAAAAACTGTCAAGAACGTTTCAATGTTGATAGTTTGTGGAAATGGTATGGATTCAGGTTACAATGATTGACTCATCGTGACTTTGTGAAATTTGCTGTTACATTTTGCTGGATGATACAGTGTTTCATGAGCCTTGCCATCTGCAGAATTCTATGTTTTTCCCATCAATTTCAATGTTTCTCTTGCATGCACCATGCCTCTGATGATTCATGTCATGCCAGTGCCATTCAATTTCTGAAACTAAAAGCTGCCAGTGCCATTCAATTTCTGAAACTAAAAGTGTTATGCCAGAAATTAAACTAAATAATCTTATGTGATAAATGATTGTTAATTGGATGGAGTACAGTTTTCTTTGTTGTTTACCTGGNTTTTTGGATGCCAAGCCTGTTCGACAGTACAGAACGAGCATAGAGAAAGCTGAGTTAATGATATAGATTGTAAAGGGTTCAAGCATTACTAGTGGGGGCAAAACAATGGTCCTAAAAGAAAAAAAATAGATATAGATTGTATACAAAGAATAAAATGACTGATTACAACGTATAACAACATGAGATGGTGAAGAGTAAAAATCAAGGAGGTACGCTCAACATAAGAGAATTAAATATTTGACAGAGCACATGATAAAGTATGAAGCAGAATAAAAAAGAATAAGTATTTTATCCTAAAAGGAAAAAAAAAAGAGACAGAAAGGGATGTGAACCCTTGGTGAATAAATGGTAAATATTTATCCTAAAAGGAAAAAAAAAAGAGACAGAAAGGGATGTGAACCCTTGGTGAATAAATGGTAAATATTTGAAAACCATGCACATGCAAACTGAAGATCAGATAGCAATCTGAATATCAATTTGTTTGTAAAATAATAATTATATGGGTGATGTGGCAAATGGCCTCTAGTCCAGTTGGTTAGAGTGCACCGGCAGCACTCCTCATATCCTGGGTTCGACTCCCCGTGGGAGTGAATTTCAGGCTAAGGTTAAAAAAAATCCCCTCGTCCGTCCCATATCCAAAGCACTGGGGGTGGGGGGGCACCGGCCCAATTCTCACTTGGGCGATGGAAAGCCACTGTGTAAGGGTGGGGCAGGGGATTTCTCGGCCTGGTGAGAAGGTCTTCTTCTTATTGGAATGCTGTGGGGGCAGTCTTAACCCCTTCAGGTGGGGCAGGGGTTCGGGGGTTTTTTCGGCCTGGTGAGAAGGTCTTCTTCTTATTGGAATGCTGTGGGGGCAGTCTTAACCCCTTCAGGTCGAGTTTTTATGTGGCAAAACCATGCATAAGCAATTTGAACAAGGAGAGAAGGTCACATTGCAGAATCATAGCCAAAACATTCAAAAAATTTCTGTTGTCCGTAAAATAACAAAAATTGTTGGGGATGTGAGTAAACCCCGCATATGCAAAGTTATAAAGATCATATTGGAATATCAAATGCAAATAGTCAAATATTTTCTATGGTCAGTAAAATAACAAATGTTCAGGGGATGTGGCTAAACCCTCCATATGCAAACTTAACAAGATGCAAATATCAGATTGCAAGAGGCCATATGTACCTCCTAAGAAGAAACTTTGTAGAACACAACAGAGTCATGGTAAAATTCACAATTCATCCTATTATCCAACATTGTCAGCATATTACGGTTCCATTAATAAGCACACATCAAACAGATCAACATAGTAGCATTAACAAAAAAAAATTAATGTACCACCTAGCAGAGAGCAGAAAACTACACTCAAACCAGCCTTGCCTAACAAATTTATCTTCATAAAATGCAACAAACAGAAAAAAAAACACACTCAAACTAGCCTTGCTTGGCATCAGATCAAAATGCTTTTAAACAAAATGACGCAAAAACTAACCTATCAGATCTCAAACTTGCTAACCCTGAACCTCAGCTAATTGCTTGTACAAATATCATATCACAAGCGATCAAATCAAAGCTGAGCGCACACACCCAAATCCACATAGCGAAAACTAACGCCATGATCAAATCAAACCTAACTAACAAGCAACTCTATAACCACAATGTCCTGTACAGGCTTACTGTTTTGAAATGGGGATATCAAACCCTAGAGGACGAAGACGAAATATACCAATCAGTATGGAACCAAAATTAATCGCAGATAGATCAATCAAAAGACCAAATCGAACAGAAGTACAAATAGAGATATGAACTGAATAATCACCTTCACCTTTGGTGCTCGATGGAGAAGAAAGAGCCCGGGGAAGTGTGGCCATCGAGGGAAGGGAGCTCGTGGCAGCGACGGCCGGAGGGGAGCTCGGTGCCCGTCGTCAAGGAGGGGCAGCCATAGAGGAGGAGGAGCGGCGGCGGCAGACGCCTTGGGGAGGCGCAGCGGCGACGGTTGGAGTGGAGATGCAACGGTCATGGGAGGGAGGTGCGAGGACGGGAGGAGAAATGACGATGGGCTCGGCTTGACGAGATCGTCGGCACCGAGAATCTGAGATGGTTCGCTTCGAGTCCAAATGAGTTCACATATCAGCAAATCCAAAAAAACATAAAGGAACGGAGGCCTGGGCAGATCGGAGGGGCACCAGCAGAACAAAGTTGATCAGGCGGCTGAAAAATCGGGTGACGACGGCCTCTGTAATGCACGGGTGATGTATAGATTTTTCCAATCTAATCATTCCGCTGTCAATTGTTCTACACTTCCATTCCATCGCGTTCAAAACGTGCAAGATCTGGCAGGTTTTTCTCCGGTTTGCCTGCCATGGAGATGGAGGTGCCGTGCCTTCTCATGCCTGATGCCTGCGCAATGCTGGCAACGCGGCATATTCCCCCTCCCTCCAGCGGAGTCCTCCTCATATCTCTGCCCACAAAAAACCCATGCATTGCCGTCACCGGCTATTCTTGGCCATACGGCGTCCCGCACCCAACACAAACCAGGGGAGAAAAACCAAAGACGAAGAGGGGAGGAACAAGAAACCGGCGAATCCCTGACGCGCCCCCCGCTGGATCAACGCCAATTCTCCCGGTGTTCAGCTCCCATCCCCCCCTGCCCTGTTCGTTTTGCCAGCCGATTCGATCAGGGCAGCGAGCCGGACAAGAATTTTTTTATTTATTTAATCGTCGGGGGTGCGTGTGGTGATGGCGGGTCACCTCGTTCTTCTTCTCTTCCACGAGTTTAGGAGGTAGGGGAGGAGGACGAAGATAGATGGAGAGAGAGGCGATGGAGAGCAACAATCTCCTGCATTTTCTTGATACCCCAAGCGCGCATTACAGGAGGTGTGCATTTTCCCCTCTTCTGATCTGTAATTTGGTTCGTGCCATCTCGTTTCTGTGGTATGCGTGTTTCCAAGGGAATTGCAATTTGATGTTTTGCCTCTCTTTCTCTTGAAGGACATGCGATGGATTTGAAGCCGAACGTGATGGAGATGATCAGTCCGATGCATCAGGTCTGTCTTCTCTGTGATCCCTTCCTTTCCATCACATTCATGAATGTTCTGGGTAACTGTCAAGAACGTTTTTGATCAAAAAAAAAAAAACTGTCAAGAACGTTTCAATGTTGATAGTTTGTGGAAATGGTATGGATTCAGGTTACAATGATTGACTCATCGTGACTTTGTGAAATTTGCTGTTACATTTTGCTGGATGATACAGTGTTTCATGAGCCTTGCCATCTGCAGAATTCTATGTTTTTCCCATCAATTTCAATGTTTCTCTTGCATGCACCATGCCTCTGATGATTCATGTCATGCCAGTGCCATTCAATTTCTGAAACTAAAAGCTGCCAGTGCCATTCAATTTCTGAAACTAAAAGTGTTATGCCAGAAATTAAACTAAATAATCTTATGTGATAAATGATTGTTAATTGGATGGAGTACAGTTTTCTTTGTTGTTTACCTGGCAATGCCTGATTCATGTGTTCCCACTGCAAATGGCTACTGACTCCAAATGATTACTTGTGATCATTTTCGGATACAGATCCAGCTAATGCAAGGGAAATGCTGGAGTATCTGTTGAACCAACCAGCAAACAAATTCTGTGCAGACTGTGGCATTGCTGATCCAAAATGGGCGTAAGTCTCTGAAAAGCAACATACATCCTGAACATTCAATTTTTCTTGTGCTTTCAAGAGATTGCTAGAGTTGCCTTATTTTCTAGCTGGTGTATTTTACTCTGTTGCTTCTTGCATTAACTTCACATTGTCTTCACTCTTCAGCCAGCTTCATGAACCCTAGAGGGTCTAACATTGTTTTATATACATTTAGTACATAATGTTTGATCTTATTGTTTTCTCAGGCAGGTGTTTTTCCTGACCAATAATATTGCATTGGTTATTATCCAAAACGGGTGCAAGTGCCATTTAACTGCTTTTGCACTTGCAGGGCCTTGCCTTTCGGGGCATTCATTTGTATTAAGTGCTCCGGAACTCATAGAAGTCTTGGCGTCCACATATCAAAGGTGAACGATGGACTTTCCTCGTACTTTTTTAGTTCCTTTTGTTCTGCCAGTTGTCCATTTTCAGTTCTACCACAGATCGGCTTATTCTAAATTTCCGTTTTATGGTTGGAGCTATTCTAGAAAGCAAGGCTTCAAAAATTTGATTTCTCTTATAGCCTCCATGACCAATAGATGAGCATTGCAGACACTCATTATTTTTCGTATCAAAAGCAAGAGGCATGACTCTATCAATTACTTGTGCAGTGATTAATGGCTAATCTGAAATAGTAATGCTACTCTATTTTTACTGTTACAGACCTTATGCTGAACTAACCATCTACTCGTTTTGATTTGAGTATAGGTGATTTCAGTGAATCTGGATGAGTGGACAGATGAAGAAGTCAACTGTTTAGCTGAATCAGGTGGAAATTCTGTTGTTAACACAAGATATGAGGCCTTTTTACCCGAAAACAAAAAGCTAAAACAAGATTGTTCAACTGAGGAGCGCAATGATTTCATTAGGTACACATTGAGTTAGTTGATTACCAGTAGTTGTCCTAACTCTTATCTAATGATATTTTGTTTTGCCTCCCCTGTCTATATGTATGCAGGAAAAAATACCAGTTTCAACAGTTTGTGTGTGATCCCCAATTTTCATGCCCTTTACCACTTAATAAAAGGCATGCACCAGATAAACACCAGCAGCACAATAGCAACAAACATGGTTTTGGACATGCTTTCAGGAATAGCTGGAGGAAAAAGGATTCAGATAACAAAGGACTAAAGAAAATGGTGCGATGAACTAAATGATGCTAAAATTTTCTATTGTATATGGCACTTGATATGTTAATTTTACATTAATGGTGTTTTTTTTCTGTTTCAGTCGGATGTGGGGATGATAGAATTTGTTGGATTAATCAAGGTCAATATCGTAAAAGGCACAGATTTAGCTGTTCGTGATGTGATGTCGAGTGATCCATATGTCATGATTAATCTAGGGCACCAGGTAAGCACAATTTCATTGGCAGATATAGCAGCTTAGTTTTGCAAAAATGCTTGTTCTCCTTTCCAATTCCTTCAAACTTCCAGCTAACACGTTCATACTTTTCAGTCCATGAAAACAAAGGTGATAAAGAACACCCTGAATCCTATCTGGAACGAAAGACTAATGCTTTCGATCCCTGACCCAATTCCGCCACTTAAACTGGTATGTATTCATTTGTATCGACTTTTGACAGGTTGTAATTAATCCCCGGAGCATTTCTCTCATTTCTCTGTCTAGTGACTCACTTTTCCCAGTAAATTAACTTCAGAGGAAATGTTCTGCTCAAACTCTGCACTGATCAACGTTCTGTTTTTCCCCCACCTCTAACAGCAAGTATTTGACAAGGACACATTCAGCTCTGACGACCGGATGGGGGAGGCCGAGGTGGACATCCGGCCACTGATCGCGGCAACGAAGGAGCACGAGAACTCGACCATCACCGAATTGACGGAGCTCTACAGATGGTCGGCCAGCGAAGACAGCAACGGTGTGCTTGCCAAGGACAGCGTGATCTCCATTGGCAATGGCAAGGTGAAGCAGGAGATCACGCTGAAGCTCCAGAACGTGGAGCGCGGGGAGGTTGAGATCGAGATCGAGTGCGTGCCACT
The DNA here is from genome assembly GCA_004135705.1 of Alloteropsis semialata. Lineage (NCBI taxonomy): Eukaryota > Viridiplantae > Streptophyta > Magnoliopsida > Poales > Poaceae > Alloteropsis > Alloteropsis semialata. The sequence continues at coordinate 53,710,805 of CM014272.1, forward strand.
CAGCCAGTAGCAGCTTCATCATGTCGCAGGCATGGAAGCAAAAAGAAGTGTGTTTGCTCCGTGCCTCTATTGTAGTGTACATGTGTGAGATATATTGTATGGTAGATAGGCAGAGGGAAGTCATCTATACAACTCTGATTTTAGGCTTCATGCATGGTTGGTTTGGATTGGTTCTTTTCAGGCATATATTTGAACTGTTTTCAGTAAATCTCCAGATCCCAGTGGTAGCTGGTACCAGGAGGGTGAAAAGAGCTATCTTTTGCTCATACCCAAAAGTGGCTTGGAAAATGATACAATGGAGAAGACAAGGGTGAAATACGAGGTGGTACAAAGCAGAGGGCATTCTAAATAAAATCTCGCATGTCAGGGATCATGGGGAACTGGGACAAGGATTATCGAGATTCTTTTTGTAGTTTGATTCCTATAGGATTTTTCCTAAAGCTACTTATGGTTGCATGGAAAATTGCTTACATTCCTCTACCGTTGGAGAATTTTAGAAATTTTCGGAACCGGTAAAACACGGAACTAACGTGTCTCATCTCGTCAATCTCAACCGTTCCCATGATTTATTAATCCTACTGATTGGTCAGTTCTCCTATGCAGTATAATGTGATTGGTGAGAGAAAGGAATTGTTCAGATTGACAAGTTCTCCTATGTAGTAAACTCTTTTCTCTATCAATGAAATAGGCGCAATCTCATGCCCATTCGTTCAAAGAAAGATCGACAAGTTGAGATACAAAATTTTATTCCGTATATCGTTGATTTTGAAGGTGAGTGAAAAAAGTTCAAAAAGTGACATCTTAAAGGATATAAACATGGTCCTCTATTGCAACAAGGCCAACAGTCTTTGACCATTTTTTACCTTTGAACTATTGACCTTGGAACTTAATGCTGGAGGAATTTGACAGTTGTTGTACAACAGTTTAGACAGTTGTTGTCTGTTTTACACATACAGACAACTAAATAGACAAATTTACAATGGGTTGTCTGTTTTATTGTCTGTATGATATTTAATGTCTCCTCTGGTTGATGTTGTTTTATATGGGAGCACGAGCCAGAGCAGTAGACGAGATAGTAGACAACAGCTCACTCTTTCCTCATTTAATGATGGCCACGTCATCTCATTTTGCTGATATAGTCTCAAATAGACAGCTGCTGTCTAACCGTTGTACATGTCCTTATTTGCCACAGCATCAAAAAGAAAAAAAAAAGATGATCAGTAATTCCCAAAATCCACATCCATTTCCTGTGCCCACTTGCTGATTGACAAGTCGGATTGAGGTGGCCACCTACAACAAGGAGACTGTCCAATCCAGCAGTGACAGCTCAGACCACCAAACCCCCCTCACACAACTCATCTAGCCCTAGCATCATTGCTGCAAACCTTTCTACTCATGCATATTCCCAATTAACAATCAAAGTGATAGATTCCTGGAAATACTTTAATTCTTCCTCCAGCCGATAGCGACATCAAACAAAACGCCCTAATAGTGGCCAGGGAGTTGTAGGCTGAGCGCACTAAGCAGCCGTGCGAATCAGGCTGTTGCAATCACAGCCGAGGGCACAATGTGATCTGCTGCTGCGTCTTTGTTTTCCAGAACCGACGGCAAAGGAAAAGGGTCAATTCATGGATAGGATAAATTTTATAACTTATCTAAAAAAAAGATCAATGGATACAGACATGGGGTCGGTTGATGTGCAAGGATTGACTTGTAACATTCAGATTATTTATCGACCATAAGCTATGTAAAAGGGTTGGCTAGGGTTCTGGAACGTTTGAAAGAGCTAGCTGAGTAGTGAGTTACACATGAGCGATGCTACCTGTAGCGCTCGGTGTTTGCCTCTGAAAGCTCCTTTGGTAGGGCTGCCACTCACCAGCCTGCAACATCAGTTAGTGGGGGTGTAGGATGATTCGCCAGCATCCGTGCTGACCTTGCCTCTATGTATGAACAGACGTTTCTTCGGCTATCTGAAAGGTTGTGCATCCATGACTTGTGTGCACATTATGCCATGCATATCGCTGGGATGTATATGCACGTATCAGTTTATGTGCTGCAATTTGTGAGGCTGTGAGTGTCTTGCTCTCGGAAAGATGCGGTTCTTATTGGCACAGGCATGTTTGGATCCAAGGGGCTAAAAATTAGCACCATTTTTAGGTGCCAATTACATAAACTAAATATAGACATGATTTATGTAATTATTTTTAAAATTAGCCATATTTAGTTTATCTAATTGGCACCTAAACAAGTTGCTAATTTTTAGCAATTGGGCTCCAAACATGCCCGTAGTATGAAGTAGCGGCTAATGAAAGTTGAAAGGTTAGAAATGAAAGTGGTTAATTACGGTGTACTCATTATTACTGCGAACCCAGAAGCATCGCATATTAGAGACTAGAGCTTCCAATTCTTAAGCAATATTGTTAAAAAAAATCTTAAGCAATATAACATTTTTAATGATTTAAGAAACTTAGTGTTTTAGGCAAAAATTTTCATGTATTATATTGTTGACATAAGTCATACACTAGTAAAAAATGATTTATGGCGACTGGCGGTTGGTATTGGCACCCGCCAGTACAAATGCACTCTATTTGTGATGGCGGGCCACATAAGCGTCCGCCGGCACTGATTGATTTGTGCTGGCAGGCCACGTAAGCGGCGGCCCCCAGCACAAATGCACTCTATTTGTGTTGGCTGACCACATAAGCGTCCGCCAGCACAAATCATTTTCTTTTTTATCTGAGAAAATTTATTTAATCTATAATTAAAATAGAAAATCATGTCAAAAAATGTAAAACTTTCACACAACATGTTGTATTTTGTATATTTCATGACAAAATTCATTTTGGGTATGTCAGAATACAAATGTAATTTTGTGTGTGACAAAACTCAAAATTTGAACTTAGTAATATGAAATAGTGTTAAAGATGCCCCAATGTCAACTCTTGTGAAATGATCTATAATTTTTATGACAAGGCTATGGACCTATGAAATGACTTCATACCAAATTTTTGATTTTTCTGACAATGTTTAGATTTTATTACTATTTAATGTTGATAGTTATAAATGGAAATATGTATTTTCCTAGAAGTATATTTGAACTTCCATTCAATTTCCATGAAAATGAGTTAGATAGGTACTCATCTACACAAACATAAGTTTTTCATATTTTCTACAACAATTTTTTGATACATAAAGTTCAAATAATGAAAATATGGTTTTTAAAAAAGAAAAATATTTTTGCTCGTGGTCGTCTTAAGATCTAAAACTTTGTAGTTGATAACTTATTGTATTTGGGATTTTTTTAGATTGCCAAAATATATTCTAAGATTAAAACAAGTGATGTCAATAAAATAACATCTCGAGAGATGGTTAGGAGGGCGACACACGAAGCAAGAGTCAAGAGTTCGAACCTTGCACGCTTAAGGTTCGCGAAAAATAATGGAATTGTGGTAGATGACGGGCGGGCATGTGTATTTCCCTCCTGAAATGGTAAAATATTTTTTTGTTTTATTTTTACATTTTAAAAAATTGAAATGATTGGAATTGATTTGAGTTGACCCTTTTTTTTTTGCCAACACACTGAAAATCGAGTGCGCCGACCTACGAACGCTGGCCCAGGAGGGACCCATCAGGGCTGACGCGTCTAGGGTTGTTCTGAGATCGGGAGGCCACTCAGAACGCCGTCAAACACTGTAGAGATGAAGTACGAACAATGAAGGGGATTGGAAAAGTTAGGGTTTGGAAGGGATAAAAAGTAAAGATACTTGTATTTGATCAATTGGATAAAACCTCAATCGGTCGTGGCCCTTTATATATATAGGGTGGGGAGGTTTTGCCCCACAAGAAAATTCTTTTACAAGTCATAATCCACAAGAATCTCCAAATCTACTAGGACTCTGCCAGAAACCGGTACTACCGGTTTCCAAAACTGGTATTACGGGTTTTGTATAGGTGAAGATCTTTTCGAGCCCATAACTCTCTCATCCGAACTCCAAATCGGACTTTCTATATATGCATTTCGATCGTCTCGACGCAAACTACACAATGGTGCAATAAAAATGCTAATTTGGTAATGTTACAAAATTCGGTCCTACCGGTTTGCCCAGATTGCAAACAAAATCTCTATCGTGCCAATTTTGGTCGTCAACATATGCCCTCCTATTTTTTTGTAAAGCTTGCGTAGCAGAAAATATAAAAGCACAAAGGATCATCTCCTCACACACTAATAGTGAGATCCATAGAAACAATTCTTTTAGCACTTATAGGATCATCTCCTCCCACACCACTTAAAGCCATATCAGTCTAGATCAACTCACTATCTAAACATCCTAATTTTTTGAATAAAGTATAAGGCATTAAATTAACAACTGCTCCACTATCAACCAACAACCGAGAAACTGGCCTCCCTTTGATATAAACTTTTATGTATAGAGCTTTCAGATGATTATTATTCTCCTTGGGCTTCTGAAAAATAGCTTCTTGTGGCCCAAAATCAAAATAAGCCATCTCCTCCTCTGAAGGCAAGCGCACCACATTAAGATTAATATTCATATGCTCAGAGGATGACTCATAATTCAAAAATTATTCATTGTCTTTATTCTGGGAATCCGATGACAACTTCTTATCATAATGAATTGAATCAGGAGCAATAACATTGGGAATTAGAGGAACCTGCACTGTGTTAACCAAATCCGCCTCTGCTGTCATGGAAACTGGTTCCACCGGTTCTGAATCCTGTCCAACTGGTTTTGCTACTGAGCAAACACCAAGCTTGATCTTCCACTCCTTCCGAGGAACCATCGGTGTATCCTTTCGCAAGTTCTGATTCTTCTGTTTTTCCAATTCCTTGTCTTTCTTCTTCTGAAATCAGTGTTATCCTAGACGCTAAACGCTAGACAGTCGCTCATCCTTTGTTTAGCATTTAAACGGTTTGTATGATAGACTAAACGGTTTAAACGGTTTGCACTGTAGCTTTAAATATATATAAAAATTCATAAATATATACTATATTTTTTTGGATAATTGCAATTTAAGGTATGCATATAATTCATAATGACACAACATTCTCATATTACACATAATACATATACTCGCTACTCTAACTCCTATTTTTTCTTAAGACATGCTTACAAAACCTATATTAAACCACCAACACCAAATTATCCCACCAAAACATGTTTCTTATTGCCTAAACGATCATTTAAACGTGCTTATGTGTGTAAACATGTTTAACTTCTGTTTAATTTCACTGTTTACATAGTTTTTTGACCAAGTTGACTGTTTACACGCGTTTAGCATTTAATTCAGTGACTAGGTCGTAAACTACACGCATACCCTCTGTTTACGGTTTAAACGCATGTAAACGATAGTTTACACGCGTTTAGGCGAACACTGCCTAAAATTGAAGCCGCTGCAATTTTCTTTTTTGTGTACGAGTTAAACCTAGAGGACACCATCTTGACAAGAAATATTTAGAAGTATCATTATTAATTTTATTGTTCTCACCATGGTCAGCAGCAAATTTTTCCATTACTGACGCCTCAACCTTATTGTCAATTACAATTGGTCTTTTACTGTCGTCCTCTGAAATCACATCGATGCCTCCAACCTGTGTGATGTCATTACCAATAGTTTTTTCTAGGTTGTCATTCATGTTTTGCACCTCCACTTCCTTCTTCTTGACATAATAAATCTATTTTGGAGGAGTTGAATGTTTTCCCTGGGAAAACCGGCATAACCGTTTTGGCAATCCGGATCAACCGGATTTTCTCTGCTGGTCTCGACCTGATTGATGAGGTGACAAATGGTCATGCGTAGAATGCAACATCTCGTCATAAACTGGTTTCTTAGATGCATCCCATCCTGTATAGAAAGGTGAATACAACATTGGATAATATGGCCACCACATCCTATTAAAATCCCATGACGGATACGAAAAATTAGAAGAAGTCAGAGGAATCCATGACCTGTCTTGATGTGAGTTTTGAAGAGGATGCAATGTGACAAAATCAGCCTGCTGCCTGGTAGCTCCCTTCTGAGATGAAGTATGTCTCCCTTGATGCATAGGTGACCATGTTCTCTTTTTTACCAGTTGATCACTAGTAACAACGTTTTGATTCACATACTTGGACAATAGCTCATCATGGATTAATTTCTTCTTTGTATATATCCCCCGATGCTTTGCCAAGTTCAATTTTGAAGTTCCAATCTCGAGACGCCCGATTTAAAGCACTTTGTGATGTTGCTGCTCAAAACCTGTTTTACTGGTTTCAAAAACCGGTTTGTCCTATGTAGCAGGCTCAAACGGTTTTTACAAAGATTTTTGCCCCACGCCCCCCCCCCCCCGAGTTCCAAAGTTCTTGTAGTGACTTTGAAAGTTTCTCTACCATCAGGAGTCTTCTCCGACACCACCTCTCTGATCACTTGCTTGTCTTTCAAATTTTTAGGCTTCTCCTCACCGATGATGACATTTTTCCTCTTGGTTGCTTCAGCTTGATGTGGTCGAACCAATACCTTGGGTTGCTACACATCAACGGTATTAACAGAGAGAGAAACTTTGTCCACTGGAATCTCATGATAAGTCAACCGTTCTTGGTTTATGGTCGATTGCACTTGCTGACAAAAAATATTGCAATCAACAGTAGCATGCAAAAATGAATTATGAAATTTATAATATGCACACCCTTTCAATTCTTCAAGTGAAGGTATATTGTGAGACATCTTGATGTTTCCATATTTTAACAATTCATGAAATATATGTTCACATTTAGAAACATCAAAACTAAATCATATTTATTCTTGCCAATCTTTAGGAATCAGCTTAAGAGATGGACATGTATATACTTTATTTTCTGAAGGCCAGACTAATTCAGCAACATAGACACATTTTCTCTCATCGTCTGAACTATTATGTTTCACATGTAAATTAGACCGATGAGTTTTATAAGCATCTTTGTTGATTTGTAATTCTATGCCTGCTGCCCTTACTAGAGCTTATTTAATCAAATAAAGATCAAAACTTTCAAGTTTTTCTTTAACAATAGATCTTAAGCCATCAAAAGCAATATCAGCAAGATCTTTATCAAAAATTGACACATCACAACAACAGTTTGTTATTTCTTTAATCTCTTAATGTATTCTAAAATAGATGCATTCTCTTGTTGCCTAACCGATGTTAAATCTGTCAATTTTAATTATTGATGCATTGTAGCAACATGTGATACCGACTGAGTAACATGAGGTATATAATTCGAATGAACATAATGCATTGTTTCAGACAGTTCAGGAGATGCCACCAAGAAACTAGTGGTACCGGTTTTAGAAACCGATGGTACCACTTTTGCCGTATTCGGCAGTTGCAGTGGTCTTGGCACCGTTTGCTCTGGAGAAAAGTTTATCGGCATGTCATATTGTGAATCTTTAGGAAATTTCTCTAGTACAGCCGATGAACTAGTTTGAATTTTCTCATGTTGCTCAATATGAGGAATATCAGAAGAAATAGAATTACTAACACAATCCTCTTTTTTTAGTTGATCCAATCTTTTTGATAATCTAGATAAAAGATTCATTCTTTTCCTATGTACAGAATCAAAGGTACCTGCAAGTTGATCAATCAGAGTGAACGGTGAATTGCTTACAGTGGGTATTACCTCAATCTTCCAATTATCAATCTTGAATGCGAGCATCACAAATTATTGTGCTCTTGATAATGTGCCCTAGCGATCCTTCTTCAGCCCCATCATGAATTGTTTCTCGATATACACTTGGGCTGCTTCAAGCTCCTAGCGATCCTCCTCGCCGATTTCTTCAACGGAAGGTATCATGATGTCATCTATATTAGATCCCATCTGGCTAGAGTTAGGTAGACCGGTTAATGCAACCAAGATCCCCAATTTCCTCAGCGGAGTCGCAAAACATGTGTTGACACTTTTTTTTGGCCAACATACTGAAAATCACGCTAGCTCGCGCGGATCCGCAACAGATCGATCACCGCCTCACCAGCAGTGCACCCTACCAAAATCAGTTTGGGAAACTGGTAAAACCAGTTTCATAGGGTTTGCTATGCTGACCTACGAACGCTGGCCCGGGAAGGACCCCGTCAGGGCTGGCGCGTCTAGGGTTGTTCTGAGATCGGTATGCCACTCAGAACGCCGTCAAACGCTGTAGAGACGAACTACGAATAGTAGAAGGGGTTGAAAAGTTAGGGTTTGAAAGGGATAAAAAGTAAAGATACTTATATTTGATCGATTGGATAAAACCTCAATCGGTCGTGGCCCTTTATATTATAGGGTGAGGAGGTCTTGCCCCGCAATGAAATCTTTTTACAAGTTATAATCCACAAGGATCTCCAAATCTACTAGGACTCTGCCAGAAATCGGTACCAGCAGTTTCCAATACCGGTATTACCGGTTTTGTCTAGGTGAAGATCTTTCCAAGCCCATAACTCTCTCATCCGAATTCCAAATCGGACTTTCTATATATGCATTTCGATCGTCTCGACGCAAGCTACGCAATGGTGTAATAAAAATGCTAATTGGACAATGTTACAAAATCCGGTCCTATGGGTTTCTAAAACCAATTTTACCGGTTTGCCCAGATTGCAAGCAAAACCTCTATCGTGCCAATTTTGGTTGTCAACAATTTGTACTGGCGGGCGCTTAAGACACCCGCCAACAAAAATGCCATATGTGCTAGCGGTCAGCACCCGCCAGCACAAATAGCCATATTTCTAGTGGCTCCAAAGTGCTGGCGGGTGTCGAAACCATCAGCACAGATGCATTTTACCCCAGTAAAAATGAATTATGTACTAGTGATAACAACAAAATTTTAATCACATCATGCCTCCAAAACAGAAACGAATAGTTGAATTATTTTATGCATAACTAATTAAGACGCTTATTTGCACATATATAGTTGCTAGCGCTAGTTGTACAGAAGCGCACAAAACTGTCGTACAACAATGCGAACTAGGAACCACACAGTACGTGCCCGATTGCCACGCAGCTGGATAATTCCCCTTTACTACCCGAGATATAGCCCCCCTCTGATATTGGATGAGCGTGAGGTACTGCATCTGTTATACCAGTCAGGACGGCTAGTATTAAAGGTAAATTTCCATAAAAAAATTGAATCCCTGGGCCACTGCTTCAGCTTCTCCCGAAGCTCTAGCTTCGCAAACATCAACATTCAAATCAACATAAAAAGCAATACAGAGTCACAGTCTCACGAATCGACACAGATACGCAACTAAGCATCCCACAAGCTCACAACTCATGATTCACGTATCAAAATAAAGTCAACAAAAAGTTTATAGACTATTTGGGTACGAAATCCCTCATGAGTTGTGTGGCGAAGGACTGGTGCTCTACATGTTCATGTCGTAACTGCCGGCGTCGTGGCGCCCGCCGTGCCGTCGTGAATCAAAGAGATCGAGAGAGCCAGGAAGGAGATAGAAGGATAGAGATGAGAGGATAAGGTTAGGGAGAGGAGGGAGTGAGAAGGGTGGAAGAGAGGCTCGGGAGATTTTTCTTAGTTGTCCGACGTTGGTATCGGTTGGAAATTTCACTCAATATTAATAATAGGTTATAAGTGCGGGTCGAACCACCACTCGGTACTGATGCCTGAAAAGCACGAGTACCGGACGGTGGCTCCTCTGGTTCTAATAGATGAGCATAGTATTGGATGGAGCCAGCGTTTGGTACTAACGTGGCTTCACTCAAGCTAGCCGTTGTGTCTTCACTGCAGAAAACGGCCAGTTTGCCGTGTGCCGTCTACGATATGTATACGGCAAAGCTGGCTTTGCCGTGCGGGCAATGCCGTAGCTTTGCCGTGTGCAATATATCGTGCACATGGAAAAGACTTTGCCGTGTGTTTGCCTGGGCACACGGCAAAATATAGCTACCATGATGGCAGCAGGGGCACGGGACGGTGAAAGCGCAGCGAGACGGCGGGGGACCCCGGCTTTGCCGTGTGCCTCGCGGGCAGCACACGGTAAAGTTTTAAAACTTTGTTGTGTGCCACGCGGGCAGCACACGGCAAAGTGCTGACCATAACATAAAAAATAGTCACTTTGTCATGTGCCATGATCATAGCACACGGCAAAGTGACCATAAAATTTCTATTTTATTGTTTTTCACGTATAAATTGTCCCACTCAAACAAACATCATAGTTATAATACATATATCACCACAAACATCACAGACACTTGATATATCACAACAAAAATTACAAGAACCACAAATTTACATTTAAGTACCACAAGTTTACAAGTGAAGTACGACAAGTTCAGACACTCACAATTACCACAAGTTCACTCGCTCCGCCTTGTTGGCGAAGCACCTGTTTTCCATATTCTCAAGACGATATCGTTTGCTTTCTTTGTGTCATGTCATCTGTTTCGCGGATTCCTCGGTCATGTAAAGACGTTGGATCCTCGATATGAATGGAAGATACCGTAGGATTTTTATGGGGATTTCGAGCTGACTGTTATGACCATCACCAGAGTCTACCTCCAGGTACCTAGATGATTTATATTTAGGACAGTACTTTGCATCCGCATGGTCTTTTCTAAACAAGATGCATCCCTTCGAACAAGCATGTATCTACTTATATGGCATCTTAAGTGTACGAAGGAGTTTCTGTGCCTCATACAGGTTGCGTGGCAGATTGTGACCACCCGGAAGCAGGCTGCCAAAAACTGTCAACATATTATCAAAGCCGTCTCGACTTATGCCAAGCTGAGATTTTAAGGCCATTATGCGTCCGACGGCATCCAGTTGAGAAACATCGGTATGCTCGTGAAATGGTTTCTGTGCCGAAGACAACATGTCATAATAGGCCTTTGCGGTTGCCTCTGGCGGATCCTCCCTAACATGACTAGATCCATGAAAGTCATCTAACATGTCTCCGCACCCGGCATCAGCATCATAATCCTGGATGCGTTGTCTCACGACCTCGTCTCTCGCACGATGGGCTTCACCATGGCAGATCCACCGGGTATAGTTTGGCACAAACCCATAGGTGCAAATGTGTTTACCCATCTGAAACTGTGATTGAAGTATCTTATTTGCACACTTGCTACAGGGACACGGCGCTTTACTCTGTCCTTTGTCAAATGCCTTTTTCAACAAATCTTCGACCTTGTGAATAAATTCATCGGTCCAGTCACGCTTACCCAGCCAGCCCGTGTACATCCACTCACGGTCATCCATCCTTTAGCATATGAGTAGGTGATATAAAAATCAATTGCATCTACACGATGTCTATCATGCTCTAATAGGTGAAGATCAATGTAGCAAATAACGGGCTATGAAGTTTAGCGGTAACCTTCTCTAAAAGCTATAGAAAGCTATAGCGGGCTATAGCGAAAGCTAAATCATGTAGCGGAATGATAAAATAATTAATAATCACATACAAAATATAGGCATAATTGGTGTAACACCAAAAAAATAGACTCTAACACGGCTCTTAAATGCCCAACGGGGCTGTGCTATGCTATCTAGGGTCAACCATACGTTCATTTAGTTGTCAATTCTTTTGACTGCATCTTTGAGGGAACGACACCACTAAAATCTACTCACCACTTGATATTTTAGCGCTGCTAAATCTCGCAAAAGCCTCTTTAGCGGACATTTAGCACCACTAAATCTCATAAAAACCCTTTTATCGGATACAGCAGACAAATGTTGCGTAGCCGTAGATCTCCTAAAAAGCTAATAGCAGACTATAGCGAAGCTATAGCGGGCTATTTCCTACATTGGTGAAGGTAGGTCCTAATCCCAACCGAAGATGTGTAGATGGGGTTAGTTTCCATGTTCTACTCCTATCCGAGACAGAATTTCGGTAGCACCTCTCCGCTGTTCTCCAAATACACGTCCTATCAAGGAGATTATGTATCCGGAGAACAACACGGAGATGATACCGAAATTCTGTCTCGGATAGGAGTAGAGCATGAAAATTAATTCCATCTACATATCCTCTGGCTGTCAAAAAAAAAACATAGACAATTCGAAACGAAACATGGACCACACGTTTCTTCCCACGTCGTCCAAGTCTGATCTGACCTCGCTCTCTCCCCAAACAATGGAGGAGGGCACCACCGAGTCGAGCACTACCGTATCATCAGGTGCACGAGCCTCCCAGCCAGGTCGCATCGGCGCGCACACCGCACACGCCTATAAATTCGGAGCCGCGCGCTCGGCCCACATCATGGACGCACTGGCAGCAGTAGCCCGAGCCATTGGCTTTTGCTGAATAGCTACACTAGCTAGCAGTCAGCAGCCAGCCAAGTGTCCGATCCATCGAGAGAATGGCGGCGAACTCGTCGTCGGCGGTGGCCGTGAAGATGGCGTCGGACGGGCTGTGGCAGGGCGAGAACCCTCTCGACTTCGCGCTGCCGCTGCTCGCCGTGCAGATCGCCGTCATACTCGCGGTGACGCAGGGCCTTGCGCTCGCGCTCAGGCCGCTGCGCCAGCCTAAAGTCGTCGCCGAGATCCTGGTATATATATTTTCGTCTATGCGTAGTGTTACTATTCTGGTCTTCTGGAGACTCTGGAGGAGACAAATGGCTACCACGATTAAAACATAAACCTTGCAACAACGCAACAGCCACAGATATAAACTAATGCAACGGCTGGTTATTATTAATACCTTCGGTTCTGTGTATACGAATGACAAATACGAGGATCACCAAATCTTTAGAAAATCATCTCTAATCATTCACAGATCGAGCGTACACATGTCCCCAACCACATTCGGCATGCATCATCCGCGTGTTTGCTTATATATTGGCGGCAACGCGTATTCGTGTCATCGTGTGCAGGGTGGCATCTTGCTGGGGCCATCGGCCCTGGGCCGGTGGGGCGCCTTCCGCCGCACCATCTTCCCGCCATGGAGCATCCCGGCGCTGGACACCGTGTCGGGCCTCGGCCTGCTGCTCTTCCTCTTCCTGGTCGGCCTCGAGCTGGACTTCCGCGCCGTGCGCCGCGTGGGGCCGCGCAGCGTGGCCGTCGCCGCGGCGGGCATCGTGCCGCCGTTCCTCGCCGCGCCGGGCCTCGCGCCGCTGCTTAGGCTCGCCGTGCCGGCGCTGGCGCCTCACCACCACCACCACCACGCCGCTTTCCTCCCGCTCTGCGTGTTCCTCGGCGCCGCACTCTCCGTGACAGCGCTGCCCGTGCTCGCCTGCATCCTCAAGGAGCTCGGCCTCATCGGCATGCCGTTCGGCGAGACCGCCATGGCCGCGGCCGCGGTGAACGACGTCTTCGCGTGGGCGCTCCTTGCCCTCGCGCTCGCCGTCTCCGGCGGCGGCGGCAGCGGGCCCAGGGGTACTCCGCTCGCGCCGGTCTACATCCTCGCCTCGGGGGCCGCCTTCGTGGCGTTCATGCTGTGCGCGCTCCGCCCGCTCATGGCGCGCCTGGCGCGCCGCGCGGACTCCGACCGCGCCGCAGCGCTAGCCTCCTCGTCCGGCGCCCCGGTGGCATGCGCCCTGCTCGCGGGCGCGGTGACCGACGCCATCGGCGTGCACCCCGTGTTCGGCGCGTTCGTGTTCGGGCTGTCCGTGCCGCGGGAGGGCGGGCTCGCGGAGCGCGCAGGCGAGAAGGTGGCGCCGCTGGTGTCCGGGCTGATGCTGCCGCTCTACTTCGCCACCAGCGGGCTGCACACCGACGTCGATGCCGTCCGTGGCGCGGCCGCGTGGGGCATGGTCGCGCTTGTCGTGGCCGTGGCCTTCCTCGGGAAGTTCGGCGGCACGTTCGCGGTGGCCGTCTTGACAGGCATGGCCAGGCGCGAGGCCGCCGCGCTCGGCGTGGCCATGAGCGCCAAGGGGCTCGTCGAGCTCATCGTGCTCAACATCGGCAAGGAGAGGAAGGTGCTGGATGATACTACATTCGCCATCTTCGTGATCATGGCGCTGACGACGACGGTGCTCGCGACGCCGTTCATGACTGTTCTGTACCGCAGCACGCCGACGGCGACCACACCGGAGAGCGACGGGACCGAGCTCAAGGGCGGCGGCGCCTGCCCGGCTTAGTCAGCTCAAGAGATGGAAGGTTCGGAGTGATCCTCACTCTTGTATTCGTATAGACTAGTATGCTGTGCGTGCCAGCTGGTGATATATATGCAGATTTGCTGATCAGTACTGTTCAGGACTTCAGGGCCAGGGTTGCAGATTGTATAGTCGTGTGGTCGTGTGGAAGTGTCGTACGTGTGTTTGCTATAACCGGAGGAGAGATTAATAAGATCACATGCAGTAGCCACATTCGCCAACATCCTCATTGGGTTCATGTCAAATCTCTCAAGTTTCTAGCTCTCGACAGGAGGAATTCGGACTTCTGGAGATCCATGGAGATTCTTAGCTGACTGTGAATCTGTGATTATTGTCTTTACTAGCATGATGGATCTATTGCGGTTGTTGACAACCAAAATTGGCACAGGCCATGGCGAACCGGTCAGACTGGTTAGCCTGACCGGTCTGACCGGTAAGTTGCGGTGCTGGTGCATTGAAGATCGCAACAATCAGTCCTAGTTCAATGGAAGCGACATGGTCTCTGGAATAACCGACTGTTGCGGTGATAAGGGTTTTGGAGGACCGCAAGAAGTGGTGCGAAGAGCAAAAGGATGACATGGCCTCTAGAATGACCGGATGTTGCGGTGCTCGAAGTTCAGGACGACCGCAACAATTGGTGCGAAGAGCAAGATGAAGGATTGGCGCAAAAAGGCGAAGTCCGACCCTGACCGGTCTGACCGGTGTGGGGGACCGGTCAGACCGGTTTCTCATGTGTAATCCGACTAGGACTCTTAGATTTAGAATTCCAAGATTGTAACGAGTTGTAACTTGGTTTCCTTGCGGGACAAGACCTACCCTCTCTATAAATATAAGGGGATTCGGCCGATGGAAGACACAACAATCGAATCTATCAAATTTACTACTTTTACCTTTATTTTTTCGTATCTCTCAAACCCTAGCTTTTCCAACCTCTACTTGCTGTTCTTTCTGCGTCTCCGCGACGTTTGAAGGCGTTCTAGGTGGCCTGCCGACCCTAGGACACCCCTGCACACGTTCTCCCCAACGGATCCTTCCGGGAGGCGTGTTTAGGGTTCGCTCCCATTCTCTCTGGAGGAACCGGTCTGACCGGTCTGCGCAGGGAGGCTGTGAGCAGCTCGTTTGCGTGCCGCGCGAACTAGCGCTTTCGTGTGTTGGCCTAATTCTGCGTCAACATACTTTTGGCGACTCCGCTGGGGAATTGGAGATCTGGTTCGTACAGCCGATTTATCTAATTCAAGATGGGTTCCAACACCGAGTTCGATCTTGAGAACATCATCGTCGTCACACTACAACAAATATCACTTTTTGTGACAAATATCTCATGACATTAGGTCTATTCGTCGTTATTATGGTTGGTATTATGACATTCTGTATGAGGCAGTATAACTCAGTGACAAAAATGAGGTTTCATCACTAAGACTCACTAGAAATCGTCGTGAACTAGTCCAATGCCAAAATCATAACGAAATTCATTTTGTCATTAAGGCAACACTTAAACGTCAGAAATTTTTTTGAAGCAAAAATATATAAATAAAAATAAAAAATTGCCACCAACGCCTGCTCACGGCCTCCATTGTCAACCACTAAAACAGAAAAACAAAACCGGAAAAATAGTGGCGTAAAGAGGGCCCGAACCTAGGACACCATAGAAGGCAAGCACATGCCTTACCACTACGCTAGCAATGTAGTTGTGGAGGGACTACGAAATTAAGGTTTAAAATTAGACTGGATCAAACTGCAGAACAAAAAAAAAGGGAAAATAAGCAGAAGTGCTCCAATTAAGAATCGAACCAGCGACCTCATGATAAAGGAGGAGGAGGACTACCACTGCACCACATTTTCATTTCTGACAATTGTCGGGCAATTAAATCTTTAAATGTGATATTCTCATTATGTGTCTCCACAACGAAGAACTGGTGGTATGGTTATCTTTCACTTTTTAATTCAAAATTAAAATTTATAACTAGTATTTCTCACTCATAAGAACTCCAAATTTGATTGTTCTTTTTTCTGATTTTTTTTCTATAATCATGCTTTTTTCATTTATGCCATTTGTTTATATGTTAATTGTTGTTTCTGGGAAATCTTTTAAAAAATTATTGAAATTTCTACATGATAACTTATATGTTGTCTATTAGATGTAAAAAATATATATTGGCGTACATAAGGTAATTGTTTTGCCAATTATTTTACAAGGTAATTAGTTAATTAAAATAGTTAAAATTGGCTAAATGGGCAAACAACCTTACCTAGGCCATTTTGTACTGAAGGCCCAATACATCCGGACTGTCCATATCCAATCCGACGTTTCACATGCATCCATGGATGTATAAAATGCCGACGGTCCGTGGAAAACCCTAGTCCCTTGGCCCTTCCCCTCCGCCACCACCCGTCGGCCGCATCTCGGCCTCCACTGCCAGCCGCACCACTGCCAACTCCCACCCTTCGCCGTGCCCCCGTCCGCTTCTCCCGATGATGGATCGGCCTCCCCCTCGCCCGAATCGGCGAGTCCCCATCCTCCAGTCCTCCTCTTTCTGTTTGACCGCCGCCAAACCCTAGATCGCTCGGCAGCGCGGCCATGGAGAGCTGGGCGACCAGGGTCGGGACCAGCGTCGCATCCACCTTCTTCGCCTCCTCGAGCGCTGCTCCTGCATCAACCTCTCCACCGACGATGACGACGACGACGACCGCGACGAGGACGAGGAGGCCAAGGACGGCCCCGCATCCTCTCCTCCGTGCCCCGCCATGACAACAACGACCTCAGCCCCATGCCCGACTCCTTCGCCGCCGGCAAGGGCCAGGACCAGAAGCAAGAGCAACCGCCCCTGCCGCTCGTTTGAATGAACCAATCATTTGCCTCCTCCCCTCCCCTAGTACTACTACTACTAGTAGTTGCAAATCGTAAATCCCTAACATCCCTTGATTCATTTTTTCCCCACATGTGAGTAGCAGTTTCTGGATAGATCGTCTATACTTCTGTGCAGATTTGTCAAAGTAACCGTGCTACAGAACAAGGCTTAGAGTAATGACAGTCCCTTTTTTTGAAACTGAATATTATGTAGCAGAAGAGATTATTGGGAAATATATGTTCTCCTATTCTGCATTCTTCTATTCCTGTGTTGCTCCATTATTGGTAAATAGTCACCTAGCTTACATAACGAACACATGGTTCAGTATTTTGTGTATCCATGTTAGTGTAGTTCTGCATCTATAGAGTAGCTGCCCAAGTCTTTCTGCACAGGCTGATAGGCTGAGTACAATAGAAGAGGTTATCTTCCACATGGTAGTCCATGTCTTTGTTTTTTCCATGTAGAAGATCGCCAAGGGCTCGAGGAGTACCTGAAGAAGAAGGCAGAAGAAGAACGCATCTACTACCTGTCGCACTTTAAGAAGGACCGCAAGGGCGTGGTCACCAAGATCAAGGACGTAGATCCATCTGCTACATCTTCAGCAGCACCTCCTAAGGTACAACCTGATGAAAACGCTCACGAAGTTTTTCTTAAGTACATGGAGGATAAGATGGCTGAGAACAATGTTAAGTTGGTTAATTGGATGCATAACAAGTGTTTAGAATCGGAAGGCAAACAACCTATGGTTGAACAACCTACCGCCGATCCTAGTCTTTTGATTCCCAAAATTCCTATTGTGCCTAATTTTAAAACACTGGCAGCAAAGCCCATAGAACAACCTACATATGGCATGCCGCTGAATTATTTTGAAGGCCAATCTGTTACACCATCCAACCCAATGCTTACTCGGCCTGCTGCGCCTCAGCCGTTTGCAACTTTGCCTAATTCGGTTAATCATGGCAGAATTAACAATGAAATTGTAAATTATACCCCGCAAAACCCAAACTACGGATATTATGTATCCCCATCATTACAAAATTTATTTTCACAAGGCCCGGTACCTTACGAACTTTTCGAAAGGTTCGGCCAACAGATTCAGGGACAGGTGTCGGCCAACCAATCTGGCCAATACCAACCGATCAGACCGGTCACCGTGACCGGTCAGACCAGCCTTGGAGGGCCAGATGCGGCCAAACAGCTCGTGCCGCATCAACTGGTCAGACCGGTCTCCGTAACCGATCAGACCGGTCCTGGGGGACAGACACGGGGAATTTGTTTCCTACTCCCGTGCAAAATACTCAACAGCCAAATTTACAGGATAATTCATTAGAGTATTTAAATAAAATATTTTCTAAGTACAAAGATTTGGCTTTAGCTCTTAAAGAGAATTTGGGAGTAGATGTCAGGGATAAGGCTAGGTTGTACCAAAAGCCTTATGTTCCTATATTTGATTTAGTTCCTTTCCCCACTGGTTTTAGACTTCCTGATTTTGTCAAGTTTAATGGGGAGGATTCTAAGAGCACTTTTGAACACATAAGTCAATACATGGCACAACTAGGCGATTCTGGTTCTAGCGCGGCTTTAAAAGTGCGTTTGTTTTCTTTGTCTCTAACTGGTACTGTTTTCTCATGGTTTGCATCATTGGCTCCTCATTCTATTACTTCATGGGAACAGTTAGAGCAAAAATTTCATGATCACTTCTTTTCAGGCAGCAATGAGCTTAAATTGTCACATCTTACATCAGTTAGGCTATCGCGTGATGAAATCGTTAATGATTATATTAAACGTTTCCGTGAAACTAAAAACCGTTACTTTGGTGTTAATATTGCCGAAATGGATCTTGCTGATTTGGTTTTGAATGATTTACATTCTCTCATTAAGGAGAAATTAGAGGGCTTTGATTTCTTTAATGTGAACCAAGTGCATCAAAGAGCTTTAGTTGCTGAAAGCCGAAGCAAAGATTTAGTTGCTGAAACCCTAAACTCATCGGGCTAATGTGCATAATGTAGAATGTGATTCTAGTAGTTCCAATGAAGAGTCTCATGAGGTGTTGGCTGCTGAATTTGTATGGCCAGCATCTAATAAAGTTTTTACTTGCACATCTCTTAAGCCGACTCATAGGAATCGGCAGGAGGAGATGAAATTTACTTTTGATGTATCTAAGTGCGATAAAATTTTTGATGAATTGCATAAAAATGGATATATCAAATGTTCTTTTACTATTCCGTCACCTGAGGAGTTAAAGTGGCGTGCTTATTGCAAATTTCATAATTCTTTTTCTCATGCGACTAACGGTTGCAATTTCTTTCGTCGGCAGATTCAATCGGCTGTAAATGATGGACGATTGAGTTTGAATGAGATGCAAGTTGATAAGCGCCCATTTCCAGTCAACAACATGGTGGTTAATACCATGGATCTTCAGGATGCCAAGATGTTGGTTCGGCCAGACAATGCCGATGCAGCAGGAGGCAAGAATGTTGTGATTGGAGAACCAATGAGGGTGATGGAACATGACAAAGTGCTTGGGAGAGAAGTAGTGCTTAAGCAGGCTCCTAATGGAAAGAAAATCTTGACTATTACAGTGAAGACTTCTGAAGTTGGGGGACAATCAAGCTCTCAAGTGCGGGATCGAAGGCCGGTTGTCCCTGCCCAGGGCAAACCGGTCGGACCGGTCCGACCCAGAGGCCAGTCCGAACGTTTGTGCCTAAACGTCCCGAAGTTGGCACTTGGAAGACTAACCAGGACAAAGATCAGAGGAAAGTTTTCAAGCCGAAAGCGACCTTTGATCAAGTTATGGCAAAGCATATGCAGAACGCGGCCGTTCAACAAGATCGGCCACTAAAAAAGAGACCAAGATCGCCACCAAGGGATTCTGGTGTGAAGGAGGCGCCAAAGAGACAGTGCGGTCAAGGCCCAAGCTCATCCAATGGTGCTGGTCTTTCTAGACTATGGAGGACGTATCAACCTCCCTCTCCACAACCTATTTGGAGAGATGGTATAATGTACATGCCTTACTGTCCTGCACCAAATCAACCACGGCCTGGGGCTCCTGTACAAGCCAGAATAAATCCACCGCAGCCTAGGCCTACAGGTTTTCAACCACGACAAGTGTCTGTGCCTCAGCAGCACAGACCGGTCAGACCTGTTCCCCCGACCGGTCAGACCGGTGCCCAACAGAGGCCGGCGTTTGTGCCCCAGTGTTGACGCTTTTTCTGGCCAACACACCAAGATATGCGCTAGCTTGCGCGGATCCGCAACGGATCGATCACCTGTAGCACGCCCAGCCAAAACCGATAAAACCGGTTTGGAAAATCGGTGAAACCGGTTTCCTAGGGTTTGCTGCGTCGACCTACGAACGCCGGCCCGGGAGGGACCCCGTCAGGGCTGGCACGCCTAGGGTTGTTCTAATATCGGTAGGCCACTCAGAACGTCGTCAAACGCCGTAGAGACGAAGCACGAACAGCAGGAGGGGTTGGAAAAGTTAGGGTTTGGAAGGGATAAAAAGTAAAGGTAATTTGTATTTGATCGATTGCATAACTCTCAATCGGCCGTGGCCCTTTATATTTATAGGGTGGGGAGGTCTTGCCCCGCAAGGAAATCCTTTTACAAGTCATATTCCACATGGATCTCCAAATCTACTAGGACTCTGTCCAAAACCGGTTCCACCGGTTTGCATCGCCATATCAGATATAGTGACCAAAACCGGTTTTACCTATTTTCAAAACCGGTTTCACCGGTTTCGTCCAGGTGAAGAACTTCTCGGAGGCATAACTCTCTCGTCCGAACTCCAAATCGGACTTTCTATATATGCATTTCAATCATCTCGACGCAAGCTACGCAATGGTGCAATAAAAATGCTAATTTGACAATGTTATAAAATCCGGTCCTACCGGTTTCTAAAATCGGTTTAACCTGTTTATCCAGATTGCAGGAAAACCTCTGTCGTGCCAATTTTGATCATCAACATATGCCCCCCTGTTTTCTAGTAAAGCTTGCGTAGCAGAAAACATAAAAGCACAAAGATAACACTAAGGGCGATGTTTAACACATATTCATCGGCCTTTTTATTCTAAGGGCGATATCACAAAATATCGGCCATCTCTTGCAAAATCTTTAATTGGCTTTATTATGACAAAGAATAAAACCATCTCGTGTAGACCTTATAAACCCACAATGCGAAACGTCTACACCTGTCAAGCACTTAAAATCACCATGTACACCTTTAATAGAACCATCAGCTGTAATATAAGCCGATGTATCACCATGCACAATCTCTAGCTTATCGCCTATCCATTGTATCAAGAATTGATGCAAGTTAGAAGGTACACATTGGTTTGCATGTATCCAATCACGCCCCAAAATCAAACTGAATTTACCTTGGGTCTCAACAACGAAGAACGCAGCAACCAATGTCTTGGTTCCAATAGTAAGATCCATAGAAACGATTCCTTTAGCACTTATAGGATCATCTCCTCTCACATCACTTAAAGCCATATCAGTTTGGATCAACTCATCATCTGAACATCCCAATTTCTTGAACAAAGTATAAGGCATTAAATTAACAACCGCTCCACTATCAACCAGCATGCGAGAAATCGGCCTCCCTTTGATATAACCTTTCATGTATAGAGCTTTCAGATGATCATCACTATCTTTGGGCTTCTGAAAAATAGCTTCTTGTGGCCCAAAATTGAAATAAGCCATCCCCTCCTTCGAAGGCAAGTGCACCACATCAAGATTAATATCCATATGCTCAAAGGATAGCTCATAATCCAAAAATTGTTCATCGTCCTTATTCTGGGAACCCGATGACAACTACTTATCATAATGAATTGAATCAAGAGCAAAAATATTAGGAATCAGAGGAACCTGCATTGTGTCAACCAAATCTCCTTGTGCCGTCGTGGAAACCGGTTCTACAGGATCTGAAACCGGTTCCACCGGTTTTGCTGCTGAACAAACACCAGGCTTGATCTTCCACTCCTTCTGAGAAATCATTGGTCTATCTTTGTTAAAGGTTTCATTCTTCTGGTTCTCCAATTCCTTCTCCTTATTCTCCTGAAACCGAAGCCGCTGCAATTTCCTCTTTTGCGTGCGAGTTAAACCTGGAGGACACCATTTTGGCAAGAAACACTTAGAAATATCATTATCAACTTTATTATTCTCACCATGGATAGCAGCAACCTTCTCTTGGGCTGACGTTTCAATTTTACCATCAACTACAATCGGTATTTTGGCGTCATCCTTTGAAATTATGTTAATGTCCTCAACTTGTGTGACATCTTTCTCAGTAGTCATTTTTAAGCCATCATCCATGTTCTGCAGCTCTCCCTTCTTCTTCTTGATACGATAAACCTGTTTTGAAGGAGCTGCCTGCTTTCCCTGGGAAAACCGGTTAAACCGGTTTGGAAATCCGGTTGCACTGGATTTATTTTGCTGATTCCAACCTGATTGACTAGATGTCAAATGGTCCTATTTAGAATGCAACATCTCGTCATAAACTGGCTCAGTAGATGCACCACATCCTGTATAAAAGGGTGAATACAACATGGGATGATATGGCCACCACATATTATTAAAATCACATGCCGGATATGAAAAATTAGAATAAGTTGGAGGAATCCATGACATGTCTTGATGTGAATCATGAAGAGAATGCAACTTGACAAAATTACTCTGCTGCGTGACTCCCTTCTGAGATGAAGCATGTCTCTCATGACGCACAGGTAACCATGTCCCTTTTTTTACCGGCCGATCACTAGTAACGGCCTTTTGATCTTCATACTTGGACAATAGCTGATCAAGGGTTAATTTTTTCTTTTCATATTTTCCCTGATCTTTCTCCAAGCCCAATTTTGAAATTCCACTCTCGGGACGCCTTGGTTTAACCGTTTTGGAATGGCGCTGTCCAAAACCGGTAATACCGGTTTCAAGAACCGGTGAAACCGGTTTTGTCTGCACAGCAGACTCAAACGGTTTTTGCGAGGATGCTTGCCCCCCGAGTTCAGAAGTCCTTGCAGTTATCTTGAAAATTTCTCTACCATCAGGAGTCTTTTCAAACACTACATCTCTGATCACCTGTTTTCCTTTCAAATTTTTAGACTTCTCCTCACCGATGACGACATTTTTCCCCTTGGTTGATTTAGCTTGATGTGGCCGAACCAAAACCTTGGGTTGCTGTACATCAATGGTGTTGACAGAAAGAGAAACATTATCTGCTGGCATTTCATGATAATCCAATCGTCCTTGATTTATGGCCGTTTGTACTTACCGATAGAAAATATTGCAATCAACAGTGGCATGCAAAAAAGAATTATGAAGTTTACAATATGCACGCCCTTTCAATTCTTCAGGTGGAGGTATAATGTGAGACATCTTGATGTTTCCATGTTTTAACAATTCATCAAATATACGATCACATTTAGAAACATCAAAACTAAATCTCATTTGTTCTTGCCGATCCTTAGAATCAGCTTAAGAGATGGACATGTATATGCTTTATCTTCTGAAGGCCAAACTAATTCAGCAACATAATCACCTTTTCTCTCATCGTCCAAACTATTATTTTTCACATGTAAACAAGACTGATGAGTTCTATAGGCATCTTTATTGATTTATAATTCTACACCATATGCCCTTACTAAAACTTGGTTAACTGAATAAAAATCAAAGCCTTCAAGTTTTTCTTTAATAATAGATCTCAAACCATCAACAGCAATACGAGCAAGATCTTTATCAGAAATTGACAGATCATAACAACGGTTTTTTATTTCTTTGAATCTCCTAATATATTCAGAAACAGATTCATTCTCTTGTTGTCTAACCGATGCTAAATCTGTCAATTTTAATTCTGGATGCATTGTAGCAACATGTGGTACCGACTGAGTAACATGAGGCATATAATTTAATGGGACACAATGCATTAATTTAGACTGTCCAGGAGATGCCATCCACAAACCGGCGGTACCGGTTTCAAGAACCGGTGGTACCGGTTTTGCTGTATCCAGCAATTGAACTGATTTTGGCACCGTTTGCTCTGGAGAAAAGTTTATCGGCATATTATACTGTAGATTTTCAGGAAATTCCTATAGTACAGCCGATGAACTAGTCTGAATTTTCTCATGTTGCTCAATATGAGGAATATCATAAGGAATAATATTACTAACACAATTTTCCTTTTCTAATCGATCCATACGTTTTGATAATGCAGATAAAAGATCCAATCTTTTTTTATGTACAAAATCAAAAGTAATCGCAAGTTGATCAATCGGAGTAGACGGTGAATTGCTTACAGTGAGTATTACCTCAACCTTCCGATTATCAATCTTGAACGCGGGCATCACGAAGTCTTGTGTTCTTGATACTGTGCCCTGACGATCTTTCTTCAGCCCCATCAGAAATTGATTCTTGAAAAATTCTTGGGCTACTTCAAACTTCTGACGCTTCTCTTCATCGAGCTCTTCCATGGAGGGCACGACGATGTTGTCTTAGTTTAGATCTGAAAAAGAGCCCATCTGGCTAGGATTAGGTAGACCGGTTATAAAAACCAAGATCTCTTTCCCCAGCGGAGTCGCCAAAAATGTGTTGACGCTTTTTCTGGCCAACACACCGAGATATGCGTGTCACACCCGATTTTGAGGACAAAACCGAATGCATAGCATATGTGTGCCAGGATCCGTTCTCACACATATGTTGACGTCATCAGTGAAAATATCATAAGACAGTGTTCAAAACGAACAAAAGAGAGTACATAACTTATTACACTCAGCGATAACAGACACGAAGGTCTTAACCGTTTCACCGACAACCTAAAACGAAAGAAGCTTCACGACTTCTCCACAGGCTTGACTGGTTGACGCAAAGCCTCAGAACTCCTCGAAGTCACTGAAGTACTCCACGTCCTCATTTTCTTCTGAACAGCAGTTTAGCAAGGGTGAGTACACTTATGGTTGGTACTCAGCAAGCGGGGGAAAATGCAAGGCCATCAAGAGAGGTTTAAAGGCTTACAGCGGTTAGCATTTTTAGTTGGTCACATTTTATTAGCGAGCACCTATTTACTAGGTATAAGTTTATACCAACCCAATTAAGCAAGAGAGAACCCACAAATTATCCAAAAACCAAGGAACCACAATTTAATATCATATTTAGGTTCAATTATCATGTGAGGGTCCAAGCCGCTCTTAACCGTGAGCACGGCTGATATATCAGTTTGACACTCTGCAGAGGTTGTACACTTTACCACAGCTCGTGTTCCCCATGTCGCCCGGGTTTGCAAGGCCCTTAAACACTTCCGAGGTGAGTGGCTAGGGGTTCACTACGAAGCCTTTACAAAGACTCAAAGCTAAACTAGCAGCCCGCTAGAGTTTCGGCCGCGGTGAGGTCCATAACCCTCCCTAATGAGGCCGTACCTTAGCAAAGGCTACTCCTCCAAGAGGACCGGGCTATGACCCCTTCACCGTCCCCCTCCTTGCCCTTTCGGTAAGGCCACTAGTCAACCCCAAGTCTAATTAATCAGCTAAGGTTAGAGCCATATAACACTGTGGTTGCACTGTTTTCTTGGGTGGTTCTCCATGTTCCATTTAATCAAGATAATCTTGTAATTAACCAAGTATAGCAACAAACAAAACCATGTTTATCATAATCAAAAGTTTGATATTACCATCCCAAGATTAAGCAACTAAGCATTTCTACCCATCAAGGATGATTAAACCCGGTGTATCAAGATTGAGGGAATAAAAACTAGGTATATCCTATGAATAGGCATCCCATCAAATTAATGCAATACATAAAAGTAAATGTGATTAAAATGCTGTTACTGGGTTGAAGAATATGAAGAAGGAGGCCACTTGCCTTCCTCTACAAACTGCTGTTCTTCTTCGATCTGCTGCTCCTGGCCTTCCTCGAACGGGACGTCTACACGATCACACACAAGCATACAACAAAATAAATAAAATAGTACAACAAACAGTACCAAAAGCACAAAACAAACACCTAGAACTAAAGGTTACGCAGAGACGATCGCGTGAACGCGAAAATCGTCCAAAACGGATTTAAAACGGCGAAGATACACTAATTACAAGGTTCAGGGACTAATATGCAAATAATCCTATGTTTTCGGGTTGTTTTGCAATAAAATCGAGGACTAAAACATAAATACACACAAGAACTCAGGGTTTAACTTGCAAAAAGGCCAATGTGGACGGCGAGTTGTATTATATGAAAGAACAGGGGTCTAAACAGAATATGTAAGGGCATGGTTATGAATATTTTGTATAGGAGGTGGACTGCGGGTTGATTTGTGGAAAGTGCAGGGGCTCTTTTGCAAAAATACCAGTGTTGACCGGTATTTGATCCTGATGACCGATTTGAGATCAGATCTGGACCGTTTGTTTGAAAAGCGACGGCGGATGGTGATCTCCGGCGGCCGGCGGCTCTTTTGGGCGGCGGCGCCGCCGTGGGCCGAGCTTAAGCTCGCCGGCGTAGCTCCGGTTCGGAGCTAGAGAGCACGGAGAGCTGCGGGAATAGTACAGGGAGGGAGAGGAGAACACGGGGAGCTCACCCAGGGGCTTACCAACGTCGGGGAAGCGCCGGAGAGGGCTGGCGGCGAGCGGCGGTCTTCGGGCTACTCCGGTGAGGTTGGGCGGGGGCTTTGGTGGAGGGTTTTGAAGCGGGAATGAGACGGGGATGCTCGGGGTGGATTGCCGCGGCTTATATAGGTGCCGAGAGGGGGGAGCGGGGGCGTCCGAGGGAGGGGAAAGGAGGCGGCGGCGGCCGGCCATTGAAGGCCATGGTGGTGCTCGGTGGGGCGGCCGTTGCGGGAGAGAGGAGCGAGTGGGTTGAGTGCGCCACGGTGCAGTAAATGCGGACGCGAGTGGAGGGGAAGGGTGAGCGGGCGTGGGGAGGAGAACGGGCCGGCGTCGGATCCTCCATGGGGGCTCTGCTCGGGCTTGGGGAGAGAGGAAGCCGGAGGGAGGAAGGGGGTGGAACTGACGGGCGGGCCCCGCATGTCAGTGAGAGAGAGAGGTGGAAGTGGTTGTTGGGCCAGCTGGGCTGTTTATTGGGCCGAAAGAGAGAAGAGGGTGGCGGTTTGGGCTGAAGGGAAAAAGAGAAAGGATAAAGGGTTTTGGTATTTTTGTTTGAGGATTTGAACTATGGATTGGATTTTGGATTTCAAACCCAAACTCAAACAAAACTCAAATGCAAAAAGGCATGTATGCAATCAAACACTTGTTGATTCTAAAATTAATTCGAGTATCATTTGAATAATTAAGGCCAATGTTTTAATTAAACAAAAGAAAAATTTATTTAAGCCCTAAAAGAAAAACACAAGGGTTGATTAAGATTTATGTGATGGATTTTGAGTGTTACAAATCCTACCCCCTTAAAGAGAATCTCGACCTCGAGATTCGGGAAGATTGGAAAACAACTGAGGGAACTCTGCATAAAGCTCATCTTCTCTTTCCCAAGTGGCTTCGTCCTCTGAGTGATGCCTCCACTGCACTTTACACATTTTGATGATTTTGTTTCTTGTAGCTCTTTCTGATGTTTCTAAAATTTTGACTGGGTACTCTGAATAGGTCAGATCATCTTTGCACATTGAGTTCTTCCAGCGGCAGTTGTTCCTCGGGTACTCTCAAGCACTTTTTCAGCTGAGAAATGTGGAACACATCATGAACCTCTGACAATCGCTCGGGTAACTCCAGCTGATATGCTACTTCACCTTTCCTTTCCAAGATCTGAAAAGGACCGATGTAGCGAGGTGATAATTTTCCTTTGACCTTGAATCTGCGGAGACCTCTGATAGGTGACACCTTGAGATACACATAATCTCCTACCTCAAAGGTCAATTCTCTTCTTCTGGTGTCAGCATAACTCTTTTGTCGTGACTGAGCTGTCCTGAGATTATCTCGGATTATCTGGACTTGTCTTTCGGCTTCCTGCAAGATTTCTGGTCCAAAGACTTGACTTTCACCTGTCTGACTCCAGTATAGCGGTGTTCTACACCTTCTTCCATATAGAGCTTCAAATGGAGCCATCTTGAGACTTGCTTGATAGCTGTTGTTGTAAGAAAATTCTGCATATGGCAAACTTTTATCCCAACTACCTCCATGCTTTAAGGCACAAGCTCTTAGCATATCCTCTAAAATTTGATTAGTCCTTTCAGTTTGTCCATCTGTCTGTGGATGGTATGCGGAACTAAAATTAAGCTTCGTATCCATTGATTCATGTAGCTTCTGCCAAAAGCGTGATGTGAATTGAGTGCCTCGGTCGGATACTATCTTCCTTGGGACACCATGTAAGCACACAATCCTTGACATATACAGTTCTGCTAACTTGGCTCATGTATATGTTGTTTTGACTGGTATGAAGTGAGCAACTTTGGTTAACCTATCCACAATAACCCATATCGAATCGTAGCCATCTCGAGTGCGAGGTAATCCAACAATGAAATCCATACCGATCTCTTCCCATTTCCATTCAGGTACTTTCAATGGCTGAAGTAAACCGGCTGGCCTTTGGTGTTCTGCTTTTACTCTCTGGCATACATCGCACAAAGCCACATGTGTTGCTACGTCTCTTTTCAAACCATACCACCAATATTTCTCTTTCAAATCTTGGTACATTTTTGTACTGCCAGGATGAATGGAATAAGCCGAATCATGAGCTTCCTTCAATATAAGCTCACGAAGATGGTCGATGTCAGGTACACAAATTCTTTTTCTAAACCAAATAGTTCCTTGATCATCTTCAGTGAATTCTGGAGCTTTTCCCAAACCAATTTGAGTCTTGATTTCTTTGATCTTAGCATCTGTTAATTGTCCCTTTCGGATGTCTTGTTCTAACGTAGGCTCAATTTCCATAGTCATAGCTTCAGTATGAGTGAGAATGCCTAAGTTGAGTCGTTCCATTTCCCAACATAATTCTTGAGGCATTAATCGTGCTAGAGCCATATTAGCTTGACCTTTCCGACTTAAAGCGTCTGCCACAACATTTGCTTTGCCGGGATGATACTGGATATCCAAGTCATAATCCTTGATTAGTTCTAACCATCTGCGTTGTCTCAGATTAAGATCCCTTTGAGTGAAGATGTACTTTAAACTCTTATGATCGGTGAAGATTTGACACTTATTTCCAATCATATAATGTCTCCATATCTTTAATGCGTGCACAACAGCGGCTAACTCCAAATCGTGGGTGGGGTAGTTCTGCTCATGCTTTCTTAACTGTCTGGATGCATAAGCTACCACTTTTCCTTCTTGCATCAACACACATCCGAGACCTAGATGTGAAGCGTCACAGTAGACATCAAACCCTTTGTGGATATCGGGCATTATCAGAACAGGAGCAGTAGTTAATCTCTTTTTCAACTCTTCAAAACTAGTCTGACATGCTGTATCCCATTTGAACTCTCTTTCTTTTTCCAATAGCGAAGTGAGAGGTTTCACTATATTTGAGAAGCCTTCAATAAATCTGCGGTAATAACCAGCTAGTCCAAGAAAACTCCTGATTTCGGGCACATTCTTAGGTGGATTCCAGTTCAACACATCTCGAACTTTACTTGGGTCAACTTTGATTCCTCCATCAGTGATAACATGTCCAAGAAAAGAAACCTCCTTTAACCAAAACTCACATTTACTTAGTTTGGCGTACAACTGATTTTCTCGGAGCTTTTGTAACACTAATCTCAAGTGCTCTTCATGTTCTTCTTCGTTTCGAGAAAACACCAAGATATCATCGATNGTGCTCTTCATGTTCTTCTTCGTTTCGAGAGAACACCAAGATGTCATCGATGAACACCACCACGAACTTGTCAAGGTATTCCATGAACACTTTGTTCATCAAGTACATGAAATATGCTGGAGCATTTGTCAATCCAAATGACATCACAGTGTACTCATATAGTCCATATCTAGAAGTGAAGGCCGTTTTGGGGATATCTTCTGGTCGAATTCTCAACTGATGATAACCTGATCGTAGATCAATCTTGGAGAATACCTTAGCACCTCTCATTTGATCAAACAGATCCTCAATCCTGGGTAGGGGGTACTTGTTCTTGGTGGTTGCATCGTTGAGAGACCTATAATCCACGCACATTCTTCTGGTGCCATCCTTTTTATCGACAAAGATAACAGGAGCACCCCATGGTGATGAACTAGGACGGATAAAACCTTTACCTAATAATTCTTCTATTTGTTTCTTCAATTCATTCAAATCCTTAACATCCAATCTGTATGGTCTTTAAAATATGGGTGCAGTACCAGGTAAAAGATCAATTCGCAACTCGATATCACGGTCGGGTGGCATACCTGGTAAGTCTTCCGGAAATACGTCGGGGTAGTCACACACAACCTTGGTTTCTTCCAAAGATGTTCCCTTGACCTGATTCACAATTCCTTCTTCTTTGGATGAGTTGTTAACCGTGAACTCAATCTGCTCCCCTTGAGAGCTGGTTAAGAGCACTGACTTCTTGGCACACTGAATAACTCCATCACATTTAGTTAACCAGTCCATTCCAAGAATCACATCGATACCATTGGACTTAAGGACTATCAGATTTGCCGAAAAATCTACACCCATGATTTTCAGATTCACCCGCGGGCATATGTGACTAGCCTTCATCTCATTGCCCGGGGAACTAACTAGCAGATTTTTCTTCATAAGGCTTTTAGGTACGTTATGTTTTGCCACAAATTGCTCAGTAATGAATGAATGCGATGCACCAGAATCAAACAAAACTGACGCAGGTTCTGAGTTGACAAGGAACATACCGAGCACAACATCTTGAGCTTCTTGAGCTGATTCGGCCGTCACGTGGTTCACCCTACCACGCATGAAGTTTTGCTGGCCTTTATTGCCCTGAGAGTTCTGATTTCCATTGCGTGCTTGGGACGATTGCTGGCCAGACCTCTGAACATTGTTCTTCTGAGGCGTCTGCATGTTGCGCTTGGGGCAGTTATTGGTGTAATGCCCCACTTCACCACATTTGAAACAACCATTAGGTTGGACCGGTGTGACTGGATTAGTACGCACTGGTGCACCTGTGGCATTGCCAGAGCGGTTCTGCTGGTGGTTGGGGGTACGCTGCACTTGTTGATTGAAGCGCGGCGACTGCTGAGAGGAGTGCTGGAATTGTTGATTCTGTTGATAATTCCCTTGACCACCTGAGTGGAACTGAAATCCCTGCTGCGAGTTATAGCGAGGGCGGTTATTGCTGCTGGATTGTCCCTGCGACTGAAACTTTCGCTTCTTTTCGCCAAGTTCCTTCCGAGTATTCTCGAGGCCAATAGCTTTATCTAGAAGCTTCTGGAAGTTTGGGAAAGTATGGCTTTGCAGTTGATATTTCAGTGGTCCGATCAGACCATCCAGGAAGCGATCTTGTTTCTTCTCATCATCGTCGACTTCATTTGGTGCGTAGCGAGATAACTGAGTGAACCTATCCCGATACTCACTGACCGACATACTGCCTTGCTTCAAAGCCAGAAATTCATTCTTCTTGAGCTTCATGACACCAGCTGGGATGTGGTGTGAGCGGAAGCTATTACGAAATTCTGCCCAAGTAATAGTGTTGGCATCAGCATGTGCGGCGACGTAAGCATCCCACCAGTCAGATGCAGATCCTTCGAGTCGTCCTGCAGCGTACAAGACCCTTTCACGGTCGTTGCACTGAGTCATATCAAGCTTCTTACTAATGACTTTCAGCCAGTCATCAGCATCCAAAGGATCCACCGAGTGTGAGTAAGTTGGTGGGTGGTGGCTCATAAACTCCCGATGCTTGTCTCTAGGCTGAGGGGGTAGCTGTTGCGGTGGTTGGTTCTGTTGAGCTTGAATATTATGCACGGTGTTGGTGAGGTCTTGGAGCAACTGCATCTGAGCTGCCAAGAATTGTTCCATGGCTGGATTTGGAGGTGGAGGTGGTGCTTGATTCTGTTGGTTGATTATATGAGCACGTCGGACACTTGGAATATCCTGTCCTCCGCCTCTCCTGGTATTTACCATCTAATTGTTAGAAGATTGCTTCAGATAAGATTGAACAACTGATAAAGGTAGATAGAACAAAGCCGAGATTGGAACTAAAACAAACTTTAACTTAATTATTTTATTGATGCATTTGTGGCCATCACTCCACAAAACATCCCAAACATTACATAAACTCCAAATCAAACATTTATTCAAACAGCATTCATTATTACATCGCGCGTTCTCACAGGAACGGATCTATTGAGACAACTCATGGTAGGCATCCTATGGTCCTAACCAAGAAGACCGGTGCTGGAGCCTGGTTCGCCGTAGCGAAGCCTCTTGCGGGGAGGGGAGTCAGAAGGGCAGTGGAAGTCATCCGCCTCCTTGGGTGGCTCCACTCCTGCAAGCTGGGCCTCAAGCTGGGCAATCCTAGCGTGGGCGTCCATCAGCTCCTCATGGGTCTGGATAAGCTCTGTGGTGGCACCCTCCAGATCAGTGTTGAGCCCTGCGACAACCTGAGCAAGGTTGTTGATGCGAAGCTCATCAGGCTCTCCCGGCATCACAACTGTCTCCTCTGTGCCACTGATACGGCGAGGAAGGTGACGGTACTCGGTGGTGCTCAACTCCAAGCGGTGGGCGTAGCAGAGTGACCACAGTGCCCTCCTGGCAGCGGCACTCACTGAAGCAGCATAGGTAGCATGAGGTGTAGTGGAGTCGTGCAATGAACGAGTCCTCATGCCACCGGAAACCTCAGGGCGCTCCCGGATATGGACCCGGGTGATGTAGTAGCTGTCGAGTGTCGGGGGAGAGACGCGCTGGGTGACGTAGAGCGGCTGCACCGTGTTGCCAAGCTCCTGTAGCACATCTTGGAGCAGCCTGGAGAAGTAGCCGGACTCGTTGACGGAGGTGCGAGTCTCACAAGTCGGTATGGCTGCTTCAGGACCATCACCCTGGTTTCCACCGTCATTGTTGCCGTTGCCGTTGCCGTTGCCATTGCCATGGCCATTGCCCAGACCATTGGCACCATCGGCGTCGTTGTCGTCGTCGTCGTCATCATCATCATCATCTCCGGAGTCATCCGGATCGCCTCCACCAGCTGCAGCAGGTGCCGGAGCTTCTGGAGCAGGTACAACTGGCGGTTCTTCAGCTGCTGGTGCCGGTGATCCTACCGGGGTCACCAGATTCCCATCTGGGCCGACCTCTATGATGCGGCCATCCTCCATCTCAACGAAGTAGTAGAGCTCTTCTGGCTCTTCTTCATCCATGGGTAGAACCGGGGAAGCAGGCTGAGCAGGAGCAATACGAATCCGTCCTCCGGTGCTTTTGCGAGCAGTCCTCTTAGTCCTGACCATCTGACAGAGCAAGAAAGAAAGCTGAGAACAAGCTCAAAAAGAGACAGAGTTTTGACAAAGAACAAGAAATAAAATAAGTTTTTATAAGGAACAAGGACAAATGAAAAAGCAGATTAGGCTTGCTAAGATAGTAAGTCCTATTTTCGACCATTTCTACCTAGGCTTGCGTCCTACAGTCAACACAGCTCAGATACCACTTCTGTCACACCCGATTTTGAGGACAAAACCGAATGCATAGCATATGTGTGCCAGGATCCGTTCTCACACATATGTTGACATCATCACTGAAAATATCATAAGACAGTGTTCAAAACGAACAAAAGAGAGTACATAACTTATTTACACTCAGCGATAGAAGACACGAAGATCTTAACCGTTTCATCGACAACCTAAAACGAAAGAAGCTTCACGACTTCTCCACAGGCTTGACTGGTTGACGCAAAGCCTCAGAACTCCTCGAAGTCACTGAAGTACTCCACGTCATCAAATTCTTCTGAACAGCAGTTTTAGCAAGGGTGAGTATACTTATAGTTGGTACTCAGCAAGCGGGGGAAAAAATATGCAAGGCCATCAAAGGGGGGTTTCAGGCTCATGCGGTTAGCACTTTTAGTTGGTCAAGTTTTATTAGCGAGCACCTAATTACTAGGTATAAGTTTATACCAACCCAATTAAGCAAGAGAGAACTCACAAATTATCCAAAAACCAAGGAACCACAATTTAATATAATATTTAGGTTCAATTATCATGTGAGGGTCCAAGCCGCTCGTAACCGTGAGCACGGCTGATATATCAGTTTGACACTCTGCAGAGGTTGTACACTTTACCCACAGCTCGTGTTCCCCATGTCGCCCGGGTTTGCAAGGCCCTTAAACACTTCCGAGGTGAGTGGCTAGGGGTTCACTACGAAGCCTTTACAAAGACTCAAATCTAAACTAGCAGCCCGCTAGAGTTTCGGCCGCGGTGAGGTCCATAACCCTCCCTAATGAGGCCGTACCTTAGCAAAGGCTACTCCTCCAAGAGGACCGGGCTATGACCCCTTCACTGTCCCCCTTCTTGCCCTTTCGGTAAGGCCACTAGTCAACCCCAAGTCTAATTAATCAGCTAAGATTAGAGCCATATAACACTGTGGTTGCACTGTTTTCTTGGGTGGTTCTCCATGTTCCATTTAATCAAGATAATCTTGTAATTAACCATGTATAGCAACAAATAAAACCATGTTTATCATATTCAAAAGTTTGATATTACCATCCCAAGATTAAGCAACTAAGCATTTCTACCCATCACGGATGATTAAACCCGGTGTATCAAGGTTGAGGGAATAAAAACTAGGTATATCCTAAAACAGGTAACCCATCAAGTTTATGCAATACATAAAAGTAAATTGTGATTAAAATGCTGTTACTGGGTTGAAGAATATGAAGAAGGAGGCCACTTGCCTTCCTCTACAAACTGCTGTTCCTCCTCGAACTGTTGCTCTTGGCCTTCCTCGAACGGAGCGTCTACACGATCACACAAGCATACAATAAAATAAATAAAACAGTACAACAAACAGTACCAAAAGCATAAAACAAACACCTAGAACTAAAGGTTACGCAGAGACGATCGAATGAACGCGAAAATCGCCCAAAACGGATTTAAAACGGCGAAGATACACTAATTACAAGGTTCAGGGGCTAATATGTAAATAAAC
This sequence comes from Alloteropsis semialata, assembly GCA_004135705.1. NCBI lineage: Eukaryota > Viridiplantae > Streptophyta > Magnoliopsida > Poales > Poaceae > Alloteropsis > Alloteropsis semialata. The sequence goes on from CM014272.1 coordinate 53,745,699, forward strand.
CTATGTTTTCGGGTTGTTTTGTAATAAAACCGAGGACTAAAACATAAATACACATAAGAACTCAGGGTTTAACTAGCAAAAAGACCATTGTGGACGGCGGGTTGTATTATATGAAAGAGCAGGGGTCTAAACAGAAGGTGCAAGGGTATAGATATAAATATTTTCTATATGACTTGGACGGCGGGTTGATTATGGAAAACATCAGGGGCTCTTTTGCAAAACGGCCAAGATTGACCGGTATCTGACCCTTTGACCGATTTGAGATCAGATCTGGGCCGTCTATTCAAAAACCAACGGTGGGGGAAGCTTCCGGTGGTCGCCGGCGGTTCAAGGTGGCGGCGCCGCCCTAAGGCGCGGCGGAGCTCACCGGCGTAGCTCCGGTTCGGAGCTAGAGGGCACGGGGATCTGCGGGAATAGCACAAGGAGGGAGAGGAGAACACGGGGAGCTCACCCCGGGTGTCGCCGACGTCGGGGAAGCGCCGGAGCTGCCGGTGTCGGACGGCGGCGCTCGGAGAAGATCGGTGAGGTCGGGTGGAGCTTCTGGGGGATGGTTTTGGAGAGGGAATGGGACGGGGATGTTCGGGTGGTGTGCGCCGGCTTATATAGGGCCAAAAGGGAGCGGGGGCGGCACTGGAGAAGAGGAATCGAAGGAGAGGCGGCGGTCCGGCCATTGAAGCTCGGTGGGGTCTCGGTGGGCGGCCGTTGCGGGTTGAGAAGGACCGACGGGGTGGGTGCGCCACTGGGCAGTGAATGCGGACGCGAGTGGAGGGGAAGGGTGAACGGGCGTGGGGAGGAGAACGGGCGGCGAGTTCGGCCATGGGGCTGCTCGGTTGGGGAGGAAAGGAGCCGGGAGGGAGAAAGGTTGAAGAAGGTGTCGACAAGTGGGGCCCCTTCGTCAGTGACTGAGAGAGGGAGGGAGTTGATGGGCCGGCTGCTGGCTATTGGGCCAAAAAAAAAGGAAGAGGGTGACGGGTTGGGCCGAAGGGAAAAGGAGAAAGAGAAAGGGTTTTGGTTTTATGTTTAGGAAAAGAAAATTTATTTAAACCCTAAAAGAAAAACACAAGGGTTGATTAAGATTTATGTGATGGATTTTGAGTGTTACAATGGCCGTGTTAATTTTTCTTGTCAACGCCCGGGGTTGGCTAGCCTCGGCGTGCTTGCGGGTGGCGTGCGCTGTGTGGCGACACTATGCACTATCGTGCATGGTGATCGCGCCCTGGGTCTGGCTATGTCGTGCGGTTTGTGGGAACTAAACGGCTTTTGAGCGGTTTTTGTTCAAATTTTTAAACTAAACGTTGTTTTCTCCCCACACCAAAGTTTTAGCTGGTAGTATAGGCTTCAAAAGGTACAAAGGCCGGCATATGAAATTATGCCTAAATTTTGCTAGAACGTGGCGTCAAAAATAGTGTAACGTCGGTTCCTAGAACTTAGCAAAAGTTTGCCCGAGTTACAAACTTTAGGGGTTGACCTGATTTTGACCGTGTATTTGAACTTAGCAAGGTTTTCAAGGGTCAAGATCATACCTATGTTAAAGTAGGTACTTTGCTCTACAATAGCTCTACAACATTCATGTAGATAGAATTTCATGTATATAAGCATTTCAAATTATGGTGAGCCTATTAAAAAAGATAAAATTTTAATTAATTTGTTATCACATGTGATATATATGAAAGAGGCCTCCATTGATTTTTGAAGATTTGTTTAAATAATCTTTCACATGTGAGTTTATAAACAAGAGTTTTACACTTTGGGCAATTTTTTTATATTATTTTAATATTCTTGGTGGTGGTGTTGACTTAGTCAACTTAAGCGTTAGTACATGTGTTTACAAAGGCTTTTAGCCTTTTGTGTATAATTTTCTCTTTTTGATTATCCTAACGATATATGTAGACGCTAGTGGTGTCACAGGCCTCCCCCTTAAAAGATTCTTGTCCCGAGATTCTGTTGCGGTAATTAGTGTGGAAAGCCTAGATACCTTACTTCGAAGTCGAGGAAACCAGGATACTTGGATTTTAAGTAGGACTCTTGCTACCATGTAGCCTCTTCTTCGGGGTGGTTTGCTCCACTGAACTTATAGAACTTGATGGTTCGGTGTCTAGTTACTCTCTCCTTTTGATCAAGAACCTTAACAGGATATTCTTCATAAGTGAGATCGGTTCAAGTTGGATCTCTTCTTGGGATATGCTTTCCATGGGGACTCGAAGACATTTCTTGAGTTGAAATACGTGAAAGACATTGTGGATGGATGTAAGATTAGGTGGGAGCTGAATCTTGTATGCCCCTGATCCGCAGATTTCTATAATCGGATAGGGTCCAATATACCGAGAAGCTAACTTTTCCTTTGCTTTGAACATCTGGACTCCTTTAGTCGGTGAGACTCGTAGGTATACTTGGTCACCAACTTCATAGGATAAGGGTTTCCTCCTCTTGTCGTGATAACTCTTTTGACGCGATTAGGCGGCCTTGAGATTTGTTTGGACGACCTTTACTTTCTCCTCTACCTCTTGTACTAGATCTGATCCAAATGCTTTTCTTTCCCCTGCCTTCGACCAGTTTAAAGGAGTGTGGCATGTTCATCCGTACAAGGCTTCAAAGGGTGCCATTTTTAATTCGGCTTGGTAAATGTTGCTATAGGAGAACTCAACCATTGGCAGATATTGATCCCAATTTTTGTCATAATGAAGGACACATGCGCGAAGCATATCTTCCAAGATTTGATTTGCTCTTTCTGTTTGAGGGTTATAGGCTAAACTTTGAATGAGTTTGGTGCCCAGAGATTCATGCAATTGTTCCTAAAACCTTGCTACAAACTGACTGCCTTGGTCTAAGATGGTGGTCTTGGGGATACCATGGAGACAAACAACACGCTCCAGGTATAATTCTGCATATCGTTTAGTGGTGTAGTGGGTGTTGACAGGCAGAAAATGGGCGGTCTTGGTGAGAAGATCCAAGATAACCCATATGGAATCATGCTTCAGTGTAGTGAGAGGTAAGTCGACAATGAAATCCGTACTTATATCATCCCACTTCCAAGAAGGAATTGGTTAAGGCTGCAGTGTTCCAGCTACCTCCAGATGACTTGCTTTTGCTTGTTGTCATGTGTCACACTCGGTCACATATTTAGCAATCTCCCTTTTCATTCTTGCCCACCAAAACTTTTCCTTGAGATCTTGATACATCTTGTTGCTGCCTGGGTGGATAGATAACTTGGATAAATCGGCCTCGGTCATTGGCTTAGCAATCTTGGAGAAATCCGGAATAACGTGATGATAATATCCTGCCAATCCAAGGAAACTTCAGATTTGATGAACCAATTTGGGAGATTTTCAATCTAGTACTCCCTATACTTTTCCAGGGTCTATGGCAATTC
>CM014272.1:53750068-53775512 GCA_004135705.1 Alloteropsis semialata
GATCAACCGCCTGCTGAAGTTGCAGGCGATGCCAATCGCCGTCAAACCTTGATCTTTCAGCTCCTTAATTAGCACAAGGAGCTCGTCAACCTCGTCCATCTCGGAGGCGTCAGGAAGCTCGTTCCAGCAATCCTGGACCTTCGGCCGCTCTCCGGTATGGCAGGGGATCACCGGCTCGTGGTTCCCGATGTAGAACCACTCGGCTTTCCATCCCTTGTTGGAGGTGTTGAGGGCGATGTCGAAGTACTCGTCCTTCCGCCCTTGACGCAGTATGAACCCGGCGCCTCCAACAACCACCATCTTCTCCTCGCTTGGCTGCGGCTTCAGCCAGTACAGGTACCTCCACAAGTTGAAATGGGGAGAGATCCCCAGATACGCCTCGTAGAGGTGGATGAAGACCGAGATCGCCATGATCGAGTTGGGGTTGAGGTTGATGGCCTCGATCCCGTAGTAGTGCAGCAGCCCTCGGAAGAACGCCCCCGTGGGCAAGCCGAGTCCCGCCTCGAAGAAAGGCTTGAATAGGACCAGCTCGCCGGAGTTCTCCGACGGGAACACCTCCCCTGCGCTCGGCCGTCACTCCGCCACGGCCTGAGACGGCAGGATGCTCCGCTCCACCATCTCCTCCAGCATTTCTGTGGTTACCTTCCCCCGCACCCACGCGAGGACAGGGGAGGGGATCTTGTCAGACTTGGGGACGCCAGTGAGCTTCTTCCTCCCCGCCATGGATCTAACAGCAGGGGTCTTCGATCGCATCAGCGAGATTGCGCTCCCCGTGGTGACTGAGATCGCACAATGGACTGGCGAGCAATGGGAGCTTTGGTGGCGGCGGGATGAAAAGCGAAGAACGGGGAAGACGGATCTGGGAATGGGAGGATTTCCCTCCGGGTCAAACCCTCGCCTTTTATAGCGCGCCTTGATGCCCGAAATTACCGCGAGATAACGCGATTAGCGGGGGCGGGCGTTACGGTAAAAAGAGCCGTTGGGCGCTTCGCCTTCCGTTACACGCCGGGCGTCAACGGTAAAAAACGACTCCAAAGCGCTCGAGCAAAACGGAGAAGTCGGCGTGCCGCTAAGGCTCGAACAGCCCCCACGCTCGGGGGCTATGGCGCCGTGACAAAGCCAGTGTGCCCTTCGGGCTCGATTGGCCCCGAACCACTCGGGAGCCTAACACTGCAAACTCAGTGGTGTGCTGCTAAGGCTCGAACAGCTCCCACGCTCGGGGGCTGGCGCCACGATCAAGCCAGTGTGCCTCACGGGCTCGATTGGCCCCGAACCACTCGGGAGCCAACACTGCAAACGCAGTGGTGTGCCGCTAAGGCTCGAACAGCTCCCACGCTCGGGGGCTGGTGCCACGATCAAGCCAGTGTGCCTCACGGGCTCGATTGGCCCTGAACCACTCGGGAGCCAACACTGCAAACTCAGTGGTGTGCCGCTAAGGCTCGAACAGCTCCCACGCTCGGGGGCTGGCGCCACGATCAAGCCAGTGTGCCTCACGGGCTCGATTGGCCCCGAACCACTTGGGAGCCAACACTGCAAACCGAGTGGCGTGCCGCTAAGGCTCGAACAGCTCCCACGCTCGGGGGCTGGCGCCGCGATTAAGTCAGTGTGCCTCTCGGGCTCGATTGGCTCCGAACCACTCGGAGGCCAACACTGCAGAACTAAAGGCGTACCGCTAAGGTTCGACCAGCACTCGGACTCGGGGGCTGGCGCCATATCAAAGGCAGCGTGCCATTCGGGCTCGATCAGCCCCGAAACGCTCGGGAACTGACGCTGCGAATAAATTGCGACAGACAGTGCAACCCTTTTGCAGGAAGTACAGTTACAATGGAGCCGGACTTGCGCCGGTTACAAACATCAAACACGTCAACCGCCAAGATGACGGCCTGGGGCACTCGTCCCTGCGCCTAGTGCTACATCCGGAGCAAGCTCGGTTCACCTGAGCTCCTCACAAGCTCTCTTGTAGCACCACTGCAGCCGTCGACGGGACAGCACCGGAGGAGGGTTGATAGCGAATGCCTTCGGCTATCCCTTGCTCTACAAAGCATTTCACCCCACATGGCCCTCATCACATGGGAATGCGGGGGTGAATGGGACAACACTCAGACGCTGATCAACGCCTCAGGTTCTTCGCAAGCACTCTTCTAGCACCATACCATGATGACTCCACAAACTCTCCCCGGTGGATGAACCCAACAATGAGCCTCCGGCATATCGACAGTAAGGATCCTATATCTATTCGCTCTTGGGTAGCAGCTCAGGCTCCCCGGCGGGTATTTATAGCCCCTGATCACCGAAGGACGGGAAATTTCCTCCACAATAACGAGCACGGACTCCGCGCCACGCGTCTTCCCTCCAGCCTGAAATACACAGGTCACCCTTATCTCCTTTGGCTCCATTCGACCACGGGAACATCCTGTGCGATCACGAGAACATTGTTCCTGACAACACTTCTCCGCTTGCCTCCTCTTTGGCATAACTGGCAAAGAAGGAATCCTCCGGGACTCGAACCCTTCGCCAAGATAAGTATCAATTGAATAACTTCGTCGATTCCGCGAGCTTTAACACAAGTCGCTAAAGTACTCGGGAGCACACGCCTTAATCCGTGAAACCTCGACTCTTCCGTACGCCTATGCTCCTACGCGTGCACGCGGCCCAGCTCCCTGCGCTATGGACTACGGCTATCGGGGATCAGGTGCATAAACGTAACAGGCTAACTCCCCGGGGAAATTAAAAGACTTAAAAGCTGGAAGCGGAGTTCATTAATATTTATATCGCCGAATGCCTTCTCCTCTCGAATTTCTACTTTGTTGCAGGGTATGGGACGACCACTCGGCGTGCTCAGCCCTCACGCTCGGGGGCTGGCGCCGGGACGACCACTCGGCGTGCTCGGCCCTCACGCTCGGGGGCTGGCGCCGGGACGACCACTCGGCGTGCTCGGCCCTCACGCTCGGGGGCTGGCGCCGGGACGACCACTCGGCGTGCTCGGCCCTCACGCTCGGGGGCTGGCGCCGGGACGACCACTCGGCGTGCTCGGCCCTCACGCTCGGGGGCTGGCGCCGGGACGACCACTCGGCGTGCTCGGCCCTCACGCTCGGGGGCTGGCGCCGGGACGACCACTCGGCGTGCTCAGCCCTCACGCTCGGGGGCTGGCGCCGGGACGACCACTCGGCGTGCTCGGCCCTCACGCTCGGGGGCTGGCGCCGGGACGACCACTCGGCGTGCTCGGCCCTCACGCTCGGGGGCTGGCGCCGGGACGACCACTCGGCGTGCTCGGCCCTCACGCTCGGGGGCTGGGCGCTGGGCGACTATTCGGCGTGCCTCGGACAGCTCGACCCGGCCCTCACGCTCGGGGGCTGGGCGCCGAAATTAACGTTGGATGATCTAGCCAGATGCTCCTTGACTAACCCTTGGACCGATTCCTTCGGAATCGCTTCAAGGCTCGGGGGCTACGGCCAACGGACGCACCTCGCGGCGCATCCGTTGATTGTCTGACGACTTCAGAAGAAGGCAACTAACCCTTGGACCGATTTCTTCGGAATCGCTTCAAGGCTCGGGGGCTACGGCCAACGGACGCACCTCGCGACGCATCCGTTGGGAAACGGCTCTTTTCTCTCCAGTATCACGCGGTTTCGTTTCCAACTGCAGCAGGCTTGACGCTCATAGGACAGCACGACCTCGCCGACTTGTCTCTCAACCACGTACTACTCGGGGGCTTGTCGGGGGTAGACCCCCAGGGGTACCCAGCAGGCGGATTGGCCCAACCAGCAAGGGGCGGCCCAATCCGAGTGCAACTGGATCGGTTTGTCAGACTGGGTGGCCCACCACTCGGGAGGCCCACCAGTCGGGCAAACCGGATGGGCGCGACAGCGCGCGCAGCAAGGAAAGAAGGCGGCGTATCCCGCAAGAAGCTTGGAGATCAGGATAAACTAGCCGGAATTATAGGGAAAGATATCTGTAATCGTTATAGGATCGAATTCTTGTATTTCGGGTAGGTTACGATCTCTAGCCGACTTGTAACTCAAGGCAGCCGGACTATATAAGGCGCCTTGAGACCCCCCTCCAGAACACAACATCTACGATTACAACCCACGTTACGAAACCTAGGACAGAACCCAACTACGGAGATCCTTCAGGAACTTCATACACAGCAATACAATCACCTCCAACACAGGACGTAGGGTATTACGTCATCTCGACGGCCCGAACCTGTTCAATCCTTGCGTCTTGTGTTACCATCGTCTTGTGATCCTCGATCTGTCCCTCACAAATCAACCACGTAGGCTACCCTGTGTGGACTGCCGGGTCCAAACATCCGACACTATCCACAATGCGAAACGTCTACACCTGTCAAGCACTTAAAATCACCATGCACACCTTTAATAGAACCATCAGCTGTAATATAAGCCGATGTATCACCATGCACAATCTCTAGCTTATCGCCTATCCATTGTATCAAGAATTGATGCAAGTTAGAAGGTACACATTGGTTTGCATGTATCCAATCACGCCCCAAAATCAAACTGAATTTACCTTGGGTCTCAACAACGAAGAACGCAACAACCAATGTCTTGGTTCCAATAGTGAGATCCATAGAAACGATTCCTTTAGCACTTATAGGATCATCTCCTCTCACATCACTTAAAGCCATATCAGTTTGGATCAACTCATCATCTGAACATCCCAATTTCTTGAACAAAGTATAAGGCATTAAATTAACAACCGCTCCACTATCAACCAGCATGCGAGAAATCGGCCTCCCTTTGATATAACCTTTCATGTATAGAGCTTTCAGATGATCATCACTATCTTTGGGCTTCTGAAAAATAGCTTCTTGTGGCCCAAAATTGAAATAAGCCATCCCCTCCTCCGAAGGCAAGTGCACCACATCAAGATTAATATCCATATGCTCAGAGGATAGCTCATAATCCAAAAATTGTTCATCGTCCTTATTCTGGGAACCCGATGACAACTTCTTATCATAATGAATTGAATCAGGAGCAAAAATATTAGGAATCAGAGGAACCTGCATTGTGTCAACCAAATCTCCTTGTGCCGTCGTGGAAACCGGTTCTACCGGATCTGAAACCGGTTCCACCGGTTTTGCTGCTGAACAATCACCAGGCTTGATCTTCCACTCCTTTTGAGAAATCATTGGTCTATCTTTGTTAAAGCTTTCATTCTTCTGTTTCTCCAATTCCTTCTCCTTATTCTCCTGAAACCGAAGCCGCTGCAATTTCCTCTTTTGCGTGCGAGTTAAACCTGGAGGACACCATTTTGGCAAGAAACACTTAGAAATATCATTATCAACTTTATTATTCTCACCATGGATAGCAGCAACCTTCTCTTGGGCTGACGTTTCAATTTTACCATCAACTACAATCGGTATTTTGGCGTCATCCTTTGAAATTATGTTAATGTCCTCAACTTGTGTGACATCTTTCTCAGTAGTCATTTTTAAGCCATCATCCATGTTCTGCAGCTCTCCCTTCTTCTTCTTGATACGATAAACCTGTTTTGAAGGAGCTGCCTGCTTTCCCTGGGAAAACCGGTTAAACCGGTTTGGAAATCCGGTTGCACTGGATTTATTTTGCTGATTCCAACCTGATTGACTAGATGTCAAATGGTCCTATTAAGAATGCAACATCTCGTCATAAACTGGCTCAGTAGATGCACCACATCCTGTATAAAAGGGTGAATACAACATGGGATGATATGGCCACCACATATTATTAAAATCACATGCCGGATATGAAAAATTAGAATAAGTTGGAGGAATCCATGACATGTCTTGATGTGAATCATGAAGAGGATGCAACTTGACAAAATTACTCTGCTGCGTGACTCCCTTCTGAGATGAAGCATGTCTCTCATGACGCACAGGTAACCATGTCCCTTTTTTTACCGGCCGATCACTAGTAACGGCCTTTTGATCTTCATACTTGGACAATAGCTGATCAAGGGTTAATTTTTTCTTTTCATATTTTCCCTGATCTTTCTCCAAGCCCAATTTTGAAATTCCACTCTCGGGACACCTTGGTTTAACCGTTTTGGAATGGCGCTGTCCAAAACCGGTAATACCGGTTTCAAGAACCGGTGAAACCGGTTTTGTCTGCACAGCAGACTCAAACGGTTTTTGCGAGGATGCTTGCCCCCCGAGTTCAGAAGTCCTTGCAGTTATCTTGAAAATTTCTCTACCATCAGGAGTCTTTTCAAACACTACATCTCTGATCACCTGTTTTCCTTTCAAATTTTTAGACTTCTCCTCACCGATGACGACATTTTTCCCCTTGGTTGATTTAGCTTGATGTGGCCGAACCAAAACCTTGGGTTGCTGTACATCAATGGTGTTGACAGAAAGAGAAACATTATCCGCTGGCATTTCATGATAATCCAATCGTCCTTGATTTATGGCCGTTTGTACTTGCCGATAGAAAATATTGCAATCAACAGTGGCATGCAAAAAAGAATTATGAAGTTTACAATATGCACGCCCTTTCAATTCTTCAGGTGGAGGTATAATGTGAGACATCTTGATGTTTCCATGTTTTAACAATTCATCAAATATACGATCACATTTAGAAACATCAAAGCTAAATCTCATTTGTTCTTGCCGATCCTTAGAAATCAGCTTAAGAGATGGACATGTATATGCTTTATCTTCTGAAGGCCAAACTAATTCAGCAACATAATCACCTTTTCTCTCATCGTCCAAACTATTATTTTTCACATGTAAACAAGACTGATGAGTTCTATAGGCATCTTTATTGATTTGTAATTCTACACCATATGCCCTTACTAAAACTTGGTTAACTGAATAAAAATCAAAGCCTTCAAGTTTTTCTTTAATAATAGATCTCAAACCATCAACAGCAATACGAGCAAGATCTTTATCAGAAATTGACAGATCATAACAACGGTTTTTTATTTCTTTGAATCTCCTAATATATTCAGAAACAGATTCATTCTCTTGTTGTCTAACCGATGCTAAATCTGTCAATTTTAATTCTGGATGCATTGTAGCAACATGTGGTACCGACTGAGTAACATGAGGCATATAATTTAATGGGACACAATGCATTAATTTAGACTGTCCAGGAGATGCCATCCACAAACCGGCGGTACCGGTTTCAAGAACCTGTGGTACCGGTTTTGCTGTATCCAGCAATTGAACTGATTTTGGCACCGTTTGCTCTGGAGAAAAGTTTATCGGCATATTAAACTGTAGATTTTCAGGAAATTCCTATAGTACAGCCGATGAACTAGTCTGAATTTTCTCATGTTGCTCAATATGAGGAATATCATAAGGAATAATATTACTAACACAATTTCCCTTTTCTAATCGATCCATACGTTTTGATAATGCAGATAAAAGATCCAATCTTTTTTTATGTACAAAATCAAAAGTAATCGCAAGTTGATCAATCGGAGTAGACGGTGAATTGCTTACAGTGAGTATTACCTCAACCTTCCGATTATCAATCTTGAACGCGGGCATCACGAAGTCTTGTGTTCTTGATACTGTGCCCTGACGATCTTTCTTCAGCCCCATCAGAAATTGATTCTTGAAAAATTCTTGGGCTACTTCAAACTTCTGACGCTTCTCTTCATCGAGCTCTTCCATGGAGGGCACGACGATGTTGTCTTAGTTTAGATCTGAAAAAGAGCCCATCTGGCTAGGATTAGGTAGACCGGTTATAAAAACCAAGATCTCTTTCCCCAGCGGAGTCGCCAAAAATGTGTTGACGCTTTTTCTGGCCAACACACCGAGATATGCACTAGCTTGCGCGGATCCGCAACGGATCGATCACCTGCAGCACGCCCAGCCAAAACCGATAAAACTCGGTTTGGGAAACCGGTGAAACCGGTTTCCTAGGGTTTGCTACGTCGACCTACGAACGCCGGCCCGGGAGGGACCCCGTCAGGGCTGGCGCGCCTAGGGTTGTTCTGAGATCGGCAGGCCACTCAGAACGTCGTCAAACGCCGTAGAGACGAAGCACGAACAGCAGGAGGGGTTGGAAAAGTTAGGGTTTGGAAGGGATAAAAAGTAAAGGTAATTTGTATTTGATCGATTGGATAACCCTCAATCGGCTGTGGCCCTTTATATTTATAGGGTGGGGAGGTCTTGCCCCGCAAGGAAATCCTTTTACAAGTCATATTCCACACGGATCTCCAAATCTACTAGGACTCTGTCCAAAACCGGTTCCACCGGTTTGCGTCGCCATATCAGATATAGTGATCAAAACCGATTTTACCTATTTCCAAAACCGGTTTCACCGGTTTCGTCCAGGTGAAGACCTTCTCGGAGCCATAACTCTCTCGTCCGAACTCCAAATCGGACTTTCTATATATGCATTTCAATCATCTCGACGCAAGCTACGCAATGGTGCAATAAAAATGCTAATTTGACAATGTTATAAAATCCGGTCCTACCGGTTTCTAAAACCGGTTTAACCTGTTTGTCCAGATTGCAGGAAAACCTCTGTCGTGCCAATTTTGATCGTCAACACCCAGCATCACAGACTGGTCCAACCGGTTGCCGCGACCGGTCAGACCGATTTTCAGAGGAGGCCGGGCAAGGAGCCAGCTAAGCAAGAATATCGTCCTGTTCCAAAGAAGGAAGAGCTTGCACCTGTATTCCAAAGCCAGTTGTGAAAAATATGATTCAAATTGGCTCTATGGCTGTTAATCCATCGATGGCCGACGCACCTAATGTTATTGGTACTTCGGCCGTAAAAAAGGTCCCATTGCCTCAGTACACGCAGCCAAGGTGGTGTCCTCCTGGTTTATCTCATTCTCAGAAGAGGAGAATGCAGCGGTTGCGTACTCAGAAGCAAAGGGAGGAAGAATCGGCGAAGAAGAGGGAGGAGTGGTTCAATGAGGCTAAGCCGATGATTCCGCCGTCTGGTCAGAGCTCCAAAGATGGTTCTGGTGTTCAAGACATTCAAGCTGAAGAACCAGAAAAGGCCGAGCCATCTGCAGCAAACTCGGCTGATCCGGCCGCAACCGGTCAGACCGGTTTCCCTGACCGGTCTGACCGGTTACCTCCTGTTCTAGTTCTGGCAACTGGACTCGGTCAGGAGGAACCGGTCAGACCGGTGTCGCCTAGAGAGTCGGTAGCCGACGCGTTTCCTTCTTCGGCTAAGGTTTCGATTCCGCCCGCTGTTGTTTCAGATGTTCAGATGGGCGAATATGATGAAGCTGTTGACTTTGAGCCTTCACCTAGTAGAACAGACATGGAGGTCAATGTTATCTACATGAACGCCGATTATTGTTTTATCGGAGATGATGAGAGGGTGGTTCAAGTTGATTTTGCTCCCAAGAACGCCGTGTTTCAGAGGCCATCAGAATCGGATAACCATCTAAAAGCCCTTTATGTGAAGGGTCATATTAAGGGAAAGCCGATTTCAAGGATGCTCGTTGATGGTGGTGCTATTGTGAACCTCATGCCATACACTTTGTACAAGAAATTGGGAGGCTTGGACAGCGAGCTCATCAAGATAAGCATGACGATCAGCGGTGTTGGAGGAGGAGAATCGATGAGTGCCAAGGGAGTTGCATCATTGGAGCTCACCATCGGGAGCAAAACGCTAGCAACTGCTTTCTTCGTCATGGAGGTACAAGGTAACTTTAGCGTGATCTTGAGGCGTGATTAGATTCATGCAAATCAATGCGTGCCTTCTACCTTGCATCAATGCTTGATTCAATGGATTGGTGACGAAGTTGAGGTGGTTCATGCGGATACTTCGGCATGTGTTGCTATGACCGATGCATTTATTTTGGAAACTCATGATAATGTCAAGTGCTTGACCGGAATAGATATTTCAGACTTTGAGTTCCTGGCTTGCACTAAGGATGGTTTTGTATCTGCTGCTCTAAGGCCGGTTCAGAGATCGGTTGATTCAGATAATGAAGAGTAGATGGATGCAAGCGAGAAGTGGCTAAAGGAAAGGGTGGAACATTATCGGTCAAACATGAACGATGCACGTGAAGCCATTAATGATTTTGAAGAGGTAGAGAAGTTAGGACAAGGATTTACGTCGGCTGATCCTTTAGAAAAGATAGACATAGGTGATGGTCCTGTACCAAGGCCGACTTTGTAAATCAAAATTTGAAAGCCGATTATAAAGTTGAATTAATCAAGTTATTGAAAGAATATTCTGATTGCTTTGCTTGGGAGTATCATGAGATGCCTGGTTTAAGCCGTGAGTTAGTTGATCATCAGTTGCCAATTAAACCAAGTTTTAGGCCGTATAAACAGGGCAATAGACGATTTAATCCTCTATTTTATGATCAAATAAAAGAAGAGGTTAATCGTTTGCTTGAAGCTAAGTTTATTCGGCCGTGTTGTTATGCTGAATGGATTTCTAATATTGTGCCTGTTGAGAAGAAAGGTTCTGATAAGATTAGAGTGTGCATTAATTTTAGAGATCTTAATAGAGCAACTCCCAAAGATGAATATCCTATGTCTATAACCGATATGCTTATTAATGATGCTTCTGGACATAAGGTTATTAGCTTTCTTGATGGTAATGTGGGATATAATCAAATCTTTATGGCCGAGGAAGACGTATACAAAATGGCCTTTAAATGTCCTGGTTTTGTTGGTTTATTTGAATGGGTTGTGATGACTTTTGGTTTAAAGAATGCTGGCGCAACTTATCAAAGAGCAATGAATTTGATTATTTATGACTTACTTGGTGTTATCCTAGAAGTCTATATTGATGATATTGTTGTCAAATCGGCTGGATTAAATTCCCATTTGGCTGATTTGAGTCTTGCTTTTGAAAGAATGCGTCGGTATGGTTTAAAGATGAACCCATTGAAATGTGTTTTTGGTGTATCGGCTGGAAGATTTTTAGGCTTTATAGTTCATGAAAGGGGCATAGAGATAGATCCTAAGAAAATAAAAGCTATTGATAAACTTGAAGCGCCTACTTGCAAGCAAGATTAACAGAAATTCTTGGGCAAGGTTAATTACTTGAGGCGATTTATTTTTAACTTGTCCGGGAAAGTTAGTGCTTTTACTCCAATACTTCGGTTAAAGAATGAAGCCAATTTCACTTGGGGGCAAAGCAGCAAGAGGCCTTTGAAGAAATCAAGAAATACTTATCTTCACCGCCTGTGCTTAAAGCGCCTAAGAATGGGGTGCCATTTAGGCTTTATATTTCGGCCAAAAGTAATGTTATTGGGGCTGTTTTGACTCAAGAAACAAATGGCAAGGAACATATTATTACCTATTTGAGTCAACGGCTTTTGGATGCGGAAACAAGGTATAAACCTATTGGAAAATTATGCTTGTCTTTATATTATGCTTGTACAAAATTGAGGCATTATTTGTTGTCTAGTACTTGCATTGTGGCGTGTCAAGCCGATGTTATTAAGTATATGTTGCATAGACCGATTTTAAGCGGAAGGATCGGTAAGTGGACATATGCACTTATTGAATATGATTTGGCTTGTGAACCTTTGAAATCCATGAAAGGCCAAATTATAGCTGATTTTATTGTTGAACATCGGATTAATGATGAGCATGATTTAAAAATTGATTACATGACTTTTACTCCATGAAAATTGCATTTTGATGGATCGGTTTGCAAGAACGGATATGGCATTGGAATCGTTCTTGTTTCTCCTAATGGAGCTGTTTTTGAAGCTCTTAGCCGATTAGAAATTGAGTGCACAAATAATCAAGCCGAATATGAAGCTTTATTATTCGGATTAGAGATTTTGCATGACATGGGAGTAAAACATGTTGAAGCTTTTGGTGATTCATTATTGGTTGTGCAGCAAGTATCTAAGGTGTGTCAATGTTTAGAAAGTTCATTGAATATTTATCTTGACAAGTGCCTTGATATTATACCATGTTTTGATGAATTCACCATATATCACGTTCCAAGATGTGAGAATCCTAGAGCTAATGCTTTGGCACAGCAAGCATCCAGCTATGATGTCCAGAAAAGACACTTTCATAGAAAAAAGCTGTTGATTGCTATTGCTAATGACGAAGCTCTAATGCTTGCAGCAGAACAGAAACAAACCGGTCAAACCGATTCCCAGACCGATCAGACCGGTCCTGCGTTCAGTACAGAGACCGGTCAGACCGATCCGGGAACCAGTCAGACCGGTTCACCGTGTGCTGATCCGATTTCGGTTGCTGAAAATTCTCAGAATAAGAAAGCCGAAGTGGATGATTAGAGAGTGCCCATTATTAGATATCTGAAGGATCCTAGTTCTGGAACAGACAGGAAAATTCGGCGTTTAGCTTTTAAATATACTTTGGTTGACGATGAGTTACATCGTCGCACCGCCGATGATTTGTTGCTTAAATGTTTGGGTGCTAATTAAGCTAGAGTGGCCATGGGAGAAGTTCATGAAGGAATTTGTGGAACGTATCAATCGGCTCCTAAGATGAAGTGGTTGCTTAGGAGAGCTGCATTTTATTGGCCTACTATGATAGCCGATTGTTTTTGTTACTATAAGAGATATGAAGAATGTCAAAAATTTGGTAATATTCAGATGGTACCTGCTACATTACTTCATCCTATCATTAAACCATGGCCTTTCCGAGGATGGGGACTGGATTTTATTGGAGAAATACATCCTTCTTCTTCAGAAGGGTCATCGCTTCGGGTTGGTTGCTATGGATTACTTCACTAAATGGACCGAAGCCTGTTCCTCTTAAGAATATGACTCATAAGGAGGTAATTGAGTTTATTATTGAGCATATTATTCATAGATTCGGTATTCCACAAACTTTAACTACGGATCAAGACACATATTTTATGTCTAAAGAAGTGCGAGTTTTTGCTGATATGTATAAGATCAAATTGCTCAATTCATCTCCATACTATGCTTAGGCCAATGGTCAGGCCGAGTCTAGTAATAAGACTTTGATTAAATTGATCAAGAAGAAGATAGAGGAAAATCCCCGAAGATGGTATGAAGTCTTGTCTGAAGCTTTATGGGCTCATCGCATATCTAGACATGGTGCTACCAAAGTCACTCCTTTTGAGCTTATTTATGGTCAAGAGGCCGTTTTGCCCGTTGAGGTAAATCTGGACGCTTATAGACTTGGTAGACAAAATAAGCTTTTGGTTGGTGAATATTATGACTTGATGATGGACAACATTGATGAAGTAACCGATAAGCGTTTACAAGCTCTCAAATTGAGAAAGACAAGATCCGAGTTGCTAGAGCATACAACAAGAAGGTTAAAGAGAAGACTTTTCAGGTTGGTGATCTAGTATAGAAGACAATATTGCCACTTGGTACTAGAGATAATAAGTTCGGCAAGTGGTCTCCAAGTTGGGAAGGTCCATATCGAGTATTCAAGATCAATGGCGGAAATTTCTACATGGTGGAGACGCTGCAAGGAGGACGTTTGCCTCAAGCATTAAATGGGAGGTACTTAAAAAGGTACTATCCAAGTGTTTGGCAAGAGGCATGAAGTGGCATATGGCCGATATTTGGATATCGCCCTTAGAAAAATATAATGGACGGTGAATTCTGTTAAAACATCGTCGTTAGGTGACAATTTTGGTTCTGATGTGTTTTATGGTACGCAAGCTTTACCAAAAAAAACAGGGGGGGTATATGTTGACAACCAAAATTGGCATAGGCCATGGCGAACCGGTCAGACCGGTTAGCCTGACCGGTCTGACCGGTCCAGGTCAGGAAGTTGCGGTGCTGGCGCATTGAAGACCGCAACAAACGGTCCTAGTTCAATGGAAGCGACATGGTCTCTGGAATGACCGACTGTTACGGTGATAAGGGTTTTGGAGGACCGCAAGAAGTGGTGCGAAGAGCAAAAGGATGACATGGCCTCTGGAATGACCGAATGTTGCGGTGCTTGAAGTTCAGGACGACCGCAACAATTGGTGCGAAGAGCAAGATGAAGGATTGGCGCAAAAAGGCGAAGTCCGACCCCGACCGGTCTGACCGGTCCCCTGTAATCCGACCAGGACTCTTAGATTTAGGATTCCGAGATTGTAACGAGTTATAACTTGGTTTTCTTGCGGGACAAGACCTACCCTCCCTATAAATATAAGGGGATTCGGCCGATTGAAGACACAACAATCGAATCTATCAAATTTACTACTTTTACCTTTACTTTTTCGTATCTCTCAAACCCTAGCTTTTCCAACCTCTACTTGCTGTTCTTCCTGCGTCTCCGTGACGTTTGAAGGCGTTTTAGGTGGCCTGCCGACCCTAGGACACCCCTGCGCACGTTCTTCCCGACGGATCCTTCCGGGAGGCGTGTTTAGGGTTCGCTCCCGTTCTTCCTGGAGGAACCGGTCTGACCGGTTTCCCTGACCGGTCTGCGCAGGGAGGCTGCGAGCAGCTCGTTTGCCTGCCGCGCGAACTAGCGCTTTCATGTGTTGGCCTAATTCTGCGTCAACAGCAGTAAAAAAATATTTTCCAAGAAGTCAATTATTTGACTAGAATAATTGCAGAACTTTTATTATATGCCCTGGAAATCCATACCGTGGCCTGGCCGTTGAGCTCACCTGAAGTTGGGTTTAGGGCAGACTATTGCAGAGCATCTCAAAATGCGATTGCGAAAACCTCGTATGTACTGGTGATCTGACCGGCACCACGATGTGAATGGTATTATTCGTGCTTGTGTTGAAACCGGCAAGATTAACTGATTATATGCGCCGGCAAGATTGCACGGCGGAGCTCAACTCGCCAGCGGGCCCGCAACAACGTGCGCCTTGTAGCCCCGACGACGAAGCACCCCGGTCAAGTTTTTTATTTTTATTATAAAATGTTTATTTCTGAAATATTTGTTCTACCCAACAATGTTTACAAGTTCCTTTACGAGTTTTTTATGTTTATTATAAAATGTTTATTTCTGAAAAATTGTTCCTCGAACTTGTAAAGGAACAAACCGGGCCTGGTTTTAGTCCGGCCCGTTAGACCTCATGGGCTGATCTACTTTTACACTGAGGCCTGTTTAGTTCGGTGAGAAAGTTTGCGAAATTTACTGTAGCAATTCTAAATCGAAGATTAGGAGGACTAAACATGATCTAATTATAAAACTAAATACACGGATGGACGGGAAATCACGAGACGAATCTATTAAGCCTAATTAATCTATCATTAGAGATAGTTTACTGTAGCATGACGTTGTCTAATCATGGCCTAATTAGACTCATTAGATTCGTCTCGCGAAGTTACCCGGGGTTATGGAATGGATTTTATCATTAATCTATGTTTAATATCCTTAATTAGTGTCCTAACATTTGATGTGATAAGTTTGCAAACTAAGTTTGCAAACTAAACGGGGCCTAACTCTCGCTTACAAGATACTATGTCAGTGCAGGTCGCATGTACTTTTGTTTTTGGTTTTTCTTCGCGCCTGTGTAACGATTAGTTATTTAGTCAAAGATTATGCCTCAATGTATTCCACATTTTTAAATATTGAATTCAACATTTCTTCATACCAGGTCAACATTTTTAATAAACAAGTTCAACATTTGATATAGAAACTAGAAAGGTTGAGTAGTATACCAAAATGCTGAGTTAGTTCATCTAAAATGTTGACTTTTAAAAGTAGCAAAACATATTCATCTTGGATCTATTTGTGCTGGATTAATTGTCAATAACAAAGTGGTTCAAACGGATCTGAAAATGAATTCACTACTTAGGAGAAAAACGGATTTCAAGTTTAAAATCCAAAAGTCAATACACCTACCGGGACATGACATGTGTCTAACTGACTTCAGGCTGTCCGCACCGACGTCCGCTAGCCGGTCCTCCGGGACGCGTGTAGTGGAAAAACAGCTGCATCGGTGTCCTCTACTCCGCACGCTATCCAAAAGGAGCAGCTCCCGCATCCTACTTCCAGAGGAGGTAGAGGAGCTCCGCTATCAGCGACGTAGCGTCTGGAGCGAGGCCTGCATGCCTCACACCCCTGCTGCGCCGAACAGAGAGAGAGAGAGGCCCCGGCGCGACAGAGCTCGAGGCCGCCGGAGAGAGGGCCTCGGCGCGGCGGAGCTCGAACGCGCGCAAGAACCTCATGTACACCACATTGTCGCGGTCGAGAGCGTCCCCGGGGAGCTCCGTGGGCCTGAACGGTGGCACGCCCGGGAAGCGGAGCGGCGCATCGCCGAAGTCCTCGAAGCTGGCGTCGACCTCGGCCTGCATGTGCGGCAGGTGGAGGTTGATGGCGGGGCTGCTGGCCTCGGAGGTGTAGAGGAGATAGGCCGGCACGCCGAGCCCCGCGGCACCGTCAAGCGCGCCGACACAGACCATGTCGAGCACAAGCACGTGCACGAAAGGGAGCACGGAGGGGAAGCCGCCGCTGCTAGGCCCATCCGCGACCTTGCCCTCCGTCGGTGCACCGTCCTCCTCCCTCCCTCCCTCGATGGTGACGGCGTGAAGGTCCTCCTTCTCGGCCTCGCCAATTGACGCCCCGCCGCGCCGCCTCTGCTNGCCCGCGCCGACCGGGCCCCGCTGCTCCACCTCACGCCGCCCGCCGGACTTCACCCACCGTGGGAGAGGAAACGAGGAACGGATTGGGTTGGCATGGGCGGCTTGGACGAGGGCGGGAAGGGAAATATAAGAGAAAGGGGAAAAAAGAGAAAGAGGGGGAAAAGTGAAAAAGAAAAAAATAGAAAAAGAAATTAAAAAAGACAAAAGAGAATAACTATTATTACTCCCTCCGGTTTTTAATAGATGTCGTATTAGGTTTGTCCTAAGTCAAAGTTATAAAACTTTGACCAAATTTATAGAAAAATATAGTGACATTTATAATATCAATCATATGTACTATTAACATATACTCTGGTGAACTCAACGAAACAAATTTGATATTGTAGATATTTTTATATTTTTGTATAAACTTGGTCAAAGTTGGATAACTTTGACTTAGAACAAAGCTAATACGACATGTAAAAAAAAACCGGAGAGAGTATTTAATTAAAAGGTTCTATTACTAATTATTTCCATCTCATGATTTAAAATAATTATTTTAAATGATTGTGTTATGAAAAAATGTGTTTGTTAAGAGGAGATGGTAGTTGGATATAGTTGAATAAAATATAGGGTAGTTGGTATAGAGTATGAGAGTATAGAGGATGATGAGTGCGAGAAAACTTGATATAGAAGAGAGAATCTTGATGATCAAAATAAAATAATCCTTTTAAAAGATGAAAATAGAGTAGGACGAGTTTCATCTTCCACGCGAGCGACGAGCAACAAGCAACCCAAATCGGATGATGAAAAAAAAAATCATGTAACCAATTTTCTTATAGGGATTCCGCCATTTTGGTGTGCCCGGCCCATTGCACCAGCCCGCCGCCTCCCTTCTTCAGTTCTTCTTACGCCGGCCGAAACATCGCAGCCCAGCTGACGCGCTCCTCCTGCGGTCCTGAACTCCTGCCTCCTCTCGATTGCGGCCTAGCTTCCGCGCCTCTCGTATCTGCCGCGTCCACACGATTGCGCCCCTCCTTCCGCGCGCTTGCAGATTGCTGCAGGCCGGCCTGCCACGGCAAGGCAGCCGTGACGACAAGTTGATCACACACAAGTGCACAACACAACCTATTCCACGCGCATGTTGCTAGTCTTCGCAAAGTCAAAGCCTTTTTCTTCTCCCACTTCCGCCGCTGTTTCATGACTAGTACCGACAGTGACAGTGTCCCTATCACCTGTGGCCTCGCATGAAGAAATCAGCAAACTTTCTTCATGCGAAATTTCCGTTCCCAATGCAAGTAAAATTTGGAGGCCACAGTTTCCCTGGTCGAAGCCGGTTCAGAACTTCCGTTCTTGTGTGCAACAATGGAGGCCGTACACCTCGCCTACCTGGTCCTCTTCCTCCTCGCCGTCGCCCTCCTCCGTCTCCGGCGCCGTGGGGCTTCTCCACAGAACCAGCCACGTACGACAACGGCCCACTGCCCGTACCCGAACCCGCTCCTGGGCAACACCCTTGAGTTCATCCGCAACCGCCGCCGCTTCTTCGACTGGTACGCGGACCAGCTCCGCGCGGCGCCCACCGGGGCCATCGAGGCGTGGGGGCCCTTCGGCGCGGGCCGCGCCGTGACCACCGCGAGCCCCGCCGACGTCGACCACCTCCTGCGCGCCGGCTTCGCGGGCTACGCCAAGGGCGCGCGCTTCCGCGACGCGACCGCGGACCTCATCGGCGACGGGCTCTTCGCCGCCGACGGCCGCCTCTGGAGCCTCCAGCGGAAGCTGGCGTCGCACGCCTTCTCGTCCCGCGCGCTCCGCCGCTTCGCCGACGACGTCCTCGCGGTTCACCTGGAGCGCAGGCTCCTGCCGCTCCTGGACGACGCCGCAGCGGCGGGGCGCGCCGTCGACCTGCAGGACGCGCTGCGCCGGTTCGGGTTCGGCGCCATCTGCAGCGTCGCGTTCGGCATCGAGAGCGCGGACGGGGACGGGGACAGCGGCCCGAGGCAGGAGGCGCTCTTCGCGGCGTTCGACGCCGCCCTCGAGATCTCCTTCCGGCGCGCGCTCACGCCAGCCACGTTTGTGCGGCGCCTCACGAAGCTCCTCGACGTCGGCAGGTCGCGCCGGCTCAGGGAGGCCGTCGGCGTCATCGACGGCTACGCCATGTCCGTCGTCGAATCGAAGGAGGCGCGTCAGAGTAACGGACTCGATGACGGGGACGCCGACCTGCTGTCGCGGTTCATGGCGGCCATGGACGAGGACGACGGCGGTGAGCTCGGCGCCATGTTCCCCACGCCAGCGGCCAAGCGCCGGTTCCTGCGGGACGTGGTCGTCACCTTCGTCCTCGCAGGGAAGGACACGACGTCGTCGGCTCTGACCTGGTTCTTCTGGCTCCTCGCCGCCAACCCGCGCTGCGAGCGGCGCGCCCACGAGGAGGCCGTGTCTTGCGCCGACAGGGACGGCGGCGGCGTGAAGGGGATGCATTACCTGCACGCCGCGCTCACCGAGGCGATGCGGCTGTACCCGTCGGTGCCGTTCAACGGACGGGTGGCGGTGCGCGACGACGAGCTGCCGAGCGGCGCCGTGGTACGCGCTGGGTGGTACGCCAACTACTCGGCGTACGCGATGGGGCGGATGAAGACACTGTGGGGCGATGACTGCATGGAGTTCGTGCCGGAGCGATGGCTCGGCGACGGCGGCGGGTTCGTGCCCGTCGACGCGGCGCGGTACCCGGTGTTCCACGCCGGGCCGCGGGTGTGCCTCGGGAAGGAGATGGCGTACGTGCAGATGAAGACGGTCGCGGCCGCCGTGCTCCGGAGGTTCAGAGTGGACGTGGTGGCGCCAGTGGCCAACATGGAGGCGCCGCCGGCCTACGACATCACGGCGACGATGAAGATGAGGGACGGGCTGTGGGTGCGGCTCAGGAGGCGGGAATAGTCAGCCGAGTGATGAGAGGAGACTTTGACTTCAAGTCGTGTCTGGACACGATTCTCATTGGTTGATTAATTAGCAACTAGATACAACACATCCGATCTTTCTGCAGACTAGTTTGCTTTTATGAGGACAAATAATTCTTATTACCCTAAAAAAACACAAATAATTCTACGGGACTTATAATAAGTCCCCAAATAAGTCCCTATCTGAGGGACTTATTATAAGTCCATAAGTCCCTCTAAAGATACTTATAGGGACTTATTTGAATGGTCTCCATCCCAAAACATCCCCTTTCCTGTTACTACCCCTCCCATTCTCTCTCCTTCCACTCTCTCTCCTTTGGGTAGAGGTATAAAAATAAGACTATAGAGACTTATTATAAGTCCTTCAACCAAACATCCATTTGGACTTATTATAAGTCTAGACTTATAAAAGGCTTATGGACTTATAACTCCCACCCAAACAGAGCCACATCTATATATTATTAGATTGCAATTAATGACTTCTCGGCTCAAGTAGTTGCAAACAGCTGCCATAAATCACCACATTATTGCATCTGCCCATCTCCCTCTATCTATTCTCCTTTCGGTCACAGCAACCTGCTGTATAAATCTCCACGACGAACCATCAATATGTAAGAGATAACAAAGTTTCCATCTGAGCACAACATGCAACACCCGCCATCCGTCGCAAACTCAATGATTTATCCTGTCACCATCGCTTTGGAAGGCCTATCGATGTTCTACAATTTTGGGGGATAGAAAGGATTGAAACAGGCAGGTGTCATATGTGTCTTGATTTTTCCCCTGCTATGGTCTCAGCCAGTGCTCTAATTCAGATAACAGGCCAGACATCTATACAGTTCTTTCATATATGCATTGAACCTGTTTGATGGAATGCCTCTAACATGCATGCTTTCTTCTATCAAGTGTATAACTCTGATCTTGCATTGGACCTCTCTCTATAGGTGATTTTCATGAGTCACTATCAATTATTCGGGTAACAGAACCACTATACGATTGACAACAGTTCCAGAAGATTTTGTTTTTGGTCTTTGAATTTTTCACACAATCGACAACATACAATATTATTTTCTCTTTATTACTATAGTAACATCCCTAAATAAGTTCAGTCACAAACTTTGTGCTACCTCAAATATTGAATATTGTGAAACTCAAACTTCTTTTATTTCTAAGAATTTTTCATGTCACTAAAAAATCATGTTAATAATATCCTGTTACCAATTAGTCATCCATCAATTAAAATATATATGCCCAATTACTATGACATATCTAGAATGCCCTCTACATGTTCCGCAACAACGCGCGGGGTTTCTTCCTAGTTACAATAGAAGCTGATGTTGTTTCTTTTAGAAAAAAAAGGTCCATTGACATCAGGTGAGGAGCCTGAGTTTTTTTTTTCTTTTTAGAGTGCGAATTGGATCAGAAACAAACAATGGCACAAGACGTGCTGAAAAGGAAAAAAGGAGACGTGCTGAGTTATTGTGCTGCTTCCACCGTGTGCTGCAAGCACGATTTTTTATTCGGCCAGCCTCTACATCTTTCTGCAAAAGTGACTTTTTTTCAAGAGAAGGTGGTTGACACGTATTTTATTAAAAAAAGAGTTTAATAAATACAGCTTACAAGAAAGAAAAAACAACAAAAGCTAGAAAAAACAAGAAAAACAAAAAGACAACAGCACACACACAGATCAAGATAACCTACAAACCAAAAAAAAAAGAAAGAGAGAGGGGGCAATAGCTAAGGCCCCGTTTGGCACAGCTTCGTGTGACTTCAGCTCCTTACTATAGTGCGCAAGGAGCTGGAGCTGGTAAAGCTAAAAATAGTGGCTCCATCCGGCTCTATGGGAGGAGGGGAGATGAGAAAGAAAAACAGCTTCAGTGAACAGTAGCATGAACAGTGCATTGTCAGGAGGAGCGAAAGCTTGTTGGAGCTCTACCAAATGGGGCTTAGGCTTGTTAAAGACTCAAGGTAGGGCAGGATGAGCTTGTCAAAAGCCTTAGCCCTGGCTCAGTTATAAGGAAAATACTTATTTTGTCACCTAGTCATGAAAGCTCTTCGAAATCAACTAGATATAAAACAAGGCACTGATGACATTTTTTGGGTCAGGAGCACGAGACACAGATCATTGATGCGGAACTACTTCAGTCCCAGAGAGAAGAGACTGGGCCGGAGTCGTCCGAATTTTTTTATTTTAATTTTTTTTTACAATTTTGCAAAAACGGTGTTCAGATCTGCCACCCAACCGCTGATTGAAACGGCGGTCGCCATATGATAAGGCGGCAAGGGCCAAAACCGCCGTATCAAACGGCGGATAGAAAAACCGCCGAATGAAACGGCGGTAAGCTACAGTACCATGGTGCTACAGTAACCACGCGGCACTGTAGCACTTTACCGCCAATTCAAACGGCGGTTCCTTCCTCCCCTGTCAAAAAAATCATAACTTTTTCATATGAACTTGAATGGAGCTAAAATTTATACAAAAATTGTAGATCTCGACGAGATCTACAACTTTATAATTCAAACTTTTTTCATTTGAAATCATCTTCATTCGGCGGTTTTTCTATCCGCCGTTTGATACGGCGGTTTTGGCCCTTGTCGCCGTATCATATGGCGACCGTCGTTTCAATCGGCAGTTGGGTGACAGATTTGCAAAATCTGTCATCCGGACGTCGGTTTTGCAAAATCATAAAAAATTAAAAATAAAAAATTCGAGTCGTCCACACACATCCAAAACCTCTGAGCCCAACACAGGGGGGTGGGACGGACGCGCGTTGGCCCAAATTCACCAACGAATCCACTTGGCGGCACGCAACTCCCGATCCCGCACGCAATGCGGGCCATGCCCCTCAGCCAGAGGACGAGGTCGGATTAACGTCACCTTGGGCCACAGATGGGCATCATCCGATCCGACGAATTTTTTTAATTTTTTTTTACGATTTTACAAACTCAATGCTTGGATGACAGATTTTGCAAATCTGTCACCCAACCGCCGTTTCATATGGCTACCGTCGTATGAAATGACGGCAAGGTCTGGTAACCGCCAGACAATACGACGGTTACAAAGACCGTCTTTTGAATTAGCTTTTTAATTTAAAAATATATTTCTGCTTCCTATAGCCAACCTAACCACCAAATTCGGCGGTAGGTGTCGGCGCCTGGGCCCGACCCACCTAACCGCCGGATCATTTGGCGGTAGGGGGAGGCAGGGCCTTCCCGCGCCGTTTGATCCCGCGGGAAGGCTACCTGCCGTCGGATCAACGGCGGCAACCCCCTACCACCGTTTCATACGGCGGTTAGGTCACTGTCGCCTATATAAGGCCAAAATCAGTAAAAAGAAAAACTAGGGTTGGAGAGGGAGAGGGAGAATCAGCGGCGAAGCCCTGCCGGTTCTGCGCGTCGGTTTCAGGTAAAACCCGAACTCGTAGTTGTAACTTCAAATTCGTAGATGTATTACTTTGTGGTTATTTTAGTATTTAGTTTAGGCATTATGATATTGTAGTATTATTTTTAAGTTTCTGATATTAGACATAGTTACTGAAATTAGTTTTACGGATAGTTACTGATATTAGATTTAGTGATATTAGTTTGATTGACCTTAGATTTAGTGACATTAGAGATAGTTACAGTCATTAGATTTAGTGATATTAGATTTACTGATATGTTTATATTAGAGTTAGTAATATATTAATTTATATTAAAGTTTATATTAGAGTTTTATGCATATTAGTGTTTATATAAGAGTTTATATTATAGTTTATATATTTTTATATTAGATCTATTGATATTAGAGTTTACATTAGAATTTTATATAAACTGTAGTTATGCATATTAGAGTTTACATTAGAGTTTATATCTTTTGATATTAGACTTTATATTAGAGTTTATATCTTTTGATATTAGACTTTATATTAGAGTTTTATGCATATTAGATTTTATATAAGAGTTTATATTAGAGTTTAAATCTTTTTATATTAGAGTTTTATGTATATTAGATTTTATATAGGAGTTTATATTAGAGTTTATATCTTTTTATATTAGAGTTTATATTACAGTTTTATGCATATCAGAGTTTATATAAGAGTTTACATTACAGTTTATATCTTTTTATATTAGAGTTTTATGCATATATCTTTTTATAAGTAGAAACTCGTATTAATTGTTGTTATTGTCCTGGTTTGGTTTTAGGCATGTCTGAACCCTTATGGTTCCAATTGTACTATGGATTAGGGAAAGTTAGATATGGTCCTGAAGGGGTAGATCTATCAGAATTTAGTTCCACCACCAAAAAAATAGCTAGAGCAGCAGAGAGAAATTGGGTTTCAATAAGAAAGTGGCTTTATCATTCATTTGGACTTGATGAGGCGCAACATGACTTGTCAGTGATGGCAGTGATGAACAGAAGTGCAACTACGTATTGGGAACTCTTTTCGCTTGAAGGAACCCAGAACTGGAGGTCATTTATGACACTTTGTACGCAGCATGGTATGTCGCTGGTGTTGCTTGTGCGAGCCTTCCACAAGGGTGGGTCCAGTAGTGAAGTGCACGAAGAAGTTGAAGATGCTGCACGGGAAAACCTTGAAGATGCTACTGGGGATGAAGGTGAAGCAGTGGAAGAAGGGTCAGCCGGACAAGATTATTATGTACCCCCTGAACCATCGGCGGAGCTTGATGAAGCCGAAAATTTTTCTGAGATGGTTTTGGAGGCAGAGAGGGAGGGCACAGAGCATGAGCAGTACATCGAGGAGGACTCATCGGATGACGACGACCAGGAGGAGGTGCAAGTGCCAAGGAACTGGGAGAACTATGACTTCTCATAGCTTAGGATAAATGAAGGCCAACAAGTCCCCTAGGAGTACAAGTGCAACGAGGTTTTGAAAGGATCTTGATGTCGCCTAGAGGAGGGGTGAATAGGTGAGACCTGAAATTATCGCCACTTAAAACAAATGTATTAGCGACAAATAGATATTCCAAATATCACCCTTAGAAATTCAATAAATGAATTTGCAAAAGGATCTTTGGAATCTCCGAGTAGGATGAATATACGCCTAGCACAGCGGATAAAAAGTCTCTGCCACCTTTTGCAAAACCGGTGCCACCGGTTTGCTCGGGCAGACAACCCTCAAAGATATAGGAAAAGTTAGAGAGCTCGGAATCAAACCAAACTTGGAGATGATGATTGAAATGTCTTTCTAAGGTATATCTCCAAGTCCCTGCACCCAAAAACACAAGTACAACAATATCGAGCAACTTTACCAATAAAACAATATATGCACAAAGAAGGTCAAACCAGTGGGGAGACACAAGATTTGTTTCACCGAAGTTCGGATTCACTGCTTACACCAAGCAGCTACTAAGATATAGTGAATCCTACTCTCCGTTGAGAAAGCTTATGCAACCACACTAGGTCAAGATATTTCCTCCTTCCACTAGTTTGCTTCTTCCCTTTGGGAGGCGAAGCACGACCTGCACAAACTTTTCCGCAGCTCACCACACCTTGGTAGCTCACGGGCGACACCTAACCGTCTAGGAGCAAAGCTCCAAGAGTAACAAATGAATCACACAAGCTTGATGAAGTCCAGTAGTGCTTGAGGGGTTTGAGTGCTCTCAATCTTCTCACAATAGCTTCTCTCTCTACTACCCAACTCAATTGATCTCACAATGTCAAGCAACCTCACAAAGAGGGGTTGGGGTGAGCAAGAACGGCTTTGGCTTAGCAAGAAATAGCAGGGAAGCACTATAGCAACTTCAGGAACAACAGCAAGCCATAGGGGAGGTCGTGGGGTGTAAATACTCCACTCCTCAAAAACTAGCCGTTGGAAACCCAGTGAAAACCGATGCCACCGGTTACCAAAACCGGTACCACCGAGATTCAAACAAAATAGCCGTTGGATCTCCTGACACAAAACTGGTGCCACCGGTTTCCCAAAACCGGTGCCACCGAGATTCAAACAAAATAGCCGTTGGATCTCCTGACACAAAACTGGTGCCACCGGTTTCCCAAAACCGGTGCCACCGGTTTTGCCCCTGGCAAAACCTATAAATGCGTACATGAGGCTTTTGTGTCTCTCATCAACTCAAAT
>CM014272.1:53775774-53894188 GCA_004135705.1 Alloteropsis semialata
TAATGCACCATAGCTTGCCAACTATCATATTCATGCATAATGAGAACAATCACTTATTTATTCATGTCAACATGAGCCATCCACATTGCATTCAACCAATGAACAATAGTGTCTTGTGAATATTTAACTTAATTTCTGCTCATAATCTTTAACAAACACGTTAGTCCTTTAATCATTTTATCATTCAATTCACCAAAACCCACCTAGGTGGCCTAGATGCACTTTCAGGTTTGCCTCTGTTCGTGCTACAAGACTGCAGAAGAAATGAAGGATGCAATAAAACAGTGGTCCACTTTGTGTTTGCAAAGGGAGTTCAGGGTTGTTAAGAGCAGCAAACAAGTCTATGACATATGCTGCGTCACAGAAGGGTGTCCTTTTCGGGTTCACGCATTCTGTGGGAAGTGGAAGAATTACTGGGAGGTGACCAGAATCGAGGATCACACATATGTGCCTGAGCAATTGGACACAGACCACCAGAACCTCACATCCGGTTTTGTGGCTAACTTCATGTATGCACAGATCATTGATAATCCAAGCTACGAGCCCAAGTCTATAATATGTGCCATCGAGGAGAAATTCAAGTACAAAATTAGTTACAGCAAGGCATATAGAGTGAGACAGAAGGCATTGGAGATGAAGTGGGGACTTATGAAGCATCATATGACAAGCTTCCTGCTTTGTTCCACGCCATATGCCAGCGAAATGATGGGAGCTTCTATGACCTTAAGACTTTCCCCTCTGTCGTAAGGCCAGGAAAGCAAATGCTGCAGCGGGCATTCCTGGCATTGGGGCCGTGCATTAAGACTTTCCAACACTGTAGGCCAGTCATATGCATTGATGGGACCTTCCTGACAGGAAGCTACAAAGGCACAATCCTCACCGCAGTTGCTGGCGACGGTAACAATCAATTGTTGCTTTTGGCCATTGCTTTTTTGGAGAAAGAGAGCGGAGACACCTGGTATTGGTTTCTGGAGAGGCTGAAGAGTACGGTTGTGGGGGATGTGCCAAACGTTTGTGTCATACACGATAGGCACAAAGGTATTCTGCAGGCAATTGAAGAAATGAAGAATGGCAGCACCGAGCGGCAAACATTACCACGTTGGACCGACGTCGTGAGTAGGTGGTGCATGCGCCACATGGGGGCAAATTTTCATAGCCAGTTCAAGAACAAGGCACTGACGAAGTTATTTAAGTGCTTATGCAGCCAGAATCAAGAGAGAAAGTTCAAACAAATTTGAAAAAAAACTAGATGACCTTACGAAGAAACAATCAAAAGAGCTCGCAAAGAAAGCCGTGACAAATAAAGCAGATGAGCCAAAGTCTTTTGAGGATGTGGGGTTGGACACTAGCCTGACTAGAAGGAGAAGAGGTCTTGCAGTTAATACTTTTAGCCAGTGGATTGAGAATGAGCCAAAAAAGACGGGCATTGATCTATGATGAAGGAGGTGCTCGACATGGTATAATGACTACAAACTATGCCGAGGTTTACAATTGGGTGCTTTGTGGTGCTAGAGGCCTCCCCCTAGTGGGGATCATCGAGTTCTCCGTGTACCGCACAATCAAATATTTCCATGTGCGGTATGGAAAGGCTGCGTCGGCCGTGGCAAACAACCAATTCATGTACGGCTACAAGATGACTGAGTATATGGACGAGAAGCAGAAGAAGGCTCTATTGCACCGTGCATATTCGCAGGGTTCTGCTGAACGGCGGTTCGAGGTTCTTTGCAAGGACAAAGGGTGGACGGTGGCCGGACGGGAAAGGGTCAAACAAGAGTGTATTCTCCGGAATGATATTTGTATTTGCTCATGCCAGAAGCCGAAGTTGCTGCACAAGCCTTGCTCCCATGTGATTGTTGCCTGCTATGAAGCCGAGGGACTACAGCCCCGAATGTTTGTCTCTCCCTACTTCTTCAAGCAAACCATTATGGCTACTTGGAGTTGTGAGGTGTATGGCTATGGGATTTTTGGCTCCTTCACCAACAACCCAGGGAAAAATACAACTTATATCCCGGATCCAGATCCAAAAATGAGGCTAGGCCATGGGCGACGAAAGAAGAAACGCATTAGGAATAACATGGATCGATCTGAAGCTGGTCCAGACGTACGTATCTGCTCTAAGTTCCATGAGGCTGGGCACACATACAAGAATTGCACTGCGACGTCTTATCATGATCTAAGCGCTGCAGGAGGGTCATCAAATGTGGTCTCAAATCCTCCATCAAGGGGCGCTGGTCGTGGGCATGGCACTAATGAGGGCCTCATATGATACTACATTAGCATTGTTCAGTTTAGTGGAGTGTAATATTAGTAACGTAGTATTAGTTCTGTAATATTAGTACTGTAACATTAGTAATGTAATATTAGTTCTGTAATATTAGTACTGTAACATTAGTAATGAAATATTAGTTCTGTAATATTAGTTTTGTAATATTAGTACTTTATAATTATTGATATCTGTTGTTTTATTTGATGTTGTGTTTTTAATATTACTTTTATTTTTCTATGTCTATGTTTACCTTATTCCTGCTTGGCCTGCCGATAGCAGGCGATGCCATGGGGGCGATCGACGCTCCGCCCACTTGGCGGCGGGACCTCCTCGACCGGTTCGAGCACGTTCAGCAAAATGAGTGCGGGGTGGGCTACACCGAGTTCACCAGCACGCACGGACCCACCAAGAGGTGGTTGCTTCTATTCAGCGTAAGTACCTACACCGTTCCGTACATGTTTCTCCTTCGAGTAATTGCAATGGCTGAGTCATTATGTCACTTATTGCAGGCGGAGTACATGAGGGCAGACGCTGACGACGAGACCGTCCAGCGTCACTTGGAGGTGTACTTGCTCTGGCTCTTTGGGTGGGTCATGTTCTACAGCTTACAGGGTGACTCGTGTCCCAAGGTCCTCGTCCCTTACGCCACGGCCGTCGCGAGTGCCCCGCTCGAGCAGATGCCCCAGATCAGCTAGGGCTTAGCGGTGTTGGCTGCCACGTATAGGGGCCTCTGCTTGGGCGTGCAGAAAGTTAGGAAGAGAGAGCCTATCTTCGTCGGCTGTCCCTTACTTCTGCAGCTGTGGTCGTACGAGCGCTTCCCAGTGGGCAGGCCAGCGATGAGCCCCTAGCCGTACGACTGGCTGCCACTTGAGACGGACTAGCACGACTACCCCACCATGGGGTCTTTGTGGTGCCTCCGAAAGGTATGAGCTCAAACATATTTTATTTGTAACATCCTTTTGTTGTTGAGACTTGCTATATTATTTGTCTAACTTGTGCAGCCGAGCTGGGTGGGCCAGCAGATGAGGAAGTCATACGCAGACTTCATCGGGCAGTTCGACGGGCTCGTTGACGCGGACGTGCGTTGGACCCCCTACTCGCCTGATGCGGTCCACGCTCGGGCACCGCAGGGCTTGTCCTCCTTGTGCCAGCGTGACCAGAACTACTGGATGACGAGGAAGCCCGTGGTGTACGACATCCACGTGGAGGAGTGCGTGGTGCACTGGGTGATGAGACAGTTCCACCTGTACCAGGAGTCACCACTGTCGGTCGTCCACTCCGTCCCGGCAATCCACCACAGGTACATGTGTCATTTTTACGTCCCGCAAGTTATGTATATTTCTTAACCACGTGTGGCAGGCCTCGGTGGCGCCCTATGTGGCGAGTTGGGCGGAGGCATTGACCGACGTTGTGGACGAGCAGCAACCGCACTCGGACGAGGCCTTCGCAGCGTACCTGCAGTGGTACTAGCCACGGACCCGCGTTCGGGTCCTCCGCGTTCTGCCCCAGCCTACTTTCCCCCCGGTGGCGATGACGACTACGCACCCCATACGACATGATCTGAACTACGGGCTTGCGGTAAGTACTTGCTTCTTACTAGTATCACACATTCGTACGACACAATTTAATTAACACAATTGTACAGTACGACGTGCTCACGGAAATAGACTCTACAGCTGCGTGCAGCCGAGCCAGGGCGGATTTCATGACCGCCGGCGAGCACGTGGCGACGTACGACAAGATCCTTAACCTCCTGACGAGGTTCAGGCAGGCGGTTTCGTGCCGGCACTAAGACACTCCAGCGATTCCACGCCACCCCGCCTCGTCCTCGAGCTCTGCGTCCACTCGACGTTCGTACCACGCCCCTTACAGCTCCTCGCGGCCACCCTTCCCTGAGCAGGTCCGTCGACGCTACCCCTCGTGCTGAGTACTCCTCTCCCGGTTCAGAACACTCCCTTGGGGATGCCCACGTACACGCCAAGGCCAACAGCTGTCTACAACACAGGTACACCATAGTATCCACGTTTTGTTCCTAACATCCTAACATTGTGTAATTACGTTCTCGACTAACGTGTTATGTGACAGGGCAACCAACGATGACTACTGGCGGGGGGTCCACGTCGGTAGGGCATGCCGTCCACGGCTTAGGTACGTCCATAATTGACTAAACCATATGACTACATGTGGCAGACCGCCCCAATTAATCCGGCTTAAGCGCATGGGACCACTATCACAGCAGTGCTCCACGCCCCTAAACCGAGTTAATCGTGCAATCCGTCGGATTCCTTCCCGATTACACCACATTTTTCTCTCGACCGAAATGAAATAGCAGCAGTCCCACTCGAAGATGGGCTCAGGCAGTACAACTCATCGCAAATTTTACAACACGGGGTTCACATAGATAATTATACAAATACAGTGCATAAGTTTTAGTTATTACAAACCAGAGCTATAATACAGCGGAAGTTCTAAACGTCGGTACACATAACATCACATGGAGCCCACATATGATATTCAGTTCCCGCGGCCTGAGTCGGACTCAGACGGCCCCCACTCTATGGTCCAACCATCAGGAAGTACACCAGGCCAAGTCAGGGCAGCAACAGGGTCATAACCATCAACATCATCTGAAAAAGATAGCCACAAGCAAGGCTGAGTAATAATTACTCAGCAAGACTTACCCGACAAGGTTAAATACTAGACATGCAAGGCTTTTTGGCTCTGGGGTTTGTTTTGCCAAAAGCGTCTACAAGTTGATCCCTATTTTCAATATTTTAGCCAAGTTTTAAAGTGAGACTAACCATTTCTAGATTTGCCAAACTATCCAATAACATTCAGTGTCGAAAAACAATTGATTAGTAAATCATCAACATTTCTTATCTAACAACACTTTCATCCTCTGTTTGGCCCCAAGACATTGATGTATGACAAGAGATCAAGCAGCTTCATGTAACCGCGAAGGACGGACAACTCGAGTTGATTTTACCATGCATGGGACAACCTAATCGCACGACCCGTGAGAGACACCCAGGACCTCACGAGGCAACCGTTCCCATCTCTCCCTGCCACCTGCCATCAGATACCACTCCACCCGAGTGCACACCCCAACGGACCCCAGGTGCCCCTGGCAAACCTGTGCCGCGGCCACTGCTACACTCGCCATCATCCCCCTCGCCCAATGGAGTGGACATGTCCGTCAGGCGTCAGTTTGAATCAAGTACTAGGTTTACCAGTTTACCACATTTCCCGGCATACGATTAGTACCTTCAAAAG
This sequence comes from Alloteropsis semialata, assembly GCA_004135705.1. Taxonomy (NCBI): domain Eukaryota; kingdom Viridiplantae; phylum Streptophyta; class Magnoliopsida; order Poales; family Poaceae; genus Alloteropsis; species Alloteropsis semialata. Next base: position 53,781,314 of record CM014272.1, read on the forward strand.
CTTGACCAACAACGCCCCACCCTCAATGCCTTAGCCAACAATCCTCATTGCAAGCGGGACATTCAACCAAGCATGAATATCGCACAAGCCCCGCTTGCCGAACTTTATGAACTGATGTAAAATAAAATCCTATATCTCGCGAGTGATTAAGCAATCCCTCGACTTCTACCGGTCCTAATTAAGCATAGCATTCTATACGACCTACACATACTAGTATTAGGACATAGGTACCTAGGGATCATGCAACTAGGGTTTCAATCAACTCCTTGAAACTTAAATGCACAAATAAAGGCACAAGTAAGGAGTGTTAGTCAAACAGTGGGTTATGCTCCGGGGCTTGCCTTCCTGATCATCACTGGCCTTGGGCCCTTCCGAACTTTGGTTCGGGTCTTGTGCGGCAGCAAGGTTCAAATCAGCAGTAGTGGGATCGTCCGCGGGCTTGACCTCGATCTCGTATATCCCGTCGACCAAGGTTTGATCTACATGAAATGCAGATGCATGAGATGCAGTAATGCGACAAATCGATTACAAAATTACTGCAACAACACATTAATACATCACTGGACAATCATTTATGGATTATAATCAAATTTTGAAACTCATAAGACAACGTGGCCGGTCTGACCGGTTCCCTGACCGGTCTGACCGGTTATGCAACCGGTCTGACCGGTTCAGACCTAAATCAAAGCACAGCTTCATTCAATCATCTAGAAAAACCTACTACTAGTACAATGGTCTCCTTGTGGCTGAATCTGATCATCCAATATCCAAGGTTGCTATATACATTTGTAGAATTAAATTTACAGCAATAAAACCATTTATTAATTAAGTAACCTTTAGCTAGTCTTTACCAAATAAATCCTAGAAAACATATTTGCAAAGACAAAAGCTAAGGTAAGCATGTTTCTGTGTTCTTGACAGCAAAAACTATTTTTCAAGAATTTTCCAGCATTTTACCTATTTATTTACTATTTTTCTCAACAGCCAACATTTATCACCAATCAGAAAATCATAATAAAATCTACAAAAATGTCCTGCAGCTGAAATTTTTACTGCAACCCCTATTCTACCAGAGGCATTTTATGTGAATTTTTCAGATTTTTCCTGAGTTATATAGAATATTTGGTGATTTAACCATTCTCAACTAGCTATAAACAACTTAAATCCAAATCTACCAAAATCATGCACAAACTGTGGCCAACAGATACTCAATTCAACTCCACTGGTCACAACAGATCCACCAAAAGTGGCTTTGCATTTTTAGCACACTCCTATGATTTATAAAACAATAAACCTCCTCTCAAGCACATCTTCATGCATTCAAAAATACATTGGTATTCATACAGATTATACATGCATATGATACACCACTGGAAATATAATTTCTCAAGGATTCCAGAAAGTCCAAGTTTGTGATTTTTCGATTTTTCTGTGATTTTTGGCGATTTATTGAATCTCAGCCGAAATCAAAAGAAAGAAATTCGTGAATAGTGAATATGTATTTACATCCGGGTCCTCGGGACAGGTTCACGGACAGGTCCTTTTCTTTACGAACAGGTCCTCGAATTCTCATCGAAAACCCCCTGCAAGATCCGAATCACAAAAAGGTCCAGAATATTTATGGATAACCCCCTGAAAGATCCATTCTTATACCTTTTCGCCCTTCGTCTTCTACCTCCAGTCTGTTTCACGGACAGCAGGCTCGGTTCGGCTTCTGGTCGCCGGCGTTCGGCCAGAAGGTGGCCAGGCTGCCTCCCAGGCCTGAGCGCCCGACTCAGGGGCGGCGCCCGCCCCTCTGGGGCCTGCTGGACCGGCGCAGGGGCCTGGCCGGCGCAGCCCCCTGGTTCCCCCGCGCGCGCAGGGACCGGACGGCGGGGGTGGCCGCGGTGAGGCCCCCCTGGTGGCCGGAATGGTGGGGAAAAGGGTTGGGAAGGGTAATGGCACTACGGGGAACGCGTCTTCATGCTTGAATCGAGTGGATAACGATGGTAGAGCTACGATTTTGGAATGGAGGAAAGCTCGGACCGAACGGCAATGGCGGCTCGATTTCTCGAAAATTCTCGGTGTATGGGCAATGGCGGAGGGAACGGAGCGGTCGAGGGCGGAGAGGGCGAGGTGGTGGAGTGAATGGCGGGGTTAATTTGGAGGATGGTGGTTCAGGGGAGGTGAATTTGGACCGAGGGAGTACCGAGTGTTTTACTGTCCTCGATGTCCGGTGATGCTTATCCGGCCAGCTCAAGGGACAGCGCATCACCCACCTGGCACGTCCACGGGGCTCAAGAATGGCTTGGACGCGTGGCTGCCAGCTGGACGTACGGCGAACGGCGTCGAAGACGCCGAGGTGCCTCCCTGATCGTTCTCTGCCGGAGGACACCGGTCAGACCGGTGGTCTGGACCGGTCTGACCGGTCCCTGGTGGCCACGCGACGCCGATCACTTCTTTCAGTTGTTTCTCTCGATTTTGTGTAAAAACCTCACAATCGCCAATGCGAAAGTTGAAGATGGTACAATGGGCTACAAATTCTACAAAGAGTGTCACTACTTTTGGGCAACGGCTTGAAAGTTACGGGGCGAAGAATATGGTCAAAAAGCAATAACCGCGACACATGAAATGACGATCGAATGAGTTAAAACTCGAATTTCGAATTTTCGTTCAAACCTTTCATACCCAAATGAGTTCATAATCAAATCGTTGACATTATTTACGACATTTTGGTATAAGTTTTGTATTTCGACTACTTTGATTATTATGGTTGACTAAGTCAACACATACACACAAATGCACAAACAACACAATTATGCAATGATGCACTTCATAATGGGTTTAATTAATTTAATTAAGGGTCTTTAATTACATTAGTGACACCGGGGTGTCACACTACATACTTTTACTTGCTTACTAACGTGATTGTGTATCATGCAGCGTATGCTTCAGGCGGGACACCCGATGACATAGTTGAGGAGGAGCACCAGGCAGCGACCCAGTGGACGGTCCCCTTCGACATCGACCGGTGGTATCGATAGGGCCAGGGGTCGTAGGACGAGATTGGTGGTTCGCAGTTAGCTGGCGCCCCCGTACCTGCTACACAGTTCTCCCAGCCACCATTCGCCCCCTCCTGCGGATGCAGGGCGCCGAGTCGGCAGGCGCCGCCACCTAACCCCCTTACGTACTCTGTGCACCACACGAGAGCCACGCAGCAGGCGGCCAGGAGGGGCAGGGCTAAGGTGGCCAAGCGAGACCGTATTTAGTTTTTTACTTTCTACGCTCGAGTCATTATGTATCGTACTGGATGTTGTATTATACTCTTCATGTTTACTTGTTTGTTTTTTGTGATATTTTGTCGTTCGATGTTATAATTTCCCTTCATTTACAGTCATTACAAAAAAATGGGCGGTTCCAAATACAAATTATAGCACTTTTTCAATGCAAAAATGATATTAAAATTTAAAAATCCAAATACCATCATTTAATTTGGCGGCCTTAGAAATCGCCATTTCATTTGGCGGTTCCCAAAACCGTCACTTGATTTGGCGGTACCAAAAACCGCCACCGCAGGCCAGTGGTGGTTCCTCCCAAGGAGTGGACCGTTGGTTAAAATGATGGTTTTATTGAACCACCAAATGAACTGGCGGTTAGATTTAACCGCTGTTTTATGTGGCGGCTAAGTCTAACCGCCGTTTCATTTGGCGGTACCAAATCTGGCCACCGTTTCATACGGCACGGAAAATCTGTCACCCAAGCATTGATTTTGTAAAATCATAAAAAAATTAAAAAAAAAATCTGATCCGACCCTGCATCGCCGCACCCGTGACCCGTGGCGCCAGGTATAGACGGCCATATGGCACGAGCCCATTGGGCCGGCCCAAAGCACGAAAATTTGGCCCGGCACAGCACGGCCCCCGGCCTTTCGTGGGCCCGTGCCAGCCCGGCCCGTATAGCGGGCCATGCCTGGGCGGGATGTTGGGCACGCCGTGCCAACCCAGCCTGGCCCGATAAAGGCCGGGCCCAACGGTCGGCACGGCGGCCTGCCTCCCGTCCCCCAGTCCCGGGCTCCCGGCCTTTTTAACGGCCCACGGCCGGACTCCGAGCCCCACCCCATATAGCCCCGCCCCTCCGCCCCGGCAAACTCTATCCCCTCCACTCCCCCATTCCCCGCCCCCGCCGCTCTCCTCGCTCGCTCTGTCGCTCGCTCGCCTCTCTAGCTCTCTGTCGCCTCTCGCTCCCTCTCCCTCGCCTCCGACCTCCAAGGCTCACCGGCGCCGCGCCGCCAGCGTGACTCCTCTGGTAGTTCGGTCCTCCTCCCTGTCCTGCTCCGGCAAGACTCGCCGCTCGCCTCCTCTCCTTCTTCTCCTCTCCCAGTCTCCCCGATCTTGCATCCGAGGCGCGCCGGCGATGCTCCTCCCATCCTCCACCTCCGGCTGCAGCTCCTACTAGACGAACAACTTGCCACTCGCCTCCTCCCGTCCTCTGCCGCCGGTTTCACGAAGGTGAGTCAAAACCCTAACCCTAACCCCTTCTCTCTCTCTCTTCTTCTGCTTCTCTTCTTCTCCAACTCCGATTGCTGATTTTGCTTGATTTGTTGTGCAGGCGCATCGCGCAACGCGCACCGGCGATGGATCTGGATCTGACCTCCACCAACTACGAGTTTCAGTTGTTGGGGGAGCGCGGTGATGACGAGGACGATCTGGAGGCGGGTCGGGAAGAGCTGTTCGGCAGTAGTGCTGCCGCACCGATCGATTTAGCCCAAGGAGATGGAGCAGGCACTGCCCAGGATGATGGCGAGCCCAGCAGTCGCACGGGCTCCCCTGCGAGCGTCGGCACTGGCAAGGGCGGGCCTAAGAAAAGGGGGAAGAACAATACGTCGAAGGCATGGAAAGTATTCGAAGAGATCTTCACTGTCATCGACGGCGAGAAGGTACGTACTGGTGCTCGGTGCAAACACTGTAAAAAAAGTATGTCTGGTAAGTCGAGTGGTGGCACCGGGCACTTGATCCGGCACATTGACATCTGTCCTGTCTTGAAATCCAAGAGTCGCATGGCTCAATCCCAGCTTAAATACAATGCTGATGGCTCTGTGCAAAGATGGGAGTATAATCCTGAAGTTGCTCGTCAGCAGCTCTGTAGGTTGATTGCTAGAATGGATCTTCCTATATGTCTTGGTGAGGCTGCTGCTTTTGAAGACTTTATTAAAATTGCTCATAATCCTCGGTTTTGTAGTGTCTCTAGGCAAACACCCACTAGAGATTTTGCTAAGTATTTCAAAGAACGTCGTGATAAACTTGTTGAATCTTTGAAATCTGTTAACTCTGTTGTTCTTACATCTGATATATGGTCTGGTAATGCTAAGGAGGATTTCTTAGTGTGGTTGCTAATTATGTTAATGATGATTGGCAATTAGATAGGAGGATACTAGGCATGAGGTTGATTGATGTTTCACATAATGCCGAAAATATTGCTGAGCATGTTGCTTCTGTTATTGCTGATTATGGTTTAACTGACAATGTCTTTGCTATTACATTGGATAATGCATCCGCAAACACTAAGGCCATGGATAGTCTGTCACTTTTGCTATCTGGTTATATTGGTGCTTTATTCTTGCATCAGTGTTGTGCATGTCACATAATTAACTTGATTGTTAAGGCTGGACTTGATGCCTTCAAAAGTATGCTGAGTGCTTTTAGAACTGCTATTTCCTTTTTTAATTCATCAAACCAACGTATTGCTGCATGCAAAAGCTATTGCATTGCTATGGGGGTACGCCCTCGTAAGTTTGGCTTAAACATGGATGTGAGATGGAATGCCACTTTTCTCATGCTTAAGCATCTCATGCCACATAAGAACACTTTTTCAGTTTTTATCAGCACTCATTATGGTTTGGTTAATGGTCAACCACTCTTGACAGATGCACATTGGTATGCTGCTGAAAAAATTTTAGAATTCCTCAATCAGTTCTATGACTCTACTGTTGTTCTATCTGGTATTTACTATCCTACATCTCCACTTGTACTGCATTTGGACATCTAAATGCTTATGAGAATGATAGAGATTTTAAGCATATTGTTGTCCCCATGAAAGATAAATACCTTGCCTACTGGGCTGATATCCCTTTGCTTTATGCATTTGCTTTTATCTTGGATCCTAGAGCTAAGATAGTTGGTTTTACCAATATTCTACATCTGTTATCTGAGCTCAATGGTTATGATTATTCTACATACTTGACTAAGGTTAGGGCTGAATTAGCTGATACCTTTTCTAAGTATGAAAGCAAGTTTGGTGGGGTGAGATTACAGAGGCCCCCTCATCCTGGCCCTGGAACTGGTAAGAAAAAAACATCTTGGGGTAAGATTTTTTCTGGTAATCCTGGTGCTAGACTTGGTGGTGGCCTTGGTGCTGGCCTTGGTGCTGGTCCTGGTGCTAGTCCTTGTTCTTCTTCTTCCTACCTGTCCAGGAGAACCTCTGCAAGCGCTTTGCTGCAGGCAGCAACATCTGGTGTATCTCGAGTTGCTTCTGAACTTTCTATGTACTTGGACAGCGACACGGTAAACCAATATGATGATGATGACTTCAACATTTTGAACTGGTGGCGTGAACACAAACTTACCTATCCTATTCTTTCCATCTTAGCTAAGGATGTATTGACTGTGCCTGTGTCTACCATTTTTTTAGAGTCTGCTTTTAGTCTAACTGGCAGGATCATCGAGAAGCGACGACGTCAACTGGCCCCAGAAATGGTGGAGATGCTGGCCTTGGTGAAGGACTGGGAGCAAGCTGATGCAAGGATGCAGCACAACATTGAAGACCCTGAACTTGAGCAGTCCTTTGAAGATTTGTATCTTGATGATGTTGAAACTGTGTAATGTGATTTGTGGCCCTGAACTTGAGCAGGCCTTGATGTAATAGTTGAACTTGAACTTGTAGGATTTGGAGCTGGCTGTACTCTTTTTTTTTCTAGGGTTTTCTCATGAGGTGTGAGTTTTTACCTAGAAAGGTTTTTAATGAGGCAGCATAAAAAACAACTCATATTTATAATAAATGTTTGTTCAGTTTCATATTTGTGTGAATTCTTGATCACTTGATGGATATCTGTGAAATATATGAGTTTTGCTCAGAAATTTACTATGAATTCTATTTATCTGTATATCTGTCAATATTTCAAATTGAATGAGGGGTTTTTTCATTTTTAGGGCCTGGGCTGGGCACGGACCCATGGGCTCCATGGGCCGTCGGGCCGGCCCGGCACGCCTAAGGACTGCGCGGGCCGTGCTTGGGTGGACAGTTGAGCCCATGGGCCAGCCCGGCCCGGCACGGTAGTCCGGAAAACCTATCTAGCTTCCAGAAGCGAGGAAGCTAGATGGCTTCCGATTGCATCACCGTCCGATTCCTTCCTCTTCACCGTACGATCTCTCGCTCTTCTTCCTCCTCACGCTCGCTCCGCAGCGCAGCAACTCGCTGCACGACAAGGACGCCGAGGCGGAGGGGAGGGGAAGGGTGGCAGGTGGGGGGAGCGGTTGACGGTGGAGGCGGCGGAGCTTAGGGTTAGGGTTTGGAGTTGGTCCGGGCCTCCAATGTCCTCTGGACATAGAAGATGAGGGGGCCGGGGGGCGGCGGTGACGATTGGCTGGACGGCGGAGGGTGCGGTGGCGTGGGAGCGCCGCCGGCCGGGTAGGGCCNCGGAGGTTGAAGAAGCACAGTGGGCTCCTATTGGGCCTAATCTATATTGTTTAGGCGGCTTCCGGTATCTATATAGGAGCCCCCCGGTAGTCCACCGTGCCCTGGCGTGCCTGTGCCCTGGTGTGCCCGTGCCGGCCGTGCCCGGGCCGCCTATATGGCCATCTATAGCGCCAGGGTCGTTGGGCCCCAGCGGAATCCCTCGTACTGGCGTCGACAGCGGTGACCAGCCCAACTCCAACATCCGAGGGACCGAGGCAGCGAATGCGCATTGCAGCAATGGTACACTATTTGTCTGTACCGGTTGTCAGTGCCGTAAAACTCGATCCAAACCAAAGGTATTGACGCCATGAGCACTCCTCGGTCGCCAGTTGCCGGATGAAAAACAACCAACGACCATCAGGAATTTCTTCAGAGGAACAGCACGGGAATGGGATACTCGACGGCGAGATACAACTCGATCGCGATCAAGAAGAAGAAACTCTTGCAAATCTTATTTGATCTCCTCACACAGCCACACACACAAACGAACTCAGCAGAAAAATGCTACAGCCTCTCGCTCGATCGACCGGCAACAGACCAACACTGGCAGGCACGTACACAGCACACAGACACTACGGAGACGAACGGACAACGGAAACCAACCGCGCTCGATCGATCCATCGAGCTCACCCAGAAGCCATCGTTCACGCTCACTGCTGGTGGTGGGCGCCCACCAGCGAGAGCAGCGCGTCCCTGTAGTGGCCGTGCGCCTTGGCCGCGATGGCGTCCACCAGCTTGGCCCCGAACTGCTCCTGGAAGGCGGCCCTGATGTCGTCCATGTCGTGGTCCGACCGCGTCACCGCCACCCTCGTCAGCGCCTCCTTCCCGTGGTAGTCCGCCCCGTCCCGCAGCGCCCCCTCCATCACCTGCCCAATGCAACCACCAGCGGCAGATCGATCGATCAAGCTTGCCGTCGGCCTCCGACTACACATCATCGTTTCATTTCATTTGATTTCTTACCTGGCTGAAGTACTTGGCCGGCGCGGCGAGGCACAGCACGGTCTCCAAAAGGGTGTCCTCGTGGCCGAGGTCCTCCTCGATGTGCCTGCCGTGGATCTCCTTGTAGTACTTGAAGGTCTCCACCAGGTGGGGCTTGCTCCTGGTGGTCAGGATCCGGAGCACATCCTCGTTCGCCACCAGCTTCCCGGCGCCGCCGCTCTTCACCGCCGCGCCCAGCGCCTTGGCCTCCGCCCGCGCCACCTCCTCGTTCACCCGCGGCCCCTCGTACCGGTACGCGCTCACCAGCCCCACCAGCAGCTGCAACCATTGGCGATCCACATCAGTCAATCAGGAGCTCCGAGCTCCTCTGTCGCCGCCGGAGCTGCACAGGACGGAGGCGCTCACGTTGCAGTAGGGCTTGTCCCTGGCGCGGTACGCGACGTCCTCCTCGAGGGAGTGGTGGAAGAGCGCCTGGTACGCGCGGCGCGTGCCGAGGAGCTCGTCGGCGGACCGCGTGCAGGCGACCTCCACGACGATCGCGGACGGGTGGCTCTGGTGCAGGACGTGGTGGGCCAGCCGCGCGTCGCGCTCCCACGGGTGCATCGCCCACAGCACCATCAGGTTCTTGAACCGCGCGAACTCCGCGGCCAGGTGCAGCATGTACTCCTCCTCGCACCGGTCGATCTCGCCGTGGCTCTTGAAGAAGCCCGGGAAGCCCTTCCGGAACCCCGACCGCTTCTCCGGCTGCTTCCGCCACCGCGCCAGCGCCGACACCATCGTCGGCTCGTCCACGCCCAGCCCGCCCAGACCTTCATTCAGATCACAAAAATTCCTAAGCAACGACGGCGACACGAAGATAGCTGCAGGGTGTTCGATCAAATGCTAACCTGAGAAGGCCCTGGTGAGTTGCTGAATTCGTCGCCCATTGCTTAGTTCTCCGGCAGAAACCAAACCAAGATCGGAGGGGAGGAGACGACGAGTGAGGAGCAGAGGATCGCTGTGTGCTCTGCCTTGCTCCTCGAGCGGATGATCTTTATACTGCAAAGTGTGTGTTTCGGAAGACAATTATCAGGCAATGCAAGGGCAATGCCGGCATTTCGATATGTTCTGTTTTGAAATAATTCACCCAGCTAATAATGAAAAAGGTTAGCCAATATTTGCACATGCGTAGTTATGTGCTTAAGAATTAATCTAGATGTGTCCCCTTTGAAATGCGATGGGGGAGACAAAAAAAAAGAATCTAGTTGACAGCTCAGGAAGTGATCGAACGGTTGTTGCCTGCCATGAGCGTCGTGCTCGTGCAGCACGGGAAGGCGTTGGGGGATGTGTGACTGTGCGAGATGATGACTGCAATAATGCAGCGCCGGTATAGCTGATCTCTCTTGTTTATTAGGATGCAGTCACCATCACGCTGAATTCTAAAGCTTTAGGGCAAGACAAAGTTTGGGGCAAAACCAGTCCATATGAGTGAGGTCCATGAAAGTGGTCTTTAGCTATTTCAGCTTCCACAATGTGCTATCTATAAGGTGAGCAATAATATGACACAAAAAGTACAAGCATATGAGAGATAGAGAAGAGAGAATAGTGATATTTTATTCCTTATGGCCTGCCCATATGCATATGGGTGCCTCTAACTATAGACCGCTATAAAGACTACCCTTACAATGTATATAGGTGATCATATGACATCATAAGGACTACTTTTTTTTGCACATTGTGGATCTAGCAAGGTTTTTCAGTGTACAGATAAGAAGATAAGCATTAAATGGTAAACTTGTGGTAGACCAGAAGCCCATGATGATTACATGAAGGCCCCATCTTTCCAGGGATATGCAGGAGCAGGAGCTCATCACATGAGCTGCCCTGGTTTGTCTGGCAGCAATGTGAAATTGTACTGATCACTGGTGGGAAATCTGTGCCACTTGAGTTGTAGGTACCCAGTCCCATCGTTGTCATCCATCCCGTTGGTTTTGTTTGTATCAAAATTGTTTTGAGCTTTTGTCACCATTCCATTGGACTTGAGAGAACATTTAAATTTCTGATAGAACGCAAATGCAACTATATCTCGAGATCCTGATCTTCTATTTTAAAAAATAAAGTTTTTAAAAGGAATGGTATATATAAGTTTGGCTGATTTTACAGCCACAAGTCACTTTATATGCACCGTGAGAACCCTAAACTTGAGATCATGCATGATCCGAGTATCGATTTTTTTTCGACTAGAGAACGGGCGAAAGCTAATAAATTGCTAGGGCAAGCAGTACGACGGAAAGACTGCAATCCAGCTTGTCATCCTTATCATCTCGCCACCAGCATGGCATCATCATCATTTATTTTCATTAAATCATGATTGGTTTTGCGTCGTATTCACGTAGCTAAGGTCCTGTGCAGGAAACTTACACTTTTCAAACTCACTATTCATCAAAGGAAATCTTATATGCATGATGTATTAAACGTGTGTTAATGACAAAACCCATTCCATAACCCCTGGTAACTTTGCGAGACGAATCTAATGAGCCTAATTTGGCCATGATTAGACAACGTCGTGCTACAGTAAACAATCTCTAATGACGGATTAATTAGGCTTAATAGATTCGTCTCGCGATTTTCCGTCCATCTGTGTATTTAGTTTTATAATTGAATCATGTTTAGTCTTCCTAACCTTTGATTTAGAATTGCTACAGTAAATTTCGCAAACTTTCTTTCCGTCCCTCAAATACGATCACAAGAAAGTCGAGAAGAGGGAGCTAGTCAAGAAGCAACTTGTGTTTCAAGTGTCCCTTGCAACAATGACAAGCGGACCCGGGTAATAATCCACTCCTATGTGTCTTCATGTCTCCGGCACATTGATGCCAAAATCACAATCCCAGTTCAGCAACGTCAGATATTTTGTCTTGAGAAACAGCTGAAAACAGTTTTGAAATAAAATCATGTCACAACTTATTCCTGTGCAGTCTTAATCGTTTACATTACTTTTGCCTTTGAAATGAAAGAAAAGATGTGAAAAAGGGCTACACTCTTGCCAGAAACTTCTAGCATGGTCGTCGCCAGAACCACAAGAACATTTCGCCAACGTGAGAAACATGTACTACTGTCATGGACAAGCAAGCACACACATCATCACGTCCTTGGGGTACACACACAACTGCCCACTGGGGCTAATATGTCCTCCAAATTGTGGGGCCAAATGAATTCATTAGTCCTCGACGGTGGGTCACCTTCTTCAATCATGGAGGAGACAGCAATGGTCGCAAGGGGAACGAAGGACTACACGATCCGCGTGTGACGCGCGAGCGAACAGATCACCAATAATTCCAGAGCAGATCTCAAGCTGGTGCGATTTCTTCGCCCAAGGAAACACTGCCCGTTCGCCAATCGCCACATTGCTTAGCTTGTGCATTTTACTAACGATTAATGTGTGGTCTGGCTATGTGTTGGCAACCAAAATTACAATATGTCTTTGGTCTACACAGCTTTTGAATTGAAAAACATTAGCCTGATGCGAGTGATCCGCGAGAACATTGTTTTCTGGATATGGTGAGCAGGATGGTCTATTGTCAGCTCCGGCATCGCCAACTGTACGTTTGATTTGTTTTTTTGGGTTGAATATAGTTGCCAAACAAGAAACTATTGGGCAAACAAAATAGATAAATTAACCAAGCTAATTGCTTCCCGGCTAAGGTTCTTAATTATTGGTGTATGCAGTCCGTATTGGAAGAAGAACTTTGAGAGTGAGAGGGAAAGAGGATTAAACAAGTGTGCGCGCTTCACACGCAGAGCAAGAAAAATGTGATCCGCCAAAGGAACAGCGTGGTATACTGGTATGGAACGTGCAAGCCAGGACAAACATTGGATTGGAAAGCCTAGCTCTTAATATTGTTTGTTTTGAAGCCCATAATATTCCTTCATATATTCGATGAGCTAAAAGAGATCAAATGCATAATCTTTACACAGTGACCTTTTCTCAGCTTTTATAGCAATCCTTTTTGCCCTGGAGCATACCTTTTTTTTTTATTTTGATGAATGAAGAAAACTTGCAGGCTAAGTAAGGATCTAGGTTTTTAAAACTTCACCATTCCCCTGTTATCATGGCACATCATTTTCTGCATCTCCTTTTTTTTAATCAAGAAGACAAATTTCTGTCTCTAGTGTAAAAAAAAATAAAAAAAATAGAGATAACTCTGACACAGAGAGCGCCTGTAGCTCAGTGGATAGAGCGTCTGTTTCCTAAGCAGAAGGCCGTAGGTTCGACCCCTACCTGGCGCGTTAATAATTTTTAATCATTTTAATATTTTTGCTTGCTTGATAAAAATTCTGCAGAGATTCCAACACCAGTGTTTGTGTAGATTTTTTTTTCTCCTCATATGCTTAGATAGGATTTTTAAATATTTAACTTTTGTTTGCCTGCTTGATAAAAGTTCTGCAGAATTTGCAACAGCCAGTGTTGGCGTAGATAATTTTTTTTCTCATATGCTTAAACAGGATTGTTTTTAACTCTCTTATTGCTTGATAAAAATTCTGCAGAAATTCCAACAGCTAGTAGTTGGTGTAGATTTTTTCCCAGATGCTTAAATAGGATTGAACGAGTATGAATAACCGGCAGCAACACCAGTGTTTGTGTAGATTTTTTTTTCTCCTCATATGCTTAGATAGGATTTTTAAATATTTAACTTTTGTTTGCCTGCTTGATAAAAGTTCTGCAGAATTTGCAACAGCCAGTGTTGGCGTAGATAATTTTTTTTCTCATATGCTTAAACAGGATTGTTTTTAACTCTCTTATTGCTTGATAAAAATTCTGCAGAAATTCCAACAGCTAGTAGTTGGTGTAGATTTTTTCCCAGATGCTTAAATAGGATTGAACGAGTATGAATAACCGGCAGCAACAGCAAGCTTTAAAGCCAGTATTTATCAGCCCACAATTACATGTACTAACCAAACAATTAACCATCTGCAAACCCCAAAATACCCCTAGAGTGCTCTGTACGCAATACAGTACACATTTATCCCTCCCACCCCAGCCAATCCCTGTCCAATTACATCTTGAATCACATGAAAATGAAACCTCCTAACAATGTGCCTAAAATATGAATGAAAACGGCATCATCAGACATGTCAGGGGAACACACCATCACCATGAAGCTTGGGCAGAGCTCATCCCAGGTGGAGGTGGAGCTTCCGTGTGCGTAGGCGTGTGCCATGTGTTGCTGGTGCTCCTGCCTGGAGTGCATCCATAACATCCCTCCCCTCAACCTCCTCTTCCTCCACTTCACCGACCCAGCTCTCCCAGCCGGAGGAGAAGCCGCGGCAGCTTCTGGACCCGTCTCCATGGCCTCCATCTCGGTTCCCAACCCGGTGCCCTCCGCGACCGAAGACGCCGAGAACATTAGGAAAGCCGTGCAAGGTATCTCCGAGCTGTAATCACTGGAATAATGGATTGTGCAATGCTGTGCCATCTCCTTTGTCTGTGGAATTAGAATGCTCTTTGCTTTGAGGCAGTGCCCAATCTCCTCTTGCTTGCCTTTGCCCTTTGAGGATTGGGATGCCTCTGTTCATTCCATGATCAATCAAGAACAGAGCTGGAGACATGGGGAATGACCTTGTGATGGGTTGAATTGGGGGACAGTATGGGGCACGGACGAGAAGGCGCTGGTCGAGATACTGGGCCACCGGACGGCGGCGCAGCGCGCGGAGATCGCCGTCGCCTACGAGGGCCTCTACAACGAGACGCTCCTGGACCGGCTCCACTCCGAGCTCTCCGGCGACTTCCGGGTAAATCTCCCCCTGCGTTCTGGAATTTTTTGATGTCTTCGATTGGCAACCCGAGCTGAAAATTCACCGGCCGGCGATGTCTCGTGGCAGAGCGCGATGATGCTTTGGACCATGGACCCGGCGGCGCGGGACGCCAAGCTGGCCCACAAGGCCCTGAAGAAGAAGGGCGACCGGCACCTGTGGGTGCTCATCGAGGTCGCCTGCGCGTCGTCGCCGGACCACCTCGTCGCCGTCAGGAAGGCCTACTGCGCCGCCTACTCCGCGTCCCTCGAGGAGGACGTCGCGGCGTGTCCGCTCTACAAGGACCCCCTCAAGCAGGCAAGGCCGCCGGTCGCCGGCTCCATCAGCGCGCGCGGATCCTGACGTTTTCTCACGATCTTGGACGGTGCGTGTGGCGCAGTTCTTGGTGCGGCTCGTGACATCGTACCGGTACTCCGGCGAGCTCGTCGACGACGATCTGGCGAGGGCGGAGGCCGCGCAGCTGCGCGACGCGGTGGTGGCCAGGAAGCAGCCGCTGCACGGCGACGTCGTGCGCATCGTCGGCTCGCGGAGCAAGCCGCAGCTGAAGGCGACGTTCGAGCGGTTCAGGCAGGAGCACGGCAAGGCCATCGACGATGTCCTCGAGGAACGCCGCGGCGACCAGCTCGCCGCGATGCTGAAGACCGCGGTGTTGTGCGTGGCGTGGCCGGAGAAGCATTTCGCTGAGGTAAACCTCACACCATTCAACAACAGTTTGTTGAACAGAAATGGTCTATCTCACTCCCAATGCTCTTCTTCGTGTGTCCAGGTGATCCGGAGCTCCATCGTTGGGCTCGGCACGGACGAGGAGTCGCTGACGAGGGCGATCGTCTCGCGCGCCGAGGTCGACATGAAGAAGGTGAAGGAGGAGTACAAGGTGAGGTACCGCAAGACCGTCACCAGCGACGTCAACGGAGACACGTCCGGCGACTACAATTCCATCTTGCTCACCCTTGTGGGGCCTGAGTGAATGGCTGTGGATGGACTCCTGTAGGTTTGGAGACGAGAATGTTTGCGACTTGTAGATTTGCTTGTTTTGTGATTGAACAGCATGAAACTGTGTGGTGTCATGTGTTCTCATGTAGTTATGTGTACAAAAACTGGTGAGCGAAATGGTGGTATTTGTGCGGATTCATTTGGCGAGAATAAAAAGGCAGGTCCATGGGCAAACCACTGAACAAAGGCCACATTGCCTCAATAGTATTATCCTCTACTCACTTTGTACATAAATCCATTTCAATTCGACTCAAGTATCAACAGCTTAACACCAGAATAGTTGAAAACGTCCCCTAGTTCATCTGTGAGTAGACACAGACTCTTCATCTCACTTCTTCCTGGCAACAGCAGCTGCAATTCCACCAACCAGAAGTCCCACCGCAGTTGTCGCTATTCCTATTCCAATAAGACCGTCTGCACCATAACAAGAGTACTGTTACTATTTATGGGCTCACATAATTGGTTCGACATCAATACACAGCATTATCAATTCAAAAGATATACTGTATATAAACGGGAAGGATGGAACCATTTGGTTTGTGAAAGAATTCAAGTGAAGTCAATCGAAACAACAAATGTAACAAGAGGATCGCTGATCAATTTATCTCACCTTTGGCAATTTTATCTTCTATTGCCTTCTTCAGAGAAATGGCCTGCCTCCAATCAGGTTGAATCTACAGGACAGTAAGGTACAAGTGTCAGAATTTGAGCCATACAGGCAATACATCCATCAATAGTTGGTCATTTTAATTAAACCTTAAACATTCAGCTGGAATGCAGAATAAACACATATCCTACAACACGAGCAAAGTGACCTCTAGAAAATTATCCAATAAAATTTCATCCAAGTTCAAATAAAGATTCCAGTTACACAACTAGTGTACAAGTAGGCCAGGAAAGAACCAAATTAACTCCACAAAAGGCCTAGTGAACATTCCAAAGAAAAGGCAACAACCAACAAAACCATGCTCTTGCTGCCTTGCATCTACGGCAACATAGCACATGCAACATGTGAGAACTCAAAAGTAATAATTTCTGCCTGTTCCCAACCTAAATGGTGAATTGACAAAAGACTTCGTAATAGGAAAAATTGAGGACTAAATACAATAGCAGACATGAGCGTCAAGCAAGCATAGTCATGATCTTCAACTCATAATCTTGGCTTTGCTAGAATGAGATGACAACAGGTCTATGGATGGAATTTAATAGAACATATCAGGAAACCTATTAAGCTCAACTGTTAACACAACTGTACATAAAAAGAAACACAAAGTGTTTTAACAGCCAAGTCTTATCAATAGGATGGCATCTGTAAATAAACAGAAAATAGCCTGTATAAGAATTGCAAACTGAGGAAAGATAGTTTAGATGCAAAAAAAATACTGGAAAAAGGATTATACGAACTTGCACTGAACTTAATAGCCACTATGTTGTATGGCATAGAAATAATTCAAGTTACAGTATGAAAGTGTGTTGCCAATGCACACATTTGCTCACTATGAACATACTTGTTGGATCAGCTGCAGGTTTGCAGTAGAGAGGAATGTAATAGTGGACTGCAAGCTATAACCTAGAAAATGCATCTGTTTGACTACATTACAGTTTGACAGTACAGAGATTGCAAGACATCAAGGAATCATAAACTATATTTGGCATTCTAGATGCTAAATAATCTGGCGTGTGTACCTGCAAACAGCGTTCCGCAAGTTGCCGGCTTTTTGAGTAGTCACCATTCCTGTAGTGTCCAACAGCCAACAAGTACAGCTTTTCCCTGGTCTGCAGAGGACTGCTGGAATTATCCAAAGAAGCTGTAGAACAGAATGGGCCGATCAAAACATGAACGAGAAGAGCTTATGAGTTACGACCAAATGAAATAAAAGCTAATGACTTGGTTGAAAGAAGCAGGTGCTAGTTCTGCGCAAAAAGCAAGATATCAACCTTCAAGCATGCTAATTCCACGGCTGACATCGTCTGTCTGCCTGGAGTGCACAAGGGCCCAAGATAGCCTCATAAGACTATCATTCCTCTGCTCTTCAGTTGCAGCATCGGCAAGCTCCCTTTCACAGCCCTGAGGGCAGAAAACCGCAAATCATCAATTGAATTCTGAGTTTGCATCAATTAGCAGAACCTCACAAATACAATGCAATAACCATCAATCTAATTCTGAGTTCACATCATAGCAGAACCTCACAGATACAATGCCATAACAAGAGCAAGAACAGTGATACGGAGAAACGCATTCAGCAACAGCAACAAGCAATACACAAAATACAAGGCTAGCAAAATCCTCGACCCAATTATAGATATTGCAAAGGAAGTTGTGCTTCCTGCTGTCGGAAACTACAGAAGTAGCAGGGTTTTCAACTGGTAATCCAAGCCATAGCCATCAGAATCACATGACATAGCCGCAACAAGCTACTAATAACAAGACGATTTAACAGGCAACCCTATGCTCGATACGACCTCAGTACAACAACTACAGTCGATATTCACTGTTTTCCCCTCTACTTCCCTGCCCCCGAAACCTAACCTCCGTGTGCTTGGGGGCTTCCGATCGCTGGTGCACGATTTTATCCCTAACCCCCACCGCCCTGGCGCGGGATTCGGCAAGGAAACCTCGACACCTGTGAGGATTCGGACCGACGGACGGAAACATAGACAAAAATGCAGAGGAGGAAAGCTCCCAGAGCACTCACGGCGATGATGTCGCGGTCGCACCAGGGGATGTTGTCGCCGCCGGTGAAGAAGTTGCCCACGGACTCGAAGAAGCGCCCCATCTTCGCCTCCATCGATCTGTTCGCCTGCGGGGTCGGGTCGGGATCCGAGGAGATGGTGGAGCAGGGGAGGTGTTCTTTCTAGGCTTCGTGAGGAAGGAGGATGGGTTGGATGGGAGAACCGCGAGATCGATGCGCACGGCACGCGGGGGATCCGCGTGTCTTCGGCGCTAAGAAAGGAAAGAGAACGACGCCGTGGCCGACGACTCCTACCGTGTGGCTGACGCCGTGGGTCCCACGCGTTCAGGCCAGCATCAGCGCGATGTTTTGCAGTTGCAGGGACAGAATGCTGTTAGGGGGTGTTTGGATCCAATGGATTAAAGATTAGTTCATCACTTTTAGTCACTTTTAGTCCATTGAGCTTCAAACACCACGGACTAAAAACGGACTAATTCACATTAGTCCATTAGTCCATTTGAAGTTGCTAAAAGGGACTAATGGGTTGGAAAGACCACTCATATCCTCTGTGGGTCCCACCACCCCAACTATCAGGGACAAGAGACAACAAGATATGGTCATTTATTAGGGGCATTTTGGTCTTTGTTGAACTGCTTTAACAGGAACTAAAACTTGGATCCAAACAGATAGGACTAAACTTTAGTCCACGGACTAATGGGGATCCAAACACCCCCCTTACTCGAGTAAAAAGTTAAAAGCCGTTGTTACTAGTATAGTTAGAATCTTTATCCACACCTAAAACATAACAATTTTACAATTGAAAATCAACGAACAAAACGAGGTTGATGAGAGGAACAGTCCAATAAGCAGCTTAGCTTAGGCCTTGTTTAGTTGCATCAACTTTTCAAACTTTTCACTATTTACCCGTCACATCAAATATTAGAACACTAATTAAGGGTATTAAACGTGAATTAATGACAAAACCAATTCCATAACCCCCGGGTAACTTCGTGAGACAAATCTAATGAGGCTAATTAGGTCATGATTAGACAACGTCATGCTACAGTAAACAATCTCTAATGACGTTGTCTCGCGATTTTCCGTCCATCCGTGTAATTAGTTTCATAATTAGATCATGTTTAGTCTTTCTAATCTTTAGTTTAAAATTGCTACAGTAAATTTCGTAAACTTTCTCCACCAACTAAACAGGCTCTTACTGGCCAGGCTGTTACACAGCAAACAAGCAAGTGCAATTGCAACAATATCCAAAGCGACGTGTGTATCCATTGCGATAGAAAAGTCTTCATTTCCAAAACCAGTAAACCACCTTTAACAGTGGGACGGTTTTCTTATAAACAAATTATGGCGAGCCCAATCCTTCTGTACAAATACAGTTACTAGCAACTAACATATGATGGAACTGCCCTGATCATTGCCTTGTAAACCGAAAACTAAAACAAACAAGCATCCTTGTAGGTAACAACACCATGACCTTATCTCGTTCTGGATAGTTCTCGGGCAAGAACTGTAAAACCATACAAAACTGCACCCTGAAGTGAATACAACAATGCGCAGAATTCAGAACTAGACCTCGACCATCCCCCCTGGAATTCGTTCGGGGACCTTTGTCTAGACAAGTCGA
This sequence comes from Alloteropsis semialata, assembly GCA_004135705.1. Taxonomy (NCBI): domain Eukaryota; kingdom Viridiplantae; phylum Streptophyta; class Magnoliopsida; order Poales; family Poaceae; genus Alloteropsis; species Alloteropsis semialata. Next base: position 53,801,060 of record CM014272.1, read on the forward strand.
GCTGTAATATTCTGTTACATTCCCACCAGCCAGGAGAATCTGATTCAGGTACAGGTCTATTGATCTGAACAATGGCAGGTCCCTTCAACCCCAACAATGGGCCCAGAACTGGATAAGATGATACAAACCAAACTAGCCATGGACCCTCAAATGATGATCATAATGCCTTAACAGCCATGAACCAGGTATGGTATCATTCACTTTTGAAGGGCTAAAAAAACAAACAACTGCCCTCTGAAAGCACCTACGATCTGACCTCATACTTTCCAGCTTGTGTCTGTGCTCTAAAACCTTTGTATGGAGCGCTTGGTGTGTTTTTCACATCCAGTTTATCAATTTGAAGCCCGGATAGTGCAACTCCCATAATCTTGAATTTCACCTGAAATGTTGGCAACGTATGCAATTGAGCAAGCCCTTCTTCGAGCCGTAAATTTCCAGACAGCACTGGTGCTTTATCTTTTGGTATCTGCCCAATTGTCCACAGACAAGTCTGCGTAAAGAAGATTAGTGTTAGACAAGTGTTTCAAGGTATAAGTAGATTCCTCAAGAAAAAGGATGCCATATCCAGTGTATAGACATTCAGCAATGCATATTTCAGTCTTCTAGCTCCTGGCTTTTTCTGAAACTAGGTACCAGAGCACTATACCCCTTACCTGGATATGAGACTACAGAAAGAAAGAAGACATGAATGGGGAGTTACTATGGAACTCATGGTACACAGTCCACTGACCTTATCGGCAAGGATGTCAACTGTGCCATAGTTTGCAGTCAAATCCGCAGAAACAATAAGAGGGGGCAGCTGAAACTGCACAGTTATAGAATCAATGGGTTTCCCAGGATCATTTCGGATCCCCACCATCACGCTAACACGGCAATTCCCAGAATCTGATGTCAGTTGTGGTTTCACATAAATTGGTGTTTTCTTCAATTTCTTAACCCTGCTCGTTTCATCGAACAATGAGCACACTGAAGGCACAGAATAAAACACAACTTGTAAATATGTACCTGTAACTCATGAGCTTGAACTGCCCATCGGGAGGAACAAAGGATAGGACCTGATCTGACTCCCAAGGTTTGAAGCGGACACAGGGGTGGAACGTAACATCATTGATAATTGTAGGATTTGCAAAGGACATGGTCAATTCTGGTACACCTGGGAGGCTGCAGTTTACTTGAACTTCACCATATGCTTCACATTTCACTAGAACTCCCTCTCTGCACACTCAACGAATAAGGATGTCAAGCAACAGAAGAGTCTCAGTCACATAAGGAAATAAATAAATAAAACAGAAGTCAGTTAGTTTGATCTGCTATTGTGCTATACCACTACTTAGGAGGACGAATTGTCACTATTATGGTGCTCTTTTTTCTATAATTTATTACTCCTTCCATTTCTTTTATAGGACATATACAAAATATATTTTGACCATGAAACCAATATTTATTGAAAGATATGTGAAATACGAGTCTATCGATATATCTTTTATATACAAATCATGCACATAACTAATTGTCAGTGAAAATTTTATATAGTTTGACTTGTTCGAATGCTAACACGCCCTATATTTTGAAATGAGTGAATTTGCATTTGCTAAAGTGCAGTGCATTCATAAAATGGAGGTATCCAGGGATTGGCTAAATGGGATCACTATACCACCACTGGATGGAGCACTATCAGGAGTAATTATGGATATGCTAAAAGTTCAGTAGCTTCCAGCAGATATTTGACTGTGACCTTTAAGGTCCTAAGAGCCAGATTGACATAATTGATGATTCCACTTAGAAAATCAAAAAGGGCAGAAACTGAAATACCTGTTTATGCATGCATCAAGTTCCTCGACTATGTTAACATAGACTTCATTGCTTGCATCCTTGACTGCTGTTGTTCGCCAAGGTACAAAAGAAGCAGCTGCATCTGGGAGTTTGCTGCCAATAGTAGAGCTTTTACCAGTCACAACATTCAACATTTTGTTCACTATATTAGGTGGGGCAATCATCTCTTTCAAGATGTTAGGCTCAGTTGTGAGTGGAAAACCATTGTCCATCATCTCATCTAAAATCTGCACTTGTTAAGTAATATAGGTTTAGAGAAATTTCAGGAGTGCAGCAGCAACTATGACTCAACTAAACTTGCTCTGAAACTTGAGCATGCAGACTAAGAAATGTTTAACAGAATCATTGAGTTGGGCAACATGCCAATGGCCTTCCTTGATCTTCAAAATGTACCTCAAAATCTAACAATTCTATTAAAAGTGAGAAGTTGGATGTTTCTGTAGATTTTGAAGTTTCATGATCTTTATAGTTTATGGTTCTCAATATGCAACAATTAGAAATAATAGCTATGGAACAATGTCTTAATTGACAAAGCTTAATGTAACAATGGACGGCTGAGGTGAACATTTGCTGAACAAATTAGAAAATTTAGTTTCTGAGTGTCATATTGTAAAAAGAGATCATCCTGCGATGGATAAGTGACACTGTTATGTCAACATAGCCTTTGTGCTACTGATTCAGGAGAATATAACAGCCATATAGCAAAATAAAAAGAATAGGCAACAGCTGCTGAATTATATTGTGGTAAAAGAGACTAAGAAAATGCACCTGATATACAATTACAAAGTTGTCCTTGATTATGTCTTCATTCAGATCTCCAAGATAATCTCTCAAGACATCAGCTACACGAGAGAGAAACTGGAAAATGCAAAACATACGAGCACATCCATAAAATGGCCAAAAGTTATCATTTGTAGTGAATTGCACTATCTGTTAGTTCAGATAAATAACATTGGAAGGGTACTGCAAGATGTATATTTCATGATATGGCAGAAGTATTGATAGCAACTTTTCAGGAAGAAGTTGCAAGATTTTGCTGAAAACTTCCTAAAACCATAGGGTACTTCAAAATCTAAATTGTTCACTGTACATTCAAGAAACTTTTCAAACCCAAGTGCCAAGTAATACTGTGAAAAACGAAAAGTGATCTACGGTCAGATGTGGTTTCATTCAGTATCTATTATTCCTTTGTGTGGGTTCAATCATTGTTTAAATACATTTTCACTAATACTGTTCAGCAAAAGAACTAGCTTGATGTTTTTCTGGACAAACAGACACCATAATTGACAATCTATCTGGCTCTACAGTTTTGAGTAAGTCATATCATATTAGAGTTCTGGATATCACTACTATATTTCTATAGCAAGTTGCAGAAATGTGAATTATTTTTATGCATAACATATAATGTGAATCAGTATGTGAGGGGCTCTAATTTGATTGCCATTGTTGATTTCGAACATATTATGTGTGAATTACACCGTTATACCAAAGGACCCCACCATGCTCTGTAACAAGGAACGAGCAATCTTTACTTCCAACAGATTAATTGCCCATGGTGAACAGATTTGTTTTAGGCACATACTGACAGGACTTGCAGGCAAGCAAGTAGCAACTAAATGAGAAAGAAAAAGATCGCAATGAGATGAAGTCACACCTCCATGGCCATCAGTGGGGGCATCTCCACTTGGGTGCATGCCAAGAACGTTACACCATTGCGATATACTTGAAATAAGTAATGTGTTGGTGACACCACAACCTGCAAGACCTTCCAAATCCCAAGAAGCCTGATATAAGTGAAAATTAAGCAAAATTCAACATGTGCCAAAAGAACGAATGCAGTGACTAATTAGGGATGAAGGTGGGTTCAACCCATTGACTGAACCTAGTTCATTTAATTTACCAACTATATACACAAAATGAGTACAACAATCAAGTTGAAGGTTGTGTGGTTTTCTGTTGGCCCAGCTTGCATCCACAGTAGCTCGAAATTTGCAGGCAGTAGCTAAACTTCTCTACAATAACATCAGTGGCAAAATATAGGACTAGCACTTAAATTCCCACAATTCAGCCAACCACACACAATATGAGCTTGAGAACCACGAATTAGGATTCTCCCAACAAGTAAATAAGCAGAGGTGGGGAAAACACTGAAATTGGGACAGGGACGAGGAGCAGAAGTGTTACTTTGGACGGGTCGCCGGCGGTGTGGGCGACGACGTAGTCCCAGAACCAGCCGCAGATGGCGCGGTCCACGCGGTGCCCCGCCATCTGCTTCTCCACTATCACCTCTCTGCCAAACCCATCCCAGATCACATCAAGTTCAGCGCCAGTCCCTCCAAAAGGTTCGGGCGGATCCAGAGAGGAGACCGAGGAATCAACCGATGCTAGCAGGTAAAGGAAATTGGGGACTGAGAGCGAAGATTACCCGGAATCGGAGAGGAGGAAGATGCACTGCAGCATTTTTTTTGCCGCCCTTCGCCGTCGGACGAGGTGGTACTTGGGAGACGACGATGGGGCAAATCGGGCAGAAGTCGAACAACACGGAGAGAGGCACTGTTAGGGCGACCTCAAGCTTATGGCCCGGTCGTAACGAATAAAAAAAATCGAAGCAAGAGAAAGAAGCCCAGAGGAGAGGGAGCCGCGATGTCGGGGAAGATGGGACCAAGCGCCCCCGCGGGTGGCCGCCGCCGGCGCGGCCGAGCTCCACCGCGGGCGACTTGCGGCGGTGAGGTCAAGCTCCAACCATGGACGGCCTGCAGTGGCGGGGCCGAGCTCCTGCTGTGGGCGGCCGGCGGCGCCGGGGTTCAGCCCCTCCTGCTGGAGGACAGCGGCGGCAGCTGGAGGGCGGCGAGCGCCGGGGTCCAGCCCCTCCTGCTAGAGGACGGCGGCGGCGGCTGGAGTGCGACGAGCGCCGGAGTCAGGGAGCTGCGAAGGCCTCGAGGATCCGGTTCCCAGTGCGACCGTCGGAGAGAACGAGAGCTGGATGGAAGCAGAGAGATCGAGAGAGATCGGCTTTTTTAATTGAATGCGGGACCCATCCTCTAAGACCGATCCGGTCATATACACAACAGGCCAGACTATATCTGTACGTGGGACCTACTCTTAAGGCCTCTTCGACCTTATACACTCCTGATGCCCTTAAACACAGCTGTTTTGGTTGCAGAAGTCAGAATCCTTTAAAAAAGGAGAAAAGTCTAAATTACTCCCTCAACTATGGTCAAAATCTAGACAACCCCTAAACTATTTTTTAGTTTAAATAACCCTCTAAACTATGTCAATTGGTTCAACTTACCCCTTAATAGAATTTGTCTTTTTTTATCTCCACATACAGATAGATTTTTAAGTTCAAATTTTGTGGTGTGATAGCCAACATCATAACTTATGTTAGAAAAATATAGTACAAATTTTTCAATATTATTTTAATAGGCTAGTACATCTAATTATAAATTAGTCATAAACTGTATAAAAACTAAGTACAAAAAAATTACATGATATTTTTTAACATAATATACGATGTTGCATGTCTATTCACAAGATTTGAACTTAAAACTCTATTTGTGCGTGGAGAAACAAAAAAGACAAATCTTATTAAGGGATAAACTGGACCAATCAGCAAAGTTGTAGGTGTAAATTAAACCAAAGTATAGTTCAAGGGGTTAACTAGACTTTTGGCCATAGTTGAGGGGGTAATTTAGACTTTTTTCTTAAAAAAAAAAGATGCAGCTTGGGCTTGGGCCTGGGCTTTTGGGGAAATCTTTTTTTTTTTGCCAGGGGGGCTGCAAGCGGGAGGGAAACCTACTATCGTTTCTCAAAAAAAAAACTACTATCTATATCTTCTGCAAGTTTTTTTTCATCGACTTCCAATGTTTGAGATTAGTACAGACGTTTTTGGCCGCACGATCTCCTTCTTCTTCCTCCAACTCTTCTTCTCGTTCGCGCCGGGTGAGTACTGTTGAGGGAGCGGTGGGGTGTGGGCGCTGGCGGTGGTCGAGACGGCGGGTTTAGGGTTAGGGTTATGGTTGGGATTGGGTTGGGGGAAAAGCTCATCTATAGCTTGTGGTTGTAGAGGAACGTCGGGGGTGGCTCGTCGGCCAGTGGTGGTGGCGATCGAGACGACGGGGGAGCAGAGGTGACGGGGACGCCGTCGGAGCCGAGCGGTGGAGGACCCCTGGATGGGCTGCGGGTGAGCACCTTGGCGGGTTAGCACGGGAGCGAGCGAGATGGTGGTGGCGGGTCTGACGGCTCGCCACCGAAGACAATGTAGAGAGATACTCCATGAGGCAGGTGGAGGTGGGGGCGGGCGACCAACATTGAGGAAGAAGCTTGAAAGAGGAGGCGACACATCTTCTCGTCGGCTCCAAGCCTCTACCTTGTTGGCTCGTCCGGTTGTTCCTGCTCTTTCTTTGCTGGCAGTGCCTCGACGACGGCGGGTGGAACCTCAAGCGGTCAGGTCCCATCTGAAAGGATCATGATGTCGTCTAGAAGGGGGTGAATATACGTATTTTGCAAATTTATCACAAGAACTAGTAGAGGAGTGAGAATTTGCTAGAAATTTATGGTGCCCAATGGAAATGTCCGATGTAAACATAGGAGATCATATCAGGTACTACAAAATGTAGTTATTAAAAAGTGGCTAAATAGAGATGTTACTTGTGATGTTTACAACCTTTTTCAAATTGATACATGCAATCAACTCCTTATAGAAAAGTAGATCGCGGCAAAATAAATAAAGTAGCTATGAACAAAGAAGAACACTATGAACACAAGGGAACAAGTGAGCGCACGAGAGACGGATTTGTTTCCGAAGTTCACTTCCATAAAGGAAGTTTCGTCTCCGTTGAGGTGCCAACAAAGAGCCGGATTGTCCACTAACCCTTTCCGCACTCAACCAACTACAAAGATAAAAGTTGAGATCTGAAAGGACCTTGATGTCGCCTAGAGGGGGGGTGAATAGGCGTTTCTTCGAATTTCTGCAAATTACAAAACTAAAACCCAGCTGTCAGCACTGGAACCGGTCAGACCGGTTCCTGAAACCGGTCAGACCGGTTTACTCTGACAGACAGGGAACAATAATGAAGAACAACCCCCTAACAATTCTAGCACAAACCACTTTGGACAACAAGCTTCACCAGGTGTTTCCAAGTATATTTATGAAGCTCCTGCACGCAGCACAAGTATACCAAAGTAGAGATATGCGGAATTACGAGTAAATGCTAGAATTGACAAATGTAAGTAAATGGAGACAAACACAAGGATTTGTTTACCGAAATTCAGATTCACCACATGCACTAAGCAGCCACCAAGGCAAGGTGAATCCTAGTCTCCGTTGAGGTGCTCACGAAGAGCCGGGTTGTCACACCTAACCCTTTCCTCACCCAATCGACCACCAAGGGGATTGAGTTTACTTACTGATTTCCTCACAAGGAGGATGGGTGATACAAACTTCCGTGGCACAACCACACAAGGAATGTGTGCTCAACGGCGACGCCTAGCCGTCTAGGAGCAAAGCTCCAAGAGTAACAAATGCTTCACAAGTTGCTGGACGCCACCAAGAGTGCTCAAGATCAGATTGCTCACAATTAGCTCACACACAATATTCTCTCTCAACCCAACTCAAAAAATCTCACAAAGATTGCTCAAATCTCACAAAGAGAGGTTGGGGAGAGCTCAGCTGGCCTCAAGAAGGTATAAGGGACGCACAGAACCAGCAGCCCCTCAAAGAGGAGCTCTTGGGTATAAATACCCAACCCTTTCAAAACTAGCCGTTATTCTGTCAGACAAAACCGGTCAGACCGGTTTGCAAACCGGTCAGACCGGTTTTCAAACTGAACTAGCCGTTAGACGCTCAGAGGCAATGAACCGGTCAGACCGGTCCCCAGAACCGGTCAGACTGGTTCTTGCCTGAAAACCCCACTAGGTTAGAATTCTAATGGTTAGACTCTCATGGGTTTGACTTTGAGCACTTTCAGTGAATGTCTATCAACCAATGTTGCATCCCTCTTGATAGTACGGCATACCTAAACTCAAGACATATAAATAAACATATTTCAACCACTTGAGCTTCCATTTTGATAATCATGCCAATACTTGAATATTCTTCACTTGAGGCTTTCAACATTGTTCATCATCTTGAGCAGATCAACCTTGAGCTAGTGACTTAGGATTTTCCACAACTTATGTCTGAGTTCACTTTAATCCATAAGCCACTTTCTTCATCAACCATAACATATATGCATTGCATTGCTTCTCTTGACAACACTTGGATATGATACTTCGAAACCCCCGGATACTAGATACTTCACCTTAGCATTCACACATGGTCATAAGTCGTCACTTAGCCAAAGCTTGCTTAGTCCCTCGCTCTAGTCATCGCGATTTGTTTCTTCACCACTTACCCTTGCATCATCAAGTTAGCTTTGCTTTGCCATTGAATGAATTCCACTTGAAAGATTCTTCAAATGCTTGTTCTTGATTGATAAAGAATATCCATAATGCAAGCTTCCAATTGAAGACCAATATGTAACACATATGCTCATGTCCTTTTATCATTCATACAAGAAGTCTTGCATATCATTCTTCTTTGTCAAATAAATCATCTCATATTCTTGGAGACCCACATAGCATATCTCCAAGTCATTGCTTCATTATTGCTTGTTTTGACTTGATAAAGAATATCCCATGAATTGCAAGCTTCCAACAATGAGACCAACGTATGTCACATAACCATATGTCCCTTCGGTGTACATACATGGAGCCTTGCAATTTCCACTTTGAATGATCCCTTCATATATCAACAAGCTTTCTCATAGATTGGAACCACATAGATATACCTTGGTTGACTTGTCCATAATGTATCAACATACATGCTTGTCATTCATTATTTATGCACAAGGAGATCACACACTTGCTTGCCTTTCACATTATGAGCCAAATAACATTCATTTCATATATAATTAAATCATGATACTATGAATGTACCAACAACAACCTGCTCATAGTCTTAGACAAACAAGTTAGACCTTTAATCATTTTGTCATTAAACTCACCAAAACCCACATGGAGGCCTAGATGCACTTTCAATCTCCCCCTTTTTGGTGATTGATGACAACCCGATTAAAGCTTACAAATATAGCAATAAAATCATTTTGAATTCTCAGATATATGATGAGCTCCCCCTAAATATGTGCTTGGATTTGAAATTTCCAAATTTGGCCTCACATGCCAAAAGCACATATAAAAATGAAACCATGGGAGCTCCCCCTATATCTCAGAATCCGTGGGGTGCAACAAGTGTGTGTAACATATATCAAAAACAACGTGATGCATATGACAAGAATTTTCACATCAATAAACAAAGGTGTATATGTGCTGTCTGGGGTCAGACCGGTCAGACCGGTTCCAGGAACCGGTCAGACCGGTTCTCTCAGTCAGTACATATACAAAACATTCATCACATCAACACATGCATATCAAACTAACACAAAGTTACTTAATAAGCATTAAAGGGTACATCACACATAGTAGCACACATTACAAGTTCTCAAGCCCATAAAAGATAAGGTTTGACAATTATTACAAGTCCAACTTTCCAACATAGATAAAGATAACAGGAACCGGTCTGACCGGTTCCACCTGGACAGCACACCAAATTAAGCTTTAAATCCGTCTTCTTCTCCCCCTTTGTCATCGATTATCCAAAAAGCATGGAGAAGAGTCTTTGTACTGCTGCTGTAAACTACTGTCCAGGCCAAGGAGCCCATCCGGAGGGAAGAGTGGGATCGGCGAAGATACCGGTGATGAATCTCTCAAATGGCTCCGGCTGAGCTGGAGGATCTGCAGGTGCAACATAGGGAATGCCAAAATCCCCCTGGGCTGGAGCACCATACTGCTGAGGTGGTGGAGGTGGTGGAACTGAAGACGAAGAAGCTCCAAAGGCGGGATCCAAGATATGTGAGTAATCTTCATAGCCTGCCCCTGAGCTGTACTGTTTCACCATCTCCTCAACAGAAGGAATTTCTTCCTCAACAGGCTCTGGAGAGGGTGGAGATCTAGCCGGCTCCAAATGCATGGCATTGAGCATTAATTTGATAGAATCCCTATCCTTTTTGCTTGCCCTCCTTGCCCTCTGCTGCTCAATCCTGATATCCCTGTGACTCTTGCATATTCTAGTGAGAAAGCTAAGCAATTTCTTCATTGGAGATGATGGCTTCCCACTGGACCGAGATGAACTCCCCGGCTGCCGCTGCCCAGGCCCAAACCGGTCAGACCGGTCTGGGGAACCGGTCAGACCGGTTGGCCCCAGGCCAGCAGCCGCGTGCTGAAAGTGCTGCTCCTGCTGCCCCACTTCTCCTTCTTCCACCTGAATTTCTTCTTCTTCCTCTTCTTCTTCATCTGATATAGGGATGGGATGCTTGGGCACTTTAACTGTGAGAGGCAAGTGCACACCATCCATACCCCAAGTCCTCCCTGCTACCCTTTCAATCATTCTCATGATATAGGGCGCATAACCACAGCACTTCTGAGTGCTCTCAGACACAGCCCGTATCTCTTCCCAAATGAAATCAGCAACACAAAAGTTCTGTCCATTTGGCCTCATTCTAGCAAGGAGATTTCTACCATATAGGGATATATTTGTGAGATTTCCTTCTCTAGGGCAGATAGTCTTCCTAAACATTCTGTTTAGGATGGAGTAGTAGGTATACAAGCCCTTTACCTTGCCATAGTTGTACCGCTCTCCCCTGGTGTACATGAACTTCGTTGCTTCAGGTGCCATTATGTTTTCAAAGTGGATCTTGCCACGCTTGGCATCCTTCTTTCTGAACCCAAGACACTCTGAAAACTGAGTGTACGTGATGCTATAAGCAACTCCCTCAGTCCTCCAATGCATCACTCGGTCTCCCTAAATAGTCCCAAAATATAATGTGGCATAGAACTGGGCTATTATCTCGGTGTTCCAATCATGTGAGTATCCCATGATACTCTTAATCTTTCTGTCCTCACACTCCTTGATGATTAGATTCAGCAATGAAGTGCCCCTGCCTAAGCAGAGACTAAATGTGATACAATTATCAGTCCCAGGAGGCTGATACACATTTATTCAACAGATAGTTCAGAACCTTACACTCCCCGATGGGGAGGAAACTTGATACAAGCTAAGACAACCAAAAGGTAAACTACGGCTAAGAGCCAAATGATGAACCAGACCGGTTCAACAAAAGGATCAGAGTTATGCGACAGCGAAAGCATCTCGGGCAGGGCCAACCTCCACAGGCAAAGTCGGGTGCGGGCACGACCACCTACTCGGCGTCCTCAACGACAAAGTCCGGGTCTTCTTCTGGATTGACAACAACAAGGGTGAGTACAAAAGTACTCAACAAATCCAACCACACCCACGGAGGGGTTACCACAGAAGTATGCACAGGATATTTCAAGGAATAAGGCTAAGGTTTAATTTGCAATAAAGCCAATTTTACTCATGCAATGGTTTATCAAGGGAAAACTTTAGCAAGGCAAGCTTAAGTAACACAACTAAGTAAGGTGGGGGTTGATCCACAGAGGATCCAAATTTTAAACGCTACCGGATTTCCCATCCGCCGTAGCTCTTGGCACAAAGCCGAACACAATTCCAAAACGCACACTCCAACCCAACCCAAAACCTTCGGTATTGTGACCAAGCCATAACTCGCCCATGACCGTGGGCACGGCTATTCGAATAGTTTGGAAACTCTACAGAGGTGTACACTTTCACCACAAGTAGGGTACCGCAACACGAACACCTTAGTGCCAGCGCGGATCCTATCGAAGCCATTACCCACCATAGCCAAAACTGCCTAGCCATCACGAGAAATAACCAAGGGGTTTATGACACCAAGTCGGCAACCATGTCACTAAGACGGCACTTGGTTTTCTCGCTGCACACCTGCCACCAGACAACTAACAGCACGGCTAGTGGGATTTAGACTAAGCCCTTGCACCATACAAGAGTCGAGTGGTTGTACGAGATAAAGTGGGTTAGGCAAGATGACACATCACCTCGGTTTAAAACCGGACAAAATGGATATCTCCCAACTTGCTTAACCACAAAGGTACAAGCCACCGAAAGTATTTCACAAAGAAATACCCATCCATTTTATCCAACACTTTCTCTATTTTCAAAACCCAAAACCCAACTCTTTACTCAACACACTCACACTTTTCTTCTTTGTAAAACCAGTGATTGTCATGATTGATTAAGTAATTAGAACAAGTCCTAAGCATTCTAAGCAAGGGTTATCAACCAAACAGAGCAAATCATATTTAGTGGTAACTAGGTTATCAAGGAATGGGTATAACAATCAAGGAGTGGCTATCCAACCGGGTTTTCAACAAAGACAATGCATTTATCAAAGGCCAATAGGTTGTGTTTATAAAACTGGGATAAACATGCATCAAAGGATGGGATTGGACTTGCCGTCAAAAGCTTCCGGGAGATCCTGCTCGCGGTACGGGTCGTTGGATTCGGGCTCACGGTACTCTCCTGCGTACTCCGGCGGCTCCTCCTCGATTATACCGTCGTCTACGGCACACACAACAAAACACATAAAAGAAAACAATCAAACCTTTACCGATGAGCTCGAAACAGGAAACGATAAAATAAAATAGGAAAGAGGATTATTTTGGGATGATTTGTGTATAGCTCGGCCGGAATAGATGAAAGAAAGACGTGTTCGAGTTTGGTGGAATTCCGGCGGAGTTTGGCGCATAAAATGATAAGTTAAGTGAGGGTTAGGGCTTAAACGGGGAGGTTTAGGGCCTAATTGAAAGGTTTAAAAGAACCAAGGGCCTTTCTGTAATGAAGTTTATATGGTGGAAGGGTTGATTTGTGAATTTTGGAAAGTATGTGGAGGGTTTGATAAAAGCCAGGGGCATATTTGGAAATAACCCTAAAGACCAGGGGGTTTTCAGGGATTATCCAAAAGAGTGGAGGGACTCTTTATGAAATAAGAAAACGGGCAGGGGGTTTTGCGAAAAAGGGGCGGCTCTTTCTTCTTCTCCTCTCCGGCCGAAGACAGGGGAGGGGGAAGGGAGTTTGGGGGCGGCGGCGCCGGGCCGATTCCGGCGTCCAGGGCTTCGGCGGCGGCCACAAGCNGGCGTGCCGGGGCCGGGGCGGCGCTGGCCGGGCGGCGAGGGCGATGGTGGTGTTCGGGCAGCGGAGGACAGGAGGAGTTCGGGCGGGAGGAAGAAGAAAAGAGGAGGAAGGGAAGGAGAGAAAAGGAGAAAAAGAAAAAGGAAAAAGGAAGGAAAAAGAAAATGAGAAGAGAAATTAGGAAAAGGGAAAAGGAAATAGGAAAAAGAGAAAAGGGAAAAAGGGAAAGGCGGGATTCGCGGCGGTCGGTCGCGAGACGGTCGGGGCACGCGCGACGCGCGGGCGGAACGCGACACGCGGACGGGACAAGGAGAAAAGAACGGTCGGGATTGATTCCGGAAAGAACGGATGATTGGATTTGGAGTTCGAATGAACGGAAACGGATTTAGATAGATTTGGAAATTCGAGATTTCATCGGAAAAGATTTGAAAACTCGTTAAACGCGTGTTTTAGGTTTTTGATTTTTTTTCCGGGACGTTACAAGCAATGGATTATTTTTCCTCTCCAATGCAGCCCAATCTATCCACTGTGCCTCTGCCACTACCTTAGCTCTTCTCATAATGACGGTCTGGTAGTAGTCCTGCTGAAAAGAAGTATGAAATCTGAAATCTGTAGCAGACCTAGGCACATTCAGAGGATTTTCCTTTCTCATCTTCCTTATCCCTTCGGTAGTCCCAGTCCCATAATAATCAACAACAATGCGATCAGCTGGACCTGTGGGAGCCATTACAATAGGCATGGCAGCAGAGGAGCTACCACCCTGACCAACTGGAGGCCTTCTGCCTCTAGGGATCTGAACCTCTTCCTCTTCCTCCTCATCATCATCATCACTGCTGCCCTCTCTTGCTGGCCCTTTGCCACGATTTGGCTGCACAACAAAGTCTTCATCCTCAATGTCAACATCATCACGGCTGGCACTTGATTCTGTCTCATCACTGTCATTTATCTCTCTTGATGCAGCCCTTTTCTGTCCTCTAGGCCTTAGACCAGGCCTAGTAACCACGGGAACCTGGCTAGATCCCCCGGCGATGTCCTCATCACCACTTTGCCCTTGCTTTCTTCTTTTTGCCACCATCTTTTGTGGAGCCATAAGCACTGATTCCTGGATATATAGAGTATGGAAATACTAAGATCAGATCACAGGAATATATGGAAGACAAAAAGAGCGATTGGATTTGATTTCTAGGACGTGACAGGGTCAGATGTGGCTGTTCTGGGCACAACCGGTCAGACCGGTTACAGGAACCGGTCAGACCGGTTCTACGCAGAACAGGCCATGAGCATAGGATTTGGGCTAGATCTTGAGCAGTAAATCACAGGATATGGATATGTAAAAGCATTTGAGCAGCTCTAGGTAAACATTGAGGGTCACTAGTGCACAGATATGAGCATTTAGGGTTCAACAGCCAGAAACCGGTCAGACCGGTTCCAGGAACCGGTCAGACCGGTTCTTGCAGTCAAACCCTAAATCGAGATTCCAACAAATGTAGCCCACCAAACTGAATCAAACTTTAGGGATGTCTTCCTGGGCATACTAGTAGATGATTGCTTGAAGGAATCCTAGAGATATTCACTGAGCACATAGATCGGGCATGAGGAACATATGAATACCTTGAGAGGGAGGAAACTGAAGATTTGAATCCAAAAACCGGTGTTGGGTCCGGTCAGACCGACGAGAATCACTTCAATCTTCAGAAACTTCAAGGGGCCGAGCACTTCCTTGGGGAAAACTTCAAAAACTTGAGGGGGAGAGAGATTCGGCCATGGGGGCGCACGGGAGAGAGAGGCACGGGCTTGGACAGGGTGAGGGGAGTAAATGTGAGTGGATAGGGTAACTTTTGGGTGTGAAGGGGTAAATAGTTGGGTGGACCCGGGGCAGACCGGTTCCAGGAACCGGTCAGACCGGTTTTCCCCAGGAAACCAACCAAAGTCCAAAATTTGCACCTTCACCACAAGAAATTTATCCAAGATTGAATTAGCCTTGTGCTAGATAGATATTGGCATTGGATATTGATCAACAGATAGGAATTTCCAATTTTAATCAAACTCCTTGATACTTCCAAGAAAGTCGGGAAAGATAGATAATTTATGGACTTGAGAGAAATTTCACCATTTGTGACTAGCCATCAATCAAGCAAGGTTAACTATAGTCACAAACAGATCCATTGGGTCACAAAGACCAAGAGCCAATTATTTTCAAAAACACACAAGTCCTAACATGCTAGTTGAATTTTTCAAAGAACTATCCTATGTCACCAAAGCATGCAATACATCAAGTCAAGAACCGTATTAAGATGTTTAGCATATTCCTCTAACCGTTTTTATGGAACATTTGACACCAAGTCAATTTTAAAGGAGGAATTTACTAAACACCTAATAGGTCACAAGAGAAAGACTTGATAAAATTGCATGCAAGAATGCACACACTAGCATGGATATGAGGCCTAGATGCAAAAGATAAGAATAGAAGGTTCATGAAAACATACCTTTGCCTTGAGCCCATTCAATTTGTGCATATCTCAATTTAGCATGGTGCTAGCTCTCATAATTATTTTTCTTATTCAAGTATTGAGTTAGCAAAAGATACACTAGCACATGTGACTACAAATTCACTAGAAGAAATTGTTAGTCCCACAAGTGACACAAGTATTGGAATAAGCTCCCCCTTAGATAGTGCATAAGAATTTTGAATTTCTTTTGAGTTGCACTTTATTCAATTATGAATATTGAGGAGTTTATTCACAATCTTGGTCAAGGCATATAGAAGGTAATAAACAAATTGAAATTATGCCAAGGATCTCAATCGTAGTCACATAAAACTTTTCATTCTAAACGCACTAGCATGAGGGAAGGCCTAGATGCATTGAAATGAATATATGAATTTGAAAAACATACCTCGGCCTCTAGCTAATTCTTCTTCACATTGGTGAAGATTGATTTCTCAAATCTTGTGCTTTATCCATATAATCCAAACGCATCTTTTCACTTGTGATTTTTCCTTATATACATCATGAAAAGAAATGCATTAAGTGGCACAAGACCTAGTTTCATCATTTAGTGACCTTTGGATTGGAAAGACGTAATGGATCACTAAAAGATAAAACCCCACAATATAGGTCATATTCCTCTTTCTTGATGCACATGTGTATATGGGTGGAAGGCAAGCTCACATGCATCAATCTTGTCACAAAGCCAAGCAAAGGAATTTAATCTATATTATGGCAAGCAACTATTTATCAAGATAAATCATTGTCCAAAGAGAGATAGATACACTTTTACCAATTTTGAACAAAATGCATAGCTTGCTTCAAAGAGAGACAAACTCTCACAAGAGAGACAAGCTCTCACAAATGAGACTACAAGATCACTAAAAGAAAATGTTAGTCTCAAGGACACAAATTGTAGAATGAACTCCCCCTCAATAGGTGCATCACGTGTTTGAATCACTTGTCACATGCACTTGTTCAATTTAATGAATTTGAGGAGTTTATTTCATAATTTGGGTCCGGCACATAAATAAATTGCATTTATTGAAATGGTACCAAGAAAACTTACTACCACAAATATAGTATATGGATTTGTATGCCATGGAAGTGCTTGAAGGATTTCTTGTAATATTCCAGCTTAGATGAAGCCCGAAAAATAAATCCCTGCCGGAACTTCTGGTATTGATTTGCCGGAACTTCTGATACGGAACAGAGGCTGCCGGAGTTTTGGGTCGGAACTTCTGGCACGAGACAGAGGCTGCCGGAATTTATCATTTGCTGACTGAGCCAGAACCGGTCAGACCGGTTCTCGGAACCGGTCAGACCGGTTTTCCCAGTCTGCTTCATATAAGTGGATTTCTTCTCTTTTACTTCCTCCAAGAAATTCCTTCTTTAATTATTCCATAATTTCCTGCACTTAAAAATAGTATGCTCTACTAGAGGGCCATTAAAAGCATCACATGGCATAAGGGGAATAAATAACAATATGAATGTCTTACTCATTACCGAGTGCTCACACACAAGTTAAAGCACTTGTATCCACAAAGGACTGAATGAGTAAGATAGTCAGTTAGTGCATGTTACCGAGATGTCATTGGAATAAAAGTAGTTGTTGTTGTGCTTGAACTACAAAACAACAGACTTGAATTCTTTTGTTATACTTGGCAAAATTTATTTGAGTTGACTCATCTTCATTCTATGCCAAGGTTCCAATGCATCTCCTTACCCCTGCAAGTCTAGAAAGAACTTTTAGGTACCCAAGCCATGTTGGGTCCTTTAGGGTTAGTCACAAGACACTTGGGAATCCAAATAGCCCTTATGCTAGTTTTAGGTGAACTAATCACTCTAGTAGCATAAGTACCAGCATTGTCATTCCCAAGATTAGCAAAATCATAATGGACAAGATCTGATTTGGGAATATTACCATTTGGACAATCCTTACCTAGATGTCCCTTTGATCGACAAGTGTAGCAAATGCAATTCTTGATATTTCTTGGTGATTTGCTCTTCTTGTTGATCACTTGTCCCTTGCTAGCCTTGCTGTTTGAATATGTAGCTTGATCACTCTTCTTAGGAGGTCGGACTGCTGCCTCATCCAGAACCGGTCGGACCGGTTCCCGATACCGGTCAGACCGGTCTGGTGCTGACAGAACCGTCGACTTCTGCGGACAGTCGTTGATGAAGTGTCCAAATTCCTTGCATTTGTAGCATAGCCTTTTCTTGGACTTTCTTTGCTTCTTTGCCTTGCTTTTATGCCTCAGAGGGCACATAGACGCATAATGTCCCATGTTTGAGCAATTGAAGCATTGTATATGATCAAGCTTCTTTTCCTTCTTTTCTTGAGTCTTGTTTTTGTTGACTTGTTTGTTAAGCTGAGGGGTTGAGCCAGTGACCATTGATCCCTTCTCAAGCTTGTTCACCATGTTTTCACGGTTATCTTGAGAAGGTTGCACTTGGCCCTTTCCCTTTAGCTTGACCAAGTCATTCTTGATCTTTTCTCTCTCTTGCTTCATGTCTTCCAATTCTTCAGCAAGGAGATCATCACAAGACTCTACAAAAATATGCTCAACACAAGATTTGGTTGCTTGGAAGCAACACGGTTTTTCACATAATAATGTAGAATTCATGTGAGAGCATGTGCATGTGTGTGTATGAGGTTCAAGAAATTTTATCGATGTAACCATGACCTCATGAGCTATTTCTAGTTGAGCATATGATTCTACAATCTTTTCATGAGAACATTCAAGTTCATTGTAGTGAGATTGCAAAGCCATATGCTCACTAGTGAGCTTTTCTAGTTGAGTACTAAGCACTTGTTTTTCTTGTTCTAAGGATGCTACACAAGTAGATAAATTAGTAGCACAAACATAATCCTTAGACAAGATTTCATACTTACTGACCAAGGATGCATAAGAAAGCTTGAGTTTTTCAAGCTTTTGAGTTAGAGCCTTGATGGTTCCAACTCTATGAACTTCATCTCTCTTGGTCTTCTTCTTCTTCTTGTTTCTGCAAGCCATCAAGCACTTGGGTCCCTCATCATTGGATAATGAATAACCAGAAGTGGATGGGGCGACGCTTGCGGCTTGAGTGTCTTGAGCATGCTCGGAAGCAGTTTCCTGGGCAGAACCGGTCAGACCGGTTCCTAGAACCGGTCGGACCGGTTCCTCCAGACAGGTTGCATTTTTTCCCTTTTGCTCTTCTAGCTTCTTGGTAAGAATCACTTGAGGCTCAATGAATATTGCTGATATGGATGAGCTCTTCTCAGGTGTTTCCTTGACTTCTTGCTCTTCATCATCACTTTCAAAATTTTCAAAGATCTCCGTGATGAGAGACCAAATGAGATGGGCATCTTTGCGAATTTCCCTTTTGCTAGAGATGATGTCCCATATATCTTTACAAACAGATCTTCGCAAGAAGTCAGTAACACAAGCATTGAGTTGCAAGCAAGCTATCTCCTTTTGAGTGACATTGGACTTACCAATGTTGTCAATATCAAACTTAGGAGATAGAACGCTAGCAACTAAAATATGTTCTACTACAGGATCTATATTTCTAAGAGAATTATGAACATTAATGGCCCAAGAAGTATAGTTTGAGAAATCAAGCTCAAGGGGCTCAAAGAGTACCTCAATCGACATCTTTTCTCACGGCGGTTAAGCTAGGATGTGAGTCCTCGCTCTGATACCAATTGAAAGGACCTTGATGTCGCCTAGAGGGGGGGTGAATAGGCATTTCTTCGAATTTCTGCAAATTACAAAACTGAAACCCAGCTGTCAGCAACCGGTCAGACCGGTTCTTGAAACCGGTCAGACCGGTTTACTCTGACAGACAGGGAACAATAATGAAGAACAACCCCCTAACAATTCTAGCACAAACCACTTTGGACAACAAGCTTCACCAGGTGTTTCCAAGTATATTTATGAAGCTCCTGCACGCAGCACAAGTATACCAAAGTAGAGATATGCGGAATTACGAGTAAATGCTAGAATTGACAAATGTAAGTAAATGGAGACAAACACAAGGATTTGTTTACCGAAGTTCAGATTCACCACATGCACTAAGCAGCCACCAAGGCAAGGTGAATCCTAGTCTCCGTTGAGGTGCTCACGAAGAGCCGGGTTGTCACACCTAACCCTTTCCTCACCCAATCGACCACCAAGGGGATTGAGTTTACTTACTGATTTTCTCACAAGGAGGATGGGTGATACAAACTTCCGTGGCACAACCACACAAGGAATGTGTGCTCAACGGCGACGCCTAGCCGTCTAGGAGCAAAGCTCCAAGAGTAATAAATGCTTCACAAGTTGCTGGACGCCACCAAGAGTGCTCAAGATCAGATTGTTCACAATTAGCTCACACACAATATTCTCTCTCAACCCAACTCAAAAATCTCACAAGGATTGCTCAAATCTCATAAAGAGAGGTTGGGGAGAGCTCAGCTGGCCTCAAGAAGGTATAAGGGACGCACAGAACCAGCAGCCCCTCAAAGAGGAGCTCTTGGGTATAAATACCCAACCCTTTCAAAACTAGCCGTTATTCTGTCAGACAAAACCGGTCAGACCGGTTTGGCAAACCGGTCAGACCGGTTTTCAAACTGAACTAGCCGTTAGACGCTCAGAGACCATGAACCGGTCAGACCGGTCCCCAGAACCGGTCAGACCGGTTCTTGCCTGAAAACCCCACTAGGTTAGAATTCTAATGGTTAGACTCTCATGGGTTTGACTTTGAGCACTTTCAGTGAATGTCTATCAACCAATGTTGCATCCTTCTTGATAGTACGGCATACCTAAACTCAAGACATATAAATAAACATATTTCAACCACTTGAGCTTCCATTTTGATAATCATGCCAATACTTGAATATTCTTCACTTGAGGGCTTTCAACATTGTTCATCATCTTGAGCAGATCAACCTTGAGCTAGTGACTTAGGATTTTTCACAACTTATGTTTGAGTTCACTTTAATCCATAAGCCACTTTCTTCATCAACCATAACATATATGCATTGCATTGCTTCTCTTGACAACACTTGGATATGATACTTCGAAACCACCCGGATACTAGATACTTCACCTTAGCATTCACACATGGTCATAAGTCGTCACTTAGCCAAAGCTTGCTTAGTCCCTCACTCTAGTCATCGCGATTTGTTTCTTCACCACTTACCCTTGCATCATCAAGTTAGCTTTGCTTTGCCATTGAATGAATTCCACTTGAAAGATTCTTCAAATGCTTGTTCTTGATTGATAAAGAATATCCATAATGCAAGCTTCCAATTGAAGACCAATATGTAACACATATGCTCATGTCCTTTTATCATTCATACAAGAAGTCTTGCATATCATTCTTCTTTGTCAAATAAATCATCTCATATTCTTGGAGACCCACATAGCATATCTCCAAGTCATTGCTTCATTATTGCTTGTTTTGACTTGATAAAGAATATCCCATGAATTGCAAGCTTCCAACAATGAGACCAACGTATGTCACATAACCATATGTCCCTTTGGTGTACATACATGGAGCCTTGCAATTTCCACTTTGAATGATCCCTTCATATATCAACAAGCTTTCTCATAGATTGGAACCACATAGATATACCTTGGTTGACTTGTCCATAATGTATCAACATACATGCTTGTCATTCATTATTTATGCACAAGGAGATCACACACTTGCTTGCCTTTCACATTATGAGCCAAATAACATTCATTTCATATATAATTAAATCATGATACTATGAATGTACCAACAACAACCTGCTCATAGTCTTAGACAAACAAGTTAGACCTTTAATCATTTTGTCATTAAACTCACCAAAACCCACATGGAGGCCTAGATGCACTTTCAAGATCCCTGCAAGGATGGGCAATATAAACTTTCGGGGCACAACCATAATGGTTTGGGTGCTCCACGGCGGTGCCTAGCCATCTAAGAATCAAAGAATCCAAGAGTAACAAACACGATGTAGACCAACTCCATGAGGAGCTCAAAGTGCACAAGAGAAGCGTAGATACTCACAAGATTCTCAAGGCCAATCTCACAACCAATCTCTCATACATTCACTCGGATTTGAAGCAAGGGAGTTTTGGGAGCTTGAGAGGGCTTTTGGGAGCTTATCTTTTCGATAGGAGCAAAAACGGGCAGGAGGGGTGAGAGGAGTATATATAGGTGGACTTCACAAAAATACTCGTTGAACTTAAACAGTCGGAAATTCTAGAAAAGCACATCAAAAATTTCAGGACACACCAAGTTTGATATAATACAATGATCATTATTGAACAATACATTCATAATGTTGGATTTTGAAAACATAAAAATAATAAGATATACTATTGTTGAATCTAATGTTTTTGCATCGGTTCTATATTATACTCCCTTCTTTTGAAACTAGTAGACATATCAGGATTCTAAAATATGTTTGTCATAAATCCAGACTGATAATTAGTCGGATTATATACATGTACAGAATGTAAGAGACTAGAGTTATATAAATTATGAATAGATTTGTATTTCATAGATATTTTAGTACGACACTGGTTTCATAGCAATCGATTATTTGTCATAAGAGAAAATAATGGTCAATAATTTATCTCTAAAGTTTCTGTTTAAAAAATATATTAATAGACCTTCTAAAAATGGATGGAGCGAGTATCACTGTTTTAAAAATGGAATCACAAAATTACGATTTTGAGGAAAAATCGTGTGTGAAGTTTGGGAATGAAACCCACCTTGTGAACTTGCGCCTCTAGCCAACCTTTGCATGATACGTGCCCACATGCCCCCTCAGGCCGGTGCCCACTGGCCGGCCAATCATACGACACCACGAAGAAGCGAAGAACTGACCCAGTACCAGCCGGACGACAGGAAATCAATCCTGCATAATCGAGCAGGACATGATGACTGATGAACCAGGTAGGCTGGAACATCATTAGTTCATGACATCAGAGCAGATCTGTGTACGGGAAGAAGATGGACGAGACCCCAGAAGTGTGTCGAAAAAGACGACCGTAGGCTACTCCTAGGTCAGTGGTCAGACGATGCGTCGGCTCAGCTGGTGAGCAGCAGCTTGATTCCATCAAACAACTCTCTCAAGTCTCAACGGAGACGACATCGCATATGAAAGTGACTGACCCATTTCATTAGGATTGAGTGAGGTATGTGAACAAGAAGACGTGGCCAACAAGCGGACCTTGCATGCGGCTACCCGGTGCGCGAGCAGCTACAGGGCATATACTTACCAGCTAAGGCACATGATAATGGCATCAGAACCATCAGGCCTTTTGACCATTAAACATTTAAAACTTGACCAGATCATGCTAAGATTTTGGTCTCTAGCTTCTTCGAAGAGAAGAAGCTCACATCCCTGATTATTGAACCTCCTGCGCCCAGCTTGTTTGCTTGTTCCAGCATGCTGATGTGGATGCGTGGGCGCCATCGAAATCCATCAAAGTGCCAAGTGGCCACGCCAAATGGGGCGTATTCCCAACCGCTGGCCGATCGCGATGTTTCCTTCTTTTCCCTCGTCTTCTACGGTTTTTCTTCTGACGGGAAAAGCTGGCCTTTCGTCTTGCTGTCCTCGTCGGCCAGCCGGACATGGACGTGCTAAATGCAGCCGGTGGTGGTCCTTTGCCCTCTGCGTCATGAACGTGTAGTGCTTCTTCTTTTCTGATGTTTGTGCTTGCAGAGTTCTTTGCACTCTTGCACCGTCGACCTACCTATACAGGTTCAGAGCAGCTGGGTGATTTGGCGTCGCCATCTCTCTCAGGAAATTGTTGCGTTCGACCTTTGGCCGAAGGAAAACACAAGTTCTTCGCATGGTTACTGATTCAAGCAAAAATTCTCACAGCTGACAAATTGACAGCGCGGGGATGGCCCTGTGACACAAACTGCTGCCTGTGTGATCAAGAACCGGAGACTGCTATACACCTCTGCCTCAAGTGCCCATATGCAAGGGAGGTATGGGAAAAAGTTAGACATTGGACCCGAAACTTGGTGACAGTACCGGAAGGGATTACAACAATAGAATCATGGTGGACCAATTCACTGGTCGGGCTGCCGAAACATTTGAGAAGATTGAAAGCTGCGGTGATGATGTACACGGCATGGAATATTTGGAAGGAAAGAAACAGACGAGTTTTCGAACAGAAGACGGCGGCGCCCCCTATCGTTTTTAACTTGATCCAAGAAGAGATGGCCCTCAGAAGAAAGGCCTGCGGTAGCCCTGAGATCACTTAGTTAATTATGTTAGTAGACCTATTGAGTCCGAGTAATTTTAGTTATTTTGTAATCACAATGTATTGTAAGATCTGCATGCTTTTTCTCCTTAAATGATATAGCAGTGCTCCTGCTCTTATTTTTTTTTAAAAAAAAAACCTTTGATCGATCCTACGGAGTTCCAACATCGTCCCTCGGCTAAAGCAATTGACTTCGGACTCCATTCAGAGCGGCGTACGAAACCTTCAATTGATTGGAGTGGCCGTGAGCTCTGACCAGTGAGCCCCCGCCCCCTCCGTTGGCACCACACCTGAGATGGTCCTCCAGCCTAGCTTTCCCTGCGCTGTGCTGTGCTGGCCGTCCCGTAGCGATGGCAGAAGCGTAATCACATGGCTACGAGACAAGGCGGCGTGACATGCCGGCCCGCCCATCACTCAGTTTTTCCTCTTCTTCAATTGCTCAAAATCACGGCGGCAAGTACATGTACAGATCGATTATGGCAAGGAAGAAGAAGAACAAGCCAAGAAAGGAACTTGAAGATTCAGTGACCCGATCGAACCCCGCTGGGGAGTGAAAAAAATCTCCTCTTTTTTTTGTTTGTGTAAAATTGTGTACCCCGCAATGTGCGGTGATGGTGGTGGATGGACTGCGGCTAACCGGTGTGGGCGCCGGGCCTGCTACGATGACGAGGCGGAGGCGGTGGCAGGGGGCACGTCGGTGTGAGGGTTGCAGTCCGCGGAGAAGAAGTCGTTGTTCTCCAGGAGGGAGCGGACGCCGGGGTCCTCCTTGCCGTTGGCGCTCGGGTTGGCCTCCAGCGAGCAGTCCCCGCCCGGGCACACGCAGCACCACGCCGCCGCCGGTGGCCCTGCCGTTGCCGTGCCCGGGCCAGGGCCATCGTCGGCTTCGCCATCGGCCGGCGCCCTCTCCCGCGGGCTCGACCTCCTCCCCGTCCTCCTCCTCCCGCCGGTCTCCTGAACCACCGTGACGCCGCCGCCGCCGCCGCCGCCCCAGCAGGACACCGCGGCGGCCGGCAGCCCGCGGATCGTCCTGGCAACCGCCTCGCGCTTCCCCGGCTTCGTGCGCCTGCCCTGCTTCCCGCCTCCCCCATGCTCCTCCCCTTCCTCCTCTCCCCTGCCGGACGAAGAAGAGGACGCGGCCGCCTCCGCGCCGGGCTGCCTCCGCCGCCGGAGCGCGTCTCCACCTCCGCCTCCGCCCACACCATTGGGCCGGCTCTCCCCGCCCGCATACATGCAACCGCCAAGAACCGTCGGCGCGGCCGCCCCCCAACCACGGCCTCCGATCGACCCGACCAATCAATCAACAAACCAATCGATCGATCGATCAATCCCGGCTGCCCAATCCGCCGCCGGCGATGGAGAGGCGGCGCGGGTGGTTTTGGTGGGGATTGGAGGGTTGGGGGAGGAGGCGGAGGCGAGAAGAGAAACGCAACGCACCGGATTGCCCAACTCGATTGCGCCGTGGTATTATTGGGCGGACAGCTCTGCGGTTGCACACGGTGTCGCGCGCCAGCCTTGGCGGCTCTGCTCTCGCTTTCGCGTCAGCAAGCGCAAGCGCGGAGGGGCGGAGGAGGAGAAGGAAGCCACTCGATTTGCCCCGTCAAGAATGATGCGGGCGTGAAAGCAACGGATCGGCCTGTAATGGAGGAAAGTATATGCGACAGGGAGAAGATGAGGAGTTTAACCTCTCTTCTGGTGATCTAGCGAGGTTCCAGTTGGATATCGGCGTATCGCCTCGGTGGTTATCAGGCGACACGTTCTTGGATTCCATCGAAACGGGGGAGACCGGATGGGATGGGTGTTACATGGGACTCTGATAGTAGTGGTTTGAGGGGGTGTTTAATTCCTCAAAAAATTTTCACCAAAATTTTCCCCAAAAGAATCTTACATGTATGGAATAGTAAACATGTGTTAATGACAAAATCCATTCCATAACCCAGGTAACTTTGCAAGACGAATCTAATGAGTCTAATTAGGCCATAATTTGCAACAGTGATGCTACAGTAATCATCCGCTAAATATTCACTAATCATGGATTAATTACCATCATTAGATTCGTCTCGCGATTTCCATGCGAGATCTATAATTAGTTTTATTATTAGTCTACATTTAGTACTCCTAAATGGTAAGATTCTCTTGCAAAATTTTTCACCAAAATTTTTTCACGGAATTGAACACCCCCTCACTGTCTCGTCTTCGTATTTTTTTTAATGGTGTGGTTGGGATTTACAATCAACGGTCTAAAGTAAGTCCCAGCCTTCTTAAACAAAGAAGATATGCTCTGTTTGATTTCATACTTGCGTAGGTTCGCAGCATTGACCTTGCGTTCGTTCTGTGTATCGGGCATTCGGGTGTAATATTTTAGCCTATGGTTCTACCAACCGAATTCCTAATTTTCTCTCTCTTTCACATCTGATATTTTATTTTATTTTAATTTTTTTGTGAAATACAATTAACGATCACATGTAAATTTTGCAAATCTTTATGACATAAGTATGGCTATTTCATAAACCCATATTTTTTTCCTACATTCTCAGGGAAGTACAAGTGAATCGTTCGCAGGGCTCACATGCAAGCACGTGTTCATATGTTCATGACCAACTAGGCCCATATGTAAAAATTAGTGAATCGTGGACTATCTTTTAAGATCATTTTCACTTGCTCAATTCGTGGACGTGGCGGCTCCTTCCTTCCCTGCCTCCTGCTCTTGACCTTTGGCTCAGTGATGTCTTCACCTTTGTTACCTCTTAAGTTTCCGTATTTACTTTGTGTCTTTTACTTCTGCATTTATCTTCACTAGATTTGCCTTGTGTATTTGACATGATTGAAACCTAAGGACGCAAAGCTCTTTTGTGGTAGAAATAGCATATAGAAATACTTAGCGCACGTCTAGATATGAAATAGAATATGTTTTTCTATATGCTTAGAACCTTAGTTCTTATGGCATCTAATTCACCCCACCTTTTAGGGTGTTACACGTATACATGCATTAGGGAACATGTATACCTCAATCCTACTTTAGATTTTACTTGTATATTTATTATCGATTTACATAAATATTTGTAGAAAAGATGAATAATCAAATGAATAAAAAAACATCAGCGGTACCGTATATTTAAGGACGGAAGTAATATAACATATGTAGTCAGTTTAATTGTATGCACCTATGTTTTAAGAAGAATATAGAGTAAAATGCACCACAAGCTCCTGAACTTGCCTCGCTGTGTCAACTAGGTCCCTGAACTTCTAAAATGCATTCTTGAGTCCATAAACTACTTAGAGCGTCTCTAATGTGCGCTTCCATGTACGGTTCTATACGTTTGGATCCGGTTCCATACACCGTGGCCTCGGTCCTGTAACATGAAAATGAAGATCCAACTCCATACATGGGACTCGCTCCTAAGGACGAAGGTAATATAACATATATAGTCGGTTTAATTGTATGCACCTATGTTTTAAGAAGAATATATAACACTCATTGTTCTTTGATAGTGGAAGTTCAACATGTTGGACAGGGCAGTGCAAAGCTTTAACACTTATTTTGTTCACCGGCCCAGCGCCAGCCCAAATGTGTTGTGTTACCTTAGTGATTTGTGTCATACTGTCATCAACTTTGACACTTTGTCAAGCCTTAGTGCTGGAGGCATCCATTCTCAGTCCGGGTCACCAGTGGCCGGTGCACTTGTTGTTGAGTTGGTTCACCAAAGCGCCTCCTCGCTGAAATCATCCGTCCAATTGCGGTCAAACAAATAAACAAGCTCGTGCTCTACAACCTACTCTGAATCTAGCTCAACCTATCCTAGACCTTTACAGTAAACAAGTCAAGCTCGATGCTTATACCAAAGCCCAAAAGCTTGTCGAGCTTTGCGGGCCGGGCTTGAGCAATTTGTCACTAAATGAACCGGTTTATTACCAAGGATACATTAAATATTCCACGCAGCCCAGATTAACACCACATTTTCTTACTAGTAGACACCAACCCGAAAAATAGCCCAAAAACAATAAAAATGGAATACAACGAAAAAAGATTGTACATGAACCAATTAAATTAACTAACTCTCTCGCCACCTTCAAATCAACATAAGACAATGCATACTGGAACAGAGAGCTCTTCCCCTGAACCATCCAAACCAAATTATACCCTGAAGAGATCACACGACACATCACAGGGTGGTCTTGGAGGCCCTCCTGACGAGCACGGCCCAGCACATGACCCTGTACACCAGGAAGAAGCCCAGCATGACCCCGACGTTGACCCACCTCATCCCCTCGTCGATGCCCCTGTCCCTGAGCACGTCGGCGCCGGTCCTCAGGCACACGCTGCCGGCCATGGCGCTGGCGGCGCTGCTGTTCCCTCCCAGCCACGCCACGCACCTGCCCCTGGCGCTGCCCCCGTACTCGTTGATGAGCAGCAGGTCCAGCGGGTACCTGTACATGGACACGTAGTACATGAAGGCCCAGTACCTCGGGATGCTGCCTTTGGGGATGAAGTAGCCGGAGAAGAGGAAGAAGACGCCCAGGAACACGCAGATGAGGGAGTTCCCGAGCACGAAGTCCGGCGACACGGCGCTGAGGAAGAGCACCAGGGAGCTGGCCATGAGCACGATGAGCCAGACGGCGAGGACGAAGAAGGCGAAGGCCGCGGCGGGCTCCGCGCGGAGGCCCGCCAGCCAGTAGAGCGGCGCCGAGAAGAGCAGCGACACGGCGAGGAGGCACGGCGCGAACACCAGCGCGTTGGCCACCACGTACGAGGAGAGGCGGTACGCGCGGCGGGAGGCCTCCCGCATCAGCACGCGCCGCTCGTGGAGCAGGATGGGCAGCGCCTCCACCGTGGAGGAGAGGAGGAAGGAGAGGGTGAAGGCGAAGAGCCCCAGCCGGAGCGCCACGCCGTCCGGGTTGTCGGGGCTCAGCCGGAAGTAGACGCTGCCCAGGCCCAGCCCGCCCACCACGGCCTGCGCCGCGCGCGCCGCGAAGAGCTCCCGCGTGCGGTACATGGTGCGCCAGCACCGCACCGTCAGCGCCGACACCTCCTTCAAGCGGCTGCAGTAGCCGTGGTCGGGGATGTCGAGGCGGCCGCCGTTGTTGATGAGGCGGCCCATCTCATCCTCGTCGTCGTTGTGCGCGGGGAACCTGGCGTGGTCCTCCTCGAGCTGCCCGGTGACCTCCATGGCGAGCTCCAGCGGGTTGAGCTGCAAGGGGATCTTGTGGCCCAGCCGCGCCAGCGCGTCCTCCAGCGACTTGAGCGTGCCGGAGTGCGCGACGGCGCCGCGGGAGAGCAGCAGGAGCGAGGAGATGTAGCCGAGCATGCGGTAGCTGGGCTGGTGGATGCTGAGCACCACCACCTGCCGCCGCGCGCGGGACACCTCGTGCAGCAGCGCCAGCACGTCCATGGCCGAGCGGCTGTCGAGCCCCGAGGTGGGCTCGTCCAGCAGCAGCACCGGCGGGTCGTGCACGATGTCCACCGCGATGGACACCCGCTTCCGCTCGCCGCCGGACACGCCGCGGGCGGCCGACACCCCGCACCCGTCCCCGCCGCCCACGTAGCTGTCGGCGACCTCGGACAGGCCCAGCTCCTGCATCAGCGCCTCCACGCGTTCGAGGCGCTCCCGCGCGGTGGCGGCGGCGTGCAGCCTGAACCGCGCGGCGAAGAGGATGGTCTCGCGGACCGTGAGGAGCGGGAGCAGGTTGTCGTCCTGCGTGACGAAGCCGCACAGCCGCCGCAGCTGCGCGCGGGAGGCGACGGCGTGGCCGTTGAGCGACACCGTGCCGGGCCTGGCGATCTCGGAGCCCGTGCCGCGCCCGGACAGGATGCGGAGCAGCGTCGACTTGCCCGCGCCGCTGGGGCCCACGACGGCGAGGATGCTGGAGCTGGAGGCCGTGAAGGACACCGACTTCAGCAGCCCCTCGCCGCGGGCCGGGGACGCGGAGAAGCAGGACGACAGGAGGGCGGCGGCGCGCGTGGAGGCGCGGCGGCGAGGGGCGGGGCAGGAGAGGTCGTTGACGGCGAGGGTGTAGTGGGGCGGGGACGGGTGGGAGAAGGAGAAGGACGGCGAGGCGGAGTCCGGCGGCGACGAGGAGGACGTCGTGGACGTTGTCGACATAAGCAGCGCCGGGTCCAGCTCCGCCTCCGACGACGACGACAGGTCCTCCATGGCCATCTCTCTGCTGCCTCTCAGCCGGGTTGAACAGGATGGCGCGAAGCGGCTCAGCAGATATAGCTCGCCGCCTTCGTCTTCCATTGGCGGATCAGATTAATCCCTGCAGCTCGATTGCTTGAACGTGTCACGCACCCATGCGCGCGCGCACGAAACGTCGCGGCAAATAAACCACCATGAGCTTGGCAATGGCGGCACGATTTCTAGATCATCTGCTCTCCTTTGCTGCACCACGCAAACGGAGAGCGGGAGGGATGGTCGTGTGTTGTTCGTGGCAGCCTGGGTGAGCAAATGGGAGAAGAAAGCCCCGGCCCCGTCGGGTAGTAGGCTCGGCTGAGCACTTGTACAGTTGCAGCAAGAGGGCCCGAAGAGTAGAGTGATGGGTGAGGGCAACGGTTTCGTTTCGTGCATGTCGTTTGGGTGAGGGGGCCGTTGTGACCCGCGAGCTACTGTGACCTAACGGTGTAACGGCCATGGCCGAGCGTCGTGGCGGTTGGACCTAAAGCTCGCCTAACCTGCGCGTGTGCTGTGGCTGAACTGGTCGAGCCATGGCCACAGGGCTCGCGTTTCGTGGCGTGTGGTTGGGGTCTGCTCTCCCGCGCATCTACCTATTGGGATACCTGCATTTTACCAACAGCTTCAGTCTAATTTTCAGTCGACTTGACTGACATGCATGGTGCTACAATCTAGCATCCAAATCGGTTTGGTATCGTTGCCAAATTATCCTGCTCAAGCATATTTTTTTTGCTGATATATGTGATACTGTACATTGACAGGGCTACATATGTTCTTGCACGATTATAATAGGTAGAAAAAACTAAGAAAATTTATACATGGTTTTTGACATGCAAGACACAGACTGTGTTGAAATAGATACCTTATTTTATCTAGATGAAATCTCTTTCATCACACTTCTTATTTATTTTTTGCCTCATCATAAAAAATGATAACATGGCACCTTACTTAATGAGAGCCTAAGATTGTGATGCTACAAATCCTAATAGGAAGTACGGGGACAATTCTGTGTGATCTGGACACATTAGACATAACTACGACAATGTAGGCACACAGTGATCTGGACACATTAGACATAACTACGACGACGATGATTGGTTATGAGGAACTTTTATTAATAAAACAAGCCACAATAAAAAAAATGATATTTTCTAAAATTTTTTGAATAAGACGAGCGATCAAATTTGGGATAAAAAAATCAAACGAATTATAATTTGAAACGGAGGCAGTTTATATGTGTCGGTGTATGAAATCATCGACTAGTGAATTTAGTGGATTACGTGTTCAGGCTCGGATGGTTCGCGAGAGGACACGGGGATTATACTGGTTCAGGCACGAACGTCCTACGTCCAGTTTGGGGCTTCTCGTGTTACTCGCGTTGCTCGTAGTAGGGGTTACAAGCGGTCGAAAGAAAGAACGAGCTCCCAAGTCTCTGTGGATGTGTGCGTATGGAGTGTGAATAAGATGGTTTCGAGCCTGGTTCAGTGACTGGCTGGGGGAAGAAGAAGATCGAGAGAGAACGCTTCTGGAGAAAGGAGAAAGAGGTTCCGTGCCCCTTGTAGGAGGCCTGGCCTCCCTCTTACAGCTCAAGGGGAGGTCAGAGATGATAAAATAAAGAGATGATAATTTCTGGAAAATAACACTGAAAGAGCTTGACCCCGTAAGATACCATCGAAAGTTACAAACGTTATCTGGAATTACCATTCTGTTAGATTTCTTCACAGAAAACTTACTTTTATGACTTTTGACTGGATAATATGGATCTGAAATGTCTTTTGTATCCCTTGGTCTGGCCAAACAAAAATAGTGCCGGTGCTTCCTCAGTCCTCATCCAACCACCCAGACGCATCCCCTCTGCTGGGACGCTGCCCTCCACCCTACTGTGTTTTTTCTGTGGGCGATGGTGGAGGTGTGTATCAGCAAATTAAATGTCCAGCCTTACGGTTTGGAAATGGTCTAGCGAATGTGGGCGGAGACTCAGGAGAGCCCTCGGGGCTTGAATAATCGAAGCATGACATTGGATGTAGATCTCATTGGAGCAGCAACAGCAGTGGGGGAAGTTGGAGACAAGGGGCAAACATCTGCTGGCACCTGAGAACTAATTCAACGAGAACAAAACGCTACTTCGGTGGAGATCCATGGGCATTTGTACTAGGAAATACGGATGGTAAGATTTTGCCAGTGCTCAAAAAAAGCTAAGGGATGGGATTCTTTGAAGAAACTCTGATGGGATTCCTTATAAAAAAATTCTGATGGGATGAATGGGCATCAGATGATCAGATAATTAAATTGCAGAGGAGAGGGAGGTCGGAACCTGGCTGGCCTCATCTGCACTGAGGTCCGTAGCAACGTCCCGGCGAGGAGCAGCAACTTCGAACGAACTGTAGCGGCAGGGAAATAACCTCGGATGGAAGCATGGAGGAAGACAGGGGTATTCTTGTCCATGTTAACAGCGATGCAGGTGAAATCTGACAGAATGCTATTTTCAGTTAACGTCTGAATGTTTTGATGGTATTTTCCGAATGTGGTTTCTTTGAGTGGTATTTTCCATAAGTCGTCATCTTTCAGTGATAGAACCAATTTTTCCTAAAATAAAATGAGAAGGAGAGTGTGTGCAGGTGTTGCTTTTTGCCCATTCCGCAGGCCCCACCGTCCTGAGTTACTATTCATGCTATAGCCATGTCCTGACCACTCCTGTTTGGGATAGCTGGCATAGTGTTCCGTACTACATATTATATTGTACTGTGCGCATAGTGTTGAACTATTGGTGTTGTGCAGTCCCGTCATGGCAGGGCATGGCCCTATCGTGGTCTGTACGTGATTTAGTTTCGGAGTAGATGGTGCGTCCAGTCCCTGCGCGGGGGTTCCGACCCCCACGCAAGGGTCGGGCGAGACGGATGTTCCGACCCCCACGCAAGGGTCGGGCGAGAGGCAGCACAGCACATGCACCGCGTGCATGCAGGCGTGCTAGGCAGCACAGCACATGCACCGCATGCATGCATGCGGTGCATGTGCGTGCTAGGTAGCACGGCACATGCACTTTCCCTCACTCACACATGCACGTCTGTTTGCATGCGGGTGGCAGGGACAAGGAGGGTCCTACGTGGGCAATAGGTAGCAGCATGTCTGGGTATGTTCGTATGCGGGGTTAATTTGATGCAGCAGCGTGCCCGACTCTATGCGCGGGGGTCTGAAAGGACCTAGAAGTCGCCTAGAGGGGGGATGAATAGGCGAGATGACCAATTAAAACCACCAAACACAATTTCAGCCTGCTGCCAGGGGCAATCCGGTCTAACCGGTAAGCCAATCCGGTTAAACCGGCCCTGGGCAGTGAAACTGTCCAAGTGTTGCTCGTCCCCCTCTTGTTCTTCTAGCACCAAATAAACTTGGGGCACTGCTTGTACAACTATTTTTCAGCAGGTTCACAAAGTCCCTACACACAAATAGAACACACCCAAGTAGATCGAAGTGGAAGCAAATGTAAAGCTAGAATTAAACAAATGAGGCAAACCAAAGAGAAGACACGAGGATTTGTTTCTCGAAGTTCAGACCCACTGCATGCCTACCAATGACAAGGTCAGTGGTTCCTAATCTCCGTTGAGGAAGCTTATGCGACCACCACTTAGGTCAAGCTATCTCCTCGGCTTCACTAAGATGATTTTTTCCCACGAAGGAGGCAAGACCAGCCCTTACAAACTTCCGGCCGCTCACCACACAAATGGCAGCTCACAGGCGACGCCTAGCCGTCTAGGAGGCGCACCTCCAAGAGTAACAAATGCACAAGGACTTTCTTAACACCAACCACAAGTGCTCAAGCTATAGTTGCTCTCTAGTGCTCTCAAATTATCTCTGAGCTCACAATGCTCACAATGTTTCTCACACACAAAGGCTTCTCTCAACCCAACTCAAGGATTTCACTCAAATCAAGAAAACTCACAAAGAGGTGTTGGGGAGAGCTTCTCTGCTGTTAGAACGTGTCAAGGAGGCTTAGAATTCACTCAGAATCAACATCCCTCAAAGGAGAGGGCTAAGGGGTATAAATACCCCGGTCAACAAAAACTAGCCGTTAGAAACTTGCCAAAAGTGGTTAGACCGCTATCCATACCAAATAGACTGGTATTTGAATTTAACTAGCCGTGGCCCGTGTCAGAGGTTCAATAGAGGTTAAACCTGTCCTTGGACTCGGTTAAACCGGTATTACCCTGTTAGCACTTTTCACTCATCTCAAGGGCTAACTCTCAATGCTATCTTACATAGGCCAACTATTTGAGCACTTTACGGGTGTTTTGTCATCCAACCAATATAACATCCCTCTTGATAGTACGACATACATATACTCAAGAACAAACATAAAACCAATTTATCCACTTGGGCTTGTATGTCTTCAATCATGCCATACATGATTACTTCTTCATCTTGAGGAATGTCCACATTGTTTTTGCTGAGCAAAACCAACTTGAGCTAGTGACTTGAACCTTTGTCTTGGAATGAAATCCACTTCTAGTTCAATTCACCCTTTCACAATATGATTCTAGAAAAATTGATACTTGCTAATATGAACACCATATGTAACCAAGATTTATCAAGTTGAAATCCAAAGAAAGTTTCGTCACCCTAGCAAAGATACATGACTTAAACCCGCAACTTGATCACACATTGCTTAGTACCTTGAAACACTAACCCGAATTCCAACTCTTTATCCTTGCATTGCATATAGCTTCACACTAGTTTGCATCAACAATGAAAACCAATTCTTGATATGCAATATATCCATATGTATTGACCTTTTCATTTCTTCAACATCATCATATCTTGTATGCAAGCCATTCTTCAAATATAGACCAAGAATTAGCTATATCACTATGTCTCTTTTCCATTCAACCAAGCTTGCAATATTCAACATTTTTATCCATCATGATCTAAGATATCCCATATATATATGTTCAACAAGCCTTCATTAAGTTCGAGACCAATATATCACACATGTCAATATGTCTCTTTCTTTGTTTTACCATAGCTTGCCATTCATCACATTCATGCATAATGGGACCACACACTTGTTTATATGTGTCACTATGAGCCATACACATTGCATTCAACCCATGAATAATGGTGTATCATAAAATATACATTTTAATCCATGCTCATAATCTTTAACAAACACGTTAGTCCTTTAATCGTTTTGTCATACACTTCCCCAAAACCCACCTAGAAGCCTAGATGCACTTTCAATCTCCCCCTTTTTGACAACCCAATTGAAGCTTACAAAAGAATTAATAAAACCATTTTAGATTATCAGATATAGCAAGAGCCCCCCCTTAATATGTGCTTTGAATGAAATTTCAAAAATTTGGCCTCACATGCCAATTGCACATATAACATGAATAACATGAGAGCTCTCCCTATATCTCAGAATCTGTGGGGTGCAACAAGTGTGTGATAGAAATAATTAAAACATGTGATGCAAATGACAAAGGCACTTCAAGAAATAAAAAGAAGATGTTTGTGAGTCTGTCAGGACCATACCAGTTTAACCTATCCCAAGGGCGGTTAGACCGGTCCTGTCTGACAGAAAACCAAACTGAACAAAAATTCACCATTCAACCATACATCACACTACCACAAAGTCACTTAATAGCATAAATAAGTTCATAACGCATAGTAGCACATATTACAAGTTCTCAAGCCCACAAATAGATAAAAGTTCAAATTTATTACAGATCCAAGTCTCTAACACAACTAGAGACCGGTCTAACCGGTATGGAACCCGGTTAGACTGCCCTGCCCAGAACAGATACAAGCACACTGAGATGAAGCTTTAATCCTTGCTCTTCTCCCCTTTTGTCATCTATCATCAATAAGGACCTGAAGAGGAGCATGGTAGAGTTGATCACTGTCCCTCGGAGCCCTGCCCGTTGCCACCCATCGAACTCATCGAAGGAGAATCACTATTCCAATGAAACCCGACTGAAGGATGAGGATCAAAGATGGAAGTCGACAAATTTTGAGCCAATTCTTCAGTAGCACTAGAAGGTTTAGGGGGATATGCTGCTGCTGAAGAAGAAGCTCCAGGGGCACCAAGACCAAAGCTCGTCGAAGAAGCTCCCATATAGCAACTATATCCAAAGCCAGAGGCATAAGAAGACTAAGAGTGTGGCTGAGGCATCATACCACTAGGCATAGACATAGGAGCAAATGTGAATGAGTAACCTCCATAACCAGTAGTTGCATATGAAGGAGGTGCATATGATGGTGTTGCTGTTGCTCTTGCTGCTGCTGCCATAGCTGCTGTTGCTCCTGCAATATCTTCTTGAGTAGGAGTTGCCTGAGTTGAAGAGGAGCCACCCTCGTCAGGATAAAATATTCCAAACATATTTGTCTCTTGAAAGCGCCGAATCATAGTGTTTGGAGAAGGAATCTTAGGCTCTGGTATAGTAGGTGAGATAGGTGACCGAGGAGGTTGAAGGTTTTGAGCTTCATGTAGCATCTTGAGTGTATCCCTTGCCTTCTTTTCCTTGATTCTTCTGTCTCTATCAGCCACCATTATGTCTCTCTGGTTCTTACAAATTTTAGCAAAAAGATTGAACACCTTTTTGAAACCGGATGAGGATTTATTGGGCCTAGAAGTAGATGCTCCCTGCTGTCCAGGGGGAGACCAGTTTAACCGGCCTGGGGACCGTGTTAAACCGCCCTACCCAGGCTGCTGCTCTTCAACTTGAATATCAGGCTGTGCATACCCTTCTGTTGTTGCTGGTGCTGGTGCTGCTCTAGAGGATGGCAACCTGAGGTTCCTGGGCTTGTGTGGCCTGAGAGGCTCATGTCTAACATCCTTTTGAATTGAGATACATGATGTAGGGAGCATAACCACAACCACTCAAAGGATGTTCAGAAATATACTTGATTTCCTCCCAAATATAATCGGTAACATTGAATCTAGGGGCATCCTCACGCATGTGCCATAGCAAATCCCTCATGTGACGTGATATATCCGATGTGTTTCCACCACGAGGAGAAATGGTCACTCTAAACAGCCGGTTAAGCACTTTATAATATGTGTAGACCTGACCCACATTGCCAAACTCAGAGGGATTGGTCCTTGATGGATACATGAAACCCAGTTCCTTATCTTCCATAGGCTTAGGGTTGTTATGAATGACAGCAAAATTTTCATTATTTTCCAGACCAAGGTGACCACAAAAATCAGAAAAAGTGAAGTAATAGTCAAAACTTTCACTCCCCCACATCATAGCCCTTTCATTATCCGCATATCTGAAGTGAACTGTGGCATAGAATTGACCAATGATCTCTCTGTTCCAATGGCGCTTGAAACCCATTAATGCCTTGATCCCTTGTCTCCTGTAAGCTTCAATGACTTGATTAAATACCACATTGTTGACTTTTATCATATGCTCCCAATCTATGTATTTTGCCTCCAATGTGATCTCGGGCCTTTTGTCAAACATGGTGGTGTAGAAGTCCTGCTGAAAGATGGTCCAGAATCTGTAATCAGTGGCGGTGGTATTCTTTTCATCATATGGATTTTCTCTTCTTTTCCTTCTTGCCACCTCAGTCATTCCAGTACCTGAGTAATCAACTGGCCTTAACCTAGCAGGGTAAGTAGGCCTTCTAGGTATTAGAAATATGGGCTCTTCCCTACCAGTCCCCTCTTCATTTACTGAGCTCCAATTGCTGCCATCACTACCCCCTTGAGCTGCTGCCTCATCATCATCACTAC
This sequence comes from Alloteropsis semialata, assembly GCA_004135705.1. Taxonomy (NCBI): domain Eukaryota; kingdom Viridiplantae; phylum Streptophyta; class Magnoliopsida; order Poales; family Poaceae; genus Alloteropsis; species Alloteropsis semialata. The sequence goes on from CM014272.1 coordinate 53,838,643, forward strand.
CACCATCAGCTGGTCCCTTGCCACGTCGACGCTCTACTCTGAAGTCCTGATCCTCAACACTGTCATCGCTGCTAGTTTCAGTTGGATCCTCCTCAAGTATCTCATCAACTGGCTGCTCTGCTGCCCTCTTTGGTGGCCTTGGTCTCAATGTCCTGCCCCCTGCAGCACCTAAGCTCAAACCTTCCTGAGAAGCATGATCAAGCTTCTTTTTCTTCCTTCTCTCATAGCTAGCCATGCTGCTGCTGTCCTGAGTTACAAAAGAATGGAACAATTGATGTAAGACCTCAGGAACTGATAGGGTCAAAAAGTGAAGAAGGAACAACACATTTTGAGAGTTTGAAGCAGCTCTGTGCAGGGTGGTTAAACCGGTCCTGGGACCTGGTTAGACCGGTCCTGATAGAGCTGAGCCCAAAGGCTCAAAATGCCAGATAAAAAGGCTGATGACTCTAGATATGAGATAAAGATATGCATTCCAGTTCTAGAGACATGATAACAGAGCCTACAAACTAGATACCTGATAAAGATTCTATCAATGATAAAACTAGGTTCTAGATGCACTTGACAGGGCATAAATAAAGCAGGTGAACAAGATATCAACCTAGAGAGATACAGATTGAATGCATTGCCCAAAGCCATGATTTTTGGCTTTGGCTGGTAGGACCAGTTTAACCGCCCCTGGGGTCGGTTAGACCGCCCTTTCCAGTCAAACCCTAAATCATGAATCCAAGCAATGTACCCAACAAAATTGATTCAGCTCCTAGGATATGCTTCAATAGGCTATACCAAGATGTTTGACCAAAACAATCTCAAAACTAAGGACCAAGTGAGTAGATCGATAAAGAACAAGCTTTGAGTACCTTTGGAGAAAGGGAACTGAGATTAACTTCACTAAATCAGCATGCACCCGTTAAACCGACAGGGGGCACCACACATCTTCAAAGTTACCGAGCTTCCCATGGTGGAATCTTCAAATCGCCATGGGAGGGAGAGACCTCGGTGGTGGAGTCGAGCTGGAGGTGAAAGGAGGTGTCAGTGGTGAAAGGGTATGAGAGGATAGGGATAAGGAGCTGTAGATTCACGGGAGGGTAAAAGGGTAACTTTCCAGACCAATACCAGTTAAACCGCCCTTGGATAGTGGTTAGACCGGTCCTAGTCACAGCATAGGAAGGGATCTGATTTTGATAGATGTTGAGCTCCAAACATTCTTCACTTGATAGATATGAGATGATATTTATGATAAATCCAATAAAGCTTATTAATCTCTGAAGAAATGGTTTTTCCAAATATTTCATATTTTCTTGCCTCTTTCAAGAAATATGGAGGTAGATATGGATCTTTATGGACTTGAGGAAAATTTCACTACTAGTGACCAGCCATCAAGCAATCAAGATGAACAATGGTCACTAGTAGGTCAATTAGGTCATAAAGACCAAAAACCAAACATTTTAACAAAAAGCACACTTCCTATCATGCTAGTTGATAATTTCGAAATTCTATCCTATGTCACCACAGGTATGTGCTAGTCCAAGATAAAGACCTTGTCGGCATATTTAGTTCATATCTTACACAAGAACAAACATTTGACCAAGGTCAACATAGGAAGACATCAACTAAATATCCGAGAGGCACACCAAGTGAGATTAAATTGGACTACACACATACCATATCTTACACAAGAACAAACATTTGACCAAGGTCAACATAGGAAGACATCAACTAAATATCCGAGAGGCACACCAAGTGAGATTAAATTGGACTACACACATACAAAAAGCACGCTATCATGAATAAGTGACCTAAATGCTCAAAAGTAAAACATGAGTTCATAGGCACATACGTTTGCCATTTAAGACATCCATTTTGTGCAATATGAATTTTAGCTCAAGACTTGCTCTCTTATTAATAATTCCATTAGATCAATCACAAAGAGAGAAAGCACTAATTTGCACAAGCACTAGTTTCACTTTTAGTGACCTTTTGATTTGGAAGGCATATGAGTCATTGAATATGAAACCTCGTAACATAGACTAAATTCCCTTTCTTAGTGCACATGTGAATATATGTGGAGGACTTGGCTCACATGCACTAAGTTGATCAAAAGAGACTATACAAAGGAATTTAAGCTATACTATGGTGAGTAGCCAATCAAGAGTTAGTAGCATAATCCAAAAATGAGATTTCACACTTTACCACTTTGGATCACTATATGATGGCATACTCCAATGAGAGACACACTCTTATGAACGAGACTACAAGTTCACTAGAAGAAATGTTAGTCCCATAGAGACACAAGTTTTAGAATGAGCTCACCCTTAATTAGTGCACAAGAGATTTGGATTTCTTATTGATGCACTTTCAATCCAATTACGAACATAGAGGAGCTTACTCTAATACTTGGTCATGACACATAAATATTTTGCAGTATTGAACTTGTGTCAAAGGTACTCACTGTCATATATGCAAGAAAACATGTTCCAGAAAAATTTCTGGTCGGATGTTCTGACCCTGGGTTGGATGATACACTTTCTCAGAACTTCTGATCTGGAAGATCCGGCAGCCGCTGGATGAGGTCGGAAGATCCGGAGATAGTGCCGGAAGATCTGGCTGTTTTTCAACCACCAAGGTAATACCGGTTAAACCGGTCCTGGAACCTGGTTAAACCGATCCTCTCAGACAGATCCCAGTTTGTTGTCTTCTTGTACAGGTTTCCCTCACGTGTTACTTGATTCAATCAATATGTGTTCCCTAAAACTTTTAACGGAATGGCGCTCTACCAGGGAACCATTAAAAGCAACATGTGGAATGGAAGTACATAATCACAGAGAAAGCTATATCCATCATCTAGTACTATACAAGCACAAAACTTGTGATCCGCATATGTCAATCTAAATCAGATGATGATTACAGCATCACAGTAAGCATACTTTACCGAGATATCATTGAATATCAAGATAGAACAATATTGATTCTCATTTGGGCAAATAGTCATTTTCACACTCATCATTGATTAGCCAAATGTTCAATGCATCTCTGTGGTCCTGCAAGCTCAGCAAGCCAATTTTGGTACCCAAATCTTGTTGGATCCTTTGAGGTTAGTCACAAGGTGCTTAGGAACCCAAATGGCTCTCACATTAGTTTGAGGTGAGCTAATCACCTTAACAGTGCAAGTACCAACTTTGTGATTCCCAAGCTCAGTAAAATCGTAATGAACAAGGTTTGATTTGGGAACCTCACCATTTGGGCAATCCTTACTTATATGCCCTTTTTGTCAACACACATAGCATAGTCGATGATTGTTCTTGCTAGATGGTTCCTGGTTCCTGTTATCTTATTTCTGTTCTAACCCCCAACTTTCTGCTTGTCAAAGCAGCTTGATTGCATTTGATAACAAAAGGTTTGACAATCTGACCGGTTTAACCGGTATCTGGACCCGATTAGACCGGTATCGCCCTGAGTCTACTTTATTTTGTGGAATCTTGCATTCACTGATCAAATGCCCCTTCTCTTTATACCTGTAGCAGATTCTGTGTGTTTCTCTGTATTTTTGTCTACTAGAAATTCTTGTTTGACTCTTGAGCTTACGGGAACCGTTTGATGAAGGATCCACTAAGGGTATGACTTTTGATCCCTTCATCTTCTCTTGAATCTTGCATTGCTTGACTTGGTTTTGCTGAGATGCTGAGCTAGTGGCAGTGGATCCCTTCTCAAGTTTCTTCACCATGAAGTCACAGTTATCTTGAGAAGGTTGCACTTGGCTCTTGCCTCTCACCTTGACCAAGTCACGTTTTAGCTTTTCGACCTCTTGCTTGAGTTCATCATTTTCTTTGGCAATGAGGTCATCACAAGACTCTACAAGTACATGCTCAATGCTAGATTGGCTTAATTGAGAGCAACAAGGTTTAGCACAAGATAAATCAATATTGACTTGTGAGCATGTGCATGTGTGTGTGAGAGGTTGATAAAATTTTACCGATGTGATAACAACTTTATGAGCTATTTCTACTGAAGCATATGAGTCAGCAAGCTTCTCATGAGAATATTCAAGTTCTTTATGAGTGCCTAGCAAATCCATATGCTCACTAGTGAGCTTGTCAAGTTGAGCTTTGAGCACTTCATTGGCCTTCTCTAATTGTGCTAGGCATGACAAAGAATTAGTAGCACATGCATAATCATTTGCCAATGAATAATACTTATAGACCAGAGAGACATGAGATGATTTGAGATCCTCTAACTCCTTCGTCAAGGAAGTTAGTCTCTCATCGGATCGACCATTGCCTTTCTTGGTCTTCTTCTTCTTCTTCTTCTTGGCCATCAAGCACACAATGCCCTCATCACTGGAAGATGAGAATGTTGCAGTGGAAGTTTTGCTTGAGTCATCGCTTGTGCTTTGGATGGAGCTGGATGCAAGCTCTCTGTCAGGAGAGGTTAAACCGAGATTGCAAGCCGGTCTAACCGGTTCCTGCACAGGAACGAAGTCTAGTATGTTTTGCTTTTCTTGCTCCATGGATGTTGTCATCTGAGGCTCATGACAAAGTGTTGATGAAGTTGAGCCTTCCTCAGGTGACTCCCTGTCTTGCTCTTCATCATCGCTTTCGAAGTTTTCAAAAATCTCCGTGATGAGAGACCAAATGAGATGGGCACATTTACAAATTTCCCTTTTGCTAGAGATGATGTCCCATATATCTTCACAAACAGATCTTCGCAAAAAGTCAGTAACACAAGTATTAAGTTGCAAGCAAGCTAACTCCTTTTGAGTGATATTGGACCTACCGATGTTGTCAATATCAACCATAGGAGGTAGAATGCTAGCAACTAAAATATGTTCAACCACAGGATCTACATTTTTAAGAGAATTATGAACATTAATAGTCCAAGAAGCATAGTTTGAGAAATCAAGCTGGAGGGGCTCAAAGTATACCTCAATCGACATCTTTTCTTCACGGCGGTTAAGCAAGGATGTGAAGCCTTGCTCTGATACCAATTGAAAGGACCTAGATGTCGTCTGGAGGGAGGGTGAATAGGCGAGATGACCAATTAAAACCATCAAACACAATTTCAATCTGCTGCCAGGGGCAACCCGGTTTAACCGGTATGCCAACCCGGTTAAAGCGGTCCTGGGCAGTGAAACTGTCCAAGTGTTGCTCGTCCCCCTCTTGTTTTTTCTAGCACCAAATAAAGTTGGGGCACTACTTGTACAGCTATTTTTCAGCAGGTTCACAAAGTTCCTGCACACAAATAGAGCACACCCAAGTAGATCGAAGCGGAAGCAAATGTAAAGCTAGAATTAAACAAATGAGGCAAACCAAAGAGAAGACACGAGGATTTGTTTCCCAAAGTTCAGACCCACTGCATGCCAACCAATGACAAGCTCAGTGGTTCCTAATCTCCGTTGAGGAACCTTATGCGACCACCACTTTGGTCAAGCTATCTCCTCGGCTCCACTAAGATGATCTTTTCCCACGAAAGAGGCAAGACGAGCCCTTAGAAACTTTCGGCCGCTCACCACACAAATGGTAGCTCACTGGCGACGCCTAGCTGTCTAGGAGGCGCACCTCCAAGAGTAACAAATGCACAAGGACTTTCTTGATGCCAACCACAAGTGCTCAAGCTAGAGTTGCTCTCTAGTGCTCTCAAATGATCTCTGAGCTCACAATGCTCACAATGTTTCTCACACACAAAGGTTTCTCTCAACCCAACTCAAGGATTTCACTCAAATCAAGAAAACTCACAAAGAGGTGTTGGGGAGAGCTTCTCTGCTGTTAGTATGTGTCAAGGAGGCTTAAAATTCACTCAGAACCAGCATCCCTCAAAGGAGAGGGCTAAGGGGTATAAATACCCCGGCCAACAAAAACTAGCCGTTAGAAACTTGCCAAAAGCGGTTAGACTGCTATCCATACCAAATAGACCGGTATTTGAATTTAACTAGCCGTTGCCCGTGTCAGAGGTTCAATAGAGGTTATACCGGTCCTTGGACCCGGTTAAACCGGTATTGCCCTATTAGCACTTTTCACTCATCTCAAGGGCTAACTCTCAAGGCTATCTCACATAGGTCAACTATTTGAGCACTTTACTGGTGTTTTGTCATCCAGCCAATGTAACATCCCTCTTGATAGTACGGTATACCTATACTCAAAAACAAACATAAAACCAATTTATTCACTTGGGCTTGTATGTCTTCAATCATGCCATACATGATTACTTCTTTATCTTGAGAAATGTCCACATTGTTCTTGCTGAGCAAAACCAACTTGAGCGAGTGACTTGAACCTTTGTCTTGGAATGAAATCCACTTCTAGTTCAATTCACCCTTTCACAATATGATTCTAGAAAGATTGATACTTGCTAATATGAACACCATATATAACCAAGATTCATCAAGTTGAAATCCAAAGAAAGTTTCGTCACCCTAGCAAAGATACATGACTCAAGCCCGCAACTTGATCACACATTACTTAGTACCTTGAAACACTATCCCAAATTCCAACTCTTCATCCTTGCATTGCATATAGCTTCACACTAGTTTGCATCAATAATGAAAACCAATTCTTGATATACAATATATCCATATGTATTGACCTTTTCATTTCTTCAACATCATCATATCTTGTATGCAAGTCATTCTTCAAATATAGACCAAGAATTAGCTATATCACTATGTCTCTTGTCCATTCAACCAAACTTGCGATATTCAACATTTTTATCCATCATGATCTAAGATATCCCATATATATATATATGTTCAACAAGCCTTCATCAAGTTAGAGACCAATATATCACACATGTCAACATGTCTCTTTCTTTGTTTTACCATAGCTTGCCATTCATCACATTCATGCATAATGGGACCACACACTTGTTTATATGTGTCACTATGAGCCATACACATTGCATTCAACCCATGAATAATGGTGTATCATAAAATGTACATTTTAATCCCTGCTCATAATCTTTAACAAACACGTTAGTCCTTTAATCATTTTGTCATACAATTCACCAAAACCCACCTAGAGGCCTAGATGCACTTTCAGGGTCGGGCGAGACGAACTTGTCTGACCCCCCGCGCAGAGGTCTGTGGGGCGTGGCCGTTCCGGGGGTTTATAATTCTCGATACGCTGTCATTGGGTACCCCTAATATTGATATCCGACAATATGTTTTATATATTCTACAATTGGAACAAGCAGAAAGATCCCAAATCTATGCTTCAAAAGTTAGCAAGTGATTCCCTACCTCATATATTCAGTGTGGAACTGTGGATTATGTCTTTATCATAATGTTTAAAGCAGGAATACTACGAAAGGCTGCAACAACACTTACAAGTATTCGATTAAAAAAATATAAAAAATAAGAACATGTTTATACATAAAGAAAGGCAATACAAGGGAGAAACAAAGGACAAAATGATAATTTTTTACTGAATAAACTCATGTTGCAACCGAGCAAAGGAGTTAATTGAAATGCATGACACTACAAAAAAGGAACAAAACTTACAATATGTTAAGGCAAAGAGATTGAACCGAACGAAGAGGTTAATAGGAATGCATGCCTCAAAACTCAATAAGAATGCATGCCTCAAAACTCAATAAGTTGTTACCAACATTTATTTGCTCTTTTGTAAAGATCCCAAACAAACCCTTCCCTGCACCCCATCCCCTTCTATACAGGGGTGTGTTCTTCTCTTGACACTAAATTTATAAGAAAATACTACAAAATGAAACAACGACATTTGGGAATTGTTTCAATAAGAAAATTCACCCTTAGCTTCAAACAAAGAAACACACTTGCACATAGAAATGGAGTATGGTGGCAGTGAGTGAAAGAAATGAGTTAAAATATGAGGCCATTATGTAAATATGTAAACAATGAGAAGTATTTGGAATAAAGTCTGGACAAAGCATAAAAAGAACCAAATTATTAGCAAACGACTTACCTCATTTTCTCCTTTATTGTACTTCATTCCTTGTCAATGTGTGAGCGTGTATGTCCTTAGTGTTTAAGGCAATACTACAAGATGAGAAAACAAAACTTGCAATATGCTCTATTCAAAGAAAATGTGCAGAGTGAAGGAGTTGTAAGTTCTAAAGAAAACTCCGTTTTGTCAATTATGAAACCAGACTAAGCAAAGGAGTTAACAAAATGCATGACTCAAAACTCAGTAATTGGTGCCCTAACTTTATGTTTTGTTATAGAAATCCCAACAACCCCTTTCTTGGCACACACCCCTCCCTTTCGATGTGCGAGTGTGTTCATCTCTTGACGCTAAAGGATAGAATACTAAAAAATGAAGCAACAACTCTTGGGAAGTGTTTCATTTAGAGAATTCTCCCTTAGCGTCAAATAGAGGAACACACTTGCGCATGGAAAAGGAGTAAGAGGTACTGAGCGAAAGAGATGAGTTAAAAAATGAGACCATTCTATAATTGTTCCAAAATGCATGCTATGAAAGTCAGTTGCCTACCTCATTTCCCTTTTTGTTTTTCCATTTTTGTTGTGTATATGATTGTGCTTGTCTCTTAATGCTCAAGGCCGTACTACTAGCAGCAACACTTGAGATGCGTTTGATTCAATGCAGCCACCTCAAGCATAAAAAAACAACACTCTTTCACACATGAAACTAAAGGGGGGAAGGGAATGGCATGAAGAAAAATGCATTTGAACTGAAGTATAATATGTGGTATGAAAATTTTACATTTAACCGATTGTAGGGCAATAACCATAATGCATGCTCCCTTGCCTTATATTATTTGCTCTTTAGATGCCCTACTTCACTATCCGTGTGCAAGTGTGTTCATCTCTTGACACTGAAGATAGAAATACTGCAAAATGGAGCAATAACATCTAGAAGTGTTTCATTCCGAGCATCCATCTTTAGCATCACTAGAGGAACACACTTTTGCGCATGGAAGAGTGCTTCAAAGTGAAGTTTGGGGTTTATTATCTCTTTTTTATTTTTATAAACTCCGTCTCCTTGTTTGTGCGCTAATGTGTTCCCCTTTTCATATTAGAGGTAGAAATACTCAGAAGGAAACAACGCATGGGAATTGTCTCAATTAAGGCATCCACCTTTAATGTCAGGCAAAGGAACGGCATAGTTGCACACACGAAAGAATAGGAGATAGCAACCAAAAGAGGTAGTTCAAAACAAATAAGACCATTTTGGAATGAAGTTAACGTGTCTTATAAATTTGTTGATGGATTGAGCATAGATAAAAACAACAACAACACAAGTATGCAAATGGTTTCTACATTCATTTTCTATTTCATTCTACCATTTTCTTGGTTTTACATGATTGTAAAAAAACGTGTTTGATTCAATGAAGCAAAATTTGCTCTCATTTTTGAAGCACCAAAGTAAATGCTTCAAGAGTCAATAAGAGGCTCCCTATCTAATTTTTTGTTATAAATCCCGACCCATCCCCATTCACTCACTCAGTCACTCTCTTTCTCTCACAAACAATGTGTGGCAGACCGCCCCAATTAATCCGGTTTAAAAGCATGGGACCACTATCACAGTGGTGCTCCACACCCTTAAACCGAGCTAATCGTGCAATCTGTCGGATACCTTCCCAATTAATCCACCATTTCTCTCGACCGAAACGAAATAGCAGCAGTCCCACTCGAAGATGGGCTCAGGCAGTACAACTCATCACAAATTTTTACATCACCAGGTTCACATGGATAATTATACAAACACAATGCATAAGTTTTAATTATTACAAACCAGAGTTATAATACAGCGGAAGTCTAAACGTCAAAACAAAAGACATTATGCGGAGCCCTCGCACAACATCTAATCACCGCGGCCCGAGTTGGGTCAAACGGCACCCGCTCTACAGTCCAACCATCAGGAAGCACACACGGCCAAGTCAGAGCAGCAACAGGGTCATAGCCATCACCATTATCTGAAAAATTAAGCCACAAGCAAGGCTGAGTATACTAATACTCAGCAAGACTTACCCGACAAGGTTAAGTTCTAGACATGCAAGGCTTTATGGCTGCGGGGTTTGTTTTGCCAAAAGCATCTATAAGTTGATCCTTATTTTCAATATTTTAGCCAAGTTTAAAGTGAGACTAACCATTACTAGATTCGCCAAACTATCCAACAACAATCAGTGTCGAAAAACAATTGATTAACATGATGTCAACATTTCTCATCTAACAACAATTCTACCCCTTTGACCCAAGCACACTGATGTGTGAAAAGAGATCAAGCAGCTTCATGTAACCGCGAAGGACGGACAACTCGAGTTGATTTTAACCATGCATGGGACAACCTAATCGTACGACCCGTGAGAGACACCCAGGACCTCACGAGACAACCGTTCCCATCTCTCCCTGCCATCTGCCATTGGGGACAACTCTACCCGAGTGCACGCCCCAACGGACCTCAGGTGCCCCAGGCAAACCTGTGCCGTGGCCACTGCTACACTCGCCATCAACCCCTCGCCCAATGGAGTGGAAAAACCCGTCAGACATTAGTTTGAATCAAGTACTAGGTTTACCAGTTTACCATATTTTCCGGCATACGATTAGTACCTTCAAAAGCTTGACCAACATTGCCACACAATCAATGCCTTAGCCAATAATTCTCTGTGCAAGCGGGACATTCAATCAAACAGGAATAGCGCACAAACCCCGCTTGCCAAATATCATAAACTGATATAAAGTAAAACCTATATCTCGCGAGTGACAAGGCAATCACTCGACTTCTACCGGTCCTAATTAAGCATGGCATTCTATACGACCTACACATACTAGTATTGGGATATAGGTACCTAGGGATCATGCAACTAGGGTTTCATCCAACTTCTCAAAACTTAAATGCACAAAGTAAGGCATAAGTAAAGAGTGTTAGTTTTGACAGTGGGTTATGCTCCGGGGCTTGCCTTCCCGTTCACCAGCGGCCTTGGGCCCTTCCGGACTTGGCCCGGGTCTTCTGCGGCTTCACTTAGACTCAGCACAGACGGCTTGTGGATCACCTCGTACATACCAACAACTATCGCATGATCTACAAATGGCGATGCAGATGCATGAGAGGCATGAATGCAACAACTCAAATTAAACATACACAGACCAATTATTTACTGAGTATTTAACAAACAAACTTCACAAGGTAAACAAGGGTGACTTATGGCAAAGATCAGTTTTCATTTCAGTTTTAGATCTGAAAGTTAAACATTTTTATGCAAGAAAGTTAAATCAATCCATTTAAGAGTACTTAATTAGTCTTTTAACCATTCAATTTCACTCATAACATCAAACAACCCAAGTTGTTGATTTTAATTGCTAAACTGAACATTCAGCACTTCCATATGATAACACAAATTTCTCAGATTTTTATCAGTTCAAAAACTATTTATTCTATAAGCATTAATCTAGCTATTTTCATGCATTTAACTCAAATAGCAAGATTTTTAGTAATAAAGATTATGGTGAGCATGGTTTCCGTAACTAATCACTCTAACATATTTTTCAAGAATTTTTCAGCATTTTACCCTACTGTTTTCTTTTTATTTTAACACCTACAAGTTGCAATTGGTTAGAAAATCATAACTAAATCTATTCAAACATTTTGTGCACAAGATTTTTACCGGAGTATCCTAGACTTGAATTTAAGCTAATGTGAATTATTCATATTTTTCTGAGCAAAATACATTTTCTAGTGATTTAAACATCATTAAATGGCTGATAACAAGATCAAACCATAAGTTAATCTAGAAACATATTCTAATAACATGCATTTTTATGAGCATTAGTAATCATTACAGGAACCTACAAAAAAATCTACAGCTTTTATTGAGCATGTTAACTATTTTTCTCATTTTCCACTCCATAAACTCAACTAAATCTATATCTATCAAAAATATGCATAGACTCTGATGAACAAGGGCTCAAGTCTACTCTACTGATCATAACAGAACCATCAGAGGTGGTTTTGTATTTTTAGCTCATGCATGTGATTTATAAAGCAATAAATACTCCCTCAAGCACATATTCATAGATAAAGTAATACAATCTGCAATCCACCGTTTACATATGCATATGATACACCACTGGAAAGATAATTTCACAAGGATTCCAGAAAGTCCAAGTTTGTGATTTTAGATTTTTTTGTGATTTTTAGTGATTTACTAAATTTTCAGCCAGTATATACAAAAACAATTACGAAAAAAGAAAAGCCATTTTGCAGATTCCCCCGATACTATTTTGATGCTTCAACATAAGTCCTGTATATTTCCCCATAAGCCCCTGAACTTCTAATCCTTTTAACCCATACCCTTCTTCTACTTGGAGTCCTCACATACAGATGCTCGGCTCGGTTCGGCCAGCAGCACCGCCGGCGGCCTGGGGCCGCCCTGGCTGGCCGGCAAAGCCGAGGAGAAGGGCGCAAGGGCGGCCTGCGCAGGGGCGCGGCCTGGCCTCTGCCCTGGGTGACCGGCCCCTCGGCCAGGACATGGCCGGCCACGAATAGGCCCGGCGGTGGCCCTGGGCGAAGGTAGAGCAGCTCGCCAGAACGAGGAGAAAGAAAGGGGAACGGCCGGGGAGGATCAGTGGAGCACCACGAATCCATTTTGCTTGCTAGCTCGGGCGGAGATGGAGTATAGGAGGCTGTCGACGGTTGAGGTGCTCGGTTGATTCTGTACAGAGGATAATGGCCGGAGTTCATCGAAATTCCGGCTATGTAGGCTGTGGATTTGGACGAGAGGTGGTAGGAGGCGATGCTCACGAGGTGGAGGGTTCGTAGGCTTGGTCAATTGAAGACTGGCGGAGCGAGCGAGGTGGAAGTGGCCGGGCCTCTTTACTGAGCTCGTAATGGGGAGAAGGCTAGCTGGCGGCGCTTCTCTCCTCGCTCTTGTACGACTCGACACCGGGCAAGGACGCGTGGCATGAGCCACGGGGCGCGTGAGGAGATGGACGCACGGCCATAGCCTCCTGGACGCGCGACAGCGCAACGGCCGGCGTGGCTGGGGTCATCGAGGCCGAGCCTCCCCCTGGCCGGCTGTTACTGATGAACTGAATCAACTTCAATTCAGTTATCAGTTTCAGTTTGAAACGGCCGGCCTTCACTTCAATTTTTCTTCCGATTTTGTTTATAAACGTTCTAATGTGTCAATGTAAAAGTTGTAGGTGGTGCATAGGGCTACAATTCTTACAAAGGGTTCCATAGTATCTGAGCAACGGTTTGAGAGATAAATCGTGATGAAAACAGGCCAAAAATCTGTCCAAAAAGGACTGACGAAACTGAATACGTTTTCAGAGTACCAATCGGACTTTGGTCCCACTTTTCTCCCAATTCTATTTGTGAACATACTGATCGGCCAAAATAAAAAATGTAGCTGATAGATAAGGCTACAACTTCTACAAAGGGAGTTATACCATTTGATCATTGGTTTGAAAGTTATTCAGCCAAGAAAATCAGCCAAAACGCAGTCCAAAGGGACTTAGGCTGAATTCTGCTAAGTGTTGGATTTGCTGGTTTTGACCCAACTTTGGTTGCATTTCTCTCAAACATTCACATATAAACATTGAGATCGGCCAACACAAAAGTTACAGATGGTATATAGGGCTATAACTCTTACAAAGGAACCATTCTAATTTGATGACTGGTTTGAGAGTTACAAGGCCCTAAAGTTCAGCAAAAACACTGATTTTCAGACTTGGTTTATTCTACCCTTCTTCTACCTGGAGTCCTCACGTACAGATGCTCGGCTCGGTTCGGCCAGCAGCACAGCCGACGGCCTGGGGCCGCCCTGGCTGGCCGGCAAAGCCGAGGAGAAGGGCGCAAAGGCGGCCTGCGCAGGGGCGCGGCCTGGCCTCTGCCCTGGGTGACCGGCCCCTCGGCCAGGACATGGCCGGCCACGAATAGGCCCGGCGGTGGCCCTGGGCGAAGGTAGAGCAGCTCGCCAGAACGAGGAGAAAGAAAGGGGAACGGCCGGGGAGGATCAGTGGAGCACCACGAATCCATTTTGCTTGCTAGCTCGGGTGGAGATGGAGTATAGGAGGCTGTCCACGGTTGAGGGGCTCGGTTGATTCTGTACAGAGGATAATGGCCGGAGTTCATCGAAATTCTGGCGATGTAGGCTGTGGATTTGGACGAGAGGTGGTAGGAGGCGATGCTCACGAGGTGGAGGGTTCGTAGGCTTGGTCAATTGAAGACTGGCGGAGCGAGCGAGGTGGAAGTGGCCGGGCCTCTTTACTGAGCTCATAATGGGGAGGAGGCGAGCTGGCGGCGCTTCTCTCCTCGCTCTTGTACGACTCGACACCGGGGCAAGGACGCGTGGCATGAGCCACAGGGCGCGTGAGGAGATGGACGCATGGCCATAGCCTCCTGGACGCGCGACAGCGCAACGACCGACGTGGCTGGGGTCGTCGAGGCCGAGCCTCCCCCTGGCCGGCTGTTACTGATGAACTGAATCAACTTCAATTCAGTTATCAGTTTCAGTTTGAAACGGCCGGCCTTCACTTCAATTTTTCTTCCGATTTTGTTTATAAACGTTCCAATGTGTCAATGTAAAAGTTGTAGGTGGTGCATAGGGCTACAATTCCTACAAAGGGTTCCATAGTATCTGAGCAACGGTTTGAGAGATAAATTGTGGTGAAAATAGGCCAAAAATCTGTCCAAAAAGGACTGATGAAACTAAATACGTTTTCAGAGTACCAACCGGACTTTGGTCCCTCTTTTCTCCCAATTCTGTTTGTGAACATACTGATCGGCCAAAATAAAAAGTGTAGCTGATAGATAAGGCTACAACTTCTACAAAGGGAGTTATACCATTTGATCATTGGTTTGAAAGTTATTGAGCCAAGAAAATCAGCCAAAACCCAGTCCAAAGGGACTTAGGCTGAATTCTGCTAAGTGTTGGATTTGCTGGTTTTGACCCAAATTTGGTTGCATTTCTCTCAAACATTCACATATAAACATTGAGATCGGCCAACACAAAAGTTACATGGTATATAGGGCTATAACTCTTACAAAGGAACCATTCTAATTTGATGACTGGTTTGAGAGTTACAAGACCCTAAAGTTCAGCGAAAACACTGATTTTCAGACTTGGTTTATTCAGCTAAGTGCTGAATTTTCAGCAGTTTGACCTGTATTTGCCCAAGATTTTGAATGACCAAACAAGGTTTTCCTTGATTCACATCACCACCATTGTAAAGAGGGTACTTTGTACTCTAACTTTTATATTGGTGGGATTTCAAGTGCTTAGGCAAAATAATTTGTTTGGAGCCCCTCAAAATAGATAAAAAGCAATGGCACTTTCACATGAAATGAGGATTAAAGGAGTTCAAATTTGCATTTTGAATTTTTGTTTGAACCTTCCATGCTCCTAAGAGTTCATAAACCTGTAATTGACATTATTTGTGACATTTTGGTATAATTTTTATATTTTGACTATTTTTGCGTAAATGGGTCGACTAGGTTAACACATACACAAATGCACAAACAATATGATTATGAAATGATGCATGTCCTGATTGGTTTAATTAAGTTCATTATAGTTCCTAATTACTATAGTGACACCAGGGGTGTCACACAATGCCTCCACCATCTCTCCATATTTCATATCCCTAATAGGAATAGAATAGAAGGGCAACAGCATTTGTGAAGTGTTCCATTTAGAGCATGGTTGATGCTAATGTGTACCTATTTGGCAGGACCTAATTTGATAACTTAGAAAATTTCTTTTAATAGCACCATATTTTGTAGGTCCATAAAATTGTTAAGTAGTTTAGTCAAGGTCCAAGGCAGCCTTTTTGTTGGCAATATCTAGGCGGAATGTTGATGTGTCTCTCACACCATTTCATAGCTTTAAGCCATAGTGGTTACACTGGACATGGAACTAAACACCATATAGAATTGTCTATAATAGCTTGAGAGTAGGAACATTGCCACCAAAGATGTTTTTCCTGGTGCACTGTACCTACAATTGAGCATCCAAGAAAAATTGAAAATTCAGGCCAAGGATTCAGGCCCCCACGCACAAAGTTCACACTCCAAGCTCCAAAAAGTTGTACATGTAGCATGCACGAGGTGCCAGCATAGGATGGGGTCAAGAATGATGGCCATCATATGCTCGGTGCTCGGATGCACAATTACATGGTTAAGCCACTAAGGAGGATGATAGTGGCCTATATAAAGGTGAGCGTACCGAGTTTGCTTGACAATTACATTATTGTTGTAACCTGCCGACCTAATACACTTTAGCATATTGCTGTGACCCAACTTGATGGTTGTTCTGCAGCTTGCTATCCTATTGCTTCTATTGCTACAAAATATTCACTAGTAATTAACCATTGTATCCATAAAATCTATTAGAATCCATGCCATATATAGTGCGTCCTCCACCAAAACAGTCACACTCCTTTCCAAATCCCGAGCCCTTAACAAATCCAGTCACATTAAAAAATTTGGCATCTCTTTCCAAAATATAACAAGCCTCACTCCCAAGTTCTCTTTTTCCAAAGCAAGGATGCAGAAAGGTCCATAGTGATTGTGTAGAGGTATCAAATTACACCGTATGATGCACAAAATAGTGTTCAATTTTGTTCAGTTCTAGCGGCAAGCATGGCTTGACCACTAGATGATAAAAGGGTGGCTCGGTCTATGAGAAAAGTCCAGTGTGGGAATGTTGATGTCACATAGCAATGAGCCACTTAGGCAACTAGAAGTTAATAGGGAAGTTTCATATTTTGTATGAACCATTTAAGAACTTCCAAGGTCTAGAGTTACATTTGTAAGTGTTAGGGACCTAGGTGACACAACAAGATACGTTTAGGTATCATCTATATATATTATCTATATTATAAATCTATACTATAAAGAATAAAAAAATTGAACGTTTCTTACCCAGTTTAGGTCCACCGTACCCCTCACGTGGGACCCACCTGTCAAACCTGAGGAAGGTGGGAGGAGGTGTAGGACCATAAAAATCATGAGTTTTTTTTCCACCCACCGTTGTACCCACCCCACATATCCTATCATGTGTCCATACCGAAGGGATACAAATTGCATCACATCACCCTAAGCCTGATCTCTGACGTTGTTGTTTCTCTCCCTCAGTTCGCGAGGTGCTTTGCTGTGTGCTAGATAGGGAAAATAATATGGAGGTGCTGTGCTGCATCTGCAAGGGATTGAATTGAATAGTAGATTAGTTGCTCCAGTGGATTTGGTGATTGAAGTTTGGGGTGAGGTTGGTACGGCACAGATCGAAGGGAGGAGGAGGAAGCTAGTGCTTCCGACCGCTTGTTACTTAAAAAAGAGGTAGCTTGCCCAAAACAGATTAGCTTGTTTAGCCCACTCATGCGAGGGGAGGCGGTGGTCTGGCCGTGTGTGCGCTCTTCCTCATGCAAGCGACATAGGCGAAGGAATAGAGAAGCTAATCATGAGAACGAGAGGGATTGGTTTTGCCTGTTAGAGAGAGATTTGGTAGCTCGGTGCTGCTACCTGCTGGCGCCGCTTCTTGGGTGATAGGATCAAAGAGTGAGCTGAGAGATGGGGGAATGCTTGTAGTTGTAGATACAGGTGTACAGATGTGACCAGGTTTCATTTTCAAGATTAGAGAAGAGGGTGACTTTAGTGCTACTGCTTGTAAATATAATTAGAGGGAGATGATGTTCTAGAAATATCATAATACATGATTACCTTATCCATTATGAAATATGGAAAAAATAGTCATTGAAGTGTTGCAAATATAATTGTCCACATTTCTAGGATAGATGACCTTACAACCCCAGAATAGAGTGCGATTTCCAGGGCTGGTCTAGATGTACGACCATCGACCGACCATCTAGGTGTACTTGTAAATGGTCTTCTGTAGCAGTGGAACAACATGTGTTCGAACTACCCAGCCGTGAGCATTGATCGAGTCCCATGGGTAGCGAGATCCTAGGCATCGCCATCGCACAGCGTAAGTGGAGGCTTGAAATTTACATATGTTCAGAGGATATATTCTAATTTAGAGTTGATGCAGTAGTTTCTTTTCTCCATATTCATCCTTCACATCCACCGTAGCTAACTGTAAGAGAGGTGGTGTTGCTCCTCTGTTTGAGAGGTATGCACTTCGCTAATACATTAGGTAGGAGAGTGATCTCATAATATGATCCTATGTAATTGTCCAGGTTAATATATGTGGTATATGCTCCATGAAAGCGCCTATGGAAATATTGAAAAGATATTTTTTAATCATGTCATTAACATCTTTAAATTTCTTATTTTTCATATGCTTGCCACGTGTGCGTCTTTGCAAGTACCCCAGAACAATCATTCCATCTAATCTATGGAAGTCTTACCACATAGATAAGGCCAGTAGAAATATAAGATGGATTACATAAACCTATAATATATCCAAACTGGTGATGGATCCATGTGTATCTAAAATGCACAACTCCAACTTGATAGCAAGTGTAAATTGAGATGCCATTACATACTATATAATCACATTAAAATCATTATTTACCATTAGCGGGTGGCACCTATGTATAATGTAGGTAGTCTACAACAATAATACTATGAGATGGATCACTTTGAAATGAGCTTAAGTAATTCCTTTACAAATATGAACATATGTGGCAACATTGGAACATAGGTTGCGATAGTTTGAAATCGACGCTTGGTCATTGTAGCTGGGGCAATTGACTTTTTTCCATTAGTAAAGAGAGCATTACAATTTTTGAAGGCTTGACTCATGACGTACATGGTTTGGGCCCATCATGGATGTGGCACCAAAGGCAAAATAACTCTTTTACCCTCCCTCTCTCCTCCCTCCTTCCAAGGCATTTTGTGAGCTCCTCCATAGTCAGCACACAACCATCCACCACAACCATGGGCATTTGGGTTGCCTGGCTGCTACCTTTTCCAAAATGCCACACAATATGACCACATCTCCACATGCCCCTAAGGGAAGCCATGTGTTACTGTGCTTTTGAAGGTAGGTGCAATGTATGTGTCACCAATGCCACTGGGATTTTGAAGCTCATCTTCAACTAGAAGCCCCTCTGTACCACCACCAATCTAGAGAGACCAATTTAGACTTCTAGCTGCTGGAGCATGATGGCATCATTCCAAATTTTCCATGTGTAATTCAAGGTATGGGAGCTTCCTGCCCAACCAAGGGAGCATGTTTTGGCAATGGCATTGGGTGTAGTCTGCATAAGAATATGGCCTTTGGCAGCATGACCTAGATAGGTCAATGGTGATGCATTTTGCGGCAACAACGCATACATGAAGCAGGGGCAAATTTGAGGGAGATAGGAAAAGCAAATAGAAGCAGATTTTTTTTGTTCTCTATCATAGTGATCGAGTCCATATATAGGATGTGATAGCACCAACCAATTCTACTATTAGGTTGACTCAAAGCTCTCTAGAATCATCTAACTCAAGCCAGACTTTATTAACTAATTGACTCTCTCGCTAGATGCAATTCCTAAACAATTCAATCCAAAGTCCTACTCCTAACCCCATGATTGTAGTCCTCTAGTCCTCCAACCTATGCTAGTGCTTCACACAATTATTGCTCTCTTATTTAGATGGTTACAGAAAAACTAAGTAATTACTAAATTGGCCAATTTAGTAAAAGCATTTGCGGCTATGGCGCAAACATAGATTATTTCAAGTCGCTATTATATCATAAGGAGCAACTAAAATGAAACCACAGGTTATTGTTTTGCGATTTAGGCTGTCAATTCTAGTTATATTCTTAAAGTAGGAGGTTCAACTAGCATCGACCCCTTGAACACTGAATGGAAATCAGGTAATGTTGTGGAACCAAGCACATTGAAAATTATCAACTTAGAAGCAACAAGCACAAAAGGAAATTTCTTCCAACTAAACAATACCTATAAGAAAGCTTTTCCTCTTAATGAAAAACGTGCTAAGGCACGGTCGCTAAAAAATACCTATAAGAGAGCTGAATGCAACTTTATGAATATATAGATATGAGTTGACACCAAGATCAAACAATCAAACATAATTTCGTGACCAATGTGATGGTAAATAACATTTTTTTCATCATGTGGTTATTTCCACTAATGTTAAAATAAGTTTTATACTAAAAACAAAGTAGGATCTTTAACCTAACTGCGTTGTTGTCCAGCAATTATTTCGGAGAAATGATTGAGACTTAATGACTTATCCTCTTTCCTAAGAAACATATCAGTATAACACATCCCAAGCAAGGAAAACAATGGAAACAAAGGTACTCATGTATAAGATGAAAAAATGTGCAAGAGCTCACAAATATGTGATGAAAAAATATGAATACACTACTACAGAAACCATTTTTCAAGTCACTATTTTCACAGCCGGTTTTTTGAAAGTGGCGCAGAAAATATTTTCACAGTCGGTTTTTCTAGTGCTGCGGCTGGGAAAGGAAAAACCGGCTGTGATAGGTGGTTTTCACAGCCGGTTTTTTAGCCGAACCGGCTGTGAAAAGGGCTAGGTTTTCACAGCCGGTTCGGCTAAAAAACCGGCTGTGAAAACCACCTATCACAGCCGGTTTTATACCTGACAAAATCTGACATTTGCAGGCTTTTTTCACAGCCGGTTTTTAAGAAAACCGGCTGTGATAATGCATTTTCACAATCTCGAACCTACTCGACACACTTCTATAGGACTTAGCGATGCGGTGGCGGCCGCGTTCGTGCTCTCTGGGGAGCTCGCTGCCGACGTGCTCCGCGGCTACTACACGACATCTGGCCTCGCCACCACAATGTTATCTTATGCCGCTTCGGTCAGACTGGACTCTGGACGTGGTTATCAAAAGGTTTTGAGTTGGAAAGAAATTATATTTGATCCACTCAACTATATCGACGAAGTCTGCTTTAATTTTCTCTTTTTATAACCTTCACTAAAAAGTAAAAAAAAATACATTTTCAAATGGACCTGCGTAAAAGTTATCCAAATAAATTATACTAAATGGGAGCCGGTGCACTACTATTACTACTGGAAAAATAGAAATATTGTACGTAGTACGAGCATGACTAATCGACTATCACTGCACGTTCGAGGATATAGATACTCTTTATTACACGTCATGCATGTCGCCTATTCTCCGCGTCCCTAAGGGTCTGATTGGTTGCCTGTGCGACCTAGCCTGGCTCGTATCTAGGAGCCAGGCTCTTGTGGGACAGGCTGAGCGTATGCAACAGTATCATGTTTGGTTGATGTATGGTTTGAACCTAGCTGAGAAGAGATGGTGTTTGGTTGCTCGTTCGAAGTTATAACGTATGAGACAAAAATAGATAAATTTGTGCTATTGAGATATTTTTTGGATAAATATACTTTCATGGCTCTTACTTTATCTCATTAAATCTTAATATCCTTTGAAATATGTTAATACCACTTAATATATGCTAATCATAGTCTAATCTCATCATTAGATGGTGTAGGATCTGCACGCCACGAGCCTGGCTCGCCAGGAACGATGAAAAAAATCTGCATCTGTGGATGCAGGCTATGGCTTGCCTTTTGCACCAGCGGGGGCAGGCTCTAGGATGGTTTTTAAGAAAACCGGCTGTGATAATGCATTTTCACAATCTCGAACCTACTCGACACACTTCTATAGGACTTAGCGTATTCTTTCACGTTTCTGCGCCGAGACAACTTTGTATGCTCATATACAAGGTATATCATTTTTCATAGGTGTTAGGACGCATATAAGTTGCCTCGGAGGAGTTTTGGCTTTTTTCGACAACGTTAATGATTTTCCATGCTTTATTTGAATTTCTGGGCATTTTTTTGAGAAACAAAATACGAAAATGCCTAAACCATCTCCGAAAATTGTTGGATTTTTTCCATGAGTCATTATTTCAATGCATGACTCCATCGCACAAAGATCTTCATATTTTGAGAACCCGGTACTGCACATCGTTCACAATCTCGAACCTACTCGACACACTTCTATAGGACTTAGCGTATTCTTTCACGTTTCTGCACCGATACAACTTTGTGTGCTCATATACAAGGTTTATCATTTTTCATAGGTGTTAGGACGCATATAAGTTGCCCTGGAGGAGTTTCGGCTTTTTTCGACAACGTTAATGATTTTCCATGCATTATTTGAATTTTTGGGCATTTTTTTAAGAAAAAAATACGGAAATGCCTAAACCTTCTCCGAAAATTGTTGGATTTTTTTCCATGAGCCACTATTTCAATGAATGACTCCATCGCACAAAGATCTTGCCATTTTGAGAAGCCGATACTGCACATTGTTCACAATCTCGAACCTACTCGACGCACTTCTATAGGACTTAGCGTATTCTTTCACGTTTCTGCACCGATACAACTTTGTGTGCTCATATACAAGGTCTATCATTTTTCATAGGTGTTAGGACGCATATAAGTTGCCCCGGAGGAGTTTCGGCTTTTTTCGACAACGTTAATGATTTTCCATGCTTTATTTGAATTTCTCGGTATTGTTTTGAGAAAAAAAATACGGAAATGCCTAAACCTTCTCCGAAAATTGTTGGATTTTTTCCGTGAGCCACTATTTCAATGAATGACTCCATCGCACAAAGATCTTGCCATTTTGAGAAGCCGGTACTGCACATTGTTCACAATCTCGAACCTACTCGACGCACTTCTATAGGACTTAGCGTATTCTTTAACGTTTCTGCACCGAGACAACTTTGTGTGCTCATATACAAGGTCTATCATTTTCCATAGGTGTTAGGACGCATATAAGTTGCCCCGGAGGAGTTTCGGCTTTTTTCGACAACGTTAATGATTTTCCATGCTTTATTTGAATTTCTGGGCATTTTTTTGAGAAAAAATACGGAAATGCCTAAACCTTCTCCGAAAATTGTTGGATTTTTTCCATGAGCCACTATTTCAATGAATGACTCCATCGCACAAAGATCTTGCCATTTTGAGAAGCCGGTAATGCACATTGTTCACAATCTCGAACCTACTCGACGCACTTCTATAGGACTTAGCGTATTCTTTAACGTTTCTGCACCGAGACAACTTTGTGTGCTCATATACAAGGTCTATCATTTTTCATAGGTGTTAGGACGCATATAAGTTGCCCCGGAGGAGTTTTGGCTTTTTTCGACAACGTTAATGATTTTTCATGCTTTATTTGAATTTCTGGGCATTTTTTTGAGAAAAAAATACGAAAATGCCTAAACCTTCTTCGAAAATTGTTGGATTTTTTTCATGAGCCACTATTTCAATGAATGACTCCGTCGCACAAAGATCTTGCCATTTTGAGAAGCCGGTAATGCACATTGTTCACAATCTCGAACCTACTCGACGCACTTCTATAGGACTTAGCGTATTCTTTAACGTTTCTGCACCGAGACAACTTTGTGTGCTCATATATAAGGTCTATCATTTTTCATAGGTGTTAGGACGCATATAAGTTGCCCCGGAGGAGTTTCGGCTTTTTTCGACAACGTTAATGATTTTCATGCTTTATTTGAATTTCTGGGCATTTTTTTGAGAAAAAAATACGAAAATGCCTAAACCTTCTCCGAAAATTGTTGGATTTTTTTCATGAGCCACTATTTCAATGAATGACTCCGTCGCACAAAGATCTTGCCATTTTGAGAAGCCGGTACTGCACATTGTTCACAATCTCGAACCTACTCGACACACTTCTATAGGACTTAGCGTATTCTTTCACGTTTCTGCACCGAGACAACTTGTGTGCTCATATACAAGGTCTATCATTTTCATAGGTGTTAGGACGCATATAAGTTGCCCCGGAGGAGTTTCGGCTTTTTTCGACAACGTTAATGATTTTCCATGCTTTATTTGAATTTCTGGGCATTTTTTGAGAAAAAATACGGAAATGCCTAAACCTTCTCCGAAAATTGTTGGATTTTTTCCATGAGCCACTATTTCAATGAATGACTCCATCGCACAAAGATCTTGCCATTTTGAGAAGCCGGTAATGCACATTGTTCACAATCTCGAACCTACTCGACGCACTTCTATAGGACTTAGCGTATTCTTTAACGTTTCTGCACCGAGACAACTTTGTGTGCTCATATACAAGGTCTATCATTTTTCATAGGTGTTAGGACGCATATAAGTTGCCCCGGAGGAGTTTCGGCTTTTTTCGACAACGTTAATGATTTTCCATGCTTTATTTGAATTTCTGGGCATTTTTTTGAGAAAAAAATACGGAAATGCCCTCCGAAAATTGCTGGATTTTTTTTCATGAGCCATTATTTCAATGCATTTTGAAAATGCCTAAACATGCTCCATCGCACAAAGATCTTCACATTTTGAAAAAAAATTTTCTTTAATTTTTTACTTGAAAATTGCAATTGAAAATCATAACCGAACAGTGCTGTTTCACAGCCGGTTTTCTGAAAAAACCGGCTGTGATCCTTATCACAGCCGGTTTTTTGAACCGGCTCTGTTGTTTTTTGGATAAAACCCCGGGCGCCTGTTCCCCATCCAAAACCGTCCGCCCGCGCCGCCGCCCCCCACCGCCCGCGCCCGCGCCNCGCGCCCGCGCCCCCCACCGCCCGCGACCGCGCCGCGCCGCCCCGCCCGCGACCGCTTCCTGCTCTCATGGGGAAAGGGGTTCGAGGCCTGCGACAAGGCGGCCGTGGAAGCTCCGGCTTGGCGATGGCGTCGCTGCCCCTTCCCACCTCCGCGCCGATGCGCCACCACTGGATGCAGGTTTGTTCCTCGCTTGCCCTAACTCTCCTCAAACCCTAGATCCCCGTGCCTAATTTCTCAATTGGACTGCCCGATTCATGGGGAATCTTCAGTTTGAAACTTCAGTATTGTTAATTATGTGTGTTTCTTTAATTACTTTTTAATTAGAGCACCACTTATAAAAGATGCTCAACCTGAGGCATGGTCCTCCCACTCATGTTACAGTTTTTCCTGATGGGATGCTGCTATCCAGTTTAACAAAAGTCTAGGAGGTAGAGAATTAATAGCATGATACATGTAGTGTCTGCTTAATCATATATTGGTAGTGGCTCAACTTACTGATAGCGATTTTCTCCTCATTTGCATGTGCAGCTCGTCGGATTATTGGCAATGTGCAAGCTGTGGTCTTTGGTGACCCTTATGTGCAGCTGGAGGCCACCATGCAGTTCAGAAAGTTGCTCTCTATTGAACTCCTGGATCATCATAGGGATAGATTTTACCGGTTTGCAAAGTACTATAGTTTTTTGACTGAAGTAACTGCAGCCTTCAGAAAAGTTTTCTTCTGTTTTGATAATTCTTCTGTGGTGATCAAATAATTCTTGTGTGGTGATTATCAATCAGGGATACTTTTGATAATGTACAAGCTTTGTCAGGCCTTGTTTTGAATTCCAATGTATCTCGGTCGGTTGTTTGGCATTTTACTTACAACTGTCTATTGGCTGAATAGGTTAAATTTTTATGTTACAAGAGGAGGTGTCTGATTGGTTATATTTTTGTATTTGGTTCAGATTTTCTGGCATTTAGTTATGTCTAAGCTGCTATTTTAAGCGCATCACTTCATGCCAATGCTTAGAACCCTATCAGACATCAGAGGCCATGGTTACATATGTGATTGCATATAGAGCTTATGATTGTGTAATAGTAGGCTAAGAGCGTGTCTTTAATCATGTTTTTTTTATTAACTTTTTCATGCGGCTTCAATGAGATTATAGATTCTGATGGATAAGCACTTCCTGCTGGGCTTCGTCGTCGAGGTCATCCACTTAATTCAAGGTATTAAGCCAATATTCATCTGACACTTGATGTTTTGTCGATGGGTAAGTTTACACTCATGCTTACACTCATGCTGCTGCATGAGCTTTCAGTAAATGTCATGCTAGGGTAACATGTTTTATTTTCTCTTGCTTCTTTTATAACTCATGATGTCTTACTTACAAAATCAATCTACCTATCAATAATTTGAAAGATTTCAGTGAACTCTAAAAGGAGAAACATATATTATGGAGAATATACTGCCATATCAATAAGATGTGTAAGGCCTCCCAATTCCCCTCCTGATTTGTTTCTGATACTGTCTGAGTGTGATGGCGACTGGGTTTGATTTTGTTTTAGATGAACCCAAGCTGCAGCCTGCATCCTGACAGAAGCTTCTATGAAAGAAATGATGTTGACTATCTTGAGCCAACCGATGATGGACCGCCAAGGAAGATTTCTGAATAAATTATACAATCAATAGCTCAAAATGGTTTTGCATGTACAGAGATGGCTTTGCATGTAGAGAGATTTCAGTTAAAGCAACTAAAGAAGTATTTCTCTCAGAGGTAACATTTTTACTTCCCCAAATGAGGCGGGCAATCCAAGAGCCTAAAGTGAATTATTGCCTGTTTAGTCCTTATAATAGGCTTTTGCATTTCAAATGAGAATAGCAAATTATTACTTAGACTTTATTTGTTCTGGTTGCTAGCTAATTTGCTTGCTTCGCTTCAGAACTTTGTAACCAGCTGTTTGGTCTTGCATTTTCTTTTCTTTGCTTAACACTGTTATTGTTAACACTTATGTGTTCCAGATGCATGTGCTGATATCTTACTTACAGAACACACTTATGTGTTCCAGAGCATGGTAAAACAACCAACATTTTTGTGTATTTGGTTAGTAGTCTGGAAGGAATTTTGTCATATGTACCAGAAAAACATTCTTATGGGACTTCCACTGTTTATTGACTTGTGTTTACTTCAAGAAAAACCAACAATGAGGCACACTTCTCGCTACCTTATATTTACATCAAGTATCTTTTTTTACTGCTAGCCTAAATATGATTACTATGTTTGATAATGGACTGGCAATTTTACATGGGCCAGTGCTGATATAATATTATAGAAGTTGCATCAATCTGTTCAGAGAAAAAGGTGGGAATGTTCTATGTATTCTTTGGATGGTTGCCTGAGGGGAAAGATGTGCATACTTTTGGATCTGCAACTATATGCTGGGCAATCTGGGAATGCAGGAATAAAGCTTTGTTTTGGCAAAAAAATTGATATAGCATCCTGCTGAAATCATCATATATACATGCTTGTGTGTTCATGTCATATTGGGCAGCACGCTGGGTTGTACAAGTCAGAGTTCTAGGAGAAGCTGGCGGGTACAGTTCAAATACTGCTGGATTGCGTGCACAAGGTACTAGCACGTCAAAGGAAGCCGATGGTGCCAGAGGTGCCTGAAGAACATCAAGACCAGGAGGGTGTAGGGTGAAAGATGCTTGAAGAAACACATGGTGGGAAGAGGCAAAAAGCTTTTGGCCGGAAAAAGTAGTATCCGTTTCAAAGGTAATCATTTGGGTGTTGCATGTTTAACCTGGCTGATAATATTGTCTTTTGTGTGTCACCGTAGCGTTAGCACGGGCATTGTACTAGTAGTAGTAGTAATGTTGGACTACAAACTTGTATTAGACTTCATGTAATAAAGTTGATATATGGATTGCAAATGTACTATGTTGGTGATGAATTGTGAATGCATTATATATTTGTGAATTATTGTGCTGTGAAAATTGAGACATTCTAATTATTTTTTTTATTCTGGAAAAAACATATCACAGCCGGTTCAAACCGGCTGTGAAAATGCCCTTTCACAGCCGGTTTTTATTTGCAGAAAACCGGCTGTGAAAATGCCCTTTCACAGCCGGTTTTGGTTGGAAGAAAACCGGCTGTGAAAATGCACTTTCACAGCCGGTTTTTTGACAAAAAACCGGCTGTGATAGCTCTTGACGCAGAAGGTTTCCAAGGTTCAAAACCGGCTGTGAAACTATTTTCACAGCCGGTTCATGACGTAAACCGGCTGTGAAAATCAGTTTTCACAGCCGGTTAAAAACCGACTGTGAAAATGAGATTATCAGCGCCACTTAACCAGCGCCACTTTTGAAAACCGCCTGTGATGTGGGCAACCGAACCGCCTGTGATGCTCCTGCTGTAGTAGTGATAAATCTATAATGGAAAAGCTAGAGAAAGTTTGTCTTTCCTCTGTTGCCCACAATACCATACTTGTTTGCATCGGTAGCTAGTAGAGAAAGGAAAATAATAGTACATGAGGCTCTCACTAATTTGAGATGGGTTTCCAGTACAAGAGTGACACTTTTAGTATCTATTCTAACTGAATATCGGGTTTATGACATCTTCTCTTAAATATGGTGTTGCAGTCAAAATTTTAGGACCTACACATGTCAATTCTCCCCACAAGAAAAAATTCAGCAAAATCTACTTATGAAACATTATTTATTGGGGCAACTCACTTCAGACCTTGGGGAAGGATTTGGAAAAGTTGGGCTACTGACAAGTGCATATTCTTCATGTGGATGGTTGCACACAATAGATGCTGGCAAGCCGATCAACTTAGTAAGAGGGGTCTGCCACAACCTGAGCTTTACCTCTTTGGGACCAAGTTTAGGAAATGGTTGATCATTTGCTTGTCTCATTCGTATTCACTCAACAAGTTTGGTTCTCGTTGCTGCAGAGACTAGGATTGTAGACCCGACTCCATAGCGTGAAGAAACTTCTTTCGATGATTGGTGGGAAAGCACAAGCACCGTGTCTAGTTAGGTCAAAAAGGGTCTTAATTCCATTGTTAATTTAGGGGCTCGTTTAGTTTAGAACCATCACAATTGTCGTATGTTTGATGGTTTTTTCACTTGACTTGAATGGAGTTCTAAATGTGCGAAAACAGGAGCTGCATTTGTGGAATATAGCTAGCGCTTGAGGAACTTCTCATCTCCTCGCCCTAGTGCCCTTGCAAGATTAATTAGTGGTCTAGGTTAGGTCAGGGTGTTTTACTTAAAATGTGATTGTTTCGTGTGATTTCAGGTTTTGTACAGGTTCCCTACACTTGTAGGCTACTTTGGGTTTGTAAACTCCTTATCTTATTCGAATTCATACTCCCTCCGTTCTAAATATATGCCTCCATTAAATTTTTACTTCAATTTTGACCAATAATATTTTATTATTTTATTTGTTAAATAAATTAAAATGGATACTGATACATCTATTATTAATAATACTTTAGATTTAACTTGTATATTTATTTGTTTGCTTAAATATTTGTAGAAAAGACGAATAGTCAAACGAAGGAAAAAGTCAAAGGTGTTGTATATTTAAGATCGGTGGTAGTATATTAATACACAACTTTTCTGTATGTTCAAGAAAAAAATTTAACTGCTGGTTCATAAAAGGTTAAAAAACAGAAATAATGTCAGACAGAAAGTACAACTGGGTGCTTTCTAGCAATATAGCACACATGTTACATAGGTTCTCGACGGTTTCAAACATTATTGAGAGTGATTTTGGTGCTAAAACATTAAAAATATAAAATACAAAATAAGTAATAATAAATTGGCATAAGCATAGATCGGTAAAATACTATGTTAACCCATCCTCTTAGAAGAACAACTTTCAACCCATCTTCTATGAGAAAGTTTCACTTTACACAACACGTGTAACAACCGACCAACTATTTGATGACGTAGACCAGGACTGAGCACATAATTTACAGTCGCCCCACGAAAGACATACAAAAAAGTACGGAGCTGCTAGCGCCCGGACGTCCGAGGTGCTGGTGTCGGACGGTCATCCAGGGGAAATTCCCGCCGCAACATTAGATTCTTGTGTTCGATGTTGCACACAACATTCTGACGTCTGCGATGAAAATTCCCACCGCAACATCACATAAATCTGTTTAATGTTGCACGCAACATTCGGACGCTCTGCACCTCGTTTGGTCCCTGGTGGCACGAAACTCCCACCGCAACATTAAACCCATGTTGCATGAAACATTATTGCGAATCTAACATTTTTTTCCCGTCTCTTCTTCTTGCTCGAGCACAAGCGCACGGGTGAGGCGGTGGCCCAGGTCTCCGCCGCCTTTAAAAACTCGAGCTATGTCGCATATACTATAGAGAATCGAGTTCCCTCCATTGGGTGAAGCAAACCCCAACCATCCACCGCTAATTGTTGCAAGAAATCCTTCAGATCTCGTTTTTCTTCCCCTCCCCATAAGATCCGGTGAATCCAACACTTTGAAGGGTTCTACATCAAGGGGTGGAAATCGCCATGTTGCGGGGCATGTTGGGGGAGCACATCACTTGTCTATCCGCACATCTGAACCTCAGGTTAGATCTGCACCTCGAGTATTTGAAATTGGATGGATTTGTTCCCCACTGATGTGCGTGATGAATATATGTAGGATAATTCTGTGCTTTTTTCAATCCTTTGGGCTTGCACAGTAGATGCAAATTGTGTTTGTACTATTGCAACATTTTGTTGTATCATTTCCAATATCTGATTAATACTTTTGCAATATTGATTCTGCAGTTTCGTGGTTCCCTGCAACAGCCACAGAGTGAAGCGAGCTCAAGCAATTACTGTGTCAGCACACATGATGTTGCAATTCAATATGGAGTTTCAACACAAGTAAATAATACTTGGCCCTTTCCTTATGCTCTTTGCTTTATGTTTGCATTGGATTCTATGTTTTGAAACACCGGTTCCAAATTTGATGTTTAGGGCCATGAAGGGTCAGGTGCTGCTGCTGCAAGCTTGTCAGTAAATTCAAGTGAGTTTGTCCAAGTAGAGGTTGGGTCAGATCAAGAGGTGTAATATGAAGATGAGGACGTGGTTTGTTCAGAGCCAGTGGTGCCACGTGTTGGGATGGAATTCTTCACATTAGATGAAACAAAACAAGGTGTACAATGACTATGCTTACAAGATGGGTTTTAGCATTAGAGTCACATCATCAAGGACCAGCACTGTCAGTAAAGAATTGATCAGAAAAAGAGTGGGAATGTTCACATGCAAGGAAGGCACCTAATGCAGAGGAAGAGAACGAAGAGAACAACTCAGCAAGCACATCAACGAGTGACACCACAACACAGAAGATGTCGAAGAAGAGAAGCGCAGTAGCTGTAATGGCAACATCAACCAGAAAGCGTAACACCATCAAAAATTTTGACCGCAAGGCTCATATGGCTGTTGGCAAGCGCGATGGCAAATGGAAGGTGATTGTAATGCAGCCTGTGCATACACATCCTTTGGTGAAAACGGTTTCACTGAGGAAACACTTAAGATTTCACCAGAGCATCAGTTGGGCTGATTATGAGCTGTTGAAGACGCTGCACCATCGGAATATAAGCACCACTCATATCGTGGGGATAATTTCTGATTTCCACGGAGGGGTCGGAAACCTGACTTTCACTAGCAAATATGTGTCGAACATGAGGACGCACCTAAGAGGAGGGCTCAACTATAGAGCTATGGACGCGACACTTGAGTATTTCCAGCGGCAACAGCCTGAGTGTCCTTCGTTCTACTATACAACGATGATTGACCGCGGCAATGCGGTCAGTGGGCTTTTCTGGGTGGACGGAAGGACGAGAGAGCTGTACAAGAGCTTTTGCGATTGTGTATTCTTTGACACAACCTACTGTACAAACTGTTACGACATGTCGTTCGCGCCAATTGTCGGTATAAACAACCATCTTCAAAGCATACTCCTGGGATGTGCGTTGTTGCCTGAGGAGACAACAGAGACATTTGTTTGGGTGTTGCAAAGGCTCAAGGAGGCCATGGGCGGGCAGGAACCGGTCAACATAATGACAGACCAATATAAGGCAATGAAAGCGGCGATCGAGATGCTATTATAAGGGTACAAACTGTTACGACATTTTATTGGTTATTTGTGAACTGCAACATTCCTATTATATTAGTGCAACAATTAAAATGATTTGCTGAAACATTGAATTATTCAAAATGTTTCAAACATGTTGCTAGTACAAAATATCTTCTACATATATGCAACATTGGATGAAGGTCGGGTTGGGGGGGGGCGCTTGTTGCGGATATGGCCTACCAAAAATCGTTGCCTTGCAAGTGGTACTTTTGCTCCAAGTTCTCCCACTCCATCTCGAACTCCTCCGGTGTTTCGGTCCGGTTCACACAGTGGTCAAACTCACCGACAAAGTCCTCTTCTTCGCTGATTAGCCAGGCAGGCTTGTCCTTTGCCTTACTGGTCACATGCCACTTGCAACATCTGTGAGTTGCGTTGGGGAACGCTATCTCGATCGCCGCTTTCATTGCCTTATATTGGTCTGTCATTATGTTGACCGGTTCCTGCCCGCCCATGGCCTCCTTGAGCCTTTGCAACACCCAAACAAATGTCTCTGTTGACTCCTCAGGCAACAACGCACATCCCAGGAGTATGCTTTGAAGATGGTTGTTTATACCGACAATTGGCGCGAACGACATGTCGTAACAGTTTGTACAGTAGGTTGTGTCAAAGAATACGCAATCGCAAAAGCTCTTGTACAGCTCTCTCGTCCTTCCGTCCACCCAGAAAAGCCCACTGACCGCATTGCCGCGGTCAATCATCGTTGTATAGTAGAACGAAGGACACTCAGGCTGTTGCCGCTGGAAATACTCAAGTGTCGCGTCCATAGCTCTATAGTTGAGCCCTCCTCTTAGGTGCGTCCTCATGTTCGACACATATTTGCTAGTGAAAGTCAGGTTTCCGACCCCTCCGTGGAAATCAGAAATTATCCCACGATATGAGTGGTGCTTATATTCCGATGGTGCAGCGTCTTCAACAGCTCATAATCAGTCCTTTGTGTAGATGTTGCATTGCATAGTTATTAATGTTTCAAAATGCCAATAAGGATGTTGCTAGTATGGAAACCATGTCATTGTTTTTGAAACATTGAAAGGTGGATGAAACATTTGGTGACAACATTTGAAACATAAAAAGGTTGTCGAGTAGCAGAGCAATACACTCAGAGAGCAGATGTTGCATTAGGTATTATTCAATGTTTCAAATATAGTGCCAAAATGTCGTAGGAATGTATACCTTGTCACTGAATTGAAACATGGGCAAAACATATGAAACATATAAAATTTTGCAAGCGTAATTATAAGACCAATATTGAGACGACACAATGCACCATAGACAACAGGTAGAAACGGGCTCAAAAGTTTCAGAAACTACACATTTGAGCACATGATATTGTAAACATAGTATTTATGGGATTGCAACATATCATCACACTATCTGAAACATTGTGAAATTACTAATGCAACATAAGTCATTACATGGGGATGCTCTCTACAAACTACAGGACTTTGCTCAAGTTGTACAGACTCTTTGAGCCAAAATAGAAAGTGAGAAGTCATTTCCTAGAACTACAGCAGAGATGTCATTCTTTGGCGTCTTCTTTGTAGCAATCGTTCTTCACAAACTCTACGGGGTCGATCCTATTGCATTGAGAGAGCAGCAAGGACACTGCAACCAGCTTCATGTAATCCGGAATCATGTTCTGTAAAATATAAAAGGGAAAGCATTAAGATAAAAGCATGACCTAGAATCCTTGAAAATAAGATGTGATACAAATGGGAGGGGTAAAAAGAGGGAAAAATATCAGATTAAGGATTGAGACTTGCTGATCAAACGAAACATTTGCAACATAATGGAAAGGCAACCAATAACTGCAATACATATGAGTGGTTCTTATATCCTAAAAATTCACATAGCCATATGACACAAAAAAGGCATAGAATACATAAAACACAACAACCACTAGAACATGGAACAAAATTCATACGTACTTAAACAGTAGCCATATGACAGTAGGTATAGGACAAAAGTTCTCACATATGACAGTAGGCATAGGATTAAAACTCATACATATTTAACTAGCAGCCATATACAGTAGGCATTTGACAATAGCCACTAGTAGAATATAGAACAAAAATCATATATATGATTGCAACAAGGATCACATATCCATATGGAAGACATGAATCACACACCACAATCTTAGAAAACACAGTTCATATTTCAAACTAAAACATACACAGTTCATGCCTCATCAGTGCCTCAGTTCATGAGTTCCCATGGAGATACCTCGATCACACAAAATTAACTCACGAAACAGTATGCTACCTACACGAGATTAACCGATAAACAACTACATATCACGACATTTACGCCAACCTTGCAACATTGCAACATGGACAGTGCTATCGAATGAAGGTGAGGTCAAATTTCAGTACATACTTCTCATGGACGAAACCCTAATTCCTAAGTCGACATTGATTTCTGGATGTATAGGCATGAGATTAGGGAGAGCACAGATTCAGCATGAAACAATTCCACATCCGAATCAGATCGCAAGGAAGACGAACTCACCGCTTAGCATCTTCGAATCGGGCCGAAGCGCATCGGCGCCATCAGTTGCTTGGCTTGAGCAGGTCCGATGCGCAGGAGCGGCCGCACGAGAAGGCGACAGTCGTGGAGCTGCCGCGGCGGGAGAGGATGGCCGCGCACGGCTTCCGCGCGTGCGCGAGGATACCCCTAGCTTCTCTGGGTCATTGGAATCGCCGCCGGTCTCCTCCACCGCGAAGCTTCGGGTGCGGGCGCGCGAGCTTGCCTCGGCGTGGGGGTGCGCCGCCATGGTGCTTCTCGTGCGGGCGCGCGCCCTTGCCTCGCCGCGGACAGCCTCCTCCGTGGGCCTTCTCGCCCGGCCGGGAGGGCACATTGCGATTTGGGAGCGGATGAGGGAGACGGTGAATGGAAGGAACTGCCGTCACGAGGAAGGAGAACGGGATATTTGTTGCGGAAGAAACGTCAGCCGTTCGACCCTTGTGCGGGAGACGGACGAACGGATGAGGCGTCCGACGGGCGTCGGACGCAAGATACGTAGCATTACCCAAAAAAGTATCTAATGGGATACGCTCGTCTCCAAAATAGAACATATTACAACTCAACTGCATCACGCTAGTGTTAAATTAATTTAAATTAATTTAAAGAATTTTACATGTACTACTGTTATGTTGGCTAAGTGGCAGAGTGATAGGAAACTTCTTCCTCGCACCCATCATGTCTGAGTTGATTTATTTTACCGTGGATTTGTAACCGGCGACTTATCATTTCCATCATAATACCAAAACCATTAATCTATAGGCTGAAACATGAATACCGTTTCTAATAATTTTATATCCTCCCTCCGTTACAAATTATAGGTAAAGACTTTTTTCATGCATCTATACGTTATAATGAACCTTGAAAAGCCAAAACAGCTTACGATTTGAAACGAAGGGGATAGCAATTATAATATTGAATTTATCAAATTTAAGTATTTTTATCAAAATAAATCTTGACATTTACAAATTTTAGCGAATTTAGTGATTTCAGTGAAGAAAAAAGAGTAGAAATATGAAATTGAAATATCTATATCCTACTTAATTGGTGGAGCCACATGCAGCCGTGCTAAACTAGAACAAGCCCAGGATCATTCCCTAGAGCCATCCATCAATATATTCCCCATCCTCCAACCACAGAACGGAACAAACACAAGCATATGGGTTGTTGTGCCATGAAGAATTTGAACAAATCATTTCGAGGAGGGGGCGAGGACCGGGTATGTATCGTGGTAGGCAAACCTGCTCGACATTGCGCTCCATGGGCCCGGCCTGAGAGGCCGAGATCTGCCGACGCGTCCGGCATCGCCATGCTGGTTGCCTCGATCGGGACTGAGCGCCGCCTGTTCGTCCCATCTGGCCCCCCCGCGAGCTCCCCATGGCACCAGGGCATGCAAGCGGCCGACCGCCTCCTCTCGATCCCGCCCTATCCTCAATTCCTCATACGTCTCCCCACAGCAAGAGCGATCACCGCCGGCTGCGCGTGGCTGCTGTGGCACGCGCCGGCAGGGAGGGGATAGCATCCCGGCGCGGATCGGGGTTTGTGGATCCTGTCGCGGAGAGGAGAGTGTGGATCTTAGCACGGAGAGGAGACGAGAAGGATTTGGAGACGGTGAGGAGAGACGAGAGAGGGGAACACGAGGAAGAGCTGCGAACCTGCGAGACTGCGAGATCGGGGAGGCCAGGGGGCTGTAATCTCGTGGCCTCTCTGGCCTGTTGCGGCAGTTTGTTTCTGGCTACGTGCTCCGCGGGAGTGAGGCACTGGTGACGGTGCAGCGTCTGCTGGGCTGCCTGTGGTGATGTCATTGTGGGCCCAGGCTGCGGCTCTGGCGAGCTGACTGGCGTCACGGCGGCCACTAGTAGCCATGGTAGACTGCAGCAGGCGGTGGTGAACGATGAGGGTGATCTTACAACGAGAGATCGAATCAAGGCGTCGAGCCCGGTGGTTTCCTTGGGTTGGGGATTTCCGTTTGCGCCCAACATGGTCATCGGCGGTGAGCTCGATCTTCATGTGACGTTGGTTGTCGCTGTCCGGCCGCTCAGCCGGCCGGTGCCCCGCTGCATGGCTGAGGGTATTCCCAACTCAAGACACTACTCATAGTTTCCATAAACTCCACGCCATCAAGAAATTAGTGCTAGACACTATCTTTCCAATGCAAACACTACTCTTTCATATCCAAATTTAATATCACTCATCTCTCATTGTGTCTTGGATATCGTGTAGAAACCATGTCTCATACAAGACCAAGTTTGCTTCTCTTTATTCATTTAGGCCATCCCCAACCCAAGACACTACCATGTAGTTTCCATAGTTGCCATGTCACATAGACACTATCATGAAAACTACTCTTCCAATGCATAGTTTCTACAAAATAAATTATTGTCCAATCTACTCTCTTCTCTCTCTTTTCTCACCATATCCCATTCTTTCATTTCTTGGTTCTGTAGACATGGTTTCTTGCATGAGAAACCATTTCCTTCTCTCACATCTTTAACTCTCTTGCCACATCATCAAATTGCTTACATGACACCCTCATTAATGCCATGGAAACCATTCTGCTAGGAGGGTTGGAGATGACCTTAATCACTTGTCACATCACCTTTTATCCTAGGTGGTAGCTTATTTAATCCTATGGAAATCATCCTACTCATTAGGTTGGGATGGCCTGATTCAGTGTCAACGTACGTTGGGTGAACATCGGATGCACGCTTAACGAAATATCTTTCCAGCAATTAAAACAAAGAAAGAAACACTATACTACGCTTCTTTTGTTGGTGAGCACTGGGGGCTGTTTGGTTGGAGTCCTGGATGACTTGCCTGGCAAAAAGTGTTGCCTGAGAGTTGCCTGCAAAGTTGATGAAATCTGCCTGGCCAGGCAAGTTGGAAGATGATGTGTTTGGTTGAAGGCCTGTGCCTGAGGAAGCTAACGAAAAGATTATACCATATTTCATTCTCTTATGTAACTTGAAAAGATATTTAGTATATGTAGTTATTACCACAAAACGAACAAAGTAAATAGATCAATATATTTTATTAATTAATAATATACTTATTACAAATAAAAATAAATTAATATTTTAATATTTTATTTCATGAAATTCATGCTGCATAAGTAATGAGCGTAGGCACAATCATGTTCCAAAATCGCATGACATTATCAGTAATAAAATAGCAATAAAATAGTGTTGATTATGTTGCCTCCCCAAGTGATGAAGCCGTGAATCACCGTGATTAGTCCAGACAGCAGCTTTGCCGGAGCCAGGCGCTCAAATTTAGTGGCCTGGCGTAGTATACACCTGCCTGGACCAGGCTTGTCTTCAGGACTCCAACCAAACGCTATGCAGGCAAGGTACAGGCAGCAACTCAGCCAGACAAAAAAGCTCCAGGGTCCTAACCAAACAAGCCCTGGAAGCATGTGTAACGAAATATCTTTGCACCTCACATCAGAAAGGATTTTGTTGCGAGAAAGCGGTAGAATTTGGACAATGTTTTGGTTTTCGAAATGGTACAAATTCTAGTTTTGAAAAACTTTGGTAGTGCGAAGAAAAAAAACGCAGTCTGTGTGCGTGCTAAATTGAAGCTCAAGGATTCTTGCGAGTTTTGATTTGAAAAGAAAAAAGGAAAGCGCATCAAAATATGCGTTGCTCTTGCTCCTCCCCTCGCTGCTCCAAGTAAATACTATTACGCCAGTGTCAATGGATGGTTTCATTGCACAGTTATCAACACTGTAAACTAGGTAATTATGGCTGTCGGGTTTCATAGGGATGAAACTTCTCTCACATTTCATGGAACTCCACTATTTTCTCTCTTTGTCAAGTCAGCAAAAGTGATGATGTGCCATTGATTTTAATGCTCATAAAACTACTCATGAAACCTCACTGAGAATGGCCACAAAAAACCTGACTATCAACCTATATTCTAGACCGACAAGTGACAAATTGGGTAAAGTCGCGAGGAGAATCTGCTACTAGCATTTTTTTTAAAAAAGAACCTGCTACTAGTGTGCTTATTATATCCAAGGTTAAATTAATTTTCCAAATTTGAACTCTATGTTCTAAAATATAGCTACGTTTAGTTTTATCCAAAGTCAAATATTTTCATCTCATAAACTAGCAAGTAGGCCCGCACAAATAATGCAGGTAGCTATTTTTTTTAAAAAATTGAACCCTATGTTCTAAAATATAGCTACGTTTAGTTTTATCCAAAGTCAAATATTTTCATCTCATAAACTAGCAAGTAGGCCCGCACAAATAATGCAGTAGCTAGTTTTTTTTGCCATACTTATGTTTTTATTTAGAAAAATAAATGCAAATAGTTTTTTCTAATGCTGGCATTGACACATTGTAATTGTTTTTCCATATGGCCCAAACGGAAATATAATATAAAGATATACATTTTTGACATGAATGTACATTTTAAATTTTTAGTGGCGATAAAGAATTTTTCGTGAGAGTTTTAGTTAGTGTGCATGATAAATATTGCTTTGATTTTAGAGATAATGAAAGGTTCAATGTAGAACATAAATTCTCCATTGTGATCTTTTATCACCAATGCAAATGCAATGCAAGACCAATGCATTAAGTAAACATGAATATAAGCTATATGGGAAGAAGAATGCATTGGCATTTATTAAATCTATCTTTCAAGTTTGAACCCTTCTCAAGCTTACTCATTGTGAACCAAACTATATGCCTTGAGCGAAAAGGGGTACCATCGGCTCAAGCAAAAGTCATGTTCGTCAATATTTTGACAAGTTCAGGCAAGCACCTAGCACATGTACATAAAAATAAACTACATGAGAAATGGCAAACATAAATGACGTTTGAAGCATTTAGCATGTTAAGCTCACTACAAAACCGACCAAAAAATATCTCATCTATTTGTTTTTTGAATGTATCCTCCAAACGATCTTCTGAAAGAACACCAGTAAGTGATATCTTTCATGAAAGTGATGGCGAGAGCATACGTGATTTGTGCGCGAGTGTTGAACCGTTAGCAATTTTTACAGCACTCCCGTTGTCACAAAGGAACAAAACCTTCTCTAGAGATACACCATTGTCCAAAACGTTTTGCTTCATATAAAGGATTTAAGCGCAACAAAGCCTTGGTGAAAATGTATTTTGCTTCTGCGGTGGATATGGCCAATTTTACTTCTTTGATGACCATGAAACCAAGAAAAGCGCACCTAAAGTACTCAAAACTTGTCATACGTAATGGTCAAGATGCTTTCATTAATGACAACCTTTCTACGGTTGCTACTTGACCCTCTGCAGGTTATTTCTCCAACCTACATCTTGAAAACCTTAGTTTGTGGTGTTGCTGACGAGGCATGCCAACGTGGCACGACATGTAGAATGGAGGACTAATGTGAGCTGCACGAAAATTTCAAGGACTGAAATGGATGTTTTGGAAATTGAGGGACGAAATTGATCCTCAGTTTGATAGTCTGAGGATGAAATGGCTATTCTGCCTATATAGTAGCAGTAGCAATCTATTACACGTAGAGATGGCAACGAGTTCAAATTCACTAGTTTTGCCATCCCAAACCCATGCTCGCGAGAAAAAAAACCGCCCGTTAAAAAACCCATGACCCGTCACGATTTTTAGTTTATGCCCAAACCCATGCCCGTCGGGTTAATGGGTACCCACGAGTCGCCAGTGTCCAAGAATAATAGTCACATATATATACTTTTGCAAATATATGCATAGATCGTTCATGTAAATCAACACAAAATACATAGCAAGATAATAGTTCACCAACCATAATACAAAACAACATATAAATTTATAGATTGGTGACATAAATGCATAATCTCGCTCTTAAACCAACAAGTTCAAAGTTCAACACTTCAACTCATGATTAACAACAATATATAGTCACATACTAACTTACATATTACACCAATTGAACAACTAACAATAGCAATGTATGGATACTGTGGACAAATTTGTGTTATTTTGCTAAAATTGGTGAGGTCAAAAAACCATGAGTTTGTGAGTCAGGATACTATGTTTCCAGTTCCAGACCTATGTTCATAAACCAGATATGGTCTAGATTTTTGCAGTAACAAACTCATAAGTACAAAATTTGACCCATACCCATGCTAAACCCGTGGCATTTCGGGTTTCAGTTACCATAGCCATCTCTAATTACGCGGGCGGACCCACATGATTGGTTTTTTTTTTGGCTCTCCAGAGGATGAGCGCCGCCGCCGATCGCCGTCTGCGAGGATTGGCTTTTCTCCATGCCCGACCCTGGCCTAGCTGATCTGATGCAGTGATGCCGTACGCGGCTGCGCCCCTGCGACTCGCGCCGATTCCATTTTCCCCGTGCACGGCGGCTTCGTTTCCCCCGCGCCAACGACGAACTATGCGAGAGCCCGAGGCGGTAACTCATATACATGCCCCCACCGTTGATCTTCAAAGTTCATCAGTATGTGTCTCAACCGTAATTTGCCTCTCTGCAACCTTCAGTTTCAGATTTGAGAATCAGGGGCATTAGGCCATGGCTATATTTAGAGCAGACAGTGTGTAAACCTAATTGATCTGGTCCATCATCAGTATCAAAATTCAAGACCAGAAGTATTGTAACTTGGTAATTCGCTAATTTAGTTGTGTTTATGTAGTATGCCCGTACCTTTAATAAATTACTAACTGCCTTTTTAAAATTTTCAGTGCCATCATGTAGAAAGCATGCATCGAGCAGCCAAAAAAGGAAGAAGAGAAAAAAAAGAAAAAGTCCAAATTACTCCCCTCAAGTATGGCCATGGTCCGGATAACCTCCTAAACTATTTGTTGTTTATTTTACTCCTAAACTATGTCATTTGGTCCAAATTATCCCTCGGTAAAATTTGTCATTTCTGTTTCTCTAAACATAAGTTGAATCTTAATTTGAAACTTTGTAGGCTGGTACTGGACAATACAAAACATGTTAAGAAAATATATTATGATTTTTTCATTATTGTTTTTCACAAAATTTGTATTTCAAAATAACTTAAGACTCCAATTGTGTGAAGGGATAAAAAAAGACAAATTTTATCAAGAGCTAAATTGGACCAAATGACATAGTTTAGGG
Source organism: Alloteropsis semialata (assembly GCA_004135705.1). Taxonomy (NCBI): domain Eukaryota; kingdom Viridiplantae; phylum Streptophyta; class Magnoliopsida; order Poales; family Poaceae; genus Alloteropsis; species Alloteropsis semialata. The sequence goes on from CM014272.1 coordinate 53,879,839, forward strand.
TGTAAAATCAACCAAAACATAGTTTAAGGGGTTATTCAGACTTAAGTCATACTTGAGGGGAGCAATTTGGACTTTTTCCAAAAAAGAACATGTGTTACAAGAGTTTTTAAGGATATATAAGTTGTTTGATATGAATATTGTTTTTGGATGCATTTAAGTATATATAGATGTTTCTTTCTGATGCATAGGGCCACTTCTTTGGGTTTTGCCCCGGGCCACTACAATCTCAGGACCAGGCCTGGTTATATTAGAGTAAGTGAAAGAGACCAAGGCTTGAACTGGACTTATTTTTACCGTGAAATTAAAGTTATATTATAGTTTCTAAAGCTCATGTTTATGATGAGCTCAAGGGTTAAAGAAGGCTGGAGTTAAATTGATCGATAATTAGCTCACTATTCATCATGATTTACGATAAATCAACATGCATCGACTGCGGTGATGAAGCAAAACCCATGCAGGTAAGTCGTTCTGTTGTTTTCAAACCAGCATTAGGCCAGTGCTGTACTCTGAGTTATTAGCCAGATCAAATATATTAAAGTCGTTGACAATTGCGCCATCTGAAGACAGAATTCTCAGTTGAACGACTAATGTATATTCCTTGAAATATGGATGAGACATGTACATTCCACACTAACCAATAGACATGCAGTTCAAGATTCGCAACAGCTGAATCAAGTGGACAATGTTGGAAAAAATGGCTGCAACACCCGCAGCGCACACACAGTGGAGAAGAAGATGGGGCTGCTTCTTGATTTATTTCTATAGCACAAGCAACTCACATAGGAGGGGTACATGTCCTTTTATAGGACTTACAAACCGTCATATGACAACTCAACATTAGCTAGTAGTAAAATCCTAATTTACTTATACAACCACAACTTTCCAACTAAGTAATACCTAGGATTCTAGAGGCATCATGATCCAACTATAATGATCATGCATGCTCCTCAAGGTAGTCAACACCAATTTGACATTTACCAATCCTAAGTAATTTACTAGCAGCTGATTAGAAGCAAGAGAGGGGTAATTATCTAACAATTCTTCCCCTAATTGCACTTCTCTTGCTTGATCTCCTCAACTCCAACCTTGATCATCAACTCCCGGTGGCGAAGACGACCCAATGGCTTGGTGAGGATGTCCCCGAGTTGTTGAGCTGTCTCAATGTACTCGAGCTTGACCAGCCCTTCCTCGACGCAGTCACGGATGAAGTGGAACCTTACATTGATGTGCTTACTGCGATCATAGAGAACTGGGTTCTTTGCTAAGGAAATGGTAGACTTGTTGTCCACCATCAAGGCCGGCGTGGTGAGCGTCTCCCCGGTCAGCTCTTCCACCAGCCATCTCAGCCAGAGTCCCTGACAGCATGCAGTCGCCGCCGCAATGTACTCTGCCTCGGATGTCGAGAGGGCGACGACTCTTTGCTTCTGGGACTGCCAGGTGATGGGACACGAATTGACGACGAACAAGACGCCCGTCGTACTCTTCCGCCCGTCCACATCTCCAGCCATGTCGCTGTCGTTGAACCCGGTCAGCTCCAACGCCTTCCCCTTCCGCCTCGGGTAGATGATCCCATGATCAATCGTTCCAGCCACGTAGTGGAGTAGTCTCTTTACGGCGACGGCATGATCCTCCCTAGGATCTGCCATGAATCGGCTTAGATAGCCGACCGCGAACCCGATGTCCGGCCTCGTGTGCGTGAGGTAGCGCAATCCCCCGATGATGCTCCGGTACTCGGTCGTGTCCACCTTCGCCACCGTGCTCTCCTTGGAGAGTTTCAACTTCTCCTCCATGGGCGTCTGACACGGCTTGCAGCCGCTCAGACCTCCCCTCTCCACCAGCTTCCGCGCGTAGGAGCTCTGCTTCAGCGTGATGACATCCTTGCGCTGCTCCACCTCTACGCCCAGGTAGTAGGTGAGCAAGCCGAGGTCGCTCATCTTAAACTTCCTCATCATCTCGCGCTTGAACTCCGCCGCGTCGTCTTCGCTCTCCCCGGTGACGATCAAATCATCCACGTACACCCCGACGATCAGAAGGCCCCGCCTTGACCGCCGGGTGTACAGAGCGTGCTCGGTGTTGCATCTGGTGAAGCCGAGCGAGTTCATCGTGCTGTCGAGCTTCACGTTCCACGCCCTTGGCGCCTGCCGGAGCCCGTACAGCGCCTTGCGGAGGCGGAACACCTTGTGCTCCTGTCCGGCAACAGCGAAGCCCGGCGGCTGCTGCACGAACACCTCCTCTGCCAGCTCCCCGTTGAGGAACGCGGACTTCACGTCCAGGTGATGGACGTTCCAGTCTCGCGCTGCCGCCATCGCGAGTAGTACGCGCACTGAGTCCATGCGCGCGACAGGAGCGAAGACCTCGTCGACGTCGATGCCATCGCGCTGCACGTACCCTTTCGCGACTAGTCGGGCCTTGTACCTCACGACATTGCCCTTCTCGTCCCTTTTCACCTTGTACACCCACTTCAATCCGATCGGCCTGCTGCCAATCGGTGGATCCACGAGCTCCCAGGTGTGGTTCTCCTGGATCGCCGCCATCTCCTCCAGCATCGCGGCGCGCCAGCAATCTTCACGTTCCGCCGCTTCGAACGTGGCCGGCTCCTCAGCCGTGCCCAGGTGGAGCTCCTGATCATCCAACACGCGCTTCGCGTGCCCAGGTGGGCTCTAGTCCCCGACGAGATCCCTGATCGCCCGGAATCGGAGTGGCTCCCCCTCGTGTTCGGCGTCGACGTGCGTCAACGCGCTTGGTGGGGGCGTGACGAAGCGAATCGACGAGCTGGAGCTTGACGCCGCTGATGCTGGTGTCCCCTACCCAGCAGGAGATCCTGGTGGTGTTGCCGCCGGGGATGGTGGTGACATAGCCGCCGGCGGAGTTGCCCCTCCTGTTCCTGGAGCAGAGGAGGCTTCCCCTGTTTCCGAAACAGAGGAACCGCCCGCACCATCTTGTTGCGCCGACTCTGCAGTGTCGTTCGGCGTGACGTAGTACTCCGAGTACTCGACTGAGAAGCTACTGCTGACACCGCCGTCTCCGTCTTCCCCGTCGCCAGACTCCTCCCACTTCCAGTGCGCGCCTTCATCAAACACCACATCGCGCGAGATCACCACGCGCCGTGTCTCTGGATCATAGAGCCGGTACGCCTTGCTCCCGGCCTCGTACCCCAGGAACACCATGGGCACACTCCTGTCTTCGAGCTTTGCCAGGTTGGGCTTCATCACCTTGACGTACCCAACACAGCCGAATGTCCTCAGGAACGAGACATCCGGCTTTTTCCCATGCCAAGCTTCATACAGCGTGACGCCCTTCAGACTTCTTGTCGGCGACCGGTTCAGGATGTAGACGGCCGTCGTGACCGCCTCTCCCCAAAACGTCGCCGGCATTCCCTTCGCCTTCAACATGCTTCTGGCCATCCCCACGATGGTCTGGTTCCGGCGCTCGACTACGCCGTTCTGCTATGGCGAGTATGGCGCAGTGAGGTGGCGTCCAACGCCCTCATCCACGCAGTACTGGGCGAATTCCACCGAAGTGAATTCGCCACCTCGATCCGTGCGCAGCACCTTGAGCTTCTTCCCTGTCTCGGCCTTCACGCGCGCCTTGAAGCTCTTGATCGCCTCCGCCGCCTCTGCCTTGGACAACAGCAGCGTCAACCACATATACCGACTGCTATCATCCACGAGGAGGAGGAAGAAGCGCCGTCCGCCGTGCGTTGCCGGCGTGATTGGCCCGCACAAGTCGTCGTGCACCAACTCGAGTAGTTCCACTGCTCGGTAGTTGGCCTTCTTTGGGAACGAAGCGCGCCGCTGCTTGCCGGCGAGGCAACTGTCGCACAGCTCCCCCACCCGCTCGATCAGCGGCAGCCCTCGGACCATGTCGTGGCGCGCCATGCTCGCCAGCGCGTCGAAGCTCTGGTGGCCGAACCGCTCGTGCCACCGCCACGCATCGTCGTCCTTCCTAGCTGCCAGGCACACTGGCCTGGCGACGTGCAGCTCCAAGATGTACAGCCAGTTCTTGCCGCGCTCCACCTGGCGAGTAGTTTCTGCTTGCGGTCGCGGATGCGGAGGATACCGCTCTTGATCAACACCTCACAGCCCCACTCGTCCAATTGGCCGAGGCTGACGATGTTGCTGTGCAGCTTGGGAATGTAATAGACATCAGTGAGCGCGCGGTGTTCGCCTGTCTTACAGGCAAATAGGATCGTCCCACGACCCTGGATGTGCACGGCGGAGTTGTCGCCGAACTTGACGGTGCCGGTGATGCTGGTGTCGAGCTCGGAGAACGCCTCGCGATTCCCCAACATGTGATTGCTCGCACCGATGTCGAGGTACCAGCGCTCGGCATCCTCGATGCCCTCACACTCGAGGTTGACGACGGCTCGCGTCTCGTCGAGTACTACTCGAGTACTCGGCGCCTCCTGAATGCCTTCACTGAGCGCGCAGACCTCCGCCATCAGCAGCGCCAGCTCATCAACATCTTCTTGCACCAGGTGCGCTCGGCCTTGCCAGCGCGGCTCCTTGCAGTCGCGGGCCCAGTGCCCGGCCTTGCCACAGTTGAGGAAGAAGTCCTTAGGGGCTGCTTTGCCACCCTTCTTCTTCATCTTCCCCTTCTGCTTTCCGCCGCCGCCGCCACCGCCTTGCGGTGGAGCAGAGAACCCCGCCCCTGCTACCATCTTCTTCGAGCGCGCTTCCCACTCCTCCTGAGTGAGAAGCACCTTGGTGCTAGTTCTCGCCGTGGTGGTAGCTTTCGCCGCCCTGCTGGCGAAACGTTCCTCCGCCGCCTTCAATCGACCGGTGACGTCCTCGATCGTGAGCTCCTCCATCTCGAGGCATGTCTCGATCGACATCACCAGCTGGTCGAAACGTTCCGGCGTCGTGCGCAGGAACTTGCGCACCGCGGCTTCCTCAGTGATGGGCTCGCCTAGCGCGCCCATCTGAGTAACGATGCCGGTGAGGCGGAGGGCGAAGTCCTCGACGGCCTCGCCGTCGCGGAACTCGAGTGCCTCGTACTCGCGGCACAGCTGCTGCGCCTTCGCCTTCCGCGCGCGCTCGTTGCCGAGCCGCATAACCTTCAACGCGTCCCACGCGTCCTTCGCCATGTCCTTGGAGCTCAGCGCGACACGGTACTCCGCCGGTACGGCCTTGAGGATGGTCTCCATGGCCATCTGGTCATCTTCCTCGTCCTCGGTGCCGATGTCCACGGCCTTCCAAAGTCCGCGGGCCTTCAGCATCACCTTGACGACTACCTCCCATTCGGCGTAGTTGCTGCGGGTGAGGACGGGGAACTGGGCGCTTCCGACGTCCCGGACGGTCTTCTTCACCACATATGTCGCCCCGCGACGTGGTGAGATGGACTCCCCCGGCGACCGGTGGATTGGCGACGGCCTCTGCCGCGCCCACGCCCATCCCTTCCTCTTTGCTGCTCAGCCATCGCCGGCACACAAGATCACCCAACCGTGGCTCTGATACCAATTGTTGGAAAAAATGGCTGCAACACCCGCAGCACACACACACAGTGGAGAAGAAGATGGGGCTGCTTCTTGATTTATTTCTATAGCACAAGCAACTCACATAGGAGGGGTACATGTCCTTTTATAGGACTTACAAACCGTCATATGACAACTCAACATTAGCTAGTAGTAAAATCCTAATTTACTTATACAACCACAACTTTCCAACTAAGTAATACCTAGGATTCTAGAGGCATCATGATCCAACTATAATGATCATGCATGCTCCTCAAGGTAGTCAATACCAATTTGACATTTACCAATCCTAAGTAATTTACTAGCAGCTCATTAGAAGCAAGAGAGGGGTAATTATCTAACAGACAAGTCATATGACAAAAAAAAAACGAGCATCCTCGTCTCTTCAACTTCTACAAACATATTTATAAAGGATATGCTACCCCAGCGGCATTTTCAGCTTTACAGTGATTACATCAAGTGCACAAAGCATGCGACAAGCGCCTCTTTACTCTTTGCTCTTCCTGCAAGAAATGCATTGGATCCAACTAAGATTTCCTACTTTCTAGTCTTCTGCTCCTATAAAAGAGGAACAACACAAAAACAACTAGCAATAAGCATGTTCATCATAGCATGAGTTGACATATTCCAGAGAGCACACTTGGTTTGATTCAGGCAAAGGTATGCATAAATATTTAGATTATTTCATCTCCGTTCCATAGGTGCACACCCAAATCATTTTCAGTTCTTCATGGAAAGGAGTAAATGATAATTAGATTAAATAAATATCGGCTTTCAGTGATGATATGGCATGTTTCTGATTAGCCTTATTTCCCCCATTTTTTATGGTTGATTCTAATAAGGTACAAAGATGCAAAACAGAAGGGTGGCTTCCCATCTGCTTGTTTGATCAAGATCCGATGCAATAGTAGTCCAAGTAGTATCCACCCATCTACAAGCAATCATCAGGTAATAAATCCTTGTCTTATGCTTGGATTAATTTTGCCAGTTATCTTTTCTTAACCTTCCATGTGTCCTTGTGGCTTGTTATTTTCATGTATATATATGATGAACTCCACTCTACTGGGCTAGTACTGTTGTATGTTTATTGCGAATATTAGGAGTGAAATCTCCATGTCCAGGTGGCCATGTTTGTTTCCCACCTAGATTATATAATCTAGATTATAGGAGATGGATTATATAATCTGAATAAGCATATTCTCAGCAGCTTATGGATTATTATAATCTAGAGGGTACAAATTATATAATCTGGTGAATAAGCTAGAGTGTTTGTTTCCTTGAGAGATTATTTTTTAGATTTTAAGCTGGATTATATAATCTTGAGTGGAAACAAACAGGCCCGAAAAATCAAAATTTTAGCATCCTGCCATGATTTTGATCTTTTAAAAATCTGAGTACATTAAATGTAAATATGTATCAATCTGCATAAATTCAGTTCAAAATTCTTCCTAGTTTTGAATACAAAAAGAAAACTACTGGCACTATTTAAGTTCATCAGTTTAAGGATATTGTCTTCTGTTATCCTTGCTAGGTTTATCACGCCAAATAATTCCAACCTGCAATGGAGAGTTTTTGGCAACTAATTAATGAGTGGGAGATTCAGTTGCTTGTGCTTCTCAGCTTCATCCTGCAAGTGTTCCTCTTCTTTACCGGCAGCCTTCGCAGACGTAGCACCAATGCACTTCTTAGGGGTGCCATTTGGTTAGCATATCTAGGAGCAGATATGGTGGCAATTTATGCCCTTGGTCTCCTCTCACGAAATGACGACGTTGCCATGGGAAACAACAAACTGAGGATGAACCACCCACTAGCTTTCCTTTGGGCACCTTTCCTCTTGATCCATCTTGGCGGGCAAGACACAATCACTGCTTTCGCCATACAAGACAACGACCTATGGTTGAGGCATATGCTGAACATGGCAGTCCAGGTGATCCTAGCCCTATATGTCTTTTGGAAGTCGGCTAGTTGGCGCAGTGTGCGGCTTCTTGTTCCTAGTATCTTTTTGTTTATTACGGGAATCATCAAGTACGGAGAGAGGACAGTATCTCTTATGAACGGGAACGTTAGAGAATCCAGTTCCAATAGGGGACGATGGAGGATTCCATCGAAGGGCCTAGCTGATGGCTATGATGGCTACGTTTGTTGTGCCTTGCGTTGTGCCTCAGACATCCATGACCTATTTGCTGGGCGTACGGTAGCTGTGGAAGAGGTTTTTAAGACACTTACTGAAAACCGCAGACTCGATCACATTCAGTTGTTTCAGCTGTTGGATATTCAGCTTTGTATCATGTACAATGATCTCTATACCAAGGCGAGATTGCTCCGAACAAGGAGTGGTATTCTGCTTCGCCTCGTCTCTCATGTATCTACCATTGTTGCCCTTGTGCTCTTCACGGTTAGCACAAAACAAGGATATGGTACAGCTGACATTGTGATCACCTACACACTATTGATCGGAGGGTTTCTTCTAGAAGTCTCTGCGGTGTTGATGACATCCATAGCATCCCCTTGGACATGGGCGTGGCTGGAGGCTAGAGGGCACCATAGGCTTGCTCGAATATTTATGTCTCTTCTCTCCTGTGGCAGTTTTGGATGGCAGGGCACAACAAGGCCACTGTGGTCAAACACCATGGGGCAGTACAGCTTACTGAGCTATGTGGCCTGCGACGATGGCTCGGAGGTCAAGAGTCTCTCCCAACGTGTGAGGAGCAAGATCAGGAAGCTGGCAAGACCATTCGGCATTGGAGAGGCAAGGAAGCTGGGTCCGTTCTGGGTGAGCAAGCTATTGGACACCAAGAGCGAGGCGGTGGACGACAAGATCATGGCATGCTTGGTGCGGGAAATCAATGGCATCCAAGGAGGCAGCCAGCGGCGATGGCCAATTATTGGTCCATTAATGAAGGTTGTAGCCCCTCAGATGGCGTCGATGGATTTCATTTCTGCGGTAGGTCAGCTGCATCTGATCACAGAAGCTTGTCTGAACGAGACGCCATCAGCATCAGCATCCAGCACCAGCAGGGATGACGACGCTGCTGCTTTGGCCGATTTGGCCGATATTTGCCGGAAGCTTTCCAACTACATGATGTACCTTGTGGTCGCACACCCTGCAAGTGCTTCCCTACTGCAGGTCACCGCTGCCAGCCCCGAAGATTCGGTAGAGAGGCTGGCTGCGCTTACAATCAGTGGCATTGAACCCCACAGCAAGGATGCCATCCTGCGTCACATCAGCGATGGTCTCCGACAACATTTCGAGTTGAACTGGGCTGAGCGTTATAAGGAGACACTAGAGGAGCTGAGAGATATGTGGGCAAGGCTCCTCCTGTACGCCGCTGGCAAGTCCCGGCCAGCAGTGCACGCCGCGCAGCTGGCGAGAGGAGGGGAGCTCCTCACCTTCGTCTGGCTGCTCATGGCCCAGTACGGCCTTGGGGATTCCACCCCGGTTAACCGGATCGAGCTTACACAAAGCAAACCTGGTAACGACGCAGCTTTCAGAGTACTCTACGTCATCGACAGTAACGAGACTTCAGAGCAAGAAATCGAAGACATGACAGCAGAAGCGAGGTAATATAATTCTAACTTCGTGCAGCCTTTCTTTTCTCTATACATAAATGCTGCGACGCATGACACATCTGATTTGTTTGCTATTTCTCTTTCTATACAACGCAGGAGATAATCGAGTCATATGTCATAAGAACCGGCGGCACTTGCTGAGCTATTTAACAAAACAGGGCAGATACTAGTGACAGTCAAAAAACGTCGAATTAATTATTCTCAGTGTTAAAATGTGTATGCTTAAGCTATATGTAGTATTGTAGTATCAGCAGCTATGTTTAGGTCTGTCTGTTTTAATTGTTGTCTTAGACTTCATTCTCCACTTTCTGTTTTTTCTTACCTGCTGTGTGTGACCGACTGTTTTTCTGTTTGGGATAGGGGGAACCAAGGCATCGAAATATACTCCTATGGAACTTCTTCATGCTATGTATGCTGGAATACGTGCTTGAATGACTGGAATTCGATTCCTAACTTTCTTTTCCCGAGAATAGGACAGGAATGGTTGTATGGTCTATGTGAATGAAATTAATGCTGTCCTCGTGCTGTGCATGTCTTTTTCTATGACAATTGCTGCATAATAGTCATCTTGTTGAGAAGAAGAACGCTCTTTTCCTTACCAGATCCAGCAGCCTGCACCAATGGCTGTCGCTGTGTCCAAATCACCTACTTCTTAAGTTATAATGTCCTTCCTTGTGCTCACTGAATACACTGAACTCATTTTCTTTCCATGTAGAGATTTTGCAGATACCTTCAAGTGAAGGCTATCAGCTGTCATCTTGTTGATCTGGAGATACGATATTCATGTTGCCTTATGGTATAAAGAAAAAACATTTATCATAGGACAAATAGGTCTTTTCAGTGATAGCCCAGGTTTTTAATTGGTTTGATTAAGCTATGCATATTTCCTGATTTTGTCCATGATGTTATTATTTTCTTATTAGGACTGCAGCGCTCGATTACTTTGGAGACGGTTTTGTTGCCATATTATTCTCGACATTTAGGGTCAATGGTCATCAGGTATGCATGATCTTCTTGTGCTTTGCTTAGGAATCTTCGTGTCAATTTTTGGTCAAAATAATTGCTCCAAATGACATGAGTACAGGAATATTGAAATATTAGTGCTTTTTCAATGCATCATTTTCCATTTAAGTTACTGAAGATGGCATTAGTTATTGCAGGTACCATGTTAATCCATATGAGTGATTTATACGAAATACTATAAAAGTGAATGGTTATTTGCATTTCCTAAATATAGGGACATATTTTGTGTTTCGTACCATGACCTCAAAAACTTTGACATGGCTGTAGCAAGTTTCACCACACGGAACCTAACTAGTTGACCTACGTTCAATTCAGGTCCACTCTTGTCTGTCGACGATTTGATCCAAGATGCCTAGCTCTTATCAATGAGTCGCTTCCTTTCTTAAATAGGTCCCCCCCCTCTTATTCTAAATAGAGTGACATGTTACAGATAGTGCCACAATGCTCTTGTTTATTTGAAGTATCTCTTGATTGCTTGGTTAAATTATCATTTAGTATTGATTGCTATGGGATTTTTTTACAAGATGGGAGGATGTATCTTGAATCTTTACAAGTCTCAGATCAATTGCATCCACAACCCAACAAGTAGGGTCAGAGCTAGCATGATGCCACTATATTTTTGGGAATACCCTACATTTTTTAAAGTTATATATATATATATATATATATATATATATATATATAGGTTCTAGTGGGTATAATTTTTCGTTTTTGAGATAAAAATATAACCCAGTAGTGATCCAACAAGGCTCCTTTCCTCACCTTCAGCACACCAGGCTGAGCTAGTGGCTACAACTACCCTACCAATCTCAACATCGATGCCCAACACTGTATCTCCTCGCGCTCCCCCCTTGGACGTATGGGGCAAGCTGCACGGCTGCACAGATGCTCGGCTCTTCCTCCCAACACCATTTATCCCAGTTTTCCAAATGGTCAAAAGGAAACCCTCCCCCTAAATCAAGAACCCTAGGGCCAATGGGCTGGGATTGTGGCAAGCTGATGGCGTTGGTTCACCTAGAGGCCAAAGTCTAGCGGTCGAGATCCACCTCCAGTATCCCGAGTCTAGCCTTTTCGTTGACTCCGCGCCAGTGGGAAGGCCAGTGTCCAAGGCCAGCTAACAAAGAGGGGCAGAGCAACAGCCCAACAGTCAAGAGATGTCCACGGCACCGGCGACACGACACAACGGACAATGGTGAGCACCTATACCTAGTGTCTGTAGCTTGTATAAGGCAGAAGATATTGATTAGAAAATGACAATATGTTTGTCCTTTTTATAGATCTAGAGATTGGTAAATGAAGAAGAAATCGATTGATTTGAAGACTTTATGGTAATGAGATCCAAAGATGAGAAGGTAGGCTCGGGCTCCACATCAATGCCAGTCAGTTATCATTGAGAGAGAAACTGTTCTAGAAGTTTGTTCTATTCAGCTAGTTACATTTGTGAGTTAAGTCCAGATTTAGAGTGCACCTTCTATTGAGGTTTATTTATCAAGAGATGTGACACAAACTGAATAAGAGATAGCTAGCAATGAGCCTGAAATAGCAAGCATAGCAACAACAACAGTGATAGAGCAGGAGTTGGAGCAACTTAAACCTTTCACTTAGTCTCCTATTAGAGATGGTGATGACTCAGAGGCAGAGTATGAATCAATTGAGGAAGTTGTTTATGACATTGATCTACTTATTCATGATCCTAGAAGAATGATTCCTATCAAAAGATTTGATGTCATTGAACATAATTATGTGATAAAGGGATGCATTGCATTGGGGCCATGTCAACCACACAACCACGATTTTTCCTATCAGAGAATTTAGAAGTTAGCCTCGGCACTTCATTGATAAATGGTTTGATAGATTTAAATGGCTTGAATATAGTGTGGAACAAGATGTTGCATTATGTTTTGTTTGCTACTTATTTATGCATAAAATTAATTCTTCCAGTGGAGATGCATTTGTGATTGTGTGATTTAGGAATTGGCACATGAGAAATAGGATTTAGAGACATGTTGGTGGTTTCACAGTGTGGCACAAGATTCATACAATCACATCATTGCAAGCAAACATTGTTAAGAACTATGCTTCCACCAATGAACAAGACAAAGCTCGTCATATGTCGCATTTGACCTATTCAATGGACTGCTTGAAGTTTCTTTTAAGGCAAGGTTTGGTTTGCCTGTGGACATGATGAAAGTGAAAAATCACTTAATAAATGATACTTCTCAGTGGTCGGCTGGTCGTTCCTCCCCTCAATCTTCCCCTCTTATGGCATGGCGTCGGCGACGCCTTGGCTTCCCTGAGCGCCTTGACGCCTTGGCGACGCCTTACGAACCATGCTTGACACTTAAAGCTGCAGTTGAGCCATTACTTGTGGACTATTTCTTGAGTTTGTCAAAAGTCCATGGGCAAGGTTATGATAGAGCAAGTAACATGAATGGTCATGCACTCATGCTCCTGAGCGCCTTGACGCCTTGGCGACGCCTTACGAACCATGCTTGACACTTAAAGCTGCAGTTGAGCCATTACTTGTGGACTATTTCTTGAGTTTGTCAAAAGTCCATGGGCAAGGTTATGATAGAGCAAGTAACATGAATGGTCATGCACTCATGCTAATGGACTAAACAAGCTTTTTACGAATGAGTTCCGTTCTGCCTATTTTATGCATTGCTTTGCGCATCAACTCCAATTAAAACGTGTGGCTATTGCTAAGGAAAACCCAGATTTTGTTTGGTTCTTTGAGCAACTTAGATTTTTGCTGAACCTTATTGTTAATTCATGTAAGAAGACACAAATATTTCAAGTTGCACAAGCTTAAATAGTTGTAGATGAACTAGAGTTTGGTGATATTGACACTAAGAATGGTTTGAACAAAGAAACAGGTTTAGGTAGGCCAGCAGACACTTATTGGGGATCTCACTATAAAATTGCTATGTATATTTTATCTTTGTATCCTTCAATTTGGAAGGTTCCCATAAAGGTTCGCAAAGATCACCCTCAAGGTATTGAGTGTGCAAATGCACAAACATGTTGTTAGTATTTCAACCATTTAGTTTTTTTTTCATGGCATACTCAATGCAAACAGTAATCGGGTTCACAACTAACTTGAATCATGCTTTTCAAAAGAGGAATCTAATCGGGTTCACAACTAACTTGAATCATGCTTTTCAAAAGAGGAATCAAGATATTTCTAATGCAGTTGAACTTATTACGTTGACAAGTTTTAGTTGTTTCAACCGTGAGAGGATCTTGAATGGGATGATTTTCTTGAAGAAGTGGAATCTTTTTTTGTCAAGCGTAACATTGTTATGGACTCTTTCTACCAGCCGGTTGAGAGAGAAAGGAGGTTATTTATCAAAATCAAGAATATGCATCCTCTTCGATGTTGACATGTTCTTAAGTGTCATTGTTGAGCTTTCCATTATGCTTGTTAAAAAAATGCACACCAGACATGATGTTGTTTACAAACTCCTCAAATTGGTACGGGTGCTTTTTGTTGCAACTGTAGCAGTAAGAGAATTTTTTCAGGCATGAAATATGTGAAGAGTAAATTGAGAAATAAGTTAGGGATCAATACTTGAATGATTGCTTGGTCACAACTATTGAGCGAGAGTTAGTTTTGCAACTCAAGGAATGTGATATCATAAACCATTTCCAAACCATGACGGAACGCAAAGTTAAAGCCACTATTCCAAACCTATCGTAAAGAAAATGAAACAGAGAGTTAGAGCTACTTTGTAATTTTATTTATGCACTATATACTTTACTTTTGTTTTATGGATATCTTGTAGTTGAACCAGTTATGCGTTAATTTATTTCTTTGAATATATGTATTGACACATTATAAACAATTTTTACTGTTTAGCTTGACTTTTTTAAGAAGATAGGAATAGCCAAGAATAAAATTATGGCTCCGCCACTATCTAAATTAAAGGATTTCAAATAAAATCATGCCGAACTACCGAAGAATTAACCCGATGGGCCAATAAATGCTCAGAAAGTCAACAATGGTGGCTTTTCTATTTTTCTAGATTTATATGATGGCCAACTCTTTCTTTGGCCAGCGCTGCCTGACTCCATGGTAACCTTGCTCCCCTAGGACCCTAACCAAGGACGAAGATGAACAGTTGGGACCAGCCTCACCTAGCAATGGTAGCGTGGAGGCATTTTGAACGATCCTAGTTATTTCCGCTCCAGGGCTCTGCCGTTCTGCGCATGCACCACTGCTCCCGCAATGACGTCTTTCTATGCCGGTCTGGTTGACTAGCTATCCCCCACCCCCACCCCCAC
>CM014272.1:53894223-53988130 GCA_004135705.1 Alloteropsis semialata
TAACCCCCCTCCTCCCCCCCCCCACCCCCTCTCCCGACCCCTTGATAAGGTCGGCAACGTCCGAATCTCCAGCAGCCATGCTCCCCTAAGCAATGGTGAATGCAGGAGTCAATGTTAGGGGACTGAGCTCTTTTCTCCCTGCTCTATCCTATATTTTCTTCATTCTCTCTCTCTTCTACTCCCTCTTCCTCTCCTTTTTCTCCACTGATGAATGAATGTAGGGGGGCTGGAGCCCCATCAACCCTCTTGTGGCTGCGCCCCTGCCCTATGATGTTAACCAAGGAGGAAGATGAATAGTGAGGCGTAGGATCATCTAGCAGCGGTAACACGGAGGCCTATTGCGACCCTGCACTAGGGGTCGCGCGCGTGAGCCGATTATTTCTGCTTCGAGGCTCTGTCGCTCCATGCGCGCACCAGCTGACTGAAAAAATTGCATTTCACATCCTGCGCACCTGCAGGCCAGTTCTTGTGGAGCATATGTATGCCAGCTTTTCAAAAACCGCGTACCAGTTTCTAGGTTGACGATTCTATAATTCAACCAAATCCTCTACTCTTTCTCTTTTGCCGTTAATATCAAATTTTCCACGACTACTACTATCTATTCGGATAACGCTTTTTTACCACATACTAAGTCGAATTCAAATATGGATCCAAATGTTCTCGAATTTGGATATCCATTTAACTTGAGTGATCCATTTAGAAACTTTTTAATGATTTGAAGGAACGAAATCATCCTAAAAACATACAAGCATGGATCAAATACAACACATGAACACACGATTATTAGTTGGGTTTTTATAAAAAATATTTAATAAAAAATAAAATAAGTGTCAATAGATAAATCACATAAATATAATTTACATTAATAAAACAAATTATTTTGAATAAGTCAAAATAATATATTTATAACATGATTTAGAGAGGTGTGGATAAGGATAATATCGAATATCCATTCATATCCACATTTTATTTCGAATTTGGATTCGAACGAATAATAGAAAACGAATTCGAATGTATTCACTTAAGTTACCACATTAAAATCGAGTGCAGATATGGATATCCACATATCACTTTTTGCGGATGTGAATTCGGATAATCGGATATCCGTCTACCACTTTCCATCCTAAAGCTTATAGAGAATAATATAGACACGTATTAAATTAAATAAGTAAAATATCAAAATATATTTTAGATATCATAAAATTTATTTTTCTATATATTTGGTAAAAATTTGCTAGTTTGATTTAAAACAAACTTAGAATTTTTTATATTATATTGTAGGACTGAGGGAGTAAGCCCTTGCACACAGGGAGGGAGAGTTCAAAGCAAGCAGCTTGACAATGACCAAAGTACCAAACCAGCCTCCAGATTACGAAACTGATCGGAGCGGCGCATTTTATATTTTTTTGACCCAATTTGCGGTGGTCCTTGGTTCTTTTTGCAGTCGATGCATGCATGGCAGGCGGTCTGGAGGACTTGGCCGGGGAAGGCCAGGAGCTAGCAGCCTTCGCTTTCCTTGCCCGTCAACCACGTCTGCAGAGCCAGAGCTGATCGATCACCAGTTCAGCACACGAAACACGTGGTCGAACCGGCGCGCTGACCGTACTGGCTATTACCAACCGCACGTGCTATATAACCAGAAGGACGGACCACGGATCAAAGGCTAAGGACATCGATCCCATCTCACGACAAACAACTGACTGAGTCAAGTACTACGTACATGTACGTACGACGGCGACGTCTCTACGGACGGACCGTAGAAATGTATAATAGATTGACTGCCTCGATTTGGGTTCAGCCGTTCAGGGATGTCTTCATTCTTCCGGAAACCTGCAACTTGCAATGCATTGCTGACGAGCTATTATATCTTCTACAGTATGTAACTATGTATATACCAAGTTCAGCTAAAATCGATTCGGGTTTCCATGCATTTAACCAGCTTTTTTTCTCAATTTATTATCTTATATACAACAAAGACAACACATTTTTAACTGTCGTACAGCAAATTAAAAATACATCGCATGTAAATTATTCAAAAATCATTAGGCTGCAACTTTCTTAACATCATCACTGGCATGGAATAAAAGCATGGGAGGTCAATTACTTGATGAGAGTTGTATGCGTAGTTCCAATTTCCATGTGCAATAAAATTCAAAAGGTTTAGGAAAGAAGCTAAAATTGGACCGACATATGGCCTCTCAAAAGGCTTTGGCTAAGCAGAGATACACTACTAGAGAAAGGGGCTTCGGTCCAACCTCCAATTTTACTTTTGTAGCGGATATTTTATGGCTTGGTACTAAAGGCGTCATTAGTACCGGACCCAACGGCTACTCCCCAAAGAGGCCCTGGGAGGGTTTTAGTATCGGCCGTTAGCACCCTTTAGTACTGGGCCGAGCCACGGCCCGGTACTAAAGGCCTCAGCCACCTTTAGTATTGCGCGGTTGCTGCGGCCGGTACTAAACCCCAACATTTAGTACTAGGTCCAGCCACCGCCCGGTACTAAATATCCATGTTTGGTACCGGGTGCATCCAGCCAGTACTATTTTACATCTCGATGCATACCAACTCTCTCCTTCCCTCTTTATCTTCTCCTTCCTTATATTCTCTCCTCACTTCACACGCACCACAAAGTTCTTCTCTTCCTCTCTCTTATCCTTCTTCCTCACTTCCTCTCTTCTCTTGCACGCAGGGGTGTAGGAGCGGGAGTAGGCCGACGCGCCATGGCCAGGGCGCTGCCGCCACAGTGCGCATGGGCGAGCGGGCCGGCACGAGGTGGAACGCGTGGGCGAGGCCCCCACAGGCGGTGCGAGCAAGGCTCCGGCGGCTGGTGCGCGGGCGAGGCCCCCATGGCCGACGGCGCGGGCACGGCCCCCGCGGCCATTGATGCGGGCGCGGTCTGACGGCAACGAGGCTATGAGATTTGGTTGATATTTTTTTTCCCGATTGATTGTGTAATATGTGTGATTTGAATCCTTGAATCCTTTGTGGCAATTACTGGCCGATTTGTATTAGATATATGTTCAATTTTGCTACTGTGGTATGTAATGTGAGATCTTGATCTTGTCTGTTCAATTTTCATACTATGCGTTTCTTCATTGTTGGAGAAGAGAGAAGGACTGGAACTTGGGTAAGGGGAAAAATTAGGAGAAAAATGGAGAGAAGGGTGAGGACGGAGGAGAGAGAGAGAGGGGTGAGGATCGGGCTTTTCTTTTTTTATATGAAAATTCCTTTGGTATCGGACCATAATACTATCCGGTACTGAAGGAGAGCTTTTAACATCGGACGCGGCGTCCGGTACTAAAAAAAGTTACGAGCCGTTATTAGAGACTCTTTCTCTAGTCGTGATACCACACGAGTACACGACAGTGTGGTACCGGAAAGGTCAAGCTGTAGCGTCCTTTTCCTTTCAGAAAAAAGAAGTTGCAGTGTTCTTCCTTTGAATGAATGTGATGGGGTCAACACCGACATCGGTAGACTATAACAGGAGTGATATAATCGATTATTATTTCAGTGACGTACTTCCCAATGTATAATTTTTTTGTGTGTTCGTGGTTCGTGCGAAGGACCATGATAATCTTATTTCTGAAGCATGTCGGCTGGGCTGACTTGTTGGACAGATAGATATTCACCAGTTAAGGAAGCTCAAGGGTTGGCCTCATGTGTATTATCACAATTTGGAAGAAAAATAATAATAACCTCTCATATTCTCCTCCATTTAAAAAATGCTAGCTTACCTGGGATAGAATGATACCGCCAAGGCGCCAACGTATACCAAACATGTTATCCTTTATTACAAACTCAAATTCAAATTAAATTATATTAAATGTTGTCCAACTCCAAATTCCCGTTGTCAACCCCCACCGGCACAATACTCTTTCCAATGTTTATTCATAGCACATCATAGGTACCCACCACTATTTTTCTTTCAAAGGATTTAATTAGAGCCGGTAAGTCCACTCCCAACGAGAGTTTCATTTTTATTAAATAGGGTGTCATGTCACTATTTTTATGATGTGGCAATAAATAAATGAAAAGAAAGATAAAAAAAAGTTTCATCTAGATGAAATTATGTGTGCATTGTTTCCAACACACGTCTTGCATGTATTGCCTAATGCCTATGAAACAACAAAAATGAAATGGTATTTTGGTATGAGGTGTTTCATTAATCAAATAAATGTTCTTATGCTTACGTGGCAATTGTGGAAACAGCAAAATGAAATTCCCCATTAGGAATAGCCAAGTGAATATACTGCAGTAACTACATTCATGGTACCCTCCTCAATGGACAAGCATTATAAGAAATGCATATGGTACTTTCAAGATGAATTGGATATCAAAGAATACAACAGGAAAAAAACAATTTTGGTATATTTCAATTTTAGATAGATTAGTGAGGAAGAAAATGACTTAGATGGCCCCTAATTATAAGGGGAGAGTTCTCACATGCACACACAGATGGCATATTGGTGATAATTGACTGTTCATTAGCTGTGCAGCATGCAAAAATTTGAAGCAAAGAGTCGTGCATGATACTCCAATACTTGGATATTGGACCCTGAGAGGTATCCACACTTTATTTCTATCCTTTTTAATTTATTAACACGTCATCAAAAAAAAACCTACTAGTATACATGAAGTAGAGAAGTTTGAAACTGTGAGGATCAAACGGTGTGCTAAATTTAAAATTTAAAAAGCAAGGTGTGTGAAGTTGCCAATTACTTTTTGCGTCAATATCCATCGTGAAGCCAAAATGCGCCTTATATGTTATATTTATGCCATCTCTTCTAAGATGAACCATTTGCTAAACTACGCAAACAAACACTAGAAGCTTCTAAATCTCGGACCCAATTGGGCGTTGACATACGAGGCTCCCACTAAGAATTAACTAATGCCGACTGTTTTGATTTTTAAACACCTATCTCCGGTCAACCCTCTAGCTAACACAGAAATCAAACACAGCTCTGACCATTCCAAGGTCAAACCCATGTCTGGTCAACCCTTCCCTATAAATACCATCTCCACACGACACCCCTCGCCCCAAGCACACCATTCAACGCCTTTCACAATCTCTGCGCCTTCGCAGCTTCTAGAAGCTTCCATCTCTAGAGCTCCCCCCTCCCTCGCCATGGGCAACGGCCTCTCCCCGTGCCTGTGCCCCCGGTCCGCGCGCGGCAACAACGCGGCGCGGCTGGTGTTCTGGGGCGGGTCGGCGAGGATGGCCGACGAGCGGCGGCCCGCCGTCGTCACCGCCGGAGACGTCGCGGCGGAGCTCCCCGAGCATCACCTCGTCTGCGCCGCGGACTCCTTCTTCATCGGCTTGCCGATCCCGGCGCTGCCCGCCGGGGAGCGGCTCGTGGCCGGGCGGACCTACTTCGTACTCCCCGCGGCGCGCTTCTCCTGCCGCCAGGCGCTCACCGCCGCGACGCTCGCCAAGCTCTCGCCGTCCCCCGCCGCGAAGGTGCCCCTCGCCGGCGGCGCGGCGTCCCCGTTCGAGTACGTCACGGGCGCGGACGGCGCGCCGCTCATCAGGATCCTGCCCGAGTTCATCGAGAAGGTGATCACGTCGCGCGGCGGCGGCAAGTGCGGGGCGGCGGCCGCGGCGGCGGAGCAGCTGTGCAGCACGCCGGAGCTGAGGAAGCACTACATGCAGCTCGTGGGGGCGCGGGCCGAGCGGCCGTGGTCGCCGGGGCTCGAGACGATATCGGAGGCCGAGAAGAGGAGGAGGATGCCGTCGCCGGTGAGACTCATAGAGCTGGCAAAGGCTTCTTCAAGATAACCGTCGTGCATGCCCATGGATGGATTCCAAGATATGGGAATAGAATTAAAAATTTAAAACTGATTTTTGCTTCTTGATACAAGAGGGAGAGAGGCAATGTGCATAGATTCAGAAATGGAAGGAGTAGGTAGATTTGATTTAGGTTTAGTCCATTAATTTTTCTCTCCGGCCGGTCAACAGATGATATCAGGATCGGATGCAAATGAGTGAATAATATTGCAAGTCATGCCATCCACGTTTGCGGTAGTAGTACTAAATCTAACTAATGCTTAGAAAACGAATTCAGGTCTAAAACTAAAAAAACGAGTTTCCGTCATTGCAGTTACGGATAGTTAACTGAGCTAGATTTGGAGCATAAATAGTTAACTGAGCTAGATTTGGAGCTAGATTTGCAGTTACAAATTTTAACTTTATCGATATAAGCACCTCCGAGAGACTGAACCGGTTAATCCAATCTTGAAATTGACATAGCTGCGTAAAGGTCGTAAGTCGATGGGCAGCCATCTATAGACACCTCGCTGTCAACGGGCATGTTGCCTACCACTGAAAGAATAGCGCACGGTTAAATCCTGAAATAAATTCAGGAAAATACGACATCCATACTGAGTTGGAGACTCAAACCCGGATAGGCAATATATCTTTCGATTTGGTGTGGTATATCCGATTCATTGCAATAGTCTTCAATTTGTTGTACTACAAGGTCTTTTGATTTGCTACAGCAGTACATTGGATTGGTTGCAAGAGTCTTTCTATTTATTGTTTTATTGTGTTTTCTAGTCATTTCATTGGTTGCAATATGTATCTGCTTTCAAAAAAAATTTGCGCTAGTTTTTTTGTTGGGCATCTTAATATCGGATCCACGGCTCTGGTCACTGGTTGGAGAGTAGTTTTTTTTCTTTATTATGTTTTCTTGACACCTGAATCACAACTTGTTGCAAAAGTTTTTTCTGCTTCTTCTCCTTTTTATTTGCTGGGCTTGAATGTTATGATGGATTTTCCAGTGGAGCTCGTTGCTCCAATTTTACTATTACTAATTCGGGGATCCACACCATATTGCACTAAACAAATAATTCTAGAACTTCTCGTCACCAACTTTCAGCCGTCAATCATGTAGACACAAATCATCATAACTATTATATTTTTAAAAAATTATCCACATCCATCAATATGGAAAAAGTCTAAAGTAAAACACCTACTCTATAAATAAATCATCAACACATGCCCTTATGAAAAAAAAAAAACTAAATGAACCTCACAATTTTCTTTTGAATTACCACATATGCCATTATAAAATCTAATCTAAAGTAAAATCTTAAGAATTACCACATATGACTTGTTTTTCTAGACAAATTTTAAGACAGACTTGCTTCTTTGGACAGATGAAGTATGTACATAATTTAGGATGTACTGTACGAATGGCGTTTGAATAATCCTTCCAAAAGTTGTGACTTAAAACAAACCAAACGAATTGCTTAATTATGTTGATCGAATCTATATATTTGTAGTCATATATGTTAAAGATGTTAATTCGCTGTTAAGTATATATGAAGATAATTAGGATGGCTGTTAATCTGCACACATAACCAAAGCTCTTTTTCTTTTGGAGGGGCACAAAACCAAAGCTCTTCTCACCTGATAAGCAACGCCACGGGTTGGTTGACCTTGACCTGCGCTCATCACCAAAGCTAAGTCAACCATAATCTAATCCACAAATCAACTCAATCTGCTATCGTGCGGTACCGCTGCTACTCTTCTTCTTAATAATTTGTGGGAACAATCAGTCTCCCAGGTAGGTAAGCATTACACCGTGTCAGTCACAAACTCCACAGATAAAGATCTTGGAGGATCCGTGGCCACGCCTTTTCCAAAAGGAGCATCCCGAGAGTGGATCTCGTTCTCCCAGCGTGCGTCCGAGATTTCGCCGGACTGGCGCCTGGCGGGCACCACCATCTTATTGCAGCGACCACGATGGATTGACCGGAGTGGGCGGCCGGCCGGCGGCGGGAACTGACCCAGAGAGACGACCTGAAAGGCACTTTACTTGAGAAAATTATTAAACCGACGAATCGATAAAGTTCCGCGCAATTATGTTGACCTAATCTTGAGCTCATACACGCATGCATCTGCGCAGACCGATTTGTGGTGGGAGGTGAACTGCTTGTTTGCTGGTTAAGGAGAGTTCTTTGAATACCTCTCACACAAGGGAAGAAGGGTTCCCAGGAGAACGAACAGTGACTTGGTTGGCGTCCGGGTGCGTGCGGCTGTGCACTCTGCTCGATCACCGGCGTTCGATCCTCGATCAAGAATTCAAGATCATCGCCGCTCTGAATGAATGGGATGGGCAGCACCCCTGCCTTCCTAAGAAATAATGAAAAGGTGGAATTTTTTGGTCTGCTATCAGATTGGAGGCAATTCATCCTTCAGGTTCTACTCTGTGAATCTAATATGACTATATCCGTAGTCATGTCATGCCGTATGTTAAAAGAGGCTAATTCGTTGACTCTGATTTGAGGTTGTCAGCTTGAGTAGTACTACGCATATGCCAAGTAGAAACATTTTCTCCTTTCAAACAGTTAGCAACCTCTGAACGTTTAGTGGCGTTTGGATATATGGAAAAGAAGGTTGGGATATGGAAATATGAGTAGGGATAAAACAAATCCTTTGTTTGGGAATATGGAATGGGAAATGGAGGAGGTTCTGGATAGGGATAGAAGCCTGTCATTTCCCAGCGTTCAAAACCCACCGGCGGGCATGGGTTTGGGCGGGATACATCTAAAATGAATGCGAAATTACGTTTTTGCCCTTCCGAACAGATAAGGTTCCTCCTCCCCTCTCCACCCGTCTCCATTCTCCACTGTCTCTTCCCTCACCTCGTCTGGAGGGACGAGGAGGAGAATCAGCGCTGCGCGCTCTCCCGCCCCTCGGGCTCCTTCTCGTAGATAGCTTGTTCTTGCAGCCTGCATCTTACTCCCATCGTCCCTGGCCCCCACTCTGTCCGTGTCTCTCAAATAGCCTGTGCAAATGTCGCGGCGGCCGGCGGCCGGGTGGACTAGGTTGGATTTCTTCATTCTTATTCCTGCAACTAGTTTCCTGATGTGATGATTCGCTGATTCATATCTCGTTTACCTCAACTCACATTGACTGCACATGATTCCTGCTTCTCCCTGTTTGTCGTGATGTTTTTTGGGTGCTAAAGAAATACCAAATGCCTCTGACTCCTGCGAAAGTGGTCTTTCTTATGCCTGCCTACTTTGCACGAATGTGCTGATCTCGTGTACACGAGCATTGGGGCAAAAACTCAATGTTGATTAGTTTGTCCTTTTATTGTATATTACTCCCTCATTTTTAACTTACTATGGCCTCGTAAATGATATATTTTGGTCTTCCACCGTGGATGGTACACACATGTATTTTATAACTTCAGCTTCGGCACTCATTTCAGTAGGTTAGAATGCTTAGTTCAGTGGTTAATTTGGCTAACCTACCTTCTTTTATTAATATAGCTTGCATCGTTATCTAAAATAAATAATTATCTATTGCTAACATTGACTTCACCAATACACAGATAATGGCTCCAGGGTGTGTCAATATCTTGATACACCATGGAGGTGCTTATTCAAAACAAGATGAACTAACTTATGATGGAGGCGATATCTCTCTTTTTCAAAAAAATTGACAAGGACGAAATGTCGTATTATCGTTTAGTATAGATGGCGAAAAGTGTAGGCTTCAAGGAGGGTGACATTCTCTTCTATGCCATCCCTGGTCGTAATCTTGATGATGCTGGTATAGACCAGCTCAAAGATGACACTTCTGTTTCTGAAATGATGAAGAATACAAATCAGGTCAAGTTTTTACAGGTTTATGTTCAGCATAATGAACATGACGTTTCCGGCTATCCAACTGTTGGTGATGCCACCCATCAAGACAACACTGATGAGGTACTACATATGTTCACTCCATCTAACTGTAGAGAAAATTATTTAACAGTTCTTTGAGCAATGTTTGATTGTGTGTGTATGCCGTCCAGCTGTGATTATTCTAATTTGTGACTTTGTCTTGTAATTGTAGCAACCCAAAATTTATGTCATTATAACTTACCAAAATTTATTTCACAGAATATGGCCCGTCCTCCAACCAAGAGAGACATCCTAAACTTATGCCAAGAAAGGGGACGTCGTAGAATAAGGCTTTTGATGGCATTACACATTTTAGTACTGCATTGCCTCTTATTCATTAAAAAGCATCAGAGTAGGCTTTTTAGAGAGCCTTGTAGGTTTGAGCCACAAAGTCGATCAAAGAATTTGAATGCTATAATCTATGAAAGCGATATCCTGTGTGTTCAGCAACTACAGATGGATAGGCGCTGTTTCTGGACTTTGTGTTCTTTGGTCACAGATATTGGGGGATTAAGGGATACTAGAAATGTCAAGGTTGAGGAAATGGTTGCAATGTTCTTACATGTACTAGCTTACAATGAGAAAAGTCGCTCCATGAGGACAGATTACCAGCGATCCCAAGAGACCATAAGCCGACACTTCAATAATGTCCTAGGAGAAATGCTAAAGCTTTGGAGGGTGCTTCTTAAAAGCCCTCAGCCAATAAAAGACAACTACAATGAAGAAAGGTGGAAATGGTTCAAGGTAAAACTAGATTAACTAGAATGTAGGGTTCTAGAATTGTTTCGTGTATAGACTAACAATATACTTTTGTTATAACAGAATTGTTTAGGTGCTCTAGATGGTACCTACATAAAAGTTAGAGTCCCAGCTGTTGATAAACCAAGGTACCGTACAAGAACGAATGAAATTGACACAAATGTCCTAGATGCTTGTGCGCCTGACATGCAATTCACATATGTACTTGTTGGTTGGGAAGGGTCAGCTGCTGATGCAAGGGTGCTCCGAGATGCCTTGGCAAGGCCAAACGGTCTCAAGGTTCCTCGTGGTGAGCAAAATTAGCTAAGTGCACAATATTGCCAACATACACAAACTGATTATAATTAAACAAATTGTGCTTTGTGCAACGTAGGCTGCTACTATCTTGTGGATGCTGGGTACAAGAATTGCGATGGATTTCTTGCTCCATATAGAGGACAACGCTACCACCTAAAAGAAAGGAGTAACCCACCTACAAAAAAGGAGGAATTGTTTAACATGAGACACTCGTCAGCAAGAAATGTGATAGAAAGAGCCTTTGGTTTACTAAAACTACGTTGGGGTATAATTAGAAATGGATCCTACTACCCTATAGATACCCAAATCGGTATAATCCTAGCGTGCTGCTACCTGCACAATCTCATATGACAACAAATGGGTGCTAATCCATTTGAGGCACAAGTGGATGCCTTCTTGGAACATGAAGGCAGCATAGGTGTTATTGACCGTACTGAATCATCAGTAGAGTGGACAGAATTTAGAGATGGTGTTGCAAGTAAGATGTGGGATGCATGGAAAGCAAAACACCGGTGATATCTGTGTTTTAGCGTATATGTACATGTAGCTTGGCTTTTGTAGCTGTATCTTTTGTTATGCTGTTTTAATTAGTGTGTAATGGTGCTCTGAACTCGAAATTTATTTAATGGAATGATTGGAATGGCCTTTGTATCAATATATATCTTTTATTCTAGTGTTCTATATACTTTCAATGTCTGTACTGAACTCATAAATTTTACTTTATTGTTACTTAAATAATCACTCGTATGCATCTTCGAATTGTACATAATTTATTGGTACAAAATAGACAAACAAGAGAAGCAATGGTATAAGGCTGAGGAAGAAGAGAGACAAGAGGCTTTGGACTGCAGAAGAGGAAAAGGTACTCACTGATGTATTGTATGAAATGAATGACTCTGGGTGGAAGGTAGACACAGGCCATAAGTCTGGATACCTTTCATTCATCGAAAAGGAGCTTGCTAAGAGGCTACCGAATGCTTGTATAAAAGCTGACCCTCATATTCAATCTAAAGTGAAGACTCTGAAGAAGCTACTATCTTATGTCTTGGATATTCAGCAGTCTGGTAGTGGCTTTGGTTGGGATGAGGAGAGAAAAATGGTTGTTGGAGACAAAGACCAATTTATGGGCTGGGCAAAGGTATAGTTGTCGTGCATACATCATCGTACTTCATTTTGTCTAATTTATTGTTGGCGATCAAAATTGGCACAAGGACAGCAAGGCAGGAAGAACCGGTGGAACCGGATTCTCAAACCGGTGGAACCGGTTTGTTCACTGTTGCTCGTCTGACAGAGCAAACCGGTGGAACCGGTTTGGGAACCGGTGGAACCGGTTTTCCCCGAGTCCTAGTAGGTTTGGATCCGAGTTGTAATAGGACTTTCCTTGCGAGGTACGACCTCCCCACCCTATAAATATGAAGGGTCACAGCCAATTGAGTATCATCCAATCGATCAAAACATTTATTACCTTTACTTTTTTGTCATCTCCAAACCCTAACTTTTCCAACCCTAATTCTGTTCGTTCTTCGTCTCCACGGCGTTTGACGGCTCTCTGAGTGGCCTGCCGATCTCAGAGAAACCCTAGGCACGCCTGCCCTGACGGGGTCCCTCCCGGGCCGGCGATCTTAGGTCTACGCAGCAGCTCCCGTAGAACCGGTTTCACCGGATCTACAAACCGGTTTCACCGGTTTCGTCTGGGCCTGCTGCAGTTGATCGATCCGTTGCGGATCCGCGTGTTCTAGCGCAAACTCGGTGTGTTGACCGCGAAAGGCGTCAACATATTTTTGGCGACTCCGCTGGGGAATTTGGAAATCTTGGTTTTAATAACCGATTTATCAAACCCTAGCCAGATGGGATCTATCTCAGATTTGGACAAGGATAACATCGTTGTTCCCTCCATCGAGGAGATCAGCGAGGAGGAACACCAGAAGTTCAATGCAGCCCAAGAATTCTTCAAGAGTCAATTCCTGATGGGGCTGAAGAAGGATCGCCACGGCAAGGTGACAAGAACGCAAGAATTCATGATGCCGGCGTTCATGGTGAAGGATCAGAAGGTGGAAGAAATCCCTCCGGTAACGATACACCCACCCGAAACTTCTGTTCCTAAATCCAATGAAGAGCTTAGTGCTACGTTTTCAAATACTGAAGAATTAGTATGCACACTAGTAGATAGAATGGATAAAATTGATAGGTTGGTAGAATCTTCTATTTATGCACAAAGTTTACCACCTACGCAACATGGGAATATGCATGCAAATATGTCGGCTACACCAGGAAAAACACTTGAAAACCCAATGTATGGTATGCCGCCTAATTTTTATCCAGGACAGGTACCGCCGCCAACACATGTTTCGCCAGCCTCGGCGAAACCGGTTTCACCGGTTCCAGAAACCGGTGGAACCGGTTCTGTTGCTCAGGCTACACAGCAGCTAGTTCCGCACGTTACACCTCCTGTTTCGGTAGTCCCTAACCGAAATACAGAGGTGGTTAATGGGTCTGCTTATATTAAAACACGTGCTTATACATCACCCCCTATACCTAATCAAAACATTAATTCTAGCGGGATTCCTAATGATGTATATGACCAATATTTGCGGCAAAGTTCTACTAGCATGCCTCATGTTGCTCAAGTCCAAAATACAGCCACAGGGCAATCTGATCTAGCTCGTTCAAATTTATATGCTGAATTTTATAAGATGAAGGACGAGTTAGCTAGTATGATGCAGGATAAGCTTGGCATTGATATGGGTAATTGTAGATTATATCAAAAACTATATTCTGCTGATTTTGATGCTGTTCCTTATCCCAATAATTGGCGTATTCCTGATTTCGTAAAATTTAATGGTGATGATAATAAGACTACTTGGGAACACATTAGCCAGTATATTGCTCAACCAGGAGAAGCCGGTTCTTATGATGCTTTAAAAGTGCGTTTGTTTTCATTATCTTTAACTGGAACTGCTTTTTCTTGGTTTTCTTCATTAACTCCTGGCTCAATTAATTCATGGAATCAATTAGAGCAAAAATTTCATGATCATTTTTATAGTAGGAGTGTCCAGATGAAATTGACAGATTTGACATCGGTTAAGCAACAAAGAGATGAATCTGTTATAGATTATTTTAAACGATTTAAAGAAACTAGAAACCAGTGTTTTAATTTGTCACTTTCTGAAAGGGATCTTGCAGATGTTGCTTTTAATGGTTTAAGATCTATTATCAAGGAAAAGATGGAAGGCTTTGAACATTTTTTGGTTAATCAAGTGCAAATAAGAGCTTTAGTTGCTGAAAACCGAATAAAAAATAGCAAAGATACATATAAGACTCATCGTTCTAATGTTCATGTTGTTACTTATGATTCTAGTAGTTCGGACGATGATGAAGATGTGTATGTTGCTGAACTTGTATGGCCTTCTAAGAATAAATCGTACACTTGTCCATCTCTTAAGCCAATTCAAAAGAATCGGAAAGAAGAAGTGCGATTTACTTTTGATGTTTCCAAGTGTGATCGTATTTTTGATGAATTGTTAAAGAATGGAAACATTAAAATGTCTCATACTATTCCTCCGCTTGAAGAACTCAAAAGGCGGGCATGTTGCAAGTTGCATAATTCTTTCTCGCATGCTACTAATGATTGCAATGTTTTCCGTTGACAGGTGCAATCGGCCTTGAATGAAGGACGTTTGACACTACATGAGATGAAGGTGGATAAAGAGCCTTTCCCTGTCAATACCCTTGAGATGCAACCTCCTAAAGTTCTGATTCGGCCGCATCAAGTCGAATCAACTAAAGGAAAAAATATTGTTGTGGGTGATGAGAAGTCAAAACCTGAAAATCTGAAGGGAAAATCAATTATCAGGGAAGTGGTGTGTGAGAAGACCCCCAATGGCAGAGAGACTTTCAAAATTACTGCAAGAGTCGCGGATCTCGGGGGGCAAGGATCATCAAAAGGACCGTTTGAGCCTGTACAGGACAAACCGGTTCCACCGGTTCCATAAACCGGTAATACCGGTTCTACTCAGGGGCGCCAGAAAATGTTGAAGCCTAAGCGTCCAGAGATTGGAACCTGGAAAGTCAATGTGGCCAAGGATCAGGGCAAAGTTGCAAAGCCAAAAGTGACCTATTACCAGTTGTTTTCCAAATATGCAAATCAAAGGCCAGTTGATGATGATTGGCCGGCAAAAAAGAGAAAGAGGTCACCCATGCGCCAAGAGAAGCCAATTTCGCCTCCAAAGGCGAATAACAGGTGGAAGGGTGACAATGCAGGTTTTTATCCCCAACAGAACCAATGTCAGAACATGCCATGGATGCCTCCGTACTACAATTATCAATATCCGGCATGAGATTACAATGGGATGAATATGCCTTATTACCCTGCGCAGCATCCTTCTTTTCATCCAGGGTGGGGTAATAACAGAATTCCAGCACGTGAGAGGTTGGTAGATAACCGTTCGGCTCCTCGTCGATCAGGTTGGGATGTGCCACCTCAAACCGGTGGAACCGGTTCTGTAAACCGGTTAAACCGGTTTCTGCAGAAGAGACAGCCTTCTCCTCCTAAGCAAGTCTATCAGCCTAAAAAGATGGAGGAAGTTGTCCAGAAGATGGAGGTCGACCAGGAGAGAATTACTGCTGCTGATATTATTCAGATTGGTGACTTCCAAGTAAACTTGAAGGACGATGGCAAAATGCCTATGATAATTGGTGATGAAGTCAAGCCATCAGTCCAGGAGAACATTGCTGCAGAGCCTGATGTGGGTAAGAAGGTTGAAATTGATAAAACTAAATACCTTATGCCTAGATGGTGTCCTCCAGGTTTGACACGCACACAAAAGAGGAAGTTGCAGCGGCTTCGCTTTCAAGACCAGAAAGAGAAGGCACTGGAGAAGCAGAGGGAGGAGCACTTCAACAAGTACAGGCCTATGATTCCTCCGGGCAAGGGGTGGAAGAAGACCGAAGCTCCAGAGCAAAATCCGGTGGAACCGGATTCCAAACCGGTGGAACCGGTTCTACCCCCTTCGCCGTCCACTGCTGCGTCAGAACCAGTGGAACCGGTTTCTGCTGATCCAGGTCCATCTCGAGTTGCTTCTGAAATTTCTATCACTCCTGCGTTTGATCAGAAGTTGTCATCGGATTCCCAGAATGTGGACGATGAACAGCTGGTTGATTATGGGTCGTCGCCTGAACATATGAATGTTGATGCTAATGTGGTGCACCTATCTTCGGATTATTACATTATTCCGGAGGATGAGATCGCTCATTTAGACTTTGGACGAAAGAAGCTATATTTAAAAGGCCAAAGGATTCTGAAAATCACTTAAAGGCGCTGTACATGAAGGGGCATATCAATGGGAAGCCGATTTCAAGGATGCTTATTGACACTGGGGCGATTGTCAATTTGATGCCTTATTCTGTGTTCAAGAAGCTCGGTGAACTAGATGATGAGCTGATCAAGACCAACATGACTATCAGCGGTGTGGGAGGAGGCGAGCCTATGAGTGCTAAGGGCGTTGCTTCTATGGAGCTCACCGTTGGGAGCAAGACGTTGGCTACCGCTTTCTTCGTCGCCGAGACCCAAGATAACTTCAATTTAATATTGGGTCGTGATTGGATTCATGCAAATAGATGTGTGCCTTCTAGTTTGTATCAGTTTCTTATTCAATGGGTAGACGAAGACATTGAGGTTGTGCATGGAGACACATCGGCTTGTGTTGCAGTGGCTGATGGTTCTACCATGTCTATGCATGATCATGTTAAGTGCTTAACAGGTTTAGATATTTCTGATTATGAGATGATCAGTTGCACTAGAGATGGCTTTGTGCCTGCTGTTCTAAAGCCGGTTGAGTATCGGCTAAACCATTTGTTGTGAATCAATGAATAGTTCAGAATGGTTGCAGCAGAGACTTGAGCACTATCGGGCACAAAAGAACGATATGTGTGAAGCCATTGAAGATTTTGATGACATGAGTAAATTAGGACAAGGCTTTACGTCGGCTGATCCTTTAGAGGAGATTGATATTGGTGATGGTACTGTACCTAGGCCGACGTTTGTAAACAAAAATTTGAAAGCTGATTATAAAGCTGAATTAATCGAGCTGTTGAAAGAGTATGTTGATTGTTTTGCATGGAATTATCAAGAGATGCCTGGTTTAAGTCGTGAGTTAGTTGAACATCGGCTACCTATTAAGCCTGGTTTTAGACCTTTTAAACAAACTGCTAGGCGTTTCAATCCTAATATGTATGACCGAATTAAAGAAGAAATTAATCAGTTGTTGGATGCAAATTTTATTAGGCCTTGTCGTTATGCTGAATGGTTATCTAATATTGTGTCTGTTGAGAAAAAAGATTCTGGTAAACTCAGAGTTTGCATTGATTTTAGAAATCTTAATAGAGCTACTCCTAAAGATGAATATCCTATGCCTATAGCCGACATGCTTATTAATGATGCTTCTGGACATAAAGTTATTAGTTTTCTTGATGGTAATGCTGGTTACAATCAAATATTCATGGCCGAAGAGGATATTTCCAAAACGACTTTTATATGTCCAGGTTTTGTTGGTTTATTTGAGTGGGTAGTCATGACCTTTGGTTTAAAAAATGCTGGTGCCACTTACCAAAGGGCAATGAATTTAATTTTTCATGACTTGCTTGGTTTAATCATAGAAGTTTATATCGATGATATTGTTGTTAAATCGGCTGGTTTAAATCCTCATTTGGCTGATTTAAGACTTGCTTTTGAAAGAATGCGTTGATATGGATTAAAGATGAACCCACTTAAATGTGCTTTTGGCGTGTCGGCTGGAAAGTTTTTAGGCTTTATTATTCATAAGAATGGCATAGAGATAGATCCTAAAAAGATTGATATTATTAAGAAGATTAAAGCTCCTACATTCAAGAAAGATTTACAGAAATTCCTAGGCAAGGTGAATTACTTGAGAAGGTTTATTTGTAATTTGTCTGGGAAAGTCAATGCTTTTACTCCTATTCTTCGGTTGAAAGATGAAGCCGAATTTACTTGGGGGGCAAAACAGCAAGAAGCTTTTGAGAAGATCAAATATTACTTGTCTTCGCCGCCGGTCATGAAGGCTCCTAGGAGAGGAATTCCATTTAAATTATATGTGGCTGCTGAAGATCAAGTAATTGGAGCTGTTTTGACTCAAGAAACCGAAGGGAAGGAACACATTATTACCTATGCAAGTCGTCGATTATTGGATGCCGAAACGAGGTATATATTTATTGAAAAGGTTTGCTTATTTTTGTATTATGCTTGTACTAAGATGAGGCATTATTTGTTATCCAATACTTGCATAGTGGCTTGTCAAACTGATATTATTAAATACATGTTGCATAGACCAATTTTAAGTGGTAGAATTGGTAAATGGGCTTATGCTCTTATTGAATATGATTTGGCTTGTGAACCTTTAAAATCAATGAAAGGCCAAATTGTTGCTGATTTTATTGTTGAGCATAGCATTAATGATAATGATCTAGATATCGATTATATTACTTTTACCCCATGGAAGTTGCATTTTGATGGATCGGTTTGTAAGAGTGGTTGTGGCGTTGGTATTGTTTTTATATCGCCAAGTGATGCTGAATTTGAAGCTTTTAACCGATTAGAAAATGATTGTACTAATAATCAAGCCGAATATGAAGCTTTATTATTCGGACTAGAGATTTTGCATGACATGGGGGTAAAACATGTAGAAGCATTTAGTGGTTCTCTACTGGTTGTGTAGCAAGTTAATAAAGTATACCAATGCTTTGATGGATTTCTAAATACATATCTTGATAAGTGCTTGGACGTGATTGCTCAATTTGATGAATTCTCTATATATCATGTTTCAAGAGATGAGAATCCAAGGGCGAATGCTCTGGCTCAGCAAGCGTCTGGCTATGATGTTCAGAAAAGAAATTTTTATGAAAGAAAGCCGACACTTTGCATAGCCGAGACATCTGCCCAGGAAGAACTGGTTCCACCGGATTCAGAAACCGGTTCCACCGGAAATTCCGGTAACACTGTTTCCAGAACCGGTGAAACCGGTTCATCTGCTGATAGCAGCGCTTCAGTCCATGAGCAATCAAAAATTAATAAGGATGAAGTTGCTGATTGGAGAATACCTATTGTTGAGTATTTGCAGAATGCCAATCATAAAGTTGACAGAAAAGTCCGACGGTGGGCGTTTAAATTTACTTTGGTTGATGGTGAATTGTATCGTCGGACAGCTGAAGATTTATTGTTGAAATGTTTGGATTCTGATCAAGCTAAGGTTGCAATGGGTGAAGTTCATGAAGGGATTTGTGGTACACATCAATCGGCTCCAAAGATGAAGTGGCTTTTGAGAAGAGCTTGTTTTTATTGGCCTAATATGATAGCTGATTGTTTTTGGTATTACAAAGGATGTGAAGAGTGTCAAAGGTTTGGGAATATTCAGATGGTTTCAGCAGCTTTATTACATCCTATTATCTTGGCCTTTTCGAGGATGGGGATTGGACTTTGTTGGGCAGATTCATCCTCCTTCATCAAAGGGACATCGCTTCGTGTTAGTGGCTACTGATTATTTTACAAAATGGACCGAAGCGGTACCTTTGAAGAATATGACGCATCGGGAGGTAATTGAGTTTATTACTGAACATATTATACATAGATTTGGCATTCCACAAACTTTGACTACTGATCAAGGTACTTCGTTTATATCAAAAGAAGTTCGTGAGTTTGTTGATATGTATGGTATTAAATTGCTCAATTTATCTCCATACTATGCTCAGGCTAATGGTCAATCTGAGTCTAGTAATAAGATCTTGATCAAGTTGATTAAAAAGAAAATAGAGGAGAATCCTAGGAGGTGGCATGAGGTTTTATCTGAAGCTTTATGGGCTCATCGTATATCTAGACATGGTGCTACTAAGGTTACTCCTTTTGAGCTTGTATATGGTCAAGAAGCTGTTTTGCCTGTTGAAGTGAATTTGAATGCTTATCGGTTAGCTAAACAAAATGATCTTGATGCTGTTGATTATCATGATTTGATGATGGACAATATTGATGAAGTGACCGATAAGCGATTGAAGGCCTTGAAGGAAATTGAAAAAGATAAGATACGGGTTGCTAAGGCCTACAACAAGAAGGTAAAACAAAAGTCTTTTCAGGTTGGTGATCTGGTTTGGAAGACAATTCTACCTATAGGATCGAAGAGCAACAAGTTTGGTAAATGGTCTCCAAGTTGGGAAGGTCCGTACAAGGTGATTAGAGTGATCTTCGGTAATTCTTATATGGTGAAAACTTTGCAAGGTCAGCAGCTGCCAAGGGCACTTAATGGAAGGTACTTAAAGCGATATTATCCAAGTGTTTGGCAAGGAACTTGATGTATGTGGCCGATAGTTTTAAATATCGTCCTTAGAATAAAAAGGCCGGTGAATTCTGTTTAACATCGCCCTTAGGAGTGTTTTCTTGTGCTAAAATGTTTTCTGGTACGCAAGCTTTACCAAAAAATAGGGGGGCATATGTTGGCGATCAAAATTGGCACAAGGACAGCAAGGCAGGAAGAACCGGTGGAACCGGTTTGTTCACTATTGCTCGTCTGACAGAGCAAACCGGTGGAACCGGTGGAACCGGTTTTCCCCGAGTCCTAGTAGGTTTGGACTCTTTTGTAGATCCGAGTTGTAATAGGACTTTCCTTGCGGGGTACGACCTCCCCACCCTATAAATATGAAGGGTCACGGCCGATTGAGTATCATCCAATCGATCAAAACATTTATTACCTTTACTTTTTTGTCATCTCCAAACCCTAGCTTTTCCAACCCTAATTCTGTTCGTTCTTCGTCTCCACGGCGTTTGACGGCTCTCTGAGTGGCCTGCCGATCTCAGAGAAACCCTAGGCGCGCCTGCCCTGACGGGGTCCCTCCCGGGCCGGCGATCTTAGGTCTACGCAGCAGCTCCCGTAGAACCGGTTTCACCGGATCTACAAACCGGTTTCACCGGTTTCGTCTGGGCCTGCTGCAGTTGATCGATCCGTTGCGGATCCGCGCGTTCTAGCGCAAACTCGGTGTGTTGACCGCGAAAGGCGTCAACATTTATTTTTGCTAATGACAATCTGATATGTATGCAGAGTCGTCCAGGAGCAGCAGCTTTGTATGGGAAGCCCTTTGTGAATTTTGATAAGTTATTTGAGATTTATGCTAGTGACTTGGCAAAAGGAGGTAAGGCTAAAGGGCCTGGAGATCAGTTTGAAGTCCATGAAGAACTATCCTCTGCAGAGGTGACTGAAACAACCCAACAAATTGATCACAGTGCAGTTGACTCCCATTCAGAACCACCATGCCATGGTAGCAAATTCATCAAGTGGAATTAAACCTTTAGCTGGTCGTAAGAGGGTGCTTTTGGATGATGGTGTTTTTGCATCGGAGTTTTCAAATATTTCAAAAGCACTGAACACTCTTGTCCAAGCTGAAACAGCGAACACCGCTGCTATGAATGCAATGCAGACTGCATTTACCCAAGAACTTCAGGCTCAGAAGCGGACCGCTGAAAGGAGGGAGCAGCTGTTCGGTGTGCTTAACAAATTATCTAGGTTTAGCCGTGATCAGATTGTTAAGGCTGCTCTGGTGATTGGGCAGAATGAGGGATGCTTGAATCTGTTCTTTAGCACGCCTGATGAGTTCAAAGCGGAGTTTGTTCATCAGGTGTTGAAAAGGTCTAAGAAAATTCCTAAATAGGTGGTATATGTAGAGTTCTGGTGCTCCCTTTTGTGTAGTGTTAAACTATTGACATGATGGCCAGGTGATAGGTACTCGTCAACCATGGTTGACCAAAGCAGTAAACTGTATTTTGCATGGGTCAGTTGTATATTTTGCTGGCATGTGTTGTCAGAAAAAAAAAGTGACCTCCTATCACTTGGAGCCATAGTGGAATTGGGATGCCAATGGAATATGACTATGTACAGTATGCAGTCTGGATGCATATGCATGAAGTCGATGCTTGAAAAATTGTTTTTGCCATGTTCTTTTTACGTGCATATATCTGTGGATGTGGAGAGTAGCAGTGACATTGCAGCTTTGTGTCTCTCATATACAGGGGTATTATGGTCAATAAAATTTTCTTTTCCCTTCCCTATCCCATTGCATGTCAAACATGGCTAAGGGTTTGAAACACATATCCCTATCCCTAACCCTGCCTTTCTTATCCCACCTCATTTCCCATTCCCTTTCCCAGCCTCTATCCAAACGCCACCTAAGTTTAATTAGAATAATAAACGAAGTTTAGAATTCCAAGTCTGGTAACACAAGCAGGAAAAGACTGTTCAAATTCTTAGTCCGACAACAACGAATCTGCTAGGGTAGCAAAGAGTTTAAATAGAGACCAGTCAATTTTAAGCTAGCTTGTTCGACCAACCGTCGTAGCAAAGTTGCATAATTTTCGGTTTGATTGGAACCATTCTGTTTTAGATTATGGCATGCTTAATTCTTTGTATCTTCACGGAGAATGGACGGAGAAATAATAACAAACTTTGCTTTTAATTACCCTCTTCCACTATTAGAGAAACGTGTATACTACTAGAGAAAACGTGTATCACTACCGACAGGTAACCCCCTTTACTACCAGATGGGGGACAGATACTGCAATTCCGGTACCGGGTAAAACATCTGGTACTAAAAAGGAGTTGTTTTAGTACCCGTCATTATTCCTATCCGATATGAAACGATTTACATTAAAAACAATTTCTCGAGCTGCCGAACCTGCTTCAGCTTCTGCATCAGAAGTGAAAGTTGTATTAGTTAGGGAATAATAGATTGATTGATGATATACAGGTAAGGGTACAATATATAGGCTGGGGGGGTAACCTACACGTATACGACTCAACAAACACTCCTCCGCAGTCTAATCATGACGCTACGCAGAGCGCATACATACTGGAGAATTAGTACAAGAACCCTGCAATCTGATCTAAGTGCTACACGGAGCACAACAAACTGAACTAGGTGTACAGAAACAAGAGCAAGACGAAGAAAGACAGCGTCTCACTCCCTCATCGTCGCAGCCGGAGATACTTCGATGTTCAGATTGCAGTGGAAGTCCAAGAACACGGTCGAAGGGAGACCCTTCGTGAAGATGTCAGCAAACTGGAGCGCAGTGGGGACGTGGAGAACACGCACATCACTGAGGGCAACGCGCTCCCGGACAAAGTGGAGATCAATCTCGACATGCTTCATACGTTGATGCTGAACCGGATTCGTGGAGAGGCATACCGCGCTGACATTGTTGCAGTAGACAATGGTGGCACGACAGAGTGGCTCGTGGAGCTCCTGCAACAATTGGGGCAGCCAACAAGCTTCAGCGACCCCGTTTGCAACAGCACGATACTCGGCCTCAGCACTCGAGCGGGAGATGGTGTGTTGTCGCTTAGAAGACCAGGCTATCAGATTGTCACCGAGGAACACAGCATAACCAAAAGCGGATCGACGCGTGTCGGGACAACCAGCCCAATCAGCATCGGTGTATACCACAAGAGAAGCCAGCAAGGTGGGACGAAGCCTAAGACCATGATCCAGAGTGCCACTGAGATAGCGAAGGATGCGCTTGACTGCCAGGAGGTGAGGTGCATGGGGATCATGCATGAACAAGCAGACTTGCTGAACGGCAAAGGCGATGTCTGGCCGAGTGAAGGTGAGCCACGGGAGAGCCCCAACAAGGCTACGGTACTGGCTAGAATCAGCAACAGGTGGGCCGTCAGAGGAGAGCTTGATGCAGGTATCAACCGGAGTCGAACATGGTTTGCAGTCTTGCATCCCAGCACGCTCCAAGATATCAAGTATATACTGATGCTGTGAGAGAAACAAACCGGCAGAGCTGCGAGTAACTGAAACACCCAGAAAATGATGAAACTGGCCCAAATCCTTCATAGTGAACTTGTGCTGAAGGGACGCAATGATCCGACGGAGCAGACTGTCAGACGATGCAGTAAGCACAATATCATCAACATACAGGAGCAGGTACGCTGTCTTAGGACCAGACCGGTAGATGAATAGAGAGGCATCAGTCTTGGACTCAGTGAACCCAATGGAGAGGAGAAAATTAGCAAACCGACTGTGCCACGCCCGAGGAGCTTGTTTCAGACCATACAAGGACTTATTCAGCCGGCAGACATGATCTAGGAAGGACGAGTCGGCGAAACAAAACGGCTGCATGCAGTAGACTGTCTCGGTGAGAGTCCCATGGAGGAACGCGTTCTTGACATCTAGCTGACGAATAGGCCACTGATGTGATACAGCCAGAGTAAGAACAGTGCGAACAGTCGTGGGCTTGATAACAGGGCTGAAAGTCTCATCATAATCAAGTCCAGGACGCTGCGTGAATCCCCGAAGTACCCACCGAGCCTTGTACCTATCCAGGGTGCCGTCAGAATGAAACTTGTGAGTAAAACTCCACTTCCTGGTGACGATGTTGACACCCGCTAGCCAGGGAACCAAACTCCAGGTATCGTTAGACTACAATGCCGCAAACTCGTCCATCATCGCTACACGCCAGTTGGGGTCAGCAAGAGCAGACCGTACAGACGTCGGAATTGGCGAGATAGCCGACGCTTGGAGATTGAGACGGGGCTGGCGGAAGCCCATCTTCCCTCGAGTGTGCATCGCATGATCATTGGCAACTGGGGCAATGGGAACAGCCGTGGCGGGAACTCGTCCAGGAGGCGAGAACCCGGAGGGACAAGCACGTGTAGGAGCCTCGGGTGCCGGTGAAGACGGCGCGACAAGCGGCGAGGCGGGCGCGCCTGGTGCTGTGGCTATGGTGGCCAGTGGCACGGTCAAGGGCGCGACCACCGGCGTGGTCGAGGTCGCGACCGGCGGCGTGGTCGCGTCGGGCGCACGCTGGGTCGGGTGGGAAAACACGGGCAGCGGCCCGAGTGGCGGGGAGCAGACGCCACACGAGGACGTGGCCGCCGATGTCGATGACGATCCGTGGAGGACGTCAGCCGAGGCCACATGAGGACCTGCTGACATCGTCGTCGTGTTGTTGACGTCCCCAGCAACAGCCACACGTGGACCGGCCGAGGAGAACGTCGCGTCGCGGGCCGCATGTGGCATGCAGGAGGCGTCGGCGGTGGACGGCCGTGCGTCGAGGGCCACGCGAGGCGCGCGGGAGGTGTCAGCAGCACCTGATGCGTCCGGTGGATGACCTGCAACAAGAGATGAACGGCGAGGTCCAATTGGGAGGACACTGATGTCGCGTTCATCTAGAAAGGCATAGTCATCCAGGGAGGGAGAGGAGGGTGCTATACTCTCAGCGAACGGAAATGATGACTCGTCGAAAGTCACATGGCGAGAGATGAGCACACGGTTGCTGGAAAATTCAAGGCAGCGATAGCCCTTGTGTTCAGCGGAGTAGCCGAGAAAAACACAAAGAGAGGACCGAGGTGCCAATTTGTGTGCGGCAGTGGAGGAGAGGTTAGGATAGCATCGACAGCCGAAGACACGCAAGTGGGTGTAGGTCGGGTGGGTGCCATAGAGAGCGAAAAAGGGTGTCGCGAAGGAGAGGGTTTTGGTGGGGAGGCGGTTAAGGAGATAGGTCGCAGCATGAAGAGCTTTGACCCAGTAAGACGGGGGCATGATGCCTAGAAGAGGAGAGAGTGAAGCACATCATTCATTGTGCGAATCGCCCGCTCGGCCTTGCCATTCTTCTGGGAGGTATAAGGACAGGACATACGGAGAGCAATACCATTAAGAAGAAAGAATTGGCGAGCGGAGGAGTTGTCAAATTCTCTATCGTTGTCACACTGGATGCTTTTAACGGTGGTGCTGAACTGTGTGCGTACATAGTTAAAAAAGTTAGAGAGGGTAGAGAAAGTTTTAGACGTAAGGCGAAGAGGAAAAGTCCAAAGAAAATGAGAGCAGTCATCCAAAATGACTAGGTAATATTTGTAACCCGAAACACTAGCAACAGGTGAAGTCCACAGATCACAATGAACCAAATCAAAATTATGACTAGCCCTAGAGTTCGAACGGGAAAATGGGAGTCGAACGTGACAGCCAAGCTGACATGCATGACAAAGAGAACTAGCAGCGTTCTTAGTACATGGAATGGCAGCAGTGCTAACTAGCTTGGCGAGAGCTTCATGACCGAGATGCCCAAGACGACGATGCCACAAATCAAACGAGGTGACGGCAGTGAGGGCATGTGTAGAGGGCGGGCGGAAAGGGTAGAGCTCACCGGAACTATTGCAACTGGCGATCACGGTCCGAGTGCAGAGGTCCTTCAAGGAAAAACCAAGAGGGTCAAATTTTATGGAACAGGAGTTATCTATGGTAAACTGACGGACTGAAATAAGATTCTTGATAAGCCTGGGTGAACAAGAACGTTATTCAGAATGAGAGGACCACGGGTGGAAGGAAACGAAAGATAGCTGGTGGAGGTAACAGGAAGAAGAGATCCATTACCGATGACAATGTTAGGGGGGTTGGAAGAGGAGGAAGAGGACATCAGAATACCGGAGTCAGTCACCATGTGGGAGCCAACGCTGGAGTCGAAGTACCACTGAGCAGGAGCAGGCGGTGGCGTGAGAGTCACGGTGTTGAAGGCATTGACGAGTTGTTGCTGATCCCAGGATGCCGGCGCCTGCAGCTGAGGGGGAGGGCGCGTACTGCACCGGGGGCCCGTACTGCACCGGAGCGGATGACATCGACACGTAGTAGCCTGGCGACCCATACGCCATAAAGGCATGTGGGCTAGGCCAGGCCTGCTGGAACTGCTGGGGAGGCGCCGGTGTCCCAGGCCAGGGGCCAGAACAGGGGCCTGGTGCGGCCAGACTGGGCGGTGTCGGCCCAGGGTTTCGACCAGGAGGGTGCGCCGGAACCCTGGGGTGCGCCGCCGTTGCTGCCGCTATTGCTGCCGTCAGCACCGCCACCATTGCCTCCGCTCTGGTTGCCGCTGCCCTGATTG
The DNA here is from genome assembly GCA_004135705.1 of Alloteropsis semialata. NCBI lineage: Eukaryota > Viridiplantae > Streptophyta > Magnoliopsida > Poales > Poaceae > Alloteropsis > Alloteropsis semialata. Next base: position 53,920,880 of record CM014272.1, read on the forward strand.
CCGCCGCCCTGGTTCCCCTTGCCGCCGTGGCGGTTCTTTTTGTAGTTGCCGTCGGTGGTTCCCTTGGCGCTGGAGGGCACTTGAGAACCGCCTGACGGGGGCTGGGAACTGGTAGTGGCGATGAGGGCGGAGGGGTTCTACTTGCGGTCGTTGAGGGAGATCTCTTCCAGTAGTAGGGTGGAGCTGGGAAATGGTAGCGGCGATGAGGACGGAGGGGGTGGGAGAACTCAGAGATCGTGAGATCCCCTTGAGAGAACTTTCGGAATGTGGCCTCGTGGTGGAGGGCACGACTCTCCTTGTTGCCGAGGAACTGGTCCTCAAGGAAGAGTCGTGCCGCGTGGGCCGAATCAAACGTCATGATGTCCTCCATGAGCCCGGCGGAGACGGTGCCGTAGAGCCAAGTGAGCACCGTAGACTCCATGGAGGCCCAAGACGGATGGTCCAGATGGGGTGCGCCGGAGAGGACGTGATCCGCAAGGGCATACTTGGTGAGGACGACGAGGAGGAGCCGGCGCCACTTGGAGTAGTTGTTGGAGGGAAGGTCGAGGGTGACCGGAACGAGGGAGTGGATGTTGAGGACGGCCACAGCTTGTACATAAAGACACGCAGCAGCGGCCTCCTGAGTAGCGAGGACGATCGAAAGATCGTCGGCCACCTTCTGGCGGCGCTCGGCCTTGAGGCGCTCCTGCTCCTCGGCCTCCTGACGAAGTTGTAGGGCCTCGGCCTTCACACAAAGACGATCAGCCTCGGCCTGCCGGAGGTGATCGAGTTCAGCAGCACGGAGACGCTCGAGTTCGTCAAGTTCAGTGGGCGTCATGATGGCGACGGGATGCGGCGAGCGGCGCATACGTCGAAGGAAACGAGGCGCGGTTCAGCGACGCAGGGAAGTGCGGCGAGCGGCGCAGGCGTCCGAGGACGGCGGCTGCGTAGATCAGCGATGCAAGGGTAGGAGCGGCGAGCGGCGCAGGCGTCGAAGGCGACGGCGGCTGCGCAGGTCAATGATGCTAGGGGTGAAGCGGCGAGCGGCGCAGGCGTCGGAGGCGACGGCGGCTGCGCAGGTCGGTGGCGCTAGGGTTAGGCGTGGAAGCGGTGGTGGAGAGGCCGCAGGGTCGTATCCTCTCTTGATACCATGAAAGCTGTATTAGTTAGGGAATAATAGATTGATTGATCATGTACAGGTAGGGGTAAAATATATAGGCCGGGGGGGCCTAATATACACGTATACCACTCAACCAACAAGAAGCTCTCTAGCTTCTCTGACCAATTTCACTCACATTAACATTCAAACCAATTCACTTGTATTCAACAATCAAACCATGATTAAAGAAAGAATTTACATAACAAAAAACAAAGAACCACAGGAAACACACCAATACATACATTTCTTCCTATCTCAGACCACATAAGAATTAATTACAATATCTCAAAAACTAGAAAAAATCAATTACACATCCAGAGGAGTAAGAACAGATGTAATGTAGAAGAGCAAGAAGAATAGATGTTGTTCGCTGCTTGGAGGCCCTGGGGCGGAGTGCCGATGCCCCGGCCGTGTAGCCACGGCACGCCTGCTCGTGGGCCACGAAGCCACCGCCCGCTCGCTCGCTGGCCTTGGAGGCCTGAGGCCCCAGTGCCCCATGGCCTCACCACTCGCCTGTGCTACTGAGAGAGAGAGAGAGAGAGATCTGAGGAGGAAAAGGAGGAGACGAGAGATAAATAGAATTGAAGGAGCAAGAACGCCGCAGACTTACAGACGCGAGGAGAGATAGCAGAGTGAAATGTTTTCTTGGTTTGTCTCCCGTGGCACACTAGTACCGGCTGAGCTCCAGACCTGGTACCACTGCTCTCTTTTTAGCACCGGGTCGTACCATCGCCCAGTACTAAAGGTGGGAGAGAACTTTAGTAAGGGACGGTGGCATGGGCCGGTACTAAAAGTTCCTCTCAAACGGTATAAAAAAAGTCTAGTACTAATGTCAAATTGAACCTTGGACCGAAACCTCTTTCTCCACTAGCGTTCATTTGCCTACAACTTTCAGCTTTTGAACTAACAATGCTGTAAAAACTTATTCGTGTGCTAGGTCACAAAGGTTGGAAACATTTTCTTTTTCTAAAAAATGCTCAAGTCACCTTGACGTGGCTCACGCCATGATTGGTTTGGCTTATGGACTCGATGAGTGGTGGTTGAATGGTCTAAGGTTCTCGAGCTTTTGTGTTGATTCGTCGAAGAAGAAGACCGATTCAGCGCATGCGAGTTCGACTCAGCGGGTGCACGGCAGGAATGAGATCCCCTGACGTCGGTGTCGGTGATTGTACTCTGCAGTCAGTGCATCGCGGACATCCACCGGGATCCTACGGCACTCGGCAACCTCGCAACACTTAGCAGGCCGCACCGCAGCCCATCACGAGTCATCTTTGCAAGCCCATGACTCAATCCTTCGCTTCCGCCGCAGACCCGCTGTCGTCTTCCCGATTGAAATCGACGCCGCAGCTCCTCGTGAACGTAGCTCCTCCTCGGCTCTGCCATGGAGCGTTCCCAATTCACCCATTACCTCCCTCGCGTCTGCTGCCTTTTTGCTGCCTACAAGCGTGACTGCTGCCTTTTCACCTGCCGTTGTGCCATGCTTGGGCGCCGCCCGGTGCTGAGCTCTTGGCCTACCTGTCGACGCAGACGAGCGGTGGAGCTGCCATGTCCCTACAGATGCCATTGCCATGCCATGCAGTTCCACACGAATGCACACACCAGCGTGAAGCTGTGAACCTGGAACAGTCGACATGCCCACAGCCATTGCGCCGTCCATGACCAGGCGCTGCCTCAGCGGTTCAGATTATCGATGTCGTTGCCAAAGAGCACAAACAACACGATGACCAGCTTCGACATCGGCCTTCTCTTCCGCCGAGGAAGTCGACTAGCCGAGGCCCGGCGCTTCCAGGAAGATGACGGTGGACGGGACGCCGTGGGCCGAGATGGGCCACCACGTGCGCTGCTTCGCGCGGGCTGAGAGATGAGTCCGCATGACTGCCGTAGGATGATAGTGAACGGTGGGGATACACTGACTGCAGAGTACCGTCAAGTAGGGTGAAGTTAGACGATCTGGTTCCACACGGCATGGACGGAGTAGAGTGACGCAGGGAGTTGAAGAGGGGCTGATCGGAGGACCTCGCCGCTCGTCGTGGCTCCACGCAGCACCGCCCGTCGCGCGGCTCCAATCGAGCCGCCGGCCGGCGTGCTGCTCATCCGGTCGGTGTCTCTACTCTTCGCAAGACCACGCGTCAAGCAGTTGCTGCAGCCTCGCATGGCGCTGCCCGATGCCCACCATGACTGTTACTACTACATCATCTATCCCTGCTTCGCCTAAAGAAATGCCGTCTGAAGCAAATGTTCAGAATGTGTCCGACCAGCTCAATGGGCCGAGAAGGGGAGACTGGCCCAGAAGACCGAGTACGCGTGTGACGGGCCCAAGCTGGGTCGACAAGGTGTGAGAGAGTTGTTGAGAGGTGAGCTCCTAATTATAAAGGAGGATGGCATGTGTTGAGAGGATTATGAACTCTTGTATCAAGTAACGTGCGAACTAAGCTGTCCTCGCTAATTCCAGCCTCTCTGCCCCAGATCTCATCTCCTTCCTCCTCTCGAATCCCTTGCTACGATCCGTTGCTAACATCCTGGTATCAGAGACACCGCAATTCTGGAGCCAACGTTTCCCCATAGCCACTTCACCAGATTCCAGCGGCAGCGAGGCGCCATGGATCCACAAACCAAGATCATACTCGACGAAATCCAGAAGCAATTTTCAGAGCAGAACGATCGGATCGACAAGCGTCTCTGCGATGGCGACGCCAGGTGGGAGCAGCATTTCTTCGATCTGGAGAAACGTACCAACGCGCGCGTCGTGCTTCTGGAGGCGACGGCGGCGACGTTCCAGACCTGGAAGCCCGAGCTCGAAGCGTCGGTGGAGGACGTCAAAATCGAGGTCGGCAAAATCACCAAGCACTAGGATCGATCAGTGCTCGAGTGCGTGGGGCATGAGCCAGGCCTCTGCGAGCTCCCCAAGTCGGTGTCCGGGCGCCCACCTACTGGGGACTTCGCCGATGGCCCTCATGGGCACTGCGTGGAACAAACTCTTCGAGTGGATGAGTATGGCTCGGTCACGACCATCGCTCATCACCCGGTCATGGGTACGTCCGAGATCCGCACAAACTTTTCCCCTCCTGTTTTGCCTGTCTTGGATGTTCCTCGCACTCAGTTTGGGATGGGGAGAGGAAACCATGGGTTCCACCAGAATGCTCCGATTGGGAAATTGCCTAAACTCGATTTTCCCCCTTTTGATGGTGAACACCCTAGACTATGGATCTCTAGATGCGAAATTTACTTCGAAATGTACCTAGTCGATCCATCTGTTTGGATTAAGATCGCTATAATGCACTTTAAAGGATCTGCTAAAATTTGGTTGCAAGCCATAGAAAAACGCATTAAGCACATGCACTGGTCTGAATTTTTCAAGTTGCTGCTCGATCACTTTGGTCAGGATAAACAAGAGCTTCTGATCCGGCAACTATTTCACATTAAACAGACCAGGTCAGTGGAAGACTATGTGGAACATTTTTCTGAATTGATTGATCAATTGGTAGCCTATGAACATACCACTGATCCTTTGTATTACACCATGAGATTTGTGGATGGGTTGTGTGAGGATCTTCGTTCTTCTGTTTTGATGCAATGTCCTTCGTGTTTGGATACTGCTTGTACGCTTGCTTTGCTGCAGGAAGAGGTGGGTGATCCTGGTCGTCGTTCAGGTTATCGCAAACCTGATGCTGGGCTCTCTTCCAAGCCATTTGTAAAAGGAGCTCTGCCATTGCCTCCTCCACCTCGCCCTGAGAAGTCTATTGTGCCAGTGTCGGCTAAAGAGAAGAAGATTGCTGAGGCATCAAAATCTGCCTCTGATAAGTTTGCAGCCTTACATGCCTACCGCCGTGCTCGCGGACTATGTGATAAGTGTGCAGAGAAGTGGAGCAGGGATCATCGGTGTTCTCCAACGATTCAACTGCATGTTGTCCAAGAGCTACTTGATCTGTTCCAATATGATGAGTCTGTATAAGGGGATAATTCTTCTTCTGGAGGCCTTGACCAGCTCTTCTTGACACTGTCTGTTCATCCCGTTCAAGGTTTTAAGGGACTAAGAACTATGCAATTGAAGGGAACTCTTCAAGATAGGGATATTAGCCCTGTTTGGCAGAGCTCTAGCTCCTAGCTCTACGCAGAAGCTGGTTCTTGTTTAATAAAATAAAACATCTTAAACTACTAATTTAAATATAAAAGAAGAACAAAATGACTCAATGAAATACCATCGATTGGCCCACAACTCTAGTTCTACAGATTTCTAGAGCCAGAAATGAGCAGCTCTAGCTCTATGAATTTGTAGAGCCATACCAAACAGGGACATTATCATCCTTGTGGAATCTGGCAGTTTTACAACTTTTCTTAGTCTACAAGTGGCCCTTCAGTTATCTGGTGTCAAGCCCTTGAATCAAGCGGTTAAAGTGCAGTTAGCAAATGGAACTGTGTTACCTTGCACTTCCTATTTGCCTCAGGGATCTTGGATAGTTCAGGACTGCACATTTGTTGCTGATCTGAAGATACTACCCCTGCAATTGTGGGATATGGGTACCCCTGGGCCCACTACCGACCGGATAGCTAGTCGGCCTGGTCCCACGTCTGACAAGGATGTGGGCCGACCCCAGGCCGGCCCACGAGGATCCCCGGCTTGATGGACAAGATTGGAGAAGACTTAACCAGCAAGGCATTTAGCGATATCCTCAGATCCCGCCCGGAGATCACGGCAATTATGTTGTAACCGACTTGGATTAGTTTCCTGATTTGAGCCGGACAGTAATTAGGAATAACTGACTTGTAAACCCTAGGCCGTCGGCCTATATAAGGCGGCTAGGTCGACCCCTTTAGGTCATTGAATCCTTTTCGCCATCTACGCCACCCATCCGTTGTAACCGAGAGCTTGACGCTGTTTTTCAGAACACGTCGAGCAGATCAATACAAGACCCCGAGCACAGGACGTAGGGTATTATACCTCCGGGTAGCCCGAACCTGTATAATCCCTGTGTCCCTGTGTTACCTCGAGCTCCCTAGTCTCGCGATTGCCCTTTGCCTACAAATCAACCATCTGGGCACCCCCGGGTGGACTGCCGGTCATTAGATCCGACAGTTGGCGCGCCAGATATGGGTAATCGTGAGGCATTACAGCTAGCTCGATGGCAGATCGTCGCTCCGTCATCTTCCCCGACTCCATCAAGGACTGCGCTACGCATCTTGAGGGTATCAGCTTCTTTGCTGAAATCCACTCCGCCACCACCACCGCCTCCGACTCCACCACGACGCCCGACGCTTCCGCGCCGATCAGCTCCGCGCTGACCTCGTCACCGACTTCCTCGTCAGTCATCGCCCTGCTCCAGCAGCGGCTCGATGCAATCTCCATCAGCGACCAGGTTCCGGGCCTGAGCACTCGCCGGAGACTTCCGCCCCCGACTGAGCTCCTCGCCGGATTGAATCGTGTCTAAGACACCCTTGCCGAGTGCATCACCATGTCGGAGGAGGCCCTGCGCCGACCCCGCAAAGCGCTCCCGCTAGGGCTCCGCAACGCCTCATCAACCTACTCGGCTCGGCTCTAAGAAGATATGTCTCAGATCCAATCTGAGATGCCACCCCAGCCCACCCAGTATCCGGACTGCGGCGAGTTCCAGGTCGCCACAAGCGTGCTCTTGCCGGCCCCGGCCGACTCGAGCAATGACTCCAGCTACACCACGCCCCCAGGGCGTCAAGTCTTCGTCTCTGAGGATTCAGTTACTCAGGATGGAGATACAGATCTGGCCAGGGATCGCAAACGGGAGCGAAACGCTGCTCGAGCCCGCCGCCGTGTCGAAGAAGCAGCCCTGCCCCCGGCAGCGGCCGAAGACCCCATAGCTGCCGGAGTGGTCCCCCCGGGGGCCCCAGCAAGGCAGCCTCCTCCTCCTCCTCCTCCTCGGGGTCCTTGTGGTGTCCGACCCCAGAACCTCGATGGAGCCTTTGCCAGGGTGCCATTCCGCACGCCCCAGGCTAACGTCGCCGCCGCTTTCACCGAGCTGGGACACATGCCCGACACCCCTGAGGTGCAACGGGCCCGAGCTCAATTGGAAGCAGCCCAGGAGCAGATTGAGCGATCGTATCGTGCCAGATCCCGATCTGGGCGATCAAACTCGACCCGCTTGGCTCCCGAGCCTGCATTCAACACATCAACAGATCAAGAATTGCTCATCCAACAATCAGAAACTCAAGGCGACTTACCCGCCCGTGCGCAGACGCTTGAATTGCACGCCCCGCAGCACCTGCGGAGGCGTCTGGCTCGGCAACAGGGTCGAGTCCGGCCGCAGCCCTGGCTGGGCGAAGATGCTCCCCTGAGCCCCTGAAGATTGCTGCGCGGGCTGATACGACTCAAGCCCGGAAGACGAGCCGTTAGGGCCATCCCCTGCAGCCTTCCTCTTCCTCCGCGCCTCGGCCTCGGCCCGCGCGGCTTGCCCCAGCATCGGTGCTGGTTTGGAGGACCCCTCTCGAGCCGCCCTCTGGGCTGGGGTCAGCTTGCACACAACTTGGCGCGTTGGCCGCCCCATACTGATACCCAGTATCCGCGTCACCGGGTTATCCTTTGCTCCTTCCTGAGGAGCCGGGATGACGCCGACCTCATCCCAGTCAGCTTGCTCCTCTTCCACGACTCGAGGCACCCGGGATGCCTCCTCCGCCGTCATCAGCTTCTCCACCCGGACGTCACCCTCAGGCAGCGGCGCGTGGCTGAGGTACCTCATCGCTCGCTCCTGCAAGGCAAACATACAGCAACAAGCACAGTTCATCAGTTATTCAGCAGTTCAGCAGCCAGATACACAACACGCAAGAAGATAAGAAACTAACCGGTGGAGGAGGATTCCGCAGAGAAAATGGGACAGGAGTCCCCTCGTTGAAGATCTGGCCCCGCATGAACCCCGAGATCCTCTCGCAGGCCTCGGGAACGGAAACTGTCCGGACCTGCTCCCGAGTAGGATCCCTGCCACCCGAGAACTCAAACCCGGGATGCACCCGATCCTTGATCGGCTGAGTCAACCGCTGAACAAAGGAGATCATGATAGCACACAGCAGACAGCTTTTGCTTCTTCACCTCAGCAATCNTCCCTGTGTCCCTGTGTTACCTCGAGCTCCCTAGTCTCGCGATTGCCCTTTGCCTACAAATCAACCATCTGGGCACCCCCGGGTGGACTGCCGGTCATTAGATCCGACAGTTGGCGCGCCAGGTATGGGTAATCGTGAGGCATTACAGCTAGCTCGATGGCAGATCGTCGCTCCGTCATCTTCCCCGACTCCATCAAGGACTGCGCTACGCATCTTGAGGGTATCAGCTTCTTTGCTGAAATCCACTCCGCCACCACCACCGCCTCCGACTCCACCACGACGCCCGACGCTTCCGCGCCGACCAGCTCCGCGCTGACCTCGTCACCGACTTCCTCGTCAGTCATCGCCCTGCTCCAGCAGCGGCTCGATGCAATCTCCATCAGCGACCAGGTTCCGGGCCTGAGCACTCGCCGGAGACTTCCGCCCCCAACTGAGCTCCTCGCCGGATTGAATCGTGTCTAAGACACCCTTGCCGAGTGCATCACCATGTCGGAGGAGGCCCTGCGCCGACCCCGCAAAGCGCTCCCGCTAGGGCTCCGCAACGCCTCATCAACCTACTCGGCTCGGCTCTAAGAAGATATGTCTCAGATCCAATCTGAGATGCCACCCCAGCCCACCCAGTATCCGGACTGCGGCGAGTTCCAGGTCGCCACAAGCGTGCTCTTGCCGGCCCCGGCCGACTCGAGCAATGACTCCAGCTACACCACGCCCCCAGGGCGTCAAGTCTTCGTCTCTGAGGATTCAGTTACTCAGGATGGAGATACAGATCTGGCCAGGGATCGCAAACGGGAGCGAAACGCTGCTCGAGCCCGCCGCCGTGTCGAAGAAGCAGCCCTGCCCCCGGCAGCGGCCGAAGACCCCATAGCTGCCGGAGTGGTCCCCCCGGGGGCCCCAGCAAGACAGCCTCCTCCTCCTCCTCCTCGGGGTCCTTGTGGTGTCCGACCCCAGAACCTCGATGGAGCCTTTGCCAGGGTGCCATTCCGCACGCCCCAGGCTAACGTCGCCGCCGCTTTCACCGAGCTGGGACACATGCCCGACACCCCTGAGGTGCAACGGGCCCGAGCTCAATTGGAAGCAGCCCAGGAGCAGATTGAGCGATCGTATCGTGCCAGATCCCGATCTGGGCGATCAAACTCGACCCGCTTGGCTCCCGAGCCTGCATTCAACACATCAACAGATCAAGAATTGCTCATCCAACAATCAGAAACTCAAGGCGACTTACCCGCCCGTGCGCAGACGCTTGAATTGCACGCCCCGCAGCACCTGCGGAGGCGTCTGGCTCGGCAACAGGGTCGAGTCCGGCCGCAGCCCTGGCTGGGCGAAGATGCTCCCCTGAGCCCCTGAAGATTGCTGCGCGGGCTGATACGACTCAAGCCCGGAAGACGAGCCGTTAGGGCCATCCCCTGCAGCCTTCCTCTTCCTCCGCGCCTCGGCCTCGGCCCGCGCGGCTTGCCCCAGCATCGGTGCTGGTTTGGAGGACCCCTCTCGAGCCGCCCTCTGGGCTGGGGTCAGCTTGCACACAACTTGGCGCGTTGGCCGCCCCATACTGATACCCAGTATCCGCGTCACCGGGTTATCCTTTGCTCCTTCCTGAGGAGCCGGGATGACGCCGACCTCATCCCAGTCAGCTTGCTCCTCTTCCACGACTCGAGGCACCCGGGATGCCTCCTCCGCCGTCATCAGCTTCTCCACCCGGACGTCACCCTCAGGCAGCGGCGCGTGGCTGAGGTACCTCGTCGCTCGCTCCTGCAAGGCAAACATACAGCAACAAGCACAGTTCATCAGTTATTCAGCAGTTCAGCAGCCAGATACACAACACGCAAGAAGATAAGAAACTAACCGGTGGAGGAGGATTCCGTAGAGAAAATGGGACAGGAGTCCCCTCGTTGAAGATCTGGCCCCGCATGAACCCCGAGATCCTCTCGCAGGCCTCGGGAACGGAAACTGTCCGGACCTGCTCCCGAGTAGGATCCCTGCCACCCGAGAACTCAAACCCGGGATGCACCCGATCCTTGATCGGCTGAGTCAACCGCTGAACAAAGGAGATCATGATAGCACACAGCAGACAGCTTTTGCTTCTTCACCTCAGCAATCAACCCCAGCAGCTCCTCAGCTTGTTGAAGCTCCTGGTCCTCCGGCTGCGACTCCCAGCAGTCCTTCTTCACCGGCCGGTGGCCAGTCCGAGCAGGTAGAGCAGGGGGGTGGTTCGCGACATAGAACCACTCCTGTCGCCAGTTCTTGTTGGAGTCGTTCATGTCCAGGGTGAAATACCTCTTGGCCATGCCGGCCCTCAACGAGAACCCAGCCCCTCCGATGATCCTAGCAGGACCCTTCCCAGAATTCTCCCCGATAATTTTCATCCGATACAATCGCCGCCACAACCCGAAATGTGGCGGGATCCCAAGGAACGCTTCGCACAGATGAATGAAAACAGAGATGGAAAGAATCGAGGTGGGGTTCAAGTGACTCATCTCCACCCTGTAGAAGTGCAGCAGACCCCGGAAGAAGTCTCCCGTGGGCAATCCGAACCCACGCTCGAAGAACGGTGCGAAGACGGCCATCTCGGTCTCCGAGCGCTCCCATGGCCGGGCGTCATCGCCGGCGGGCCGCCATTGCAGGATCTCCCGCGACCCGAGCACTCCACGGCGCACCATGTCCTCCAGCCTCTCCTCGGTGATGGAGGATTGGCCCCAGGCCGGCTCTTGGGGCGGCACTCCTCCAGGCACGGAGGTGAGCTCCGGGACCTCTTCAGACGAGGCCACGGTCCTTCCCCCGGTGTCCGCCCCAGTGGCGGTCGCCGGCGTATCAGCATTGCCGCCCTCGCGGGCGGCGACGCCTCCCGCGGCCCCAGACTGGCCCGCGGAGGGCGTCATCTCCTTTCTCGCGTCGGCGTTGCCACCCACCGTGGAAATAGGGGTGCTCACCACCCTCGTCGCCAGCGGCACCTCCTCGCCCGCTGCGGGTGTCCTCGCCGTCTCCCTGGTGTCCGCCATCTCCGTCAGAGGGCACAGGCACGATGGAGGCACTCAGCGATGGCGGTGGCGCGTGAACTCCGGTGGCGGCGAATGGGCGGTGGGTGAATCGCTCTCACGACGGTCCTAAGCGGCGGCGGAGGCGCGGGATGAATCTCGATTTGGAAATGACTGTGGTAAAAGCCGCCGGTGAACAGTTCCGATTTATCCCCCCCGGTCGATCCAAATTACCCTAACGGCGCCGTAACTAACGGACGGAATCCGCGGGACTCCCGTTAATTGCGGGCCAACGGCTCCCCGTGGGCCAACGGCTCTCAGCGCGCCAACGGCTCTTTACTGCAGCACTCGGCCAGCCCCGACCCTCGGGGACTCGGCGCTCTTGACTCCGGTCAACGGGTCTCCGGACTCGGCCAGTCCCGACCCTCGGGGACTCGGCGCTCTTGACTCCGGTCAACGGGTCTCCGGACTCGGCCAGCCCCGACCCTCGGGGACTCGGCGCTCTTGACTCCGGTCAATGGGTCTCCGGACTCGGCCAGCCCCGACCCTCGGGGACTCGGCGCTCTTGACTCCGGTCAACGGGTCTCCGGACTCGGCCAGCCCCGACCCTCGGGGACTCGGCGCTCTTGACTCCGGTCAACGGGTCTCCGGACTCGGCCAGCCCCGACCCTCGGGGACTCGGCGCTCTTGACTCCAGTCAACGGGTCTCCGGACTCGGCCAGCCCCGACCCTCGGGGACTCGGCGCTCTTGACTCCGGTCAACGGGTCTCCGGACTCGGCCAGCCCTGACCCTCGGGGACTCGGCGCTCTTGACTCCGGTCAACGGGTCTCCGGACTCGGCCAGCCCCGACCCTCGGGGACTCGGCGCTCTTGACTCCGGTCAACGGGTCTCCGGACTCGGCCAGCCCCGACTCTCGGGGACTCGGCGCTCTTGACTCCGGTCAACGGGTCTCCGGACTCGGCCAGCCCCGACCCTCGGGGACTCGGCGCTCTTGACTCCGGTCAACGGGTCTCCGGACTCGGCCAGCCCCGACCCTCGGGACTCGGCGCTCTTGACTCCGGTCAACGGGTCTCCGGACTCGGCCAGCCCCGACCCTCGGGGACTCGGCGCTCTTGACTCCGGTCAACCTCCGACCCTAAGGACTCGATTTTTTTGGCCGCAACTCAGAAGTCTCTGTGACTTGATTGCTACTGCGTGAGCTTACGATGCCTATGTCGGCCTCTGGGCCCAGGGAATACGGATATGGTTCTAATCGACAAGCAATGGAGAAAAGATTTAATACAAGGGTTACAAATTACAAAGAGAGCCGGTCATAAGCCGGTTACAGGAATCAAACACATCAACCGTCAAGATGACGGCTCGGGGCGCCCGCCGTTGCCCGAAATGCTGCATCAGCAGAAGCTTGGTCCACATGGGCTCGTCGCAAGCTCTCTTGTAGCACCACTGCAGCCGTCGACGGGACAGCACCAACATAGGGTTGTTAGCGAATGCCTCCGGGTATCCCTTGCTCTACAAAGCATTTCACCCCACATGGCCCTCGTCACATGGGAATGTAGGGGTGAATGGGATAGCACTCAGACGCTAATCAACACCTCAGGATCTTTGCAAGCACTCTTCTAGCACCAAGATATCAAGTCCCCATGATTCTTCCCCGGAGGATGAACCCAGCACGTAGTCCCCAACATGTTCAAGTGAAGTGGTTGCTATGCGTACCTTCTGATAATAACAAGGCCCTGGGCCTCGATGTCTATTTATAGCCCCGTGCTATACAATTGCATATGACTCCGGTCGCATTGTTCAGCGCGTGAGCCCTGTGCCACGCAGCAGCTCCTCTCTTCGAGGCGCTCAGTCCGCCCTTATCACCTTCAGCTTCATTCGACCACGGGATCGCCCTGTGCATCCACGTGAATACTGTTTTTGTCGCTATTCGGCAAGCTTATCCCTTGGGCGGCCTGACTGCCCCGACGCTTGGAGATCATTCTCTTTTGACCATTAGCCCGACTTTTCTAGTCGGCCCAATGCTCGGGGACTACTCCATATGGAGGGCTCCTTGCGTCGCCCTCCATATGCCCCATCAGGATGTGTCACTTTTCCCAAGTGGTGTAGCTCCTCGGCGCCCAGCTCAGCCATGACTCGGCGCTACATCACTCAAGGCTTCGCCCTGGGTCTGCCCAGGGTCATTCCCGGATGGCCTGCGGTTTTCTTTTTTGAGCACCGCCCACCCTTGTGTCGGCCTGCCGACCAAGGCACTTCAGCCGACCTTGATGGCTTCGCTTCTTCATCAACAGTCCGACACGCGCCTGCACGTTGCTCGGGGACTTGTGGGATATGGGTACCCCTGGGCCCACTACCGACAGGATAGCCAGTCGACCTGGTCCCACGTCTGACAAGGATGTGGGCTGACCCCAGGCCGGCCCACGAGGATCCCCGGCTTGATGGACAAGATTGGAGAAGACTTAACCAGCAAGGCATTTAGCGATATCCTCAGATCCCGCCCGGAGGTCACGGCAATTATGTTGTAACCGACTTGGATTAGTTTCCTGATTTGAGCCGGACAGTAATTAGAAATAACCGACTTGTAAACCCTAGGCCGTCGGCCTATATAAGGCGGCCTAGGTCGACCCCTTTAGGTCATTGAATCCTTTTCGCCATCTACGCCACCCATCCGTTGTAACCGAGAGCTTGATGCTGTTTTCCGGAACACGTCGAGCAGATCAATACAAGACCCCGAGCACAGGACGTAGGGTATTATACCTTCGTGTAGCCCGAATCTGTATAATCCCTGTGTCCCTGTGTTACCTCGAGCTCCCTAGTCTCGCGATTGCCCTTTGCCTACAAATCAACCATCTGGGTACCCCGGGTGGACTGCCGGTCATTAGATCCGACAGCAATATTATGATCTCATAGTGGGAATGGACTGGCTGGAAACCTTTAGCCCCATGAAGGTGCATTGGCAACACAAATGGATGGCCATTCCGTACAAGGGCTTTACTGCTGTTCTACAGGGTGTGTTACATCAACCACCACATCAGCTTCTGATTCAGTTATGCAGTTTGTCTGATGAGCTACAGGACAGAGTAGAGGATTATTCTTCACCGCAGCACAATGAATCCAAGGACCTTGGCTGGCCAGCTGGTATTTCTGAATTACTTGAGGAATATTCTGCTGTGTTTGCCCCAATGATTGGCATGCCTTCTCCCAGGGAGTGTGATCACAGCATTCCTTTAGTCATGGGAGCTAGACCTGTGTACATCATGCCCTACAGGTACCCACTAGCATTGAAGCCTTTAGTCATGGGAGCTAGACCTATGTACATCAGGCCCTACAGGTACCCACTAGCATTGAAGGATGAAATAGAGAAACAAGTGGTTGATATGTTGTCTCAGGGAATCATTCAGCCCAGCTCCAGTGCCTTTTCATCCCCAGTGCTGCTTGTTAAAAAGAAAGATGGCTCTTGGCGCTTTGTGTGGACTACAGGTATCTCAATGCTTTGATTGTTAAAGGAAAATTCCCTATACCTGTGTTTGATGAGCTTATGGATGAGCTGGCCCAAGCTTCTTGGTTTTCAACCTTGGACTTGGCAGCGGGGTACCATCAAGTGAGGCTTAAGCAAGGGGAAGAATTCAAGACGGCTTTTCAAACGTACTTTGGTCATTTTGAATTCAGAGTGATGGCTTTTGGGTTGTGTGGGGCCCCAGCAACCTTTCAAGGAGCTATGAACACCCCTCCTTAGGAAATGTGTTCTTGTATTCTTTGATGACATTTTGGTTTACAGCTCTAGCTTGGAGGACCACTTAGTGCATCTCAAAGCGGTGTCGCAGTTGTTGGCCAAGGACAAGTGGTAGGTGAAATTGAGTTAATGTTCCTTTGCTCAAAGGCAAATTTCTTATCTTGGGCATATCATCAGTGAATCAAGGGTTTCCACTGACCCCAAGAAAGTTGAAGCTATTACTTCTTGGCCAACTCCTTCTTCAGTTAAGGATGTGAGAAGCTTCTTGGGCCTTGCAGGATACTATAGGAAGTTTGTTAGGCATTTTGTAGTTATTGCCAGGCCCTTAACTACACTGGTCAAGAAGAATGCATTATTTATTTGGACACCAGATCATGAAGCTGCCTTCCAGGCTCTCAAGGGTGCCTTAAGTTCTGCACCTGTGCTGGCCATGCCTAATTTCTCTAAACCCTTTGCAATTGAAACTGATGCTTGTGGCCATGGAGTTGGAGCTGTGCTCATTCAGGAAGGGCATCCTTTGGCCTTTATTAGCAAGCCCTTGGGTCCTAGAACCTTGGGTTTGTCCACTTATGAGAAGGAATACCTTGCCATCTTACTTGCAGTGGAACAATGGAGGCATTATTTGCAACAAGGGGAATTCTCTATTTTTACTGACCAGCGCAGTCTGATTCATTTTGCTGATCAGAGGCTGAATACTCCTTGGCAATAGAAGGTATTCACAAAATTGTTGGGTCTTCAATATAAATTTATCTATAAACAGGGCACTGACAATAGAGTGGCAGATGTGCTTTCTAGAAGGCCTCATCCTGAGTTGCATGCTTTAGCTCTTGCTGATAGTGTTCCTGCCTGGACTGTTGAAATCTTGCAAGGTTATCAATCTGATACACATGCTCAGTTGCTGTTGACAAAATTGGCAGTTGATCCTTCCGCAGTGCCCAATTTCTCCTTGTCTAATGGTATTCTTCACTATAAACACCGGATTTGGTTGGGAGCAAATACTGAATTACAGACCAAAGTTATGCAAGCCCTTCATAGTTCACCCATGGGTGGCCATTCTGGTTTCCCAGTGACATATCAAAGAATTAAGCAGTTGTTCGCTTGGAAGTCCATGAAGAAAGACGTTCAAGTCATGGTTTCTACCTGTTTGGTCTGTCAGCAAGCCAAACCCGACCGTAGTAAGTACCCTGGTCTTCTACAGCCGCTACCAGTTCCATCTGCAGCCAGGCAAATGGTGTCATTAGATTTTGTGGAAGGGCTTCCTCGTTCTCATCACAAAACCCGCATTCTAGTGGTTGTTGATAAGTTCACAAAATACAGCCATTTCATTGCTCTTCAGCATCCTTATACTGCTGCCAGTGTTGCTAAAGTTTTCTTTGATCAAGTCTACAAGCTCCATGGTTTACCTTCCTCTATTATATCTGACCGTGATCGGGTGTTCACTTCTTCTTTTTGGCAAGAGTTATTTCGCCTAGCTGGTGTCCAACTGCGAATGAGCTCCAGTTACCACCCTCAAACCGATGGGCAAACGGAAAGAGTGAATCAGTGCATGGAAACATTTTTGAGATGTCTTGTTCACGCTTGTCCGAAAAAATGGCTTGACTGGATTGGGTTGGCTGAGTACTGGTACAATACCAGTTTCCATTCTGCCATTGGTCGCTCTCCTTTTGAAGCTTTATATGGGTATACACAGCGTAGCCTGGGCCTGGATTCTTCTGTGGTTGCTGTGAGTATTGAACTTGATGATTGGCTGCAGAACCGCAACTTGATGAATCGGTTGATCCAGCAGCATTTGATTCGCGCCTAGCAACGTATGAAAAGGCAGGCTGACAAGAAGAGGTCTGAGAGGCATTTTAATGTCGGTGATATGGTGTTTGTCAAGCTTCAACCGTATGTTCAATCTTCACTAGCTCCTCGTGCTAATCAGAAACTATCTTTCAAGTATTTCGGACAATTCCGTGTGCTGGCCAAAGTGGGTGAAGTAGCTTATACCTTGGATTTGCCAGCGTCTGCTGCTGTGCATCCAACCTTTCATGTGTCTCAGTTGAAAGCTGTTGTTCTTGCTACTGCTTCAGTAACTCCATCCATACCATCCATCCATTGGAACTTGCAAACTCCGGAGGCTATATTGGATAGTCGTTTGTCGTCACGGGGTATTCATGCTGTGAGTCAAGTTCTGATTAAGTGGTCAGGTATGCCTTCTTCGCTTGCTACCTGGGAAGACACTGAAGCACTTCACAGCCGGTTTCCATTTGCTCCTGCTTGGGGTCAAGCGGGCTTTCAACAAGGGGGAGTGTTACTATTGCATCACATGTCCCTGCTTCGCCTGAAGAGATGTCATCTGAAGCCAATGTTCAGAATGTGTTCGACCAGCTCAATGGGCCGAGAAGGGGCGACCGGCCCAGAAGACCGAGTACGCGTGTGACGGGCCCAAGCTGGGTCGGCAAGGTGTGAGAGAGTTGTTGAGAGGTGAGCTCCTAATTATAAAGGAGGAGGGTATGTGTTGAGAGGATTATGAACTCTTGTATCAAGTAGCGTGCGAACTAAGCTGTCCTCGCTAATTCCAGCCTCTCTGCCCCAGATCTCATCTCCTTCCTCCTCTCGAATCCCTTGCTACGATCCGTTGCTAACAGTGGCCCGTGCGGCACTGCTCGGTCCCCGCTGTGACTACGGAGCAGAGGGCGGTGAAGGGCCATGGAGCAGGGGTGGCGGGGTCAGGAGTAGAGGACGGCAGAGGGCCACAGAGCAGGGGTGGTGGGGCTAGGAGGAGAGGGCGGCGAAAGGCTAGGAGGAGAGGCAGCGGGTAAGGGTGGCTAAAAAGCTCGGGCTCGTGAGCTCAGCTCGGGCTCGGCTCGACTTGAATTCCAAACGAGCCGAGCCCGAGCCAACGTTTTGGCTCGTTAGTGAACTGAGCCGAGCCTGAGTCGGCTCATGAGCAGCTCGCCAGCTCAACAAGCTTGATGTCAGGACTCTAAATATCATTTTTTATATTATATTTTTGAGTATATTTTCAAGATTGCACTAGAATTATTTACTTTTTGATGATGTATATAGGCATGTCGATAGTTGGAGAGTTGTGACTTGCCAATTAGGAGTAGATATTAAAGAATTGGAGGCGATATTTTCTTTTGAAATATGTAATGACTTGCTATCTTACTTTTATTTTGCAAATTGGGGTTGTTTCTATCATAAAATAGCAATATTTTTTATAATTTATGCTCTTAGAATTGACTATCATGTTTTTTATATAATATTTGTATAATATTACATTGTCTAATTACTTCACTCCTTTTAGAGACTTTTTAACATGCAGGCTCGCAAACTGGCTCGAGCTGGCTCGAGCTTGTAAACGAGCCGAGCCAAGCCTCAAGATTAGCTCGTTTTTTGGACCAAGCCGAACCAAGCCTACTTTGGACCAAGTTTTCACGAGCCAAGCCTGGCTCGGCTTGGCTCGTTTCCACCCCTAGCGGCGGGGAAGGAGCAGACGGCAACCAAAGGATTTGAGGAGGTGACGTGGAAGGGAGAGGATAAGGGGAGGAGAAGGTCAGTTTTGCAAACTATCCCCTGAAAAAATATTCCACTTGGGAATTAGTCCCTGAGAATATTATAGGTATCCAGTTTTACCAAAGTTGTTGGAGAAGAATACTTGAGTTATCTAAAAATCTTCTCTCTCCTATACTAAAACAAATTTTGTGTCATCAGTTTTGGGTTTTACCAAAGTTGTTGAAGAAGAATACAGGATTTATCTAAAAATCTTCTCTCTCCTGTACTAAAACAAATTTTGGGTCATCAGTTTTACCAAAGTTGTTGGAGATGCTCATGCTCAATCGCCATTTTAATTCGAACCAGCTAAAATGTCAAATATTATTCAGATTCGCAGTCTCCGATAAAGAGGAGATGGAAATGCATGGCGCATGAACGGCACAGGTTGAACCAATAAAGAATAAACCGAGGTTTAACTTTCTGTTTTCATCCCATCTCGCGTTGTAGAATCAGCAAACACCCAGAAAGGAGAACCTCTCCAACTCCGGAATTGGAACGAAGAAAAAGCAAGCGTATCCCTGATCTTATTTGTCAGATCGAGGATTATGACAAGTATCCACTGTCCACTTATCTAGCATCTAGCATGACATGAGAATTTTTTTCCCTCTATAGAACGCTGGCACCATCTATGCATGGAGCCTGACCACGGCCGCGTTTGGTTTCTACACAAGAAATCTTGCATGCATGAAGTACTAAATGAAGTCTATTTATAAAATCTTTTCACACATGAGTGCAACTTTTCGAGACGAATCTAACGAGCCTAATTAATCCATGATTTACTACAGTAATGCTACAGTACTCATCCTCTAATCGTGCGGTCAAAGCCCTCATTAGATTCGTCTCGCGATTTACACGGGGGTTGTAGAGGTAGTTTTGTAAACTGACTTTATTTAATACCTCTAATTAGTTTTGTAAACTGATTTTATTACGCGGCAAATTTTTTACACACCCTAACCAAACGCGGCCCACGACGCATAAGGTCCAAACACCAGTCGAATCGTATGCTGACGAAAATGCGTCTCCTCCCAGCGGAGGATATCTGGTGTCATCGCAGAGGATCACAGGAATGGGGTGTGGGAGGCGAGCGCCAGGATAACTGGATGCGGGAGGACGGAGCGCAAGCCGAAAGCTAGTGGACTCGAAAGTGTCGAATGAAGAAAATAAGATACGAAATACTAAAATATAGATATTGGCCCTTATTATTTTTTATGACGGCGTCAGCTTAAGCCCTTTCTCACTGTCCCTTCCTCTGATACGATTTTTCCTCTCGATCCCCGCCGCACCACGCAATCCCCGGAGGTCACCGCCGGCGAGCGCCGCTCAGCCGCCCCCGCCCTCCGGCCAGCGCCGGCGCCTGCCTTGTCGCGGTGAGTGTCCCCTCCCTGCCGTCTCCTATCCACATCGGTAGCGATCGTAACCGCAAGAGTACCCTGCAACGGCTGCGTAGGGAATGGGAGCTGCTCTCCTTCCGCGACGGTGAGCACGTCGACGACTTTGCGCTCCGCCTCTCCGGCATGATGAGCTCGCTGAATCTCTACGGCGAGCGAGTCACCGAACAACAAGCCGTCGAGAAGCTGCTGCGAGTCGTCCCCAAGAAATACTCGCAGATCGCGATGTCGATCGAGACTCTGCTCGACACGGCGGAGCTCACGATCGAGGAGGTGACCGGGCGGTTGAAGGCAGTCGATGATCGTGAGGACATTCTACAGCCATCAGCCCCAGATCAGCCACTCCTATCCTGGCGGCAAGCTCTACTTCACTGAGGAGCAGTGGCTCGCTCGGACGAAGCAGAGGCACGACAGTGAGGGTACCTCCAGGATGCCCAAGTCCAGCAGCGGCGGGCGACGTCGCTCCCGTGGCGCGCGCAAGAAGCAGCCTCGCGCGCCCGACACCAAGGATGGAGGCAACGACGACGACAAGGAGAGGTGCCGTAACTGTGGCCGCATTGGGCATTGGGCAAAGGACTGCCGCAAGCCCAAGAAGGCACAGGCACACCTCACCCAAGCCGACGAAGATGACGAGGAGCCCACGCTTCTCATGGCGAGTGTCTGCGAGCTCTCGGTGGCGCCGGAGGGAGTGCACCTTGAAGAGCCGCGTGCGCAGGCATTCCTCGGCACTTCAGATGACGACGTTGAGCACCTTGATGGGTGGTACCTTGACACAGGCGCCACCAATCACATGACGGGCCGAGCGGAGGTCTTCTCCGACCTCGATCGGTCCGTGGTCGGCTCCGTCAAGTTCGGCGACGGCTCGGTGGTGAGCATCCAAGGCCGTGGCTCCGCCATCTTCACCGGCAAGCGTGGCGTGCACAAGGTCCTCACTGGTGTCTACTACATCCCACGGCTCCGTAACAGCATCGTGAGCCTTGGACAGTTGGATGAGAACGGCGCCACGATCCACATCGACGATGGTGTTCTTCGCATCTGGGATCGGCAACAGCGGCTGCTTGCCAAGGTGCAACGCGGTGCCAACCGTCTGTACGTGCTGCACCTTGACGTCGCGCGCCCCATCTGCCTTGCTGCTCGACACGACGACGACGCATGGCGGTGGCATGATCGGTTTGGCCACATCTCCTTCGACACGCTGCAGCGCATGTCCCGACACAAGATGGTGCGTGGGCTGCCTGAGCTCGAGCATGTGGANCCCACACCCCGCCATCCGCCGAGAGCGCGATCCCAATCTCAGATCCGGCCCGCGGCTCACCCAGCGCTGTCCCCCCGCAGTCTCCCCGGCGGCTCCCGCGATCGGCGCCCCCGCCGCAGCCGCCGCGGCGCACGGCTCGAGAGTTGTAGCTGCTGCGCCCCCGGTCGCGGGCCTGCGGGGGCCGCGTCGATGATGAGCGGGCGGAAGAATGCCGGCAAGACCTCCCCCTGGATGCTCATCCTCATCTCGTTTGGGTGCTTCTTCGCGACCTACAACTTCCTGACGATGCCCGGCCGGGGCCGGGACGGGCCGCGCAAGTTCCTCGGCGGCGGGGGCTCGGCCGCCGAGTACGGGTTGGGCGCCGGCTCCGACCCGGCGAAGCGGTTCCACGTCGCGCTCACGGCGACGGACGCGCTCTACAGCCAGTGGCAGTCCCGGATAATGCACTACTGGTACAGGGAGATGAGGGACCGCCCCGGCTCCGACATGGGCGGCTTCACGAGGATCCTTCACTCGGGGAAGCCGGACGGGCTGATGGATGAGATACCGACCATGGTGGTTGACCCCCTTCCTGAAGGCAAGGATAAGGTGAGGTCGTTTTCCAGTGTTTGTTTGGCTAGTTTATGATGCTGTGGTGAGCTGTTTGCTAATAGGATGCTTCATCCAGGGTTACATTGTCTTGAATAGACCTTGGGCATTTGTGCAGTGGCTGCAGAAAGCAAACATTGTTGAAGAGTAAGTAGATTTACATCTTTGCTCGTGATTGAAGGATGGGTTTATGTTCTGATAGTGGACACATTTGCAGCTATATATTAATGGCGGAGCCAGATCATATCTTTGTGAAGCCTTTGCCAAACTTAGCCCATGGTGATGAACCAGCGGCGTTTCCGTTCTTCTACATCAAACCAACTGAGAATGAGAAGATATTAAGGAAGTTCTTTCCAGAAGAAAAAGGACCTGTCTCAAAAGTTGATCCAATTGGCAACTCTCCAGTTATAATTAAGAAGGTATCTCATGATTAATATAATACTTGGACTTGGTTATGGTGGTTGTCAAGATAGCATATGTGCACATGCATTGCTCTTTTTAGTTTTTAGTTCTGCACAACTAAATACCGGCTTTGTGTTAATGACATCAATCGATGCTAATCCAATCTGTTTACATGTCCTGTTAATCTCGATTAACTTATTATCGATGCCTTTACAAACATCTTTAGGCTCAACTTGAGAAGATTGCTCCAACCTGGATGAATGTTTCATTGCAAATGAAGGAGGATCAGGAGACAGACAAAGCGTTTGGATGGGTCTTGGAAATGTCAGTATAAAATTCTTCTCTGCTTTTATTTGTTCTCTTTAACATGTCTGATTCCTATTCATTTCTATTTCATATCCGTAGGTATGCATATGCTGTTGCTAGTGCACTGCATGGTGTGCACCATAGTCTCCGTAAAGATTTTATGATTCAGGTGCTAAGTCTTGTCATTAGATAAATCATCTCATAGTTGTGTGATGGCAGTTTATATCATTAAAGGTGTGCTTGATGATGATTGCAGCCTCCTTGGGACCTAAAAACAGACAACACGTTCATCATCCATTATACGTATGGAAATGATTATTCAATGAAGGTGACTACAATTCAACATTAAGCACCTATGAAATATTTTCAGCCATGTTGATGCTCTATATTGCTCTGTAAAATCTAATGATCTGCATCAGAGAAAAGTATATGCTTATGATTTTCTTCTGTTTTCTCAGGGTCAGCTAACTTATGGGAAAATTGGTGAATGGCGTTTTGACAAAAGATCTTATCTTCAATCACCACCACCAAGAAATCTTTCATTACCTCCTCCTGGAGTTCCTGAAAGTGTGGTATGTGCATAATATTTTGTATCGTTGAGTATGTCTGTATGTGTGATGCCTATTTGCTTCTACATATGATCCGTTTTCATGTCTGTGAAATCTCTGAAATGCTTGAATATATAAAAATGGGTCTTGTGTGTTGCTCTATGTCACATTAAATTTCTGTCATCACTTATTTAGTACCCTCATGGTTAGGTTATAATGTGCTCCATCAAATAATGTTTGAATGAGTACAATTTTGTTGAGATGACAAGGGCATTAACGTTTGCCTTGGTGGCCTTAATCCAATATGTAGTTTTCTGTATATATTGGTAGAGATTTTGTTATAAACATTTTGGTCACATTTAGGCTAGGTGCTCATGAAATTTATGTTGCCTCTTGTTTGCCGCTTGTGTTCGAGTTATTCTTTTTTCTCTTAATGGCTAAAATGCTGTTAGACCAGAGTATTGTTTTGTAGAATTTGAATGGACCAAACAGTTTATTTCTGAGTTCAATTATGGTGATTTGTTTTTCATCGCTTCATGTGCTAATTTAATATATATATTTTTTTACTATGAAGATTGAAAAACCATGGTCAAGCTTAAGCTTTGTGACCTACTCCCTCCGTCCCAAAGCATATTTCATTTTGGCTTCTTAGGTACATATCTTTTGCTATGCATCTTGACATGGCGTATCTTTAGGTGCATAGCAAAAGATGTATCTAGAAAAGCCAAAATGAACTATAATTTGGGACGGAGAGAGTACATATTAACAGGTTTATCACCAAACTCTAGAACATAATATCTAGCAAGTAGCAACTTTGCAATTACTAAAATGCACAGCTCCTAGTCCCTAGAAAATATAGGTCTATAGATCATAGTGACCAGAATTCCATAAATCTGGGTCGACTGGGTCGAGGAACTGGGTCGCCGGACACAGATTGGAGAAAATGGGGAAAGAATGGGCTCCTAGGGACGATAATTTGGTACGTGATATGCGACCCCAAGTAACTGAGGTGATGGCCCCGGTCGAAGTGTGTGGTTGGATGCACAAGATCCATATTTTAATAAACCCACACGTAAAAAAATGACATGTTTAAAAGGAAAAAGGAAATTAATAAGCAAAGAATAAGGGACACCTTGGGTCTATTTCTGGCCCATCCAGCCCATTGACCTAGACCAGCCCTCCAACCCTAAGTATTCTGGTCTCGTGAGCAGGGAACCTCATGCACGAAGCAATATTCATTGCTTCTGTTCCACCTTGCAGTTATCTTCTTCTCCAAAACAGTACCACCCTGCCTGTCACGTTGGATATTCCTGCTATGGTTCTACCACTTCCATGCAATCTGTAGATGCAGCACCGCCTCCTGTCGCCCCCCAAAGCTGCTGCCATATACTCCCCATTCAACCATCACCTTCACCTCAACCTCAACCTCGTGACCCAGCAACAGGAGGGCCGTGACCTAGCCTGAAATAGGACGTCAACCCCTATCTATTTCTACCGAAATTGGGCCGGTGTTTCTGGGTCCTGGAACACGGCATTGACCCTTATTTCCTGTAACTATGGTCTAGATTTTGAGGGCAAAAGCAAATAGTAAAATTGGAAGATAGGCGACTGATTGATTCCTCGATGATATGCATGTCCAATCTACATTATATAGTCTTGCTATTGTAATATTCGTTCAACATCAAAAGCTTGAAAATGATCATTACCATGCCCTAATCTTTTGGTAAGGAAGACCAATGTGTCTTCTTGGTCTAGTACAATGGTTATGCACCTGAGCAGACATGTAAAGGAAAAAAAAACTCAACCCAAGAGGAGAGACATCCCGAATGCATTGCACTTAAGGTCGAGAAAAGGCCTTGAAAGGTGGCTATAACATGCGCTATCACTTTAGCAACCGCACTATAACCATAGGGAACACACAGCAAAGGGGCCTTTTTTTGGTGAGAACCTGGGTTTGAAGCCCTGTTTGGTAGCCTGACAACTGGAGGTCTTACCACTGTGCTATGAGAACATTCTCAGACATGTAAAGCACCAAACATTCCCAAAACGTGTAAAGTGTAAACCTAGATGCCTGCTGTTTTCTACGTTAAGAAAGGGAAGCGTCCTACTCTTTTTTCATTTCATTAGATTCTTCAGGGTCCAGGGATGTTTTAAGGAATGTGTCAGCATAGGCCTTTTTCTGTGTAGAATTGCTTTGCTTGTCGAATTTTCAATTACTTGGTTGTTGCAACCTATCAAAAACACTGAAAGACCAACCCATAGTTGTGCATGTGTCAATCATGCACCTGTTAAATTTGCCTTATTCCTTATTACACCAGTATTATCCAACTATGTTGCTATGCTGTTGAAGTGTTGTTGTTGCTGTTGATTGTCCAGAGCTTTTGCCATTTTTGCTGGCAATCCACGTTGCAATGGACACTTGAGGAAGTTCAAATGGCATCGCAAGTTCAATGCATTTTCTACAGCGAACTTATAGAATTTATGTTGAACAGCTTCGTTCCTTATAATTATTTCACCTTCGTGATCCTAGCCTTAGTACTCTAAATCATATTTTTGAAATTAGGATTTCCCATCGAAGCCACCTTATATTCATGTGTTGATCTCAATTTTGTTTTTTCAGGTCACCCTTGTGAAGATGGTCAATGAGGCAACTGCGAACATTCCGGGCTGGGAAGACGAGAGATAATTTCTGATTTGGCTGAGTTGTGGCTTATTTCAGCTCCCAGGTGATACGGTCTTTGTTGGAAAAGCATGGAAGGATACCATTGGTCAATAAAAGAAGAGCCTTCATTTCATATCTCAAGTGTAGAGTTGTGGCCAGTTTTCTACGATTAACGTAGGTTAGTGT
Source organism: Alloteropsis semialata (assembly GCA_004135705.1). NCBI lineage: Eukaryota > Viridiplantae > Streptophyta > Magnoliopsida > Poales > Poaceae > Alloteropsis > Alloteropsis semialata. The sequence continues at coordinate 53,946,655 of CM014272.1, forward strand.
TTGGGAAGAAAGAGGTATATTCACTTCGATCTAGGGAGTCGCATCATTTTTGTATTGTAAAGCAGAAATATAGGCTTTCGGTCACTCTTGTTTCATTTAGCATGTTGTAAAGCAGAGATGTAGTCTAGAATCCTCCAACACGAGAGGTTTGTAATTCTGCTGGGTGCTGGCAAAACATACTGCTGAGTGCTATCACTGGAAACCACCAAAAGCTTTCAGAAATAAACTAATTAATATACATTGCTAAGCTGTTGCGTACAAATAGCTGATAGGATTTTTGCTCCCGAACCTCTGTGCAATACTGATGTTTGCTATGTAATACTGTGCTATTTTGTTGCGCTCAGAATACAAATGCTGCGATCTAATATCGAAAGAATGCTTTTGCACAGTTAGGACTGTACTACTAGACTTCAATGTGTGCCACAATTGTTGATAAATGCTTCTTTTTCCAAGTTACAGAGCATGATATCCTCTTCTGTCTGCCTTGATTAGATTTTCTTAGCAGGCAGACCATATGTGTGGTGTTGTGGCTTGTGTGTGCCTCTTCCTTGCATTCCTTGTAAAGAATAATTGACTTTCAAAGTATTTTTCGATGAATATCAACAATATCGACATGTATCCATGTCCAATAGGAATAATTTTAGAAACTAAACCTGCTTTTTCGAGCGTATATTCCCTATTTACCATCAATTCCTGATCTCTCTCAAGTTTGCATTATGTATTGAATATGTAACTAGAATGGTCACATCAGGAGGAAAAGAGAAGCTCCAGGAAATGGTGATCCATGTTGTATTGTGGATACTTGGGCGGATTAGAATGGTCCACACAGAATAGAGGGCTTGGTTGATAGTGATGTGCACAAGGTGGTGGTCAACGATGGTTCAAGGTTTGGCAAGTAGTGAACCGAGAGATCTTTCATGTGATGCTTGGAACAGCTTAGAATAGCAATGCATGGTACCAGCCACTGAGCCACAAGGATATTTACGCTGCTTTTGTCAAAGGCACATGCGAACTACGACTGATTTCTGACAATCCCTCTCATGGTGCACAAAAGCAGGAGCCAAATGCTGGAGATGAGGCGCAGTATGTACTGGTGTGTGGAGCAATGTCAGTTATGATGCCATAATATGTATTGAAGGAAACAGGTTTAAAGTAGCATTATTTTAGCATCCATAGTTTGATTATTATAAGCAGCATGTGAAATCCGCGTAGAGAGCGTAGGTAACTACGCACGCTGAACGTGTGGAATACTTATTTGTGTGAAACTAGAAGACGAATGATGCAAAGTTAGCAATGTTGGCACCAACGAGAATATGTATAAACAAATATTTGCCTCATAATTCACTTTATCCTTCATTAGAAAAACGGATTGGCCCTCCATTAAAAACAAAAACGTATTTTCTTCAGAAAAGCCAAAGATTTAAGTATTCCAATAATCAGCTAAATTAAAAGTATGTATCGTGTATAAATTATAAAGCTCGATTCTTATCCAAAATATTTTTCGCATTTTACTGATTTTGGAACTGGCTAAAGCTTAATTTTAGAGGCTACATCGCTTATGAAATTAAAGACATCTATTTGCTATGCGTTCTGCGGCATGCCTGAGTAAAATCATGGGGAGCGGTACCGTGTGAATAATTATACAAAGGATAAACATGTTCAAAACCAAAACAAAATTGGCAGTGAACGTCATAACTTGGTAACCAACACGAACAAAACCACATATACAGTGTGTTCAAAGATATGGTCATTACACAAATTTGTACTGCCTCTCTCCCAAGAGGCAGCATGCAATTCTAGGAATAAGGCCGGGTCAAACTTCTTTTAAGTTTGACTATCTTTATAGGTAATATTATCATTTATGATTTTAAATAGGCATATTATGAATAGGCATATTATGAGTATATTTATGGCAAAACTAATTATTACCATAACTATTCAGTATCACAAATAATATCAATGTTTTATATATGTTCGATCAAAGCTGAGATGGAATGATTTAGTAGAAACCTAGAGTTATATTTTTTATGGGGTGGAGTACAATCTAATGACTAAAAAACAAATCGTATAATGGCCTTTCCGCTCTTAGCAATACTCGATCGATCGACCTTATACCTATATATCTAATCACAGATTTGATCTATTCATCTAGGTTGACGAGAACATTTGCCCGTACGCATTAGCCATTTTGTTTTAACATCCCCAAATTTCAGTAAGAAACTGCACGGAGGTAGTTAAAGAAAGGCCATTAGTCAATGCATTACATAACGCCCTGCCTGATGAGTGATGTTTCATCAAGATTCTACTCCCATTGCCTCAAATAAAGAAGCACCCTGAACAGTGGCCGTGCTCCCTGCGGCTAGCACGGCGGCATGGACCAAACAAATCTAAGCCCTCATCAACACGCATTCAATAATGCCTAACACACCAGCTCTGAGCCTGACGGTGACAATTGACAAGAGAGCAATGTATTGCCCAGCATCAGCCTCCAAAAGCACACAGAAAATCTCCAATCCTCCATATATAGGTCACTGCCCTAGCTAGTAGCTACCGGCTTCTCCGAACCACCATCAGGCAATGCAATGCATGTGACACAAAGATTTGCGTACGTGTTCTGGGATCAATCATTGGACGTGACACGATTAGGTGAGAAACAGCCAGGACAAATTACTACTCCAACCAAAACAGAGGACCCAAATGAGCGTGAACATGTTTCTTCAACCAGTAGTCCGGTTCACAGTCCTAGCTTTGCCCTTGACTCGCACCGCCTTTCTTTCCTTTCACACATCTTTTCACTCTTGACGGGATCCAGCAGGAGGAATAAATTTGGGGATTGCACAAAGATTGCGTGTAGTAGTACAACATTACATATTCAAAAAATTAGGTTAGACCATAACAATCTTAACCAAGTGAGGACGCACAAACACATCGTGTAACCAGTTGGATGTACTAATAGCGTGTTTGGTGTGCATCTGGCCTGGCCAGGCCCACGGGGTGCAGATGCCATCCCTCAGCCTGGCTCACAGGAAACGAGTTTCGTTTTCGTTTCCCGCGGGCCTGGCTGGCACGGTGCATTATTAGCATAGTTAATGATGTAATTTATACACTAATTAGCATATATTAAATGGTATTAATATAGTTAGATAATTATTAAGGTCTAATAAGATAGATAAAGACTATTAGAGTTTAATTATGTCAAATAAATATTATGATGATGATTATTTAATATTTTTTATCTCATGCAATCTAACTTTATGTGGGCAACCAAACAACATCTCTTCTCAGCCAGTCTCAACAGATACAGCCAACCAAACATCCTGTGTTGCATACACTTAGCCTGGCTGAGGTGAGCTGTCTCACAAATACGAGCCAGGCTAAGTTCGTACGACCAGACCCTCAGAACCAAGAAGTTTGTTGAAATGCATATATTTCCCTGAATTACTTCTCATGTAAAATGTGCAATTGTTGGACAAATTAAGGAGGAGCAAAACTGTAGCAAGTTAGTAATTTAGAAGTCGATTATATTTACATTTCTCACGCAATGTGTATTCACCACACCCGTCATCAAACGCACACTCCTTATCAGACCCAAAAAAACAGAAACCGTACACTCCGTTGTCGCCACGCCACTATAGTTGTCCCATTCGGATCAGTATTATAACCACAGGCTAAGAATCCTATCAGCACATGCATTGCATTGGCCTCCCGGCTACAAGTTCCAATGCATCGATAAGATGCTTACTCCGTCCTCAACCCAAGACACTACTCATAGTTTTCATAAGCTCCACATCATCAAGAAACTAGTGCTAGACACTACCTCTCCAATGCAAACACTACCCTTTCATATCCAAATTTAATATCACTCCTCTCTCATTGTGTCTTGGATATCGTGTAGAAGCCATGTCTCATAAAAGACTCAGTTTCCTTCTCTTCCTTCATTTAATCACTTGTCACATCACCTTTCATCCTAGGTGGCAGCTCATTTAATTCTATGGAAACCATCCTAGTCATTGGGTTGAGGATGACCTTAGGAGGTGTTTAGTTCAGCCCATTTTGCAAAATGGTGCAGCGTTGGGTTACGTGCGCAGAGAGAAAAAGTACATTGGGAAACGCGTATTTTGCAAAATGAGTGAGGAAGGGGTGGAACTAAACAGGGCCTTAACAGCGCATATAATAGCAGCCAGAGCTACCAGGTCAGGTTAAGATAGAACTGAACTGAACTGGTAAAGAAAGGCCCTGTTTAGTTCATTTGCCAAAACGGCAAATAGGCAAATTTTACTATTCATCAAAAGGAATCTTACATGCATGAAGTATTAAACGTGTGTTAATGATAAAACTCATTCCATAACCTCTCGGTAACTTTGCGAGACGAATCTAATGAGCCTAATTTGGCTATAATTAGACAACGTCGTGCTACAGTAAACAATCTCTAATGACGGATTAATTAGGCTTAATAGATTTGTCTCGCGATTTCTCGTCCATCCATGTATTTAGTTTTATAATTAGATCATGTTTAGTCCTCATAATCTTCGATTTAGAATTGCTACGGTAAATAGCAACTTTTTTACCATCCAACTAAACAGGGTCAAACTGTCAAAGCAGTGTATCTGAATAGGGTAACAAGGGAATATTGGCGCTTGGAGGCCAAAGCAAGGGACAGTGACCGAGTAGTGAGTGACCGGCATTTGGGGAGCGTGGCATCAAAGAGTCAAACTTTTCAGCTGCCAAAACCAAACACCTCACAATTATCGATCCGTTCCATCAGCAGACAAAGGGTCAGTAAACAACTGCTCCTAGAGCCCCGTTACGTTCACAGGAAATGCTTTTCCAGTTCAGAACAGGCGATTCCGCGCCGGTTTCTACGGAATTCAATTCCTTTGTTCCTACGGAATTCGCTTGTTCCGAACGGCGTCAGATCCTGTGATGTGAATTACTAGCCAATTCAGGGCCTGTTTTAGTTGAAATGGAAAGTTGGCAAAATTTACTGTAGCAATTAAACTAAAGATTAGAAGGACTAAACATGATCTAATTATAAAACTAATTACACGGATGGACGGGAAATCGCGAGATGAATCTATTAAGTCTAATTAATCGGTCATTAGAGATTGTTTACTGTAGCACGACGTTGTCTAATCATGGCCTAATTAGGCTCATTAGATTCGTCTCGCAAAGTTACGGGGGTTATGGAATGGGTTTTGTCATTAACACACGTTTAATGCATGCATGTAAGATTCTCTTTGATAAATAGTGAAATTTGGCAAATTGGTAATTTGACAAATGAACTAAACAGGCCCTCATAAATTTTGCAAAAAGTTGTTGCACTGAAGAACGTGCTCCCTCCCTCGCGAGATGCTTCCCAGTTTTTGCATAATTTCTGAACTATCATGACTTCGGTTGCCCAGTTTTCCTGCAAAGATGGGAGTGCTGGACTATTCCCTTTCCAGTTTCCAGGAACAAAGACTCGTAGAGGCATGGATCGACAGTAACATGGAACTGAGCTACAGTATACTACTGTCCACTACGGGTACTGGCACGGAGACACTGACAATGAACTGAAACGAAGAAAGCCAACGACAGAACATGAATAGATACCCTTGTGCTGCTCGATCCTGCACTGCAGTGTTGCTGCTTCTTGCCTTCTATCAGCTCATGGCGAGTTGCCGTACCCGAGGATGAGCGGGGCGCTGGCGCCGCTGTACAGGTTGGGGGCCGCGGCCGAGGCGCTGCTGCCGAGGTGGAGGTCGGAGGTGCCGAGTTGCGCAGCGGCGGCGCGGCCGTCGGTGTCGGCGCCGTGGTCGTACAGGAGGCCCCTGAACAGGTGCCCGTTGATGGTCACGGCCGCCTGGTACGCGACCTCGCCGTCGCCCCGCCCGCCGCCGTCTTCCACGGACGTCACCCGCACGCACCGGAACACCGCTGGCCCGCGCACCTGACGGGGCAGGTTGTCCTTGAACGACGCGTCTGCGGAGGACATGGATGGTTCAGTGACCTTTCTTGAATTGCGTCGCTGCGCAATTGTGCTCAATAATTGATGCCGGTGGTGCGGGTTACCTTGGTGGCTGGAGGAGGTGTCGAAGCTGCGAGGGGTGGTGGCGTTGGAGGTGGAGGTGTGGGAGTTGGTGGTCGCCGTGGCGGTCTGGCACGCGAGGCGGGGCTTCTTGGCCGCGGCGGGAGGCGGGGACGCGCCGGATCCGCCGCCGGCGAGCTGCAGGCGCTCCCGGCGCCGGGCGGCGGGCACCCAGGTGCTCCGGACGTGGGTGTCGCACTCGAAGCCGCGGCTGTTGCAGCACGTGCGGCAGCGGCTGTGCGCGCACCCCTTCTTCGCCTGGTTGCCGCAGTCGTGGCAGGTCGCCGCGCCGGAGCCGGAGCCGGAGCTAGCCCCGCCGCCGCGGCCCTGGTCCAGCATGGCGAGGGCCTTCTTGCCGGGGGAGCCGTCCGCGGCCGCGGGCTCCGGGTGCCAGAACTGGATGGCGCCGGCGGACAACGCGGGCGGCTTGCCGGAGGCGGCGTCGGTGCCGACGAGGGTGCGCTGCTGCGCCGCGGCGATGAGCGGGAACACGGGGTCGTCGGCCGCCCGCTGGTGGTGGATGGAGCCCGCGGGCGCGACGACGAGCATCCCGACGTCCCCGGCGGCGCCTATCGCCCCGTAGCCGAGCGCGGCGGCGGCGGCGGCCGGAGGAGGCCGGGCCCCAGAGGCCGGCGCCCAGCGAGGCGCCGGAGGCGGCCGCGGCCGCGGCGGCCGCGCTGGCATTGAAGCCCAGGGAGAGGTCGTCCCCGCGGCCTGGGCCCGCGGGCGACGGCAGCCAGCCGGCGATCGCCGTGGTGTCCGACGACGGGAAGCGCCGCCCCGACGGCGACGCCACGCTTACCGACCCGTGGACGGCGGAGCTGCGCCGGGCAGAGCAGACAGGATCAAGCACAGTGATCGGGTAGGCTCCGCGGGACGGGAGAGCTTCCTAAAAGCTAGAAAGCGCAAGAACACGCACGCAAGGTGCTGTACCGCGCGGCTAGAGCCTACCCTGCCTGCTGCTGCCCCCTTTCTCCCTGCCTCGCCTCACCTCACCTCGCCTCCACTATAAAGAATCTCGTCTAGTTGCCGGAGCACTCAAAAAACCTAGGCTCTAGACCTCTAGAGCCTACGCCCTAGCTAAGCTAGGTCTCGCCTAGCCTCACTCCTCTTCCCCTCTCTTCCTTTCTCTCTCTAGTCTCTACGCCGCTCGGCTCAGGCAGAGGAGTACTTCCTCAGTTCTTTTTCTCCTTGCTTTTCAGCATAGGCAGAGGAGAGAGAGAAGGGGACGAGAGGAGACGGGATCGTCCGCGTGGGGACCGGCCCGGCGGCCGGCTCTGAGAAATTCCTCTGCGCGGCCGGGATCGATCGCCACCCGGCCCCTGCCGTTTGGGCAGGCGGGAGCTCTGGCTCGCTGCGCTGCCTCTGCGGCCGCCGCCTGCGGTGCAGGTGCTGGCAGCGCTGTGCTGCTGCCGCGGCGCGCGTTAAAAGCTGCCGGCGCGGCCGCGCCACGGGACATGCGCGGCAGCGGGTAGGACGACGGCAGCTAGGCTGCCGCCCGGATCCGCGGCATCGCGCACCGGCGCAGGCGAGCTGCGGCTGCCGCTGGATGCCGATCCCCGTCCCTCTTTGCACTCGCAGTGGCAGTACCTGCTGGGCAATGCGACGATGCTTGCTCGTCTGAGCGGAGCTCTCTGGTCGGGAACGCGACGGGGTCGCCTCTGCCGGCTGCTGTGCCGCTGCCTGCTGCGGTTGGCCGTGTTTAGTTAGAGGCCGAAAAAATTTGCAGGGTATTAAATGCATCTTTGACCACTAATTAAGGGTATTAAATAATGTCAGTTTACAAAACTGCCTCCACAATCTCTAGTAAATTTCCGAGACGAATCTAATGAGGCCTTTGACCGCATGATTAAAGGATGATTAGAAGATAGTTACTGTATCATCACTGTAGCAAATCATGGATTAATTAGGCTCATTAGATTCGTCTCGGAAAGTTACGCTCATCCGTGAAGAGGTTTTACAAATAGACTTCATTTAGTACTTCGTACAAGAAAGATTCCCTTTTGCAATGTGTTTAGATGGAGGGTGAAATTTTTTTCACCCTCCTTTGACCACTAGTTAGGGGTATTAACTAAAGTCAGTTTACAAAACTACCTCCACAACCCCCTGTAAATTCGCGAGACGAATCTAATGAGGCCTTTGACCACACGATTAGAGGATGATTACTGTAGCATTACTGTAGCAAATTATGGATTAATTAGGCTCATTAGATTCGTCTCGAAAAGTTACGCTCATCCGTGAAGAGGTTTTGCAAATAGACTTCATTTAGTACTCCATGCAAGAAAGATTCCTTTTTGTAAAAATTTGTTGGAGCTCCATCTAAAACTCTTGGCAGCGCCGCAGGGGCTAGGGCTAGCTGCTAGCCCCGTACCCGGCTATAGCTAGGGACTAGGGTGCTGCTAGGCGGAGGACTTGTGGGAGGTAGAGTACTGGATCCATGGCGTAGGTGCGGCGCTCCTGCCACGCCTACGATGCGTCGGTGCCTAGGGCGGAATGAGACGGCCGGTCCGGTTCTTATCCGGCCGCCAGATCTGTACCAAGCATCTTTTCTATGATTCAGTTTTAAATTTAATCACAAAATTACCACGTATCCGAATTCCTCATAAAATTACCACGTGTCCGAATTCCGTTCATAGTACTAGATTGGTTTGACCGATCGAACGAAATTGAGGCCATGTTTACTTACTCCAATTTTTCAAACTTTTTTGAATTTTTACTATTCATTAAAGAGAATCTTACATGCATGAAGTAGTAAACGTGTGTTAATGACAAAACTCATTCCACAACCCCGGGTAACTTCGCGAGACGAATCTAATGAGCCTAATTAGGCCATGATTAGACAACGTCGTGCTACAGTAAACAATACCTAATAACTGATTAGTTAGACTTAATAGATTCGTCTCGCGATTTCCCATGCATCCGTGTAATTAGTTTTATAATTAGATCATGTTTGGTCCTCCTAATCTTTGATTTAAAATTACTACAGTAAATTTCGCAAACTTCCAACTCAACTAAACAAACCCTGTGTCCACTAGAAACAAAATAACTGTAGTGGAAGTCTGGAAGAGACCTTTTAAACATCTACCAAGTCTTTTTCTAAATGGAAAAACATGACGGCGATAGTTAAAGTTAGTGCATGTCTGGATCCATGAGAAGATGGTTATCGATTAAAATTAGCATTTCAGGATATGAGAATTTAAACGGACTTACTAATTATCGAATTAAACTTTATCCTACTAACAATTAGTCTATTTCTTAGTTGAAGAATTCATCAACAAAATGGCATGTGGATCCGAACACCGCTTTGTTTTCCTTTATCGGAAAAACTCTAAATTACTTCCCTCAAGTATAGCTGAAGTTTGAATATCCACCTAAACTATGTTTTGGTTTATTTTCATTCTAAACTATGTCATTTGGTCCAATTTACCCCTGATAAAATTTACCTTTCTGTTTCTTCACTTACAAGTGGAGTCTTTTAAGTTTTTTTATCGGGGTGATTGTGGACATCATAACATATGTTCAAAAAAATATATCATGATATTTTTACCATTATTTTTTCATAGGGTAGAATATTGAATAATAAATTAATCTTTGAAACACAAGTTATACGAAAAATGATAATAATAAATCAAAATATATTTTCTTAAAAAGGGTTGCAATGTCCACTACCAGCATACAAAATTTCAAATTAAGATTCAACTTATATGTGGAGAAACAAAAATGACAAATTTTGTCAAGGGATAATTTGGACTAAATGATATAGTTAAGGGGTAAATAAACCAAAAAATAGTTTAGGGTGCTATTCGAACTTCAGCAATATCTGAAGAGAGTAATTGGACTTTTCTTTTCTAATTATTAGTAGGTTTTAACTAGCTTGGCTATTAGTAGATCTAAACATAAACAGACCCTTAGTAGTTAAGTATAATAGATTGTTAGTATTTCTTTATCTTTTCATAAAGCAAAAAGGACATTTAGTAGCTATGGGACAACCATGTAATTTTCAGGCTTGGTACTATCCATGCTTAGGCAATATGACCTAAGTTTCTCCCCTAAATTAGGCAGATCGGTTCGAACAACCTCTTTCCTTGTTGGCATGATGGCATCTCGTATTTTCTCTTTTGTTGTTTGCACTTCGATTTGTGTGTAATTTTACTTTTGTTGCCACTTATTTTTGTCGCCTCAAAATGGAGAAACTTAAGGATTGAAGGGGAAAGGGATCGTGGTTCTTGACTTGTGGAATCAATGGACTTTTTTTTTTAAGAACGTGCTTGACCCGTATTTCATTAAGAAAAAAGAGAGTTATACAGGTATAACTAGCAGAAAAACAAAAGAGACGACAAAACAGGACCAAGGACAGCAACACACCCGACCGACAAACAAACTAGAAAAAGAGAGAAAGAAATTACAACTAAAAACTACCCTACAGCTCCTGCCGAGGAAAGAGAATGAACCGCAGATCCCGAAAGCCAGCCAGCGACCAAACACGCGCGACCTCCAAGATGCTTTGCGCGAGAGCGACCGGCTGAAGAGCCGATCTGTCGAAGACTCGGCGGTTCCTTTCTTTCCAAAGGCTCCAAGCGACCAAAAGGAATAGAGTGTCAAAACCTTTCCGCGCGACCTAGGGACCCTCTTACGCATGAGCAACCACCAATCCGCAAGAGGCGATTCTCTAGAAGGGGATAGGTTTGATAGGTTCACTCTCCCCAGGACCCTGAACCACGTTTCCTGGCTGTGCACACAGCCAACTAGAAGATGGTCAATAGTTTCCGGCTCTTGTGCACAGAGCGCACAGGCATCGTCCTCCCTAAGGCCATGACGACGAAGCCTGTTGGAAGTCCACGGACGACCAAGCAATGCCAACTATATAAAGAGTCTGCACTTGTTAGGCGCCTTAACCTTCCACAAAAGCTTGCAGCCCGAGACCGTTTAGAGAGCTTTACCGCAACTTGTGCAAAACATAAAACCTAAAAAGGAGCGAAGAGAGAGACAAGGTTGGGAGAGAGTGTGAGGCCGTGAGAGTATAAAATAAAGGACACACGATGATTTGTGTGTGTGGCAGCTACTGATGGTGGTGCTATTAGCACCGAATGAAAGCTATACCCGGTACTAAAGTGCACCCACTGTCACTGGATTAGCAGTAGAGTCTGATACTAATGCCAACATTAATATTGGATCCATTTACGATCAATACTAGTTTTTTTTTTCCTTGGACGAAATGCCACGTTCTCAATGCAGCAGTGAAAGGTCAGAGATCGGCACGCAAGGGCGAGCGATTTGGCCGTTGTTGGGTAGAGATAAACGGCTCTTATTTTGGCTTTAGCGAGTTTGATTTTAAGGCAACATAGCATTACGGAGTATTCTCTTAATTTCTGGAATACTTCTATGCAACTAGTACCGCTGGTATTTACGTGCCGCCACCTGCACGACGAAAGCAATGAAATCTGCAGCCATCGAGCTCTGGAAAGTCTCCGCGTAAGGGAAAATCATGGATTTCGTAGCCCCTAAAGATGAGCATCTATGTCCACGAGTTTTACGTAAAAACACTGCGTTCCAAAACGTGACAGGCCACAGGTGTGGCAATGGGCACTAACAAATTCACGCGGAGCTAATTGGTTGCCACGCAGAAACTGTTGCAACAAGTTTCACACCCGTCCGCGCATTGGACGCGTGCGCCGCGGGCGGGCGGGGGGCGACGACAAATTATTGGCGGGCGCGTACGGGGCTGTGCGCGTGCAGACTGCAAGGCCTGCTCGCCGCTGGCCGGCCGTTGGCGGCCGCGGCGCGTGGGACCACTGGGCCCGGGCCCCGTCCGGCCGGCCGGCCGTCCGCCCGCGCAGGCACAGTACAGGGCCGGGCCGCGGCCTCCGTGAATCTAGCCCCGGCCAGGCCTGCAGGCTGCAGTCTGCGGCGCCTGCCGGGGGCTTGCCCGCCACCGCCGCTGCGGATCAGATCGCTCGATGGCGTCTCCAGCGCCTCCATTTATGTCGCCCTGTCTCCCTGCGCGCGTCACGTTGTCTCTGTCTCTTCCCGGACCTTTCCTTCCCTCGCGGGCTCGCGGCTAGGGATGGAAATGTCAACGTGGAATCTGAATTATCTGATATCCGTATCTGTTAAAATGTAAATATGGATATTCGTATTTATATTCGAATTTAATGTGGTACTAAAATGGATACATCCGAATTTGTTTTTCGTCGATTTTCTCTATCCGGTTCCACATCCGTATTCGACAATATCCGACACTATTCGTATCCGACCATATGAAGATAACATTTAAAGTGTTTATTTGGTTGTTAGTAATGATAGTGTCTAATCAAAACTATTTAAAATATGTTATCTCCATTACTAATGATTATGATATCAATTTTAATATTACTATTATTGTACCCATATAACTATTTAAAAGTTATCTCTAATTTTAAAAATTAATGTATTTAATTTAAATAAGAAAGATATATGAATATTAAATTTAATTTAATACTATAGTTTATTTATTTATTGATGAAAATATTTTTATATACTTTTTATTATTTCATGATAAATGTATATATTTATTTATTAAATATATATTTATCTATAGTTTTATTTAATTTTTATATGATTAATTAATGAAATAATTATGGATAAATGTGACATTATTAACGAGCGGTTTTTGTCTACACTTGTTATGTACTTATACTTTAATATTTACTTGTATAATGATTTTGTTATTTAAAAACCATCAATAAATAAAATAAGTAAATGTTGTCTTCTAAATCGAGTAAATATCCGAATGCGTATCCGCATCCGACCATTCGTTTTGTATTCGTATTCGAGAGCATCCAAATTCGTATTCGTATTCGAGTAAAAATATGGTAAAAAGTGCTATCCGAATCTGTTTCCATGCGTATTCGATCCGTTTCCATCCCTACTCGCGGCTGTCCCACTGTTGCCCCTGCAGCTGCTGCTGGGCGCGGCGGCACGCCGGCCGGCAGCTGCTGCTCTGGACTTGATTTGGGCCGTGCTGCTGCTTCTCCTCCGTTGGCCGCATGCGCACAGCCTTTCCAGTTCCACGCGCTCTCGTTCTCGTGGTCATGGAGCACCGCGCCGTTAGAGGCAGAGGGGTTGTCCGGCGGCGCGGCCTTTTTCTTGTGATGAGTTGGCCCCGTTTGGTTTTCCAGTGCTAGAAACTGTTCACAACTTTGACCACTAATTAAAGGTATTAAATAAAAGTATTTTACAAAACTAACTTCAGAACCCCTGCACTAGGAACCCTGAAGAATCTAATAAGGCCTTTGACCGCATGATTAGAGGATGTTTAGAGGATGATTACTGTAGCATCACTGTAGCCAATCATCGATTAATTAGGCTCATTAGATTCGTCTCGAAAAGTTACGCTCATCCGTGAAGAGGTTTTGCAAATATACTTTATTTAGTACTCCATGTAAGAAAGATTCCCTCCGTGCTAGATACTAGACTAGAAAACCAAACATGGCCACGGAGACGGACACTGGCTGGAGAATATGATGGATGGATGCGCGCCGCGGGCAAAGGAAGCGGCCGCGCGCGCGCGCCTCGGCTACGGGCGACGCCATTGATGGGACGACAATGGCACGGTCAAAGCTGCAGCTGGCCACCGGACGTGGTACGCGTGAAATGGGCGTTTCTCCCCAGCAGACTCGACGCATCGACGCGGGAGTCCAGCTAATGATGTAATTAGTATCCGATTAGCACATATTAAGTGGATTGTTTACTTTTTTAAGTGAATTAAGACTTCACAATACAAAATGAATATTATTGTAATTCATTTAGTCAAGTTAACCAACATGTTAACACTTAATTTATATCTTAATTATATACAACATGCATCCAAAGGGTCAACCAAACATTATAGTATTTTCTTAGCGTGGCTAGATATATGCAAGCAGCCAAACAAAATGGCTTCGTATGTACGAAACCTGGCTCAAGTAAGCTTGATTCACTGATGCGGGCCAGACCAAGAAGACGCAGGCAACCAAACAAGCCCAAAAATTTAGAGCTCTCTAATAGTAGGGTAAAAATTAATTCTTTCCACACCGTTCTTGTTTCGAGATATGTGCATTTGCCCCATTTGTATTTGGGGTCAATGTAGTGTTAATACTGGCAAGCCTGCTACATCGAGCCCATCTATGATGATTGGTGATCTGGTCACTGTGAAGAGGAAGCCCAAGCCCAACTCGCGAGTGAGAGGCCCAGAATGGATGCTGTAGAGGCGCCTGCGTGCGCGAGTAGTACTTATCCTTCTGTTGTAACGCCGAGAGCGACATGAACACTATTGTTGAACCTGCAACTCAATCCAATTCCTCCTTCCTCCGTCCCAATTTCTGCGCCCTCTACCTCCGATTCCCCTTCTCCGATCTCATCTGTTAACATCGTGGTATCAGATTCACTCTCGATTCTGGAGCCTTCAACACCACACCACCACTTCACTCGGTTCCAGCGGAGTCTCGGAGCTATGGATCCGAACACGAAGCTGATTCTCGACGAGATCCAGAAGCGTTTCTCCGAATTCGACAGCAAGTGGGAAATCCGCTTCACCGATCTCGACTCCAAGCACTCTGCGAAGGAGGAGCGCATTCAAGCCCTGGAGAGTTCCATGGAGACCGAGACCGCGGCCTTCTACGCCTGGAGGCCCGAGGTCGACGCCGCGGTGACGGATCTCAAGCTGGAGGTGACCAAGCTGAACAAGCAACTGGATCGGGTCATCCTCGATCGATCCAACACCGAGCCGGGGATTCTCCATCACCCCAAGTTGACGACTGGCCACCCATCTGCCGGACTCATCGCTGACGGCCCTAATGGGCACCACGATGACAAGCACCACCGGGATCATGAGTTTGGGAAGGTGTTTACCCATGCTCATAACCCGGTCAAGGGTACGTCACCTCCCCAATTTCCATCCACCTCCTCTAAGTTTGTCACTGCTAGCCCCGATCCGTATGATGCGAGATCTCTGAACAATGAGAGTTACTCTGGATCTCGCGTTGTGAGAGTTACTTTGAGATGTATTTCGTACCCCCAAACATGTGGATTAAGGTCGCTACTATGAGTTGTCGCGAGTCTGCAGCTCGCTGGTTACAATCTGTGGAGTCCCGCCTTAGTCACTGTTCATGGCAAGAGTTCTGTACTTTACTCTTAGATCGTTTTGGTAAAGATGAGCATGATTTATTAATACGCCAACTACTTCGTATTAAGCAAACAGGCTCGGTGAGTGAGTACATTAGCCAATTCACTGAGCTTATTGATCAATTAGCTGCTTATGAGTCCCCAGTGGATACAAAACACTATACCATGAAGTTCATAGAGGGTTTACGTCCAGAGCTTAAATCTTCTGTTCTTTTACAACGTCCTACGACCTTGGATACTGCTTGTCTTTTGGCATCACTGCAGGAAGAAGTGGGCGATGCTTATAAGCCCAAGGAGATCAAGAGATCTTCATTTTCTCCCTACAATTCTGCTACCAGAGTCCATCACCCTTTACCTCCTCCTCCCCAATATGATAAGAGCAAGCATAGCAGTGCATCTTCTGACAGTAAAACTTCAAGTGTTGGGAAGCCCGCGGTTGAACAAGACAAACTGTCAGCCCTACGGGCTTACAGAAGAGCCTTGGGCCAATGCTATAAATGTGCTGAAAAGTGGAGCCATGGTCATGTTTGCTCACCTTCCGTGCAGTTACACGTTGTGCAAGAACTCTGGGAGTTGCTACACCTTGACACTGATGAGTCTTCTACTGACAAACCCAGTGAAGTGGAACTCAATGCAGTCCTTTCTAAGGATGCCTTGTCTTTTGAGCAAACCCCTAGGACCTTGAGATTTCAGGGCACTATTCAAGGTCATTCAATGCTGATACTCATTGACTCAGGGAGTTCTCATACATTCTTGAGCCAAGCACTGGCTTCTCAAGTGAATGAGCTACTACAGTCCAACAACCCTTTACTGTCCAGGTAGCAAATGGGGAGAAACTGCAATGCATACATGAACTGCAGGGAGCTGTTTGGACAATGCAGGACTGTGAATTCACCTCTGATCTCAAGATCTTACCATTACAACACTATGACTTGATTGTCGGAATGGATTGGTTACAGCAGCACTCTCCTATGCAAGTGCACTGGCAAAATAAATGGATGATTATTCCTTACAACAATTCACTGATCAGACTACAGGGTGTGTTGCCAGAAAAGTTCCAGATAGCTCTTATTGAGGTTACTGCTATTGAGGAAACAACTGCTGCTGTCACTCTTTTACCACCTATTCAGGCCTTAGTTGACAAATACCAGTTGGTTTTCTCTGAACCTCAGGGTCTGCCCCCTTCCAGAGCCTGTGATCATGCAATTCCTCTCATTGCTGGAGCTCAGCCCTTTGTTATTCGGCCTTACAGATATTCTCCCACACTGAAATCCGAGATTGAAGTGCAAGTACAAAAGATGCTTCAGGAAGGTATTATAAGGCCGAGCTCTAGCCCCTTCTCTTCTTCAGTGGTGATGGCTAAGAAAAAAGATGGCACCTGGCGTTTCTGCATTGATTACCGGTTTCTAAATGCACTCACCATTAAGGGCAAGTTTCCCATACCAATTATTGATGAATTCTTGGATGAACTCTCCCAGTCCAGCTGGTTCACAAAACTGGATCTCCGCTCCGGGTTTCATCAAATTCTTCTCAAGGCCGGTGAAGAGTATAAAACAGCCTTCTCAACGCATCAAGGACAGTATGAATTTCTTGTAATGCCTTTTGGAGTGACTGGTGGTCCAGGCACTTTTCAATTTGCTATGAATGCAACCTTAGCTCCTCTTCTCAGAAAATGTGTCCTGGTCTTTTTGGATGACATTCTGATCTACAGCAGTACATTGTCAGATCACATCCAACACATTGAGGCAGTCCTGCAACTTCTACTGAAAGATGGGTGGAAAGTTAAACCTAGCAAGTGTACTTTTGCACAAAGAAGCATTGCCTACCTGGGACATGTCATTAGTGAACAGGGAGTTTCAACTGATCCTTCCAAGATCTCTGCCATCAGGGATTGGCCTACACCTACCTCTGTCAAAGATCTCAGAAGTTTCCTAGGACTTTCAGGATACTATAGGAAATTTGTAAAGAACTATGGCCTCATCAGTAAGCCTCTGACCAATCTCTTAAGGAAGAACTCACTGTTTATTTGGACCAAGGATACTGAACTTGCTTTTCAGTTACTAAAGAATGCCTTGATCACAACATCTGTTCTTGCCCTCCCAAATTTTACTCAACAGTTTTGTGTGGAAACAGATGCCTGCAATGATGGTATGGGCGCTGTTCTGTCTCAAAATGACCATCCAGTGGCTTTTGTTAGTAAGGCTTTAGGACCAAGAACAAGAGGACTTTCTACTTATGAAAAAGAATACATGGCCATTATTTTAGCTGTGGAACAATGGAGATCATATTTACATCATTCTGAGTTCATCATCTATACAGATCAGAGGAGCTTGGCACAATTGAATACTCAGAGATTACACACTGCCTGGCAACAGAAAGTATTCACTAAGTTACTTGGGTTTCAGTATAAGATTCTATACAAGAAGGGTTCAGAAAATAGTGCTGCTGATGCCTTGTCTAGACACCCTGCACCTCCTTCTCAAATCATGGCTATTACCACTGCAGTTCCTCAATGGATGACTGCCTTAGCTGATGCTTATGCTGAAGATAATCAAGCTCAGTTGCTGCTGCAAAAATTAACTTTGCAAACTTCGTCTGAGGGACCTTATACATTGCAGCAGGGCATTATCAAGTATAAGGGAAGGATTTGGCTCGGCTCCTTCACATCTATCCACAAACAAGTCTTTCAAGCATTACACTACAGTGCTATTGGGGGACACTCAGGTTTCCCTGTAACCTATGCTAGAATCAAACAGTTATTCTACTGGCCTTCCATGAAAGCTACCATTAAACAGTGGGTGCAAGCATGCCATGTTTGTAATCAGGCCAAACCTGACCGCGCCAAATATCCTGGTCTTCTTCAGCCCCTTCCCTTACCAGAACAGGCTTGGCAAATGATTTCTATGGATTTTATAGAGGGCTTACCCAAATCCAAGGGATTCAACTGTATTCTAGTGGTTGTGGACAAGTTCTCTCGGTATGCACACTTCTTACCCCTCACACATCCCTTTACAGCTTTGACAGTAGCACATGCTTTCATGGACAACATATACAAATTGCATGGCATGCCACAGTCTATTGTCTCAGATAGGGATCGCATTTTCACAAGTAACTTATGGCAAGAACTATTCAAATTGTCGGGTACTAAACTGAAAATGAGCTCTTCTTACCACCCTCAAACTGATGGTCAGACAGAACGGGTCAATCAATGTTTGGAAACATACTTGAGATGCTTCGTCCATGCTTGTCCTTCACAATGGTGCCATTGGCTGTCCTTGTCAGAGTTTTGGTATAACACCTGTTATCACACTGCTCTGAATACTACACCATTTCAAGTGCTGTATGGCCATCGCCCCAATCATTTCGGTTTAGTTCCGGATTCTACTGCACCACCTACAGAGCTTTCTTCTTGGCTCCAGCAACGCAATGTGATGAATGCTCTCCTAAAGCAACACTTGCTCCGAGCACAACAACGAATGAAGACTCAAGCAGATAAACATCTCAGTGAACGCCAGTTTTCTGTTGGGGATTCAGTTTACTTGAAATTGCAGCCATATGTGCAATCCTCTGTTGCTCATCGCTCAAGCAACAAGCTATGTTTCAAGTACTTCGGACCTTATAAGGTGATTGACAAATTGGGTGCCGTGGCGTACAAACTCAAGCTCCCTGATACTAGCTCTATCCACCCGGTTTTCCATGTTTCCCAATTGAAGAAAGCTCCTATCCCTGATATCGAGGTAACTGAAGAACTTCCCCCAGCTGACCCTCTTCCACAGGTTCCTCTTCAGATTTTGCAAAGGCGCATTCTTCCTCGTGGCAATTCTTCTGTCCAGCAAGTGCTCATTGCTTGGTCGGGGCTCCCCATTTCTCTGGCTTCCTGGGAGGATGAAGAATACCTACGCCAATGCTTCCCTAGAGCACCTGCTTGGGGTCAAGCAGCATTTCAAGGGAGGGAGAGTGTTAATACTGGCAAGCCTGCTACATCGAGCCCATCTACGATGATTGGTGATCTGGTCACTGTGAAGAGGAAGCCCAAGCCCAACTCGCGAGTGAGAGGCCCAGAATGGATGCTGTAGAGGCGCCTGCGTGCGCGAGTAGTACTTATCCTTCTGCTGTAACGCCGAGAGCGGCATGAACACTATTGTTGAACCTGCAACTCAATCCAATTCCTCCTTCCTCCGTCCCAATTTCTGCGTCCTCTACCTCCGATTCCCCTTCTCCGATCTCATCTGTTAACATGTAGGTGTGCACACTCTTGTCCCTCTCTCATCTGTGTGTCTCTCTGCTCTCAGATCCGCCGCCATAGCCAACAGGTATCACTTGTATACCATGGTACGCTAGCATATCTCCTTTTCGCTTTAAGAAAAGATAACAAAAAAAAATACCAGCCGTCTATTGTACATATTAACCGTTTAAGGGTATAGGAGTATTTCTCGAGGGATTGCACTCTTTTTTGGCACGCATGGCTCGAACAATGTTATTAGAGGGTTTTTTTTTGAGAATTGCTACCTTAGGCCCTCTACAGCAGCGTCGCTTTAATTCACCTCATGCTCCAGATGCCGACGGTTCAGCACCATGTCTTCCAGCCGCCGTTGATTATCCATCTGGTTTTCCCTGCCGTTTTGCTCATGCCGCCGGTGCGTAGTGCTCATGCCACCCAGGCACCCAGTGGCCAGCGGCGACGGCGTCTCCTGCGAAGTTCGCGGCTGTATCATCTCCTGATCTCCTGGCAGCTTAGAATGATAAGGTGCCATGTCCGAATTCATGTATGACTTTGATTGCCTCATTACTAATCGATGTTATTGGTTAATTACTAGGTTACTTTGGATTAAAAAATGTTCCACAAAATTGTGCTGGCTTATGTTGTTCATTTGTGTTGTTTGATACAGTATGGTTTACTAGGTAGTAATTGGCTGATGTCTCATGTAATGTATGATGTTCTACCATAGTTCATTAATTTTGTTCTTGTTTAGGGCCTGTTTGGCAGAGTTCTATACAAAATCTGGTGTTTGTTTAATAAAATAAAATATCTTAAACATCTAATTTAAATCTAAAAGAAAAATAATAAGACTCAATAAAAGATCCTCGATCAACCCACAACTCTAGCTCTACAGATTTCTAGAGCCACGAATGAGCAGCTCTAGCTCTACGAATTTGTAGAGTTGTACCAAACAGGGCCTTATTTACCGTAGTTGATCACTAGTTTCATGGTGTGTGTATTTTGTGCATGAACTCGTATGTGTTCTTTTATCAGTAGTAGCATCAGATGGTTTTGATGAGCAGTGTTAGCATAAGTATTTTGTGCCACAAATATTTAAACTTATAAATGGCTTCAGTCACGGATGTACTCTCTTTGTCCCAAAAAAGAATGTAATCTAGCACAAGTCATGTTTTAGTATCCTATTAAATTTGACCAATTATAAATAAACAAATACTCCCTCCGTTCCAAATTAGAATCTGTTTGACCTTTTTGACCCCAAGTTTGACCGCTCGTCTTATTCAAAAAAATTGTGCAAATATAGTCAAATTTAATTCATTCTTGAAGAACTTTTATTAATAAAGCAAGCCACAACAAAAAATATAATATTTTGCACAACTTTTTGAATAAAACGAGCGATCAAACTTAGGGTTAAAAAAGTCAAACGAATTCTAATTTGGAGCGGAGGGAATATCAATATTTATGATATCAAATAAACATATTAGATTAATTACAAAATATATTCTTATGATAAATTTGTTTAGAGCTATAAGTATGAATATAATTTACTAAAAATTTGGTTAAACATGGACCATTTTAACCGGTATCTAATCCATAATTGTTTTTTTTACGGAGGGAGTAATTGTGTTGTCCCGAAAAAAAGGTACAATAATGTCTCGCGTCGGGTTCGGGTCAAAGCTGCAACCGCAAACACAGCCACACAGCCCAAAGAGCACAGCATTCAAGCGGTTCTTGCTATCTCCGTAGTCCGCGCCACCCGCCCCGACCACCTTGCCGCAGGCGGCAGGCCCCGCAGCAATGCCGCCGGGGCGGCGGAAGCGGAAGGCGCCCCCGTCCCAGCCGCCGCTGCGCTCGCCGTCCTGCTCCCGCCTGGACTTCCGCTCGCCGGCGGACGGCGCGTGGTACGGCGCGCGCGTGGCGGTGCAGCGCGGCGCGCTCCGCGTCATGTACGAGGAGTTCCCCGAGGAGCAGGACGAGTGGTACGACCCCGCGGCTCTCGCGGCGTCCTCCACGCGCGGCGTGGCCGCGCTCCGCGCCAGGTTCCGCACGGCGTCGCCGCCCCTGGACGACGCCCGGTGCCGCGACCTCCGCGCCGGCGCGCCGCTCTGCGTCTCCTGCCCGCTCGACGGCGACCTGCTCAAGTTCTACGACGCCGTCCTCGAGTCCGTACGTCCCTTGCATCCTTACACACGCGGACGGCAGCGCTGGTTGCATTTTTTTTTTTAGTTTTGGCGTCGAGGCTTGCAAACGCTGGACACACTGATGATGCAGGTCTTGCCTGCGCCTCACCGGACCGTGGACGGCGAGGAGCGGTGCGCGTGCCGTTTCACGGTGCGGTGGACGGAAGGACCGCGCGCCGGGAGCAGGGAGGAGGTGAGCGTCGAGCGGATCTGCTGCATACAGTCCTCGCCGGTGCAGGACCCAGTGCTCAACGAGTTCCTGGACGCCGTGACCAACCTGACCGGCAATGGCAGCGGGGGTGCGACGGCGTCTGAGGATATGGACGCCGGAGCGGGAGCAGAAGGCGGCGTCACTGCGGATGCACCGCCCGGATTTCACCGGAAATTTGGAGCAGGGAGAGCCCAACAGCACAACATATAGCTTCGATACGAATCCGATCAACAAATTTCGGATTCGAATCCGATCCCAAGACTTCAACAGTTCAACTTCAGCCACAAGAAGATCGTGGAGCAGCATTTTTTTTTGGGAAACTTAAATTTTATTAATTAGAAATATATGAGTTACAAACACCTTGAAACGGATTCAGCAGCCAAACATATGAGCTCTCTTTAAACCCGCCGGGCTCGACGGCCGGCTAGCCCATCCGCGTCAGCGAAAAAAACATGTGCCCTCCGATCTGCATCCGTTGATCCTGCTTTCAGCGGCGCTCCGTTCTTCCCACGGAGCCACGCGTCGGCGCTTTGTTGGCTGGAAGGCTCCCGAAGCTCGTCGGCTCCGCTTACGCTAAAATGGCCGTGTTCGTTTGGCCAGATCAAAAAATTGATCCGGATTACTGTCGCTCGCATGAAGCCCTAAACGAAGTTTATTTGCAAAATCTTTTTACAGATGAGTGCAACTTTACGTGACGAATCTACTGTACCTAATTAATCCATGATTTGCTACAGTAATGCTACAGTAATCATCCTCTAATCGTGCGGTCAAAGACCTCATTAGATTCGTCTCGCGAATTTGACAAGAGGGTGTGTAGGTAGTTTTGCAAACTGGTTTTATTTAATATCATTAATTAATGATCAAAGGTGCATTTAATGGGATCAATTTTTTGATCCCCAAACGAACACGCCCATCTCCCTCCGCCTCCCCACAGCACACGCCGACAGCAATGGGCGAGGCGCAGGTGTTGAGGCGGCGACGGCGGCGGCGGCGACCGGCACCAGTCCACTGGTGCGCACGCCGCGCGGCCCCACCCCACTGCGCTGGCGTCGCCGTGCTGCCAGCGGCGGGCAATCAGGGCCAGTTCGGCGCTGGGCCAGGCATGACCGGCGCTTCCCCTCCTTCGCCGATTCTTAGGAATCCCGCCGCCCCCTCATCCTCGGCTCCGTCCTCGCGCCTTCCCCCACGCGATGCGACGACGCGGTAGCCAGCGGGGGAGGTGGTGGCCAATGCAAGGAAGAGGCAGGGGCAATCGGCGGCCGGCGTGGGGAAGAGGAAGAGGCGGCGCAGCGCAGAGGGAACGGCGAGCGGAGGCCGGCGCAGGCGAGAGGCAGGAGCGACCGACTATCGGCGCGGGGGAGAGGCTAGGGCGATGCTTGGGTGGAGCGGAAGAGGAAGAGGAGATGCGGCGGGGGCGCGACGTCAAGAGCAAGAGAAGCACCAGCCCGCGCCTCGCCTCGGCCTCCACCACATTTTCCACTTCATCACCCCATCTCCTTGCACTCAGGTATCCATCCGTCTCAACCTCCGTCTCCGAATCCACCGCTGCTATCGCGGCGCGTTCTCTGATTGCTATCTTCGGCAGGGTCTAGTGGCGAAGGGAAGGAAACATGTACACCGCGAGGAAGAAAATCCAGAAGGAGAAGGGCCTTGAGCCCTTTGAGTTCGAGGACCCCATCGCTCAGGTGATCAGAGCGCCAATCCCTCTCCTCTCTTCTCCTGTCTCGTCACCGATTTCTTATCTTGGAACAGATGCTCTGTATGTGTGGTTGGGGTTGCGTCTCCGGGGGGTTGATGTTTGCGCTCGTTGACACCACGCAGGCATTCTTTGACCTGGAGAACAGCAAACAGGAGCTGAAGAGCGACCTCAAGGACCTATACATCAACAATGCTATGTATGCCGGCCGTTTCTTCTTGTAATACAGTATCTCTGTTGAATCTGTAGTTGCCATTAGATTATGGATGTGACCTTTCATGATGATGCTTGTTCTTATTTTTGAGCCAGTTGGATGTTGCCGGGAACAGGAAGGCTGTAGTGATTCACGTCCTATACCGCCCACGAAGATGCACGTCCGGGAGCTGGAGAAGAAGTACAGTGTCCAGGTGAATTTCTTCTTTTTTTGTGTTACTGTGGTCAGGCTTATATGGCAATGTACAGTTACAACTTACAACTATGCTTGGATTGAATAAATCAGCTTAAAGCAAAAGGTAATACATAAGCAGTACATGTATCAGGATTAGGTAATATAACACCAAATTTAGCAGATCTTCTCCTTCTTTCTCAAAGCTGTTTACCATTTATAGTTTCAATTATAAACAGTTGTGGTTTGTCCTTTTTTAATTACTCAAGAATTATTGAATTGAGCGATACAGTAGCATTTCTGCTATATCCTCTTTGGTCAATTGTTATGTTGTAATACTGCTTTTAATAGATGTGCCGAACCTTCTTCCTGGCCTTACGGCTCAACAGCATTTTAGTAATTTGCTCCTCTATGTTTTATCATTTCTACTTGCACTACCTGTGCTTCCTTTTGTTTTTAAATTAATTGCATCTTTTCAATGCTTCAATTGTTTGTTCAGGCCTTTTGGTAAGTTGCTTTGTATTTTGAGTCTATTTTGGTGTTGGTGCTGTGGCATATGTTGTAGAAATTTTGACACAGCTATACTGTTTAGTGTGCTTCTCTATAATTGTAGACATGCTTTCAATAATTGAACAGCATTAATATGATTTTTGCTTGATTCAGAATGCCGTAAATGTTGGCACAAGAAGGACTGTGAGGCCGCCCAAGAAGGTTTCAGCTGTTCAGCGCCCTCGTGCCAGGACTCTGACTGCTGTTCATGATGCACTTTGGAGGATGTTGTCTACGTAGCCGAGATAGTACATAGTAGGGAAGCGTGTCAGATACCGCTTGGATGGTTCCAAGATCATCAAGGTATATTCCATTTTATTTTCTTCTGGTAATTTAAATGTCCTGAGCTTTACCCACATCAAAGAGCAGGCTTGTTTCTCTCCCAGATCATCTTGTTAGTTTAATGATGCGCAGCCCTCCTGCATCTTTCGGGGGGGAAAAAAACTTCTCTCCCAGATCAAATTTTCTTCCTCTACCTTAATTAGCTTTCCTATTTGGAACAATGCTCTAATTACAGCACGACATATGCTTGTAAATTTAGCTTTACCTATATGTCCAGTTTCTTATCCGCTGAACATGTGCTGTTTCGTGGCTTCAGGTACATATTTTATTTTCCGCTAATTTGGTAACCTTGTCTGATGTGTCTATGATTTGCTGATGCAACAGGATCACCCTGCATAGACAATGTGTTATTGGAAGTCAAGCCCAAGGAGGACGAGATCAACTCACTCCTCTGTGGTCCGAAATTTAGACAATGAAGTTACAGATAACTAAATGTTTGATAAATTGGAGTTAGAGCTACAAAATAATCCAATTGGTAAGGCTCACATTTTGATAGGTAAATGCAACTCTTTTTATGATTCAGTGAGTAAATTTAATTTGTCTGAACATATGGTTTCATTGTACTTTTGTGCACTATGCAGAAATTTCGGTTTGGGATGCAGCACCACACTATATTACCAGGCTCATAACAAATCATGGTATTCATCTCTTTTCTTCGCTTACCTTTTTTTTATGTAAATGCTTCTTATCACAATATTCCTGTCAGATGATATATGCATGTTCTTATTACAGGTATTCATGTTAAATGAGATGTGCATCTAGGACCATTTAGATACATTTTCTGATCACAATGCCAAATTTACTTCTAAATGGAATTTACACAGCTTCGTTACCTCATACATAATTTACTTAAGTGTCCATCTCAAACAATGTATTCTGTTTGACTTTAAGGTCGTACAGTGACTCAATATAGTTTGATTGTTTTTCTTCTAAAATGATGAGTATAGGTGCTATTTCGCTGACGACACAAAGTATTGCAGTATTTTTATTTGACAAATCAATATGCACAGCATGGTAACCTAATCTTTACGATTCCTACAATTATTAAATATTAGTTTGCAAGATGCACTATTATCACAGAGTATGGGATCCCAGCTTGTTTTTATCTATTGGATCCCAGCTTGTTGTTTGTGTACTAAAATCGAAAAGAGCTTTTTATGCTCATCATACAATTTTGGTTCCTTTAATTTGAACCGTTAAACTGCATCTTGCCCGCCGTGAATTTAAGGGTCATGCTATGTGTATGGGTGAACATTTGCCAAAGAATTATAAATGAGTTTGGTGATACACCATTATATTCTTA
Organism: Alloteropsis semialata; assembly: GCA_004135705.1. NCBI lineage: Eukaryota > Viridiplantae > Streptophyta > Magnoliopsida > Poales > Poaceae > Alloteropsis > Alloteropsis semialata. The sequence goes on from CM014272.1 coordinate 53,972,748, forward strand.
TTGGACAGAAGAAGCTATCAGTCGCTCAAACGTGACTTCTTTTTTGCTGTTAGAGCATAGGTACATCAGTAGTGCACAAAAATGAAATGGCTATAATTTTATACACGGAGTTCTCATTTGTTGTCGCTGTTTTCTCAGCTCTTTCCTTTGTGCTCGAAAGTGACTATTTTTTGTTTTCTTTTAGAGCACAGGTACATTCAGTTCAATAGTGCACAAAAATAAATCACTATTATTTTATTTATTTTATAGATAGAGTTCTTATTTGCTGCTGTTGTTTCCTCATCTCTTTCCTTTGTACCAGCGGCCCTATAGCATATCTAGAGCCCTATCATGAAATACTTTTTTTATCACTTAAACTCACAAGTATTGTTGCCAAATGGGTGAGCCCAGCAGGCAGATATAACAGTTAGCTTTATTCATAAAGTCCAGTTTGCTAAAGTGAGTTCTCATGTGATGTAGGGGCATTGTGATGGAGCAGTGCGTGCTGGATTGATGGATGTAGCAGTGTGATTATAGATCAACTATTTCGAATCACTTTGCAATTGAACAACGCTATCTCAAATTCACAATGTGGTAAAATTCTAGGTAAGTTACTTATGCTCTTACTGCACGTGCTTATGTGCTTAATGTCACTGCTAAATGTATGTTTATTTCTCACATTGACAACTATGCTCAGTGTTACGTAGTTGTATGCATGGTCACCATTCGGTTCAGCAATTCAATGTTCTTAGTCTATATTAGCTTATTCAAATTTTAGTGTATAGCATAAAAATGGCTGTGACTTAACATCTTTCACATTATAGGACTTCTAAGCGGCTTAATTGCAAAGAAGTTATCTATGAGGTTGTCTTCAGTCCCTCAAAAATGTCTTCCATTAGGTTCATACTTTTTTTCCCGAGCTTTGAAGTACTACTGTTATTTGACTATGTTTCCCTCCATATGGTCCAAGTGACATTATATTTGTTGTTGCTCCTATCACTACAAATGAAGAGATGGCCAATAAATGTTTTGGCTCTATATCAAAAAAATAGTCCGATGCTGACAAAAAAAAAATGTAAATGTGCTTGGAGTATGTATTGCGGTGTGAGTACATGCCTTGAGACTTGAGTGAAAAGAATGCAAAGGAGAGGAGAAGCACTGTACGTATCATTCATTCTGTTCCTTGAACTGCTTACTATGTAAAATATAATTAGTTTTCATGATCAGTGAAATTGAAGCTTGAGCTTTGTCTGTGACGAAGGGATATATTTTCATGGTATAGTTGGATCAAATTTCAAATCCAAATGCTATATTGCAATATGGGCTTACTCAGTAACAGACATGCTAAGGTTTGCAAATTACTAGTTAGATCTCTTTAAAGCAGCCGGCGTCGGTGGCGAGCCAGGCTGGCCACGTCGCCCGGAAAAATTTCGGCCGTCGGATGTCCATCCGACGGTTAGCCATAAGTCGTCTTTTTTCTACATTTAGGCCCTCGCATTTCTAAGAAATCACAAATCCCACCAACTATTTACGTTTAGGCCCTCGTATTTTTTTTCTGCATTTAGACCTTTTCATTTCTAGAAAATCAAATTTCAGCAATTATTTACGTTAGACCCTCGTATCTTAAGAAATCAAACCCGTGGAGCTAGATATAGGTGCCGGTATTTTGTATTTAGACCCTCGCATTTCGTCGAATTTTTTCCCATCCATTGCCATAAGCCACTGGTTTTTTATATTTAAACCCTCGTATTCATCAGAAATCAAACTCATGTTCCTAGATACAGGTGTTGGAGTTTTATATTTAGACCCTCGTGTTTCCAAGAATTTACGTTTACGCCCTCGAATTTTTCTTCTTTCTGCATTTAGACCTTCCTATTTCTAGAAAATCAAATCCCGGCAATTATTTACGTTAGACCCTCGTATCTTAAGAAATCAAACCCGCGGAGCTAGATATAGGTGCCGGTGTTTTGTATTTAGACCCTCGCGTTTCGTCAAATTTTTTCCATCCATTGCCATAAGCCACTGGTTTTTTATATTTAAACCCTCATATTCCTCAGAAATCAAGTTTATGGTCCTAGATGCAGGTGTTGGAATTTTATATTTAGACCCTCGTGTTCCCAATTATTTACGTTTAGACCCTCGTATTTTTCGATTTTCCCGCATTTAGACCTTCCCATTTCTAAGAGATCAAATCCCACCAACTATTTACGTTAGACTCTCGTATTTTAAGAAATCAAACACGCGACCCTAGATAAATGTGTCGGTGTTTTGTATTTAGATCCTCGCGTTTCCTCGTATATTTTCATCAATTGCCATAAGGCACTGGTTTTTAATATTTGAACCCTCATATTTCTCAGAAATCAAACTCATGGTCCTAGATATAGGTGTTGATGTTTTGTATTTCGGCCCTTGTATTTTCAAATATTTACATTTAGATCCTCATATTTCTGATTTCTCTGCATTTAGTCCTTCCCGTTTCTAAGAAATCAAGTTGCACCAATTATTTACGTTAAACTCTCGTATTTTAAGAAATCAAACCCGCGGTTCTAGATATAGGTGCCGGTGTTTTGTATTTAGACCCTCGCGTTTCCTCGATTTTTTTCATCCATTGCCATAAGCCATTGGTTCCTATATTTAAACCCTCATATTTCTCAGAAATCAAACTCATGATCCTAAATATTGGTGCTGATGTTTTCTATTAAGCCCTCGTGCTTATAATAAATCAACCTTATCCTACATTGAGTGGCGTGATCATTTATCAATTATTCCCTCGCATTTTTTTGAAAACTAATCGTGTTTCTATATTGCATGTAACGAACATTTTCATTTAGACCCTCATGTTCCTAAAAAAAATATACCCAACACCGTCCGATCCCCTATCGACATCTAGCGATAAACCGCCAGTTTTTTACGTCCAGGCCATCCCATTTCTAAGAATCCGAACCCACATTCCTAGATATAGATGCCGATGTTTTATATTTCGGCTCCCACATTTGCAAGTGAACAACATTGTTCCACATTTAGTAGCGTGCTCATTTTTAATTATGCCCTCGCATTTTTAAGGAATCAAATCGTGTTCCTAAATTGAATATGGCACACTTTTTGCGTTTAGACCCTCACATTTCTAAAAAGATGAACCCGGACTGAGTTGAGTAGGGAAATTTTTTTGCAATTAACCACTTGGGTCTTCAAGGAACCAACCCGAGATTGAGTTGAGTTGGAAGCACATTTTTCAATTAGCCCTCGTATTTTTTAGAAATCAATTCACGCTCCCAGATAGAATGGTGCAGACATTTTGTGTTTAAGCCCTCGCGCTTATACACATTGTATATAAATAATTATTTATACCCACTTCATTAGTCATACTTCATCCACAACAAAATTTTTAAATCATGCAAAAATCACTAGTCTAACTTCAAACATATCTACTTATTGCATCGTATATTCGTGGAGCAGCATCCGAGTCGGCGAAAGGAGAAAGGCTCCTTTCTATAAAACACGAGCCCAGGCCCTAGAACAGAATCAAAAGCCCAGCAGCCCACGAAAGCAGCTCCTCCTCGTCGAAACCGAACTCGAACAAACAAAATCCAAATCCGCGGCGAAGCGAATCGCGCGATGGCGACGGTGGCGATGGACGTCTCGCAGCCCTCGGCGCTGCCGGCGGCCGGCGCCAAGGCGGCGGCGGCGGCGGGGAAGGGGAGTGGCGTGGGAGAAGGTCTGGGGCGGTACTACAAGCAGCAAATCCATGACCTGGAGCTCGGGCTCCTTCAGAAGACCAACGACCTCCGCCGCCAGGAGGCCCAGCGCAACATCCTCAACTCCCGAGGTATCACAGCGCTCCGGTCCCCCCAAACCCTAAACCCTGATCTCTCACCCCTAGCGCGTAGGTCGGACTCCTTGTTTGGTTTAATTCGGGCGTGTGGTGTGTACCCAAAAGACGATCCACTGACTCATGGTTTCATTCTTTTCTAGAAAATAGAATTTCCTTCGCTGTTCCATGTTTAATTGAAGTACTCACTGGTTAGGTTTAGAATTCAGGTCTCCCTTGCCGCGGGGAATTTTCTGGTCCTGTTTTTGTTCTGTGTTTTATGTGGGGGATTGACGTACTCTTGAGGATGGTTACATCTCTTTTCAGAATTGAAAGTTGCCTATTTCTAGGAAACTGAACTCGGGCTTATTAATTCTGAAAATGTTCTAACTTTAACAATCCCTGTGGCTTCAATGGTTAAATTTCGCTGCTGTATTGTAAATCTACATTAGCATGTATTGTGCTTTCTGTGATGGGACCCATGCTTTACATGAGGCTCTGATGCTAGATGTTAATGTGTAGATAAATTGTCAATGGAAATTTTGGAATGAACTATGTTACTTCTTACTATTGTTAAACACTCTCAAATTTTGTCTTGCGATTTTTGCACTGCAGTTAAATTCTGCCGGGAGGAGTTGAATCTGCTTCAAGAACCTGCTTCACATGTTGGTGAGGTTGTGAAGGTGATGAGCAAGTCAAAGGTTCTAGTGAAGGTACATCTCCTTTCTTTGCTTTGCTTTGCTTTTCTATTGTGGCGTGAGCATTCCTTTTATGTGAAAATGAACTATCATTTCCTCTCCACAACTTCGAAAATTATGCTGTTAAAAAATAATACATATGAACTAGGATAGATGTGAATTGTTTATTTCTAAAATTATGCAAATATGTAGTGGTACTTGGTGATGTGACTAAATAGGGAATAGAATAAAAACTGGAATGATGTTTTATCTATGGAATTCATCTTAGATTTCAGAACAGGTCCTCATCATTTCACATGACATACTATTTATAATTTCTGTGAAGAATATCCATGATCTTAGTCACAATGCCAAGAGAGTTTATCAAAAATATTTCTGTTTCTCTTCTCGCTTGTTTCTTTTCTTTTTGCATAGGGTGGCTCAAAGTACGAGTGCGATTATTATATAGCAGATGATTTGTTTCTGCACATATGTTTCCAATGGAACTGAGTTTAACTGGTTATTGCAATCTCTCAGGTGCATCCAGAAGGCAAATATGTTGTAGATGTTGATAAAAGTATAGATATTACAAAGCTCACGCCTTCCACAAGAGTTGCTCTTCGAAGTGGCAGCTATTTGCTTCATGTTATCCTGCCCAGTAAAGTCGATCCATTGGTTAGTCTTATGAAGGTTGAGAAGGTTCCTGATTCTACATATGATATGATTGGTGGCCTTGATCAGCAAATTAAAGAGATCAAAGAGGTGCGTAAATAATTTCATTGCACATTACATTACATTTTGTTGTTTTGTACTACTGTTAGCACTCTGGCTTAAAAACTCAATCTTCAGGTGATCGAGCTTCCAATTAAGCATCCTGAGTTGTTTGAGAGTCTTGGGATTGCCCAACCAAAGGTTAGGATATGTTTACCAGCTCCTTTATGCCATCAATCAAGTTATTGCTCCGTGGATGATAGTGATAGTAATATTAATGTTTACCCCTTCATCTTTCAGGGTGTTATTCTCTATGGCCCTCCAGGTACTGGAAAAACTTTACTTGCACGTGCGGTTGCTCATCACACAGACTGCACCTTCATTAGGGTGTCAGGTTCTGAGCTGGTTCAGAAGTACATTGGAGAGGGTTCCCGGATGGTTCGCGAACTTTTTGTGATGGCTAGGTAAACACTCTCAGTTTATGCTGCAGTCAAATCATTGTCAGTGTTACTTCAGTGGGATTCTAAAATAATTTATTGAGATAAATGCGTGCATAGTTTACATAGTCTAAGATACTCAAGTACCTCATCGTATTTTGACAGGGAACATGCACCATCCATTATTTTTATGGACGAAATAGACTCCATTGGATCTGCTAGGATGGGATCTGGAGGCGGCGGTGGTGACAGTGAGGTTCAGCGAACCATGCTTGAGCTTCTAAACCAACTTGATGGTTTTGAGTCAACAAACAAGATTAAGGTTCTTATGGCAACAAACAGGATAGACATATTGGATCAAGCCCTCCTGAGGCCTGGCCGCATTGACAGGAAGATTGAATTTCCCAATCCGAGTGAAACTGTAAGTGGTGCAGTACTCAGCCCACTAAAAGTTTTTTGATCAATTAACTTTGTATTGGTGAGGCACCTGCTGCTAATTTTAACTTACCTGTAATCATTTGCTCTTGTAGTCTCGTGTTGATATTTTGAAGATCCACTCCAGAAAAATGAACTTGATGCGTGGCATTGATCTGAAGAAGATCGCTGCCAAGCTGAATGGAGCATCAGGAGCAGAGCTGAAGGTATGTATTGTATTGGTGCCACTGATAGGCCAACATCCTAGTTTAGAAAACATGCCTCAAGAACAAAAAGTACATTTACCTTTGGATAGTACAGAGTAAACACAAAAATTACTTAAGCATCTGCAGACGTGCAGTTCCAGGTTCATTTTTTTAAATTTTTTTTAGATACTAGTTCCAGGTTCAGTTAGGAGTACCATTTTATTCTAGTCTTTCCAGTGAAAAATGCCATCCACACAAGAGTTGGTCCGGATAGCGAGTGTAAATTTCGCTGCTGTCCAGATTCACTGTCATCATTTTTGCTGTGCATTAGGTGAGATTTAGTTGTGTGTCCCAGCCATCAATTACTGAAGTCTGAAATCAACAGATACATAGAGTGTATACATGAATTTCTCAGGTTGATTCTGAGGCTGTGTTTTGCAGGCTGTTTGCACAGAAGCAGGAATGTTTGCCCTTCGTGAGAGAAGGGTGCACGTAACCCAGGAGGATTTCGAGATGGCAGTGGCAAAGGTGATGAAGAAGGATACAGAGAAGAGCATGTCACTGCGTAAACTCTGGAAGTGAGAAACTCACCTGTGGCGCCATGGCCAACGCTTCCATGCCAAAACAGCTGAAGGCCTGAAGCGAATGGCTGTGCATTGTCGGATTAACTGTTGTGGGATTCTGAAAATGTTTGTCAAACCTGTCAATGTCGTGTAACAGCTTTATTAGTTGAATTTCGTTTATTGGTTCATCAAAGAGGAATGGGGATGGAAATCAGTTTTTCACATGCCTCTGTGTTGCTCTTGTTTCCTGCCGCATAGTTGTCCGCTGTTTTGCCATCATCAAACTATCAAACGAGGCAATTGATCGTTTCCTGAAGAACAAACTGTACAGGTGCATGTGAATGCAAAGTTGCAAGTGCTGATCGAAGGAGTACATCTTAGATGGTTCTTATGGCAACTTTATCGATTCCTGAAAAAGAAGCGAGCAATGGTTAGTGTTGGTAATGAGTTCCAAACAATCTCTTTGGTTCAGTGCTTGGATATGAGTTTATGATTGCCAGATTCAGTTCAGTTTGAGCGAGTGTTTGGGGTAACTGTGCCCATCATCTGTGCATCTGAAAAGCATGTCTTGTACTGTTTCTCTTTCGTTACATCCGGTCAGCTGCCGGCGTTTTTGCCGACGTCGCCGCCGGCGCGAGAACCGAGAAGCTCGCCGGCTCCCCCCGTTTCCTCACCACCTTGCCGTCGCATGCTTGGGCTTACAACCCAACTCCTAAAAGGGCTCTTGTGGGCCTTATTGCCCAGCTCGGTTTCCCCTCTCCAACCGGTAAACCTATATATCTTTCGGAAGTTTTTTTTTTCCTTCAACTTCTGATGTTTGAGATTCGTGCGGTCACTATGGACCGCACGATCTCCTTCATCAACCTCCCGACCACGGCAGCTTCTTCCCTGGTGGCCGACGCCGAGAGGCAAGGCAGAGGTTGGAGCTGGACAGAGGGTGGGTGGTGGGCGGGAGGGGCCGGCGGTGAGGTTAAGGTTAGGGTTCGAGGTTGGGTTTGGGGTGGGGGCTTACCTGTGTCATGCGGCTGTAGAGGGATGTCGGGGGCGGCTTGCCGGCTGGCGATGATGGCGGTCGAGATGGCAGGGAGCGGAGGCGGCGGGGACGCCGTCGGAGCCGGGCGGCGGAGGATCCCCGGATGGTCTGCGGGGGCGAGCACTTGGACGGATTAGCGTGGGGGCGGTCGAGACGGCGGCGGCGGATGCGGCGGCGGGAGACGCCGGAGACGAGCAGGGCGGCGGTGGAGACGGGGGCGACCTATATCGGTGTCGGAGGAGAGGACGAGTGAGAAGAGAGAAAAAGAACGGAGGTGATTGATGGGCCGTAGATGGGCTTATAGAAGCTTCTCTTATCTGCCTTCCGCTAGGCAGATAGGAGCCCCCCTCTCTAACCGCGTTCTCTCGGCCTGACCCAACCAGCTATTGGCAGTTTCAGTGTTCCCTCATAAGTGAAAAAAAAACAAAAGGAAAAGTAACTTAACTGCGTCAAAAGAAAGCGAGATAGTGCTCCAAAAAAAAGAAAGCGAGATTTACCGTGGGACACTGTATGGTGGAGGTGAGAACACGCAGTCCCATCCGAAGGCCCAGAAAGTAGGGCTGGGCATAATTACCCGAAAACCAAAAACCGAACCAAACTAACCGAGAACCAAACCAAAAGAACCGAAACCGAGTAAATCGGTTACTAGTTCGGTTCCTATTTCTCAGTAACCGAAATTAGAACGGTTAGTTCGGTTCTAGACCTCGGTTAACCGAACTAACCGATGTTACCGAAATAAACCCAGAGGCCCATTAATACGGTGAGTCCAGCCCAATAGCGAAGACTCGCCACCTCTTCCTTCCACACTCTCCCATGCGGGCGCCTCTCTCTCACGGAGTCGCCCAAGTGCCGACGCGCAGGCGCAGACGTCGAGGCGCGCTCGCTTGCTCGCCCCTCCTCTCGCCCTCTCGTCCAGTCGCCCTCCGCCTCTCCCCTCGTGCAGATGCGCTCCCCCGGTGTCGGGGGTAGACCCCCAGGGGTACCCAGAAGGCGGATTGGCCCAACCAGCAAGGGGCGGCCCAGTCCGAGTGCTATCGGGCCGGGTTGTCAGACTGGGTGGCCCACCACTCGGAGGCCCACCAGTCGGACGAGCCGGATGGGCGCGACGGCGCACGTAGCAAGAAACAAGGCGGCGTATCCCGCAAGAAGCTCGGAGATCAAGATAAACTAGCCGGAATTATAGGGAAGGATATCTGTAATCGTTATAGGATCGCATCCTTGTATTTCAGGTAGGTTATGATCTCTAGCCGACTTGTAACTCAAGGCAGCCGGACTATATAAGGCGCCTTGAGACCCCCCTCCAACACACGGAAAACCTAGGACAGAACCCAACTACGGAGATCCTTCAGGAACTTCATACACAGCAATCCATACACCCAACACAGGACGTAGGGTATTACGTCATCTCGACGGCCCGAACCTGTTCAATCCTTGCGTCTTGTGTTACCATCGACTTCTGATCCTCGATCTGTCCCTCAACAAATCAACCACGTAGGGTACCCTGTGTGGACTGCCGGGTCCATAAATCCGACAGTTGGCGCGCCAGGTAGGGGTTGATCGACGAGATCAATCTGCAAGCTCGATGGCATCCACTTCCGCCGTCATCACGCCGGCATCCGTGAAGATTTTCATCGCTGAGGGGGCTATGTTCTTCTTCGGATCCATGGTCTTCACCGCCGGACCCGAGGGAGAGCTCTCCTTCACCCGTGACGCCACCCCGGAGGAGACAGCGCCGCGACTCGACGCTACGCCAGACGGGATCGTCACCATCACCGCTCCGTCGCCAACCATCGCCAACAACTCGGCGACCGCGACGGCCAGCATCGTCCTCCCGCCATCCGAGGGGAACACGCTTCCTCCTGCACCGCCGACTGCTTCATCCACTCCGCCTCCGCCGCGCAGGGTGCAGCAGACGCCCGAGGAGCGAAGGCGCCAATGGGCCGCACGCCAACGCCAATTCGAGGCGGACATGGACCACGCCATCGCCTCCATCGGCGAATGCATCGACCTCGCCGAATCTGCTCGCCAGGGCATCGCCTCGCCGACACGGTTCCCGCTGGGACTCAGGAACAGCGGAGCCGTCTACCAAGAAGCACTCGGCGAACGGCTGAACGCCGAATACTCACCAGATGCGATCAGGGCGGTCGATCCCATCACGGCCACTCAGATTGGATCTGCTCCGGACGTTGCCATCGTTGGGCCGGGTTCTTTTGGCCCACCGCCGTCTCCGACGCCAAAGCACTCGTCCGCCGATGCCAGGGGTGCCAATTCTTCGCCAAGCAGAAACACCTCCCGGCCCAAGCTCTACGCACCATCCCGCCCTCGTGGCCATTCGCCTGTTGGGGGTTGGACATGGTGGGACCATTCAGAGCAGCCCCGGGAGGTTACACACACATCCTCGTCGCCATCGATAAATTCTCCAAATGGATAGAGTACAAGGCCATTGTCGGAACTCCAACGTCAAAGCAAGCCGCCGCCTTCATCGAAGAAATCACACACCGGTTCGGAGTCCCTAACAGGATCATCACCGACTTGGGGACACAGTTCACCGGATCCGCCTTCTGGGACTTTTGCGAGAACAGCTGCATCGATGTATACTACGCCTCCGTCGCCCATCCCAGATGTAATGGACAGGTGGAACGAGCCAACGCCATGATACTCCAAGGACTCAAAGCAAGAATCTTCGACCCTTTGAAGAAGTTCGCTGGAAAATGGCACCCAGAGCTACCACAAGTCATCTGGGGACTCAGGACTCAGCCGAGTCGAGCAACAGGTCATACTCCCTTCTTCCTGGTCTACGGCTCCGAGGCGATCCTCCCCACCGACATAGCTTTCGGATCACCGCGCATTGACAACTACGAGGAAGGCGAAGCAGAAGTAGCCCGCGAGGTGGACCTCGACTCCATCGAAGAACACCGAGTCAACGTGCTCATACAGCACGCGCGCTACCAGCAACAACTCCGACGCTACCACGACAAGAACGTCCAGCAACGGGACTTCAACATCGGTGACCTCGTCTTGCGCCGAGTACAATCCACAGCAGGGGTTCACAAACTCTCCGCCCCATGGGAAGGCCCGTTCATCGTGACTCAGGTCATATGTCCGGGTACTTTTCGTCTCCAATACGAGGACGGCACCGAAGTCCCACACCCGTGGAACATAGAGCATTTACGCCGATTCTACCCTTGAAAAAAGCTATATATCACGAAGTTCAATAAAAATATATGCTTTGTTTCTCCTTTGCAAAACCACTCAGGACCACCTTGTTTCTCGAGTAGTTCCTAACTAAATGCTGTGTAACCGGGCCTGGAACGACGCCTAAGCCTTCTACACGTGCACGGGATCTGCTCTCGACGTTATGAACTTGGGATAAGTGAAGCGAAGGGAAAAGCACATTTCAGCAAAAAAACCACTCGGGCAACTTTAAAACATAAAACAAAATATCCAACATTATTGTTTTACTTGTTTCTGACTACTTATATACACCAAGCCTATTCTACCCTGCTTCAGCTTGCAGGGTCCTACTCAAACTTGAGAGCCTCGCCGACCCTCTCGGCGATCGGGCGGGTCAGAGCCAGCGCCTCGTCGACTTGCTCCGTCGAGGCGTCCGCCGCCACCCCATCGCCAACCGGTGCAAGGTCGATCCGCGGGTAAAGTGTCCGAACACGCGCCAGGGCGTCATTCGCACACACCACCGCCGACTCCTTGACCAGGTCGGCGATCCGAGCTGGTGCATCCTGCAGACGAGCGACAAGGGCTGTCGGCTCGTTGACCTCCGTCAGGGCCAGATGCGCCGACGCCAGATCTTGCTCCAAGCCTGTTATGATTTGAGCGTTATTCTGGATAGTATACATTGCCTGGAGCATCGTCATGTCCGCACCTTTCCGGAACTCCTGTTCCGTCTTGAGCTTCCCCGTCAACACCTCCTCCGACTGCTGCAGAGTTGCGTTCGCAAAACGCAACTCCTTCAGCTCCTTGATGTCGCGATCCCTCTCCATCTCCTTCTCTAAAAAGCAGGGAAGCACTCGGTCAGGATGAAAGGAACAAGGCGAAATCTGACGACTCAACAACTACTCGGAAACTACAAGGAGAAGGCCTTACGGTGAAGACTGAATCGATGCTCCACAATGGCGTCGTTCAGGCTCTTCTTGGCGGCGTCGCGCTGACGCCTGACCCGTTTGAGCTCCGCCTCCATCTCCGCCGCGCGCCGGAGCGCCGATGCCACATCCTGGGTCTGCCCAAGACGCGACTGCCGGAGCGTGGCCAACTTCTACAACCACTCGCCAAAGTAAAGAATTCAGACAACTCATAAAGAAGAAAAAAAGACAAATGAGACAATTGAGGAGACAAACCGCTGCACAGCGCCGAGCGTGGTCGACGGCAATCTGAAGCTCGGCAATAACCGACCCCTCCTTCTCCGCAATAGCGTCAACCCCGGGGACAGTGATAGTTCCCAAGGTGTCCGACTGCTTTTGGAGACCCTCCTCCTGGGCTTCTCCTCGAGCAATGTCTCGCCCGCCTACGGGCGAAGACTGGATCACCGGGTCCACGTCAGGATCCCCAGCGCCGCCACTTGGAGTGATCGCCGTATCACCTCCACCGCCCTGCACGTCGTCGGCCGCCGGCGCCTCCACTATCACCTCCGGGTCACGCCCGGCTGGTACTTCCTCCGTTTGCACCGCCGCTGACCCCTCGGCCGAGTTCCCCACCTCAGGCGTAGCCCCTGAGGACGACTGGCCAACAGGTTCGGCCGGAGGAGGACTCGGGCCTTGCGGGACATCGGTTGAAGGAGCCTTCCCGCTGGCCGCTTCACCGTCAAGATCGGAGGCTTTGCTGAAAAAAGCACTCGAAAATTAAAACAAGAACTCGGAGATAATGATAACTACAAAAAACGCGAAGACCGACAACTTACTGAGTACTCTTCACCACCGTGACTCGGGGCCGGAAGACAGGGAGCTTTGGGACGCCGCTGCGCCGAGGCCGTCATGAGGATTGGCCTGGTCCCCAAATCGGAGACCGGCCTTGCATCCACGGCGGCCTGCACAATTGTCTCCGCCATCCTGCGCCGCCTCTCCTCCACCGAGACGCCCATGGCCCGGGCGTGCTCCTGCTCCTGGAACGCGGAGTCGGACATCGCCTCGTCCTTCTCCTCTTCCTCCACGACGGCCGGGGAAGGACGTCCCGGCTCGTCAACATCAGCGTCCGAACCTGCAGTCGGCTGCTGAGCCGGCTCCGCGTCCGGCTTCTTCGCCGTGACCTTCTTCGTGCGCCTCCGCTTGGGAGGCGGTGGCGGCGTGCCCGCCACTGCATCTCGGACGGAGGGCGCTTCATCCGACAACGTCGCCGAGTCGTCGTCAGCCGCCTCACCGTCAACGGACGCCGCCCGCTTGGAAACGCCGGCCCGGCGAGTATTCCGTTTCGCCACGGCCGCCCGGCGCTTCCGCGGACGGTCCTCCACCACTTCTTCGTCCGAAGGGCTCATAGAACCCTCCGTATCGCTGGGCGCCCATACACGAGGGGGAGGAGGATCCACCGCCTCCTCTGCCGGAGTGTCGCCCTGATCAGCCGGAGGCGCATCCTCCAGCAACACCTTCCTCGGGAAGTCTTCTGGGAGCGGGGCAGCAGAAAAGTACTCGAAGACCCGATCCTACGCCAAAGAAAATGCAAAATCAGACGGCCAACGGACGAAACCAAAAGATTACATCAAGAAGAACATTCAAAAGCACTCGGAACAGTAACTTACCGGTGGTGGAGGCCTCTTCAATGAAAAGGGGCGCGGCTGGTGCTTCTCCGACACGTGGCCGAGGAAGAACCCGTCCACGCGCGCCTTCATCTCCTCCTTGCTTACGGTGCGGTTGGCAACCCGAGTGGGATCATACCGGCCCGAGTACTCGTAGCCCGGGTGCTTCCGCTCCTGGATTGGCTGAATCAGCCGCCTGCTAAAGTTGCAGGCGACGCCAATCGCCGTCAAGCCACCGACGTCCTTCAGCTCCTTGATCAACTCAAGGAGCTCGTCCACCTCCTGCATCTGGGAAGCATCAGGGAGCTCGTTCCAGCAGTCCCTGATCTTCGGCCGCTCTCCAGTGTGGCAGGGGATCGCCGGCGCGTGGTTCCCAACGTAAAACCACTCGGCCTTCCAGCCCTTGTTGGAGGTGTTGAGGGCGATGTCGAAGTACTCGTCCTTCCGCCCTTGACGCAGCATGAACCCGGCGCCTCCCACTACCACCATCTTTTCTTCGCTCGGCTGGGGCTTCAGCCAATACAGGTATCTCCACAGGTCGAAATGGGGAGAGATCCCCAGATAGGCCTCACAGAGATGGATGAAAACAGAGATTGCCATAATGGAGTTGGGATTGAGGTTGATGGCCTCGATCCCATAGAAGTGAAGCAAACCTCGAAAAAACGCCCCCGTTGGCAAGCCAAGTCCCGCCTCAAAGAACGGCTTGAACAGGACCAGCTCGCCGGAGTTCTCCGACGGGAAGTCCTCCCCGGCGCTCGGCCGCCACTCCGCCACGGCCTGAGACGGGAGGATGCTCCTCTCCACCATCTCCTCCAACATCTTCGTGGTGACTCTCCCCCGCGCCCATACGGCGCCGGAGGAGGAAGCCTTGCTTGGCTTGGGGGCGCCGGTATTCTTCTTCTTCGGTGCCATGGATCTAATGGCAGGAGTCTTCGTGCGCATCAACGAGACTACACTCCCCGTGGTGGCTAAGACCGCGGAACGGATCTACGAGCAGAATGAGCTCTGGTGGCGGCGGGATGAAGAATGAAGAAAGGAGAGAATGGATCTGGGAACGGGAGGATTTCCTCTCTAGACCTAACCCTCACCCTTTATATCGCGCCTGGATGCCCGAAATTACCGCGAGATGGCGCGATTAACGGACGCGGGCGAAATGGTAAAAAGAGCCGTTGGGCGTTCCGCCTTCCGTTACGCGCCGGGCGCCAACGGTAAAAAAGGAGCCCGAGCACTCGGGCATGGCAAAGAAGTCGGCGTGCCGCTAAGGCTCGACCAGCACTCGGACTCGGGGGCTGGCGCCGCATCCAAGACAGTGTGCCTCTCGGGCTCGATTGGCCCCGAACTACTCGGGAGCCAACACTGCGAATCAAGTGGTGTGCCGCTGAGGCTCGACCAGCACTCGGACTCGGGGGCTGGCGCCGCATCCAAGACAGTGTGCCTCTCGGGCTCGATTGGCCTCGAACTACTCGGGAGCCAACACTGCGAATCAAGTGGTGTGCCGCTAAGGCTCGAACAGCGCTCGCACTCAGGGGCTGGCGCCGCATTCAAGTCAGTGCGCCTCTCGGGCTCGATTGGCTCCGAACTACTCGGGAGCCGACACTGCGAATCAAGTGGTGTGCCGCTAAGGCTCGACCAGCACTCGGACTCGGGGGCTGGCGCCGCATCCAAGACAGTGTGCCTCTCGGGCTCGATTGGCCTCGAACTACTCGGGAGCCAACACTGCGAATCAAGTGGTGTGCCGCTAAGGCTCGAACAGCGCTCGCACTCGGGGGCTGGCGCCGCATTAAAGTCAGTGTGCCTCTCGGGCTCGATTGGCTC
>CM014272.1:53988870-54010653 GCA_004135705.1 Alloteropsis semialata
TCACGCTCGGGGGCTGGCGCCGGGACGACCACTCGGCGTGCTCAGCCCTCACGCTCGGGGGCTGGCGCTGGGACGACCACTCGGCGTGCTCAGCCCTCACGCTCGGGGGCTGGCGCCGGGGCAACCACTCGGCGTGCCCGGTCCTCACGCTCGGGGGCTGGCGCCGGGATGACTACTCGGCGTGTCTCGCGGGACTCCGCCGGTCCTCACGCTCGGGGGCTGGACGCCGAAATTAACGCCGGATAATTCAGTCAGATGCTCCTCGACTAACCCTTGGACCGATTCCTACGGAATCGCTTCAAGGCTCGGGGGCTACGGCCAACGGACGCACCTCGCGGCGCATCCGTTGATTGTCTGGCAACCAAGAACAAGGCTACTAACCCTTGGACCGATTCCTTCGGAATCGCTTCAAGGCTCGGGGGCTACGGCCAACGGACGCACCTCGCGGCGCATCCGTTGGGAAACGGCTCTCTTTTTTCTCTCCAGTATCACGCGGTTTTGCTTCCAACTGCAGCCAGCTCGAAGCTCATCAGATGGCACGACCTCGCCGACTTGTCGCTCAACCACGTGCTACTCGGGGGCTTGTCGGGGGTAGACCCCAGGGGTACCCAGAAGGCGGATTGGCCCAACCAGCAAGGGGCGGCCCAGTCCGAGTGCTATCGGGCCGGGTTGTCAGACTGGGTGGCCCACCACTCGGAGGCCCACCAGTCGGACGAGCCGGATGGGCGCGACGGCGCACGTAGCAAGAAACAAGGCGGCGTATCCCGCAAGAAGCTCGGAGATCAAGATAAACTAGCCGGAATTATAGGGAAGGATATCTGTAATCATTATAGGATCGCATCCTTGTATTTCGGGTAGGTTATGATCTCTAGCCGACTTGTAACTCAAGGCAGCCGGACTATATAAGGCGCCTTGAGACCCCCCTTCAACACACGGAAAACCTAGGACAGAACCCAACTATGGAGATCCTTCAGAAACTTCATACACAGCAATCCATACACCAACACAGGACGTAGGGTATTACGTCATCTCGACGGCCCGAACCTGTTCAATCCTTGCGTCTTGTGTTACCATCGACTTCTGATCCTCGATCTATCCCTCAACAAATCAACCACGTAGGCTACCCTGTGTGGACTGCCGGCTCCATAAATCCGACACCCGGTCGCCTCCTCGCCCCTACTGCCGTCAGCCAGTCAACGCCCGACTCTAGGCCCTCGCAGTCCCGCTCCACTAACTCCAGCCTCCAAGCCGGCCGCCCGATGCCAAGCGCCTGCGGCCCCTTCGTCTACTAGAGCATGCAGCGGGTGATCCAGTGATCTACTGATGCGATTGCTGCCTCGTGCCTTGCAGATTTGTCTTATCCTTTATCTGTTGCATCCAGATTCATCCGTGTTTGCTTGGATGGATTCCTTTTCTTTGTATTGGAATTTCTTTGCTCCTGTGTGTCGCTTGTTGGGACGTCTCACAAGTCTATTTTGCTTTTTTCAATTCGATTTGAGTTTGTCTCAGGAAGAAAAAAAATGAGATTGTGACACCGCATCTTGTGAAATTGTTTTCAATGATTCCCTCTTACCTCGGTTAGTTCGGTCGGAACCGAAGATCGAACCGAACTAACTGAGACCGTAGTCCTCGGTTCCTGAAATTTTTGGGAACCGCTTGGTCACCGAAGTTCGTGAAAAACCGAAGAACCGATTGGTTCGGTTCGGTCTAACCGAACGCGCACTAGAAAGCCCCCCAGCGCCACCTGGCAACCAGGGGGCAGGCTCGCGTCGAACTCAAGCAGACGACGCCCATATATAGGCACCAGCCACGGCCGCGCCGCCGCATCCTTCCCGTCCGGAGCCCCCCCGTCGCCGGCGATCCAATCCGTCGCCCACCCGCCGTCTCCGACGCCGCCGACTCGCGCCTCGAGCCACAGGACAAGGATACGATGGTGCGTTCCTTTCTTGAACCTTTGCTGATTGTTTGTTTTGTTTCCCACGAGGATTGGTTGTTTGTCTCCTTTCGAGGGTTTCGGTTGATTCAGCGTGCAAGATCGACGTCTTGATCCGTTCCGCCCTTCGGAATTGTCTAGTTCGACGCGACATCTTTCTCTCGTACGTGCTGATTTAGTTGATCTTTGTGTACGGACGCAGGCGCTGCCCAACACCCAGCCCGTGGACTACCCCAGCTTCAAGCTCGTCCTCGTCGGCGACGGCGGCACCGGTGAGACGATTGATCTCCGTAGCTGGCCGTGTATCAGTCGCGCCTCGATGTTACCTCTGCCTGAACCTTTTATTAACCTGTGCTTCTCGTTTCTTCTTGCAGGGAAGACGACGTTCGTGAAGAGGCACATCAGTGGGGAGTTCGAGAAGCGATACGAACGTAATTAAACCGCAAACTTTCCATGTTGTTCTTGTTTACATAGTCTAATTCCAGTTCTTAATTGATGGAATAGAAGGATATGGCCTTTTTCCTGTTAGAGATGCACGCCAGTTGTCTGATTGAGTTGGTCGTTCTTGCTCTGCTTGACGTTTTGCAGCAACGATCGGTGTGGAGGTGCGGCCGCTGGACTTCACCACTAGCCACGGCAAGCTGAGATTCTACTGTTGGGACACGGCTGGCCAGGAGAAGTTTGGCGGCCTTCGCGATGGATACTAGTAAGATCCTTGGAACCAACTACTCTTTGATTCAGATGTTGCACCTTGACATTTGGCATCCTGATTTTTCTCGCTAGTAACTAGTAAGGCACTGATATTTCAAAGTAATTGGCCAAACGCTATACACTAGAATCTTTTGGTTCACATTGCCTGCTCTTATCAAGAACATCACTGATTATTCAGTAGCATCAGGCTTACCCACAATGTAGACCAACACTGAGACTAGCTTGGATGGCTTCAATTGATCTGATGCCGGTTGCATGAAGTGGTAGAAATCCCTGCAGATAATTAAGTGATTGTCTTGATAATTTGTTGATGTGAGCTTCTGGTGTAGTAGAAGGAAAGCAATGTGGCGTGGTAATCAAATCATGCTGACTAATGTAACTTGGAATTCACTGGGTTTATCTCTGATTTTGCTTGCTACTAAGAGCATCTCCAAGGGTCTTTCTAAAATCTACTCTCTAAATCATCATTTGGAGAGTCATTTAAGTAAAAATCATTTTTTATATCTTTATATTCTCTAACAGCTTTTCTATATGTTGTCTGCAGTCTAGAGAGTCATTCTTGCTCTCCATCTTTGGCTTGCAAGAAATCCGGAATAGAGGATATCTATATTTGGATATCCAATTGAAGATGCTGTTGGAGAGTGTTTTTTCACCAAAATCTCTATTCCTGAAAGTTAGAAAAGATATAAGTAGTCTCTTGGAGATACTCAGGCAAAAAAGAAGTTTAAACGAGGTAGCTAGATTAACGTGTAGAGCAGCCTTGACAGCAGGTCCAATGTGGTAACCATAGAGACTAGAGAGACAGTTATAATACTAGATCTTGTGGAGATCTCTGCAAGAACCAAAACTAGATAATGATTTATTCAAGGATTTGTCAGGCTTTTGTCAAAAGCAGCGAGATGGCATCATCAGTGGTTAGTATTTTGCTCATATGTTTCGATTGTGCAGCATCAATGGTCAGTGTGCGATCATCATGTTCGATGTCACCTCAAGGCTCACCTACAAGAATGTTCCCACCTGGCACAAGGACATCAGCAGGTAAAACTCTGCTTTGATTTGCTCACGTGCCACTTGTTTCAGAGTCATTGATCTGATGCATCTTTTAATATTACCCATTGCTGCATGTTAGGGTGTGTGAGAATATCCCCGTTGTTCTGTGTGGCAACAAGGTGGACATAAAGAACCGGCAGGTGAAGGCCAAGATGGTGACCTACCACAGGAAGAAGAACCTCCAGTATTATGAGATCTCTGCGAAGAGCAACTACAACTTCGAGAAGCCTTTCCTCTACCTTGCAAGGAAGCTCGCTGGGTGGGTGCTGTCGTCATTATGTTACTTCTGCCAGGCTTCCTTTCTATCCCAACACATCAGCCAGGCTTCCTTTCTATCCCAATGCTCTAGCAGCACAAAACAAGTAACAATATGATACATGGCTGTAAATGCAGGAACATGGACCTCAAGTTCGTGGCGGATTTCGCACTAGTCCCTGCCGACGTGACCATTGACCTTGCCGCGCAGCAAAAGTAAGTGAACAACCAAGCGTCCACGGCTCCACGCCAACATGTTTATCAATGACGCCTGATTATACAGTTTATAATGCCTAGTGCCTTCTGACTCTGGAATGTTTTCCGTGGCATGCAGGATTGAGGCAGAGCTTACAGCTGCAGCGCTGATGCCCCTGCCGGACGAGGATGAAGATAACATGGACTGAGCTCCGGCCAGATGCTGTATCAGGCTGCCCTAGTTTAGTTCTAGGTCTAGTAGATGGTTTTAAGAGAGACATCTCTCTGTTTCTGAATTTCTGTCTAATGTCAGGTGATTGGTGAAGCTGGTTTTAATACTGTAGTGGCTAGCTATCGTCTGTTTCAGTGGTTGCTGATGTGTGAATCCTGTCTCCAGGACATACTATCTTTTGATGAGTTTTTGGTAAAGCTCCTTTTGTTATACATTCTGGAGCAATCTATCATCTATGTGTGTTCTTCCACCTGACAATCGTGGGTTACCGGTCTTGCAAGGCACTCACGGCCATGGGCAGCAGCAAAAGCCAGTGTCACCGTGGTTTCGTTTGATAGGCTTTGACAGTCACGGCATCGATATCAACAAAGAAACTTAGCTGAAGAGGCATGATAAACAAAACAACAAGATGAAGATTTTGTTAAGTTTCCAGAGATTATAAAGTTGCCAACTATTTGAATATGTTTATACCTGTGTTGCTTTATTTATTACTAGCAATTATACCCGTGCGTTGCTACGGGTGAAGAATAATATCTAGTTATTACTATATTATAGATTATATAATTACATATTTCATGTTTTTCTTTGTAAAGAATGATTACATACAACACATTTTTTTTGTTGAAGAATGCAATTTCAAGCTTGTTTTAATAGGTAAAGATAATGATTGCTAGGCTCGGTTAGGACTAACACGATGTGTAAACTAACGTGGAGAGTTGGAGTTGTAATCAGAATTCGATGAACCAGGTGGGTCTTTGCAAAAAAAAAACCAACCTTCGCTTTTGGAAAAATAGCGATAAAGATGAAAACTAAATAAATTTTCAAATCATTCTATAGTATATATTAAATAATGAGCAATTGTGTGGACAGGTGGTTTGGACCGTGTACTACAGCTAACCTGTACTGGGCCGAGCCCAGCGTGCATGCACTACGGCTAGAACCTAGAACGTTTTGATTGGTTTCACACTGACACCCGGCTGGCCTTTCTCGAGCGGTATCGCTGTTGCTGCTACCTCGCGTGACGTGTGCGGAACCACAACAGCCGTTGTTTTTTTTCTTTTGACAAAAACCGTAGCCGGCAATCCTGCAGCTTTTGCGTAATCGTCTCCAACTCATTTCAGACGGAGAAACACTTCACACTTTATTATTAG
This sequence comes from Alloteropsis semialata, assembly GCA_004135705.1. Lineage (NCBI taxonomy): Eukaryota > Viridiplantae > Streptophyta > Magnoliopsida > Poales > Poaceae > Alloteropsis > Alloteropsis semialata. The sequence continues at coordinate 53,994,398 of CM014272.1, forward strand.
GTAGAGATCCAAGTGATTCACAAACAAGAAAATCCCTCTTTCCCGCCTCTCTCATGAAGAGGCGGGCAAAAGCTCTCTTTGCTTGTTTAGTAAATTTTATAAGTGAGTCCATGTAAAGTTTGAAGAAATATCTTTTTATTTGCTTTACATGAAGAAGTTGTGTAGAAGTCTTGCAAATAATAACTATGATAGAAAAATAACTTACAGCATGATTTTATCTTCCAATTATTTGTACGTACAATCTCCAAATTGATTATAGGATCTGGTAAATTGACCATGTTTGGAAGATCTAACTTAATCCTCCAGTCTTGCTGTCACACCCGATTTTAAGGACAAAATCGAATGCATCGCATATGTGTGCCAGGATCCGTTTATCACACATATGTTGACGTCATCAGTGAATATATCAAAAGACAATGTTCAAAAGCGTACAAAAGAGAGTATATAACATTATTACACTCATCGTTAATAGACACGAAGGTCTTAAACGTTCACCGACATCCTAAACGATAAAACAACTCCTTGACTTCATCCACAGGCACTTGACTGGTTGACGCGCCTAGAACTCATCAAAGTCGCTGAAGTACTCCACATCATTGTTATTTTCTGAACAGCAGTTGTTTAGCAAGGGTGAGTACACTTATGGTTGGTACTCAACAAGTGGGGGAAAATGCAAGGCCATCAAAGGGGGTTCAGGCTCATGCGGTTAGCACTTTTAGTTGATCAAGTTTTATTAGCAAGCACCTAGTTACTAGATGTAAGTTTATACCATCCCAAAATTAAGCAGGATAACCCAAAATTACCACCAAAAGACCAAGAACCACAAGTTAAGATCAAGTTAAAGTTCAATTATCATGTGAGGGTCCAAGCCGCCCTTAACCGTGGGCACGGCTGATATATCAGTTTTACACTCTGCAGAGGTTGTACACTTTACCCACAGCTCGTGTTCCCTTTATCGCCCGGGTTTGCAAGGCCCTTAAACACTTCCTTTGGTGAGTGGCGATGGTTCACTACGAAGCCTTTACAAAGACCCAAAGTTAACTAGCAGCCCGCTAGAGTTTCAGCCGCGGTGAGGTCTATAACCCTCCCTAATGAGACCGTACCTTAGCAAAGGCTACTCCTCCAAGAGGACCGGGCTATGACCCCTTCACCGTCCCCCTCCTTGCCCTTTCGGTAAGGCCACTAACTAACCCCAAGTCTAATTAATTAGCTAAGTTCAGAGCCATGTGACACTGTGGTTGCACTGTTTTCTTGGGTGGTTCTCCATGTTCCAATTAATCATGATGATCTTGTAATTAAGCAAGAAATATAACAACATAAATAAATCATGATTAACATTGCATAAAAGGTAACAGAACCATCCCAAGTTTAAGCAAGCTAAGCATTTCTACCCATGATATAACCAGGTGATTCAAGGTTCAAGGTAAAAAGATCTAGTCATGTCCTAATGGGTGACCCGTCAAAATTAATGCATAACAGTAAAGTAAAAGTGAATTTTATGAATGTAAATGGGACAAAAAGAATGTTCATGTAGAGGGATGCCACTTGCCTTCCTCAACAAACTGCTGTTGGTCCTCTTCAAACAGCTGCTGCTCCTGATCTTTCTCGAACGGCACGTTCTCTACACGATCACACAAGACATACAACAAAATAAATAAAAAACAGTACACCAAACAGTACTAAAAGTACAGAACAAACACCTTAAACTAAAGAGCATGCAAAGACGATCGTGTGAACGCGAAAATCGCCCAAAACGGATTTAAAACGACGAAACTACGCTAGTTACAAGGTTGCAGGGACCTATATGCAATTAAAACTAAAGTCTGCGTACTGTTTTGATAAAAAGACCGAGGGCACAAACATAAATAACCATAGATCTCAGGGGCTAGCAAGTGAAATAACCAAGGACAGGACTGCGGGTTAGATTATTCAAAAGAACAGGGGCCTAAACAGAAAGTATAAGGGCATATGTATAAATATTTTACACATGGCATGGACTGCGGGTTGATTATGATAAAACAGGGGGTCTCTTTAACAAAATGGCCGGCGACCGGCGGTTTGACCCCTGGTTGACCGGTACGGGGGTGTGATCTGGGCCGTTGATCAAGTGATGGACGGTGCAAATCAAATCCGGCGGCCGGCGACAGTGGTGGGTGGCGGCGCCGCCGTGGACATGGCGATTTCTCGCCGGAGTTGTGGCTACTGAGCGCTACGGCGCACGGGGAGAAGAATAAATGGCACAGGGGGCATCAGGAGGCCATGGCGAGCTCACCAGAGGGGTTGTGGTTGTCGGGAGATGGTCGGAGGATGCTCGTCGGCGTAGGGATGCGGCGGTGAGCTCGGTCGTGCGGTAAAGATGGCGTTCCGGCGTCGGTTTCGTCCTCCAGGCGCCGGAGTTGTGCTCCAGATGATCCTGCGAATCGAGCGAGCGAGACAGAAAGGGTCAAAGGGAGCCCGGACAAGGAGAAATCGGAACGGCGGCGGTACAACCTTGACGGCGGCGATGAAGGACTCCGACGAGCGAAAAGCGTGCGATTCAGAGGGGTTTCGGTGTGGGTGTTGCACGAGTGAGAGCGTGTGCGCGAGGAGGGAGCTTCGTCGGATTTTATAGAAGACCGAGAGGGAGCAGAGGAGGCTCGGGGTGGAGAGGATCCGAGAGCGGGCGCGGTGATTACGGCCATTGAAGGCCTTGAAGCCTCGGCGGCCGTTGCCGAGGGGGAGGAAATGAGGGGGAGGTGGGCGTCCGGTTGATGGCGCAATGAAGACGCTTGACGCGGAGTGAAGAGAGGGGAGGGCATCCGGGGACGAGGGCGCGGCGTGGGCGAGGATCGCGGGAGACGGCGGCTCGGGCGACGCGGCGTCGGGAAGACGAAGGCGCCGACAGGCGGGCCCGGTCGGTCAGCGAGAGAAGGAGCGGGAGAGCGCGGGAGAACCTGGGCCGGCTGTTGGGCCAAGCTGATGGGCCGGTTGGGTCGGCGGGGAGGAAAAGAAAAGGGGAAGGGAGTTCGGGCTGGGCCAAAAAGAGAAAGAGGAAAGGAGGGAAAAAGGAAAAAGTTTGATATTTGTTTGAATTGGATTTTGAGAAGTTTGAGAGATATTTGGATAGGATTCGAATTTGGATAGGAGTTTTGAGATCACTCAAGCAAACAAAACAAAAGCAAAGCATGAGATGCAACATACACTTATTGAACTAAGATTAACTATTTAATGTTCAAGTAATTAAGGCCACAAATTAAATAAAGGAAAATAAATTCATTAAACCTAAGATCAACCTAAACAAAGTTTCTATAATTTGCACATTTTGATGACTTTGTTCCTTGTAACTCTTTCTGATGTTTCCAAAATCTTGACCGGGTGTTCTGAATAAGTCAAATCATCTTGCACATTAAGCTCTTCCAGTGGTAGTTGCTCTTCGGGTACTCTCAAGCACTTTTTCAACTGAGAAATATGAAACACATCGTGAACATCCTACAGTCGCTCGGGTAACTCCAACTGATATGCCACTTCACCTTTCCTTTCCAAGATCTGAAAAGGACCGATATAGCGAGGTGACAACTTTCCTTTGACCTTGAATCTGCGGAGACCTCTGATAGGTGACACCTTGAGATACACATAATCTCCAACTTCAAACGTCAATTCCCTTCTCCGAGTATCGGCATAACTCTTCTGTCGTGACTGAGCGGTTCTGAGATTATCCCGGATTATCTGGACTTGTCTTTCGGCTTCTTGCAGAATTTCTGGTCCGAAAACCTGACTTTCTCCTGTCTGACTCCAGTACAACGGTGTCCTACACTTTCTTCCATACAGAGCTTCAAATGGGGCCATCTGTTGTTATAAGAGAATTCTGCGTACGGCAAACTCTTATCCCAACTGCCTCCATGCTTTAAGGCACAAGCTCGTAGCATATCCTCTAGGATTTGATTTGTTCTCTCAGTCTGTCCATCTGTCTGTGGATGATACGCTGAACTGAAATTAAGCTTGGTGTCCATTGACTCATGTAGTTTCTGCCAAAAACGAGACGTGAACTGGGTACCTCGGTCAGACACTATCTTCTTTGGTACTCCGTGTAAACACACGATTCGGGACATATACAGTTCTGCTAACTTGGCTCCCGAATATGTGGTTTTGAGTGGAATGAAGTGAGCAACTTTGGTCAATCTGTCCACGATGACCCATATAGAATCATAACCATCCCGAGTGCGAGGCAATCCTACAATAAAGTCCATACCAATTTCTTCCCATTTCCACTCGGGTATTTTCAACGGCTGAAGCAAACCTGCTGGCCTTTGATGTTCTGCTTTCACTCTTTGACATACATCACACAAAGCTACGTGAGTTGCCACGTCTCTCTTAAGACCATACCACCAATATTTCTCCTTCAAATCTTGGTACATCTTGGTACTGCCGGGGTGAATAGAATATACGGAATCATGTGCTTCCTTCAATATGAGCTCACGAAGACGATCGATATCTGGTACACAGATCCTTTTCCTGAACCAAACAGTGCCTTGTTCATCTTCGGTGAAATCCGTTGTTTTTCCTAAACCAATCAGAGTCTTGATCTCTTTGATCTTAGCATCAGTCAACTGACCTTGTCTGATTTCCTGCTCAAGAGTAGGTTCAATCTCCATTGTCATAGCTTCTGAGTTATAAAGAATCCCGAGATTGAGTCGTTCCATTTCCCAACACAATTCTTGAGGCATTAGTCGAGCTATAGCCATGTTAGCTTGGCTCTTCCGACTCAAAGCATCTGCTACGACGTTAGCCTTGCCAGGATGATACTGAATATCCAAGTCATAATCCTTTATCAATTCCAACCATCTACGTTGTCTGAGATTGAGATCCCTCTGAGTGAAGATATATTTCAAGCTTTTGTGATCTGTGAAAATTTGGCACTTGTTTCCAATCATATAGTGTCTCCAAATCTTCAGTGCGTGCATGACAGCGGCTAGCTCTAAATTATGAGTTGGATAGTTCTGCTCATGCTTCCTCAGTTGCCTTGATGCATAAGCTACCACTCTGCCTTCTTGCATTAACACACAACCAAGACCGAGACGTGAAGCATCACAATAGACATCGAACCCTTTGTGTATATCTGGCATTATCAACACGGGGGCCGTGGTTAACCTCTTCTTCAGCTCTTCAAAACAATTCTGACAAGCTTCATCCCATTTGAACTCTCGTTCCTTTTCTAACAACGAGGTGAGCGGTTTCACAATCTTGGAGAATCCTTCAATGAATCTGCGGTAATATCCTGCCAAACCAAGGAAACTCCTGATCTCGGACACATTCGTAGGTGGCTTCCAATTCAACACATCCTGAACCTTGCTGGGATCAACTGCTATTACTCCATCGGTAATGACATGACCAAGGAAAGAAACTTCCTTCAACCAAAAATCACACTTACTGAGCTTGGCATACAACTGATTCTCTCGGAGTTTCTGTAGCACCAATCTCAGATGTTCTTCATGTTCTTCTTCATTCCGAGAAAACACCAATATGTCGTCGATGAACACCACTACAAACTTGTCAAGATATTCCATGAACACCTTGTTCATCAAGTACATGAAGTACGCCGGGGCATTTGTCAATCCAAACGACATCACTGTGTACTCAAATAACCCATATCTGGAGGTGAACGCTGTTTTGGGGATATCTTCTGGTCGAATTCTCAATTGATGGTATCCTGACCGCAGATCAATCTTGGAGAACACTTTAGCACCTCTCATTTGATCGAACAGATCTTCAATTCTGGGTAGGAGATATTTGTTCTTGATGGTTGCATCATTGAGAGCTCTATAATCAACACACATCCTTCTAGTGCCATCCTTTTTATCAACAAAGATGACAGGGGCTCCCCAAGGTGATGAGCTAGGACGGATATATCCTTTTCCTAATAGCTCTTCTATTTGTTTCTTTAGTTCACTTAAATCCTTAACATCTAACCTATAGGGTCTTTTGAATATAGGTGCAGTGCCAGGTAAGAGATCAATTCGGAACTCAATGTCACGATCGGGTGGCATACCTGGTAAGTCCTCCGGAAAGACGTCTGGATACTCACTCACGACCTTGATCTCCTCCAAAGGTGTTCCCTTGATCTGATTCACCGTTGCTTCATCTGCGGATGGCATGCTAGCAATGAACTCAATCTGATCTCCTTGAGGACTGGTCAAGAGCACTGACTTCTTGGCACATTGTATCACTCCGTCACACTTTGTCAACCAATCCATTCCAAGAATCACATCAATCCCACTAGACTTGAGGACTATAAGGTTTGCTAGAAAGTCTACCCCCATGATTTTCAGATTCACCCGCGGGCATAAGTGAGTAGCCTTCATCTCGTTGCCCGGGGAACTAACTAGCAGTGTTTTCTTCATAAGGCTCATAGGCATATTATATTTTTCCACAAATTGCTCAGTAATGAAAGAATGCGATGCTCCAGAATCAAACAAAACTGATGCAGGTTCAGAATTTACAAGGAACGCACCGAGCACAACGTCCTGAGCATCCTGGGCTGATTCAGCTGACACGTGGTTCACCCGTCCACGCATGTAGTTCTGCTGGCCCTTGTTGCCTTGGGAATTCTGATTCCCGTTGCGCATCTGTGGAGTCTGTGATCCAGGCCTCTGACCATTAGTCTTCTGGCCCTGTGGTGTCTGCATATTGCGCTTGGGGCAGTTGTTAGCATAGTGCCCCAATTCTCCACATTTGAAACAGCCATTGGGTGGAACTGATGCGACAGGATTGTCGTTGCTGCCATTGTTGTTGCGCACTGGGGCGCCAGATGAACTGCCAGACCTGTTCTGCTGGAAGTTAGGACTGCGCTGAGTCTGCTGATTGAAGCGTTGGTTCTGCTGCTGGCTACGGTACTGCTGATTTTGCTGATAATTTCCGCCTTGCCCTCCAGAGCGGAACTGTGACCCTTGCTGAGAGTTGAAGCGCGGGCGGCTATTGCTTGACTGTCCCTGTGACTGGGACTTTCTCTTGAGCTCACCGAGCTCCTTGCGAGTGTTCTCAAGGCCAATAGCTTTGTCTACAAGCCTCTGAAAAGTGGGGAAAGTATGGCTCTGCAGTTGATACTTCAGAGGTCCGATCAGGCCATCCAAGAAGCGATCCTGCTTCTTTTCATCATCATCGACCTCATTGGGTGCGTAGCAGGACAGCTGGATGAATTTGTCCCGGTACTCGCTTACTGACATATGGCCCTGCTTCAGAGCCAAGAACTCATTCTTCTTCAGTTTCATCACACCAGCTGGGATGTGATGCAGGCGGAAACTGTTGCTGAACTCTGCCCAAGTAATAGTGTCGGCGTTGGCATGGGCAGCTGTGTATGCATCCCACCAATCGGATGCAGCTCCTTCCAGGCGTCCAGCAGCATACAAGACTCTCTCGCGGTCTGTACACTGGGTGATGTCCAGCTTCTTGCCAATGACTTTCAGCCAGTCATCAGCATCCAGAGGGTCCGCCGAGTGAGAATAAGTGGGTGGGTGGTGACTCATGAAATCCCGGTGCCTGTCCCGGGCTTGTGGAGGCATCTGTGGCGGCTGATTCTGCTGTGCTTGTAAGTTTTGCACAGTGGCAGTAAGATCCTACAGCAACTGCATCTGAGCTTGTAGAAACTGCTCCATTGCTGGGTTTGGAGGTGGAGGTGGTGCTTGATTCTGACGGTTGATCACGTGAGCACGTCTGACACTTGGAATGTCACGTCCTCCGCCTCTCCTGGTATTTACCATCTGATTGTTAGGGGAATGCTTTAGATAAGATAGATAAACTGATAAAGGTAGAAAGAACAGAGCCAAGATTAAAACCAAGAACTGACTTTAACTTAATTATTTAATATTGTATTTGTGGCCATCACTCCACAAATCATGACAGTCATTACAAAAACTCCAACTCAAACATAAAACAAACAAGCAAACAAAAACATCGCACGTCGTCGCAGGAACGGTTCTAACGCGATGACTTATTATGGTAGACTCCCTAAACCTGGCCTAAGAGAGCGGTGATAGAGCCTGGCTCTCCAGTACGAAGCCTCTTGCGCGGAGGTGAAGCGGCGGGGCAGTCTGCTCTCTCTGCCTCCACTGGGGGCACGTGTCCTGCCAGCTGTGCCTCCAGCTGCCTGATCCTGGCCTGAGCACTAGCCAGTCTCTCTGAAGCCTCCATGAGATCCGTAGCTGTGCTCTCCACGTCGGTGTTGAGACCAGCGGCGACACGAGCAAGGACGTCGATGCGGGGCTCGTGATGTCCTCCCAGCGGCACGTGGGTCACCTCCGTGCCACTAGCACGTCGTGGAAGGTGGCGATACTCTGTGATGCTCAACTCACCACGGTGAGTGTGGCAGAGAGACCACAGAGCTCTCCTGGCGGCGCTGCTGACGGAGGCGGTGACGGTGGAGTAGGGAATGTCGGAGTCGTGCATCGAGCAGGTCTTGTATCCACCAGTGTCAGAAGCCTCCCGGATGTGGACCCGGGTGATGTAGAAGATCGGCATCCCTGGGTTGGAGACACGCTGCGTCATGTAGAGGGGTCTGACGTTGTTCCCCAACTCCTGTAGCACATCCATGAGCATCTTGGGGAATGTGCCAGTCTCATTGACTGAGGTCTCTGTCCAGTAGGTCGTTTTCACAACCTCAGTCTCTCCAACTGGCACGTTGTTCTGGCCCACGCCAGAACTGTCGTCCTGTGCCTCGCCCTGGTCCTCCTGACCAAGGCCATGGTCTGCGTCGTAGCCGTCATCCGGCTGTCCTCCAGCAGCAGGTACTGGAGCCTCCAGAGCAGGAACAGCAGGTGGTGCTGGTGGAGCGTCAACTGCTGGGTCCACCGGAACGATGTCTCCATCTGCCATCTCCTGGAAGTAGTGGATCACCTCGGGCTCTGACTCCTCCTGTTCCACCACTGGTGGAAGTCGTGGAACTGGCTGTGCAGGAGCGATACGCCTCCTGCCTCCGGTGCTCTTGCGTGCTGTCTGTCTCTGCCTGACCATCTGTGATAGAGCAAGAACAAAACTAAGAACAAAAAGAGATAGAACAGGAACAGAGTAAGTTTTTATGCAAATAAATTTTTCCTAAGAGCAGAAAGGCTGACTAAGATAGTAAATCCTATGTTTCGACCATTTTCTAGCTAGGCTGGCCTCCTACAGTCAACACAGCTCTGATACCACTTCTGTCACACCCGATTTTAAGGACAAAATCGAATGCATCGCATATGTGTGCCAGGATCCGTTTATCACACATATGTTGACGTCATCAGTGAATATATCAAAAGACAATGTTCAAAAGCGTACAAAAGAGAGTACATAACATTATTACACTCATCGTTAATAGACACGAAGGTCTTAAACGTTTACCGACATCCTAAACGATAAAACAGCTCCTTGACTTCATCCACAGGCACTTGACTGGTTGACGCGCCTAGAACTCATCAAAGTCGCTGAAGTACTCCACATCATTGTTATTTTCTGAACAGCAGTTGTTTAGCAAGGGTGAGTACACTTATGGTTGGTACTCAACAAGTGGGGGGATATGCAAGGCCATCAAAGGGGGTTCAGGCTCATGCGGTTAGCACTTTTAGTTGATCAAGTTTTATTAGCAAGCACCTAGTTACTAGATGTAAGTTTATACCATCCCAAAATTAAGCAGGATAACCCAAAATTACCACCAAAAGACCAAGAACCACAAGTTAAGATCAAGTTAAAGTTCAATTATCATGTGAGGGTCCAAGCCGCCCTTAACCGTGGGCACGGCTGATATATCAGTTTTACACTCTGCAGAGGTTGTACACTTTACCCACAGCTCGTGTTCCCTTTATCGCCCGGGTTTGCAAGGCCCTTAAACACTTCCTTTGGTGAGTGGCGATGGTTCACTACGAAGCCTTTACAAAGACCCAAAGTTAACTAGCAGCCCGCTAGAGTTTCAGCCGCGGTGAGGTCCATAACCCTCCCTAATGAGACCGTACCTTAGCAAAGGCTACTCCTCCAAGAGGACCGGGCTATGACCCCTTCACCGTCCCCCTCCTTGCCCTTTCGGTAAGGCCACTAACTAACCCCAAGTCTAATTAATTAGCTAAGTTCAGAGCCATGTGACACTGTAGTTGCACTATTTTCTTGGGTGGTTCTCCATGTTCCAATTAATCGTGATGATCTTGTAATTAAGCAAGAATATAACAACATAACTAAATCATGATTAACATTGCATAAAAGATAACAGAACCATCCCAAGTTTAAGCAAGCTAAGCATTTCTACCCATGATATAACCAGGTGATTCAAGGTTCAAGGTAAAAAGATCTAGTCATATCCTAATGGGTGACCCGTCAAAATTAATGCATAACAGTAAAGTAAAAGTGAATTTCATGAATGTAAATGGGACAAATAGAATGTTCATGTAGAGGGAGGCCACTTGCCTTCCTCAACAAACTACTGTTGGTCCTCTTCAAACAGCTGCTGCTCCTGATCTTCCTCGAACGGCACGTTCTCTACACGATCACACAAGACATACAACAAAATAAATAAAAAACAATACACCAAACAGTACTAAAAGTACAGAACAATCACCTTAAACTAAAGAGCATGCAAAGACGATCGCGTGAACGCGAAAACCGCCCAAAACGGATTTAAAACGACGAAACTACGCTAGTTACAAGGTTGCAGGGACCTATATGCAATTAAAACTAAAGTCTGCGTACTGTTTTGATAAAGACCGAGGGCACAAACATAAATAACCATAGATCTCAGGGGCTAGCAAGTGAAATAACCAAGGACAGGACTGCGGGTTAGATTATTCAAAAGAACAGGGGCCTAAACAGAAAGTATAAGGGCATATGTATAAATATTTTACACATGGCATGGACTGCGGGTTGATTATGATAAAACAGGGGGTCTCTTTAACAAAATGGCCGGCGACCGGCGGTTTGACCCCTGGTTGACCGGTACGGGGGTGTGATCTGGGCCGTTGATCAAGTGATGGACGGTGCAAATCAAATCCGGCGGCCGGCGACAGTGGTGGGTGGCGGCGCCGCCGTGGACATGGCGATTTCTCGCCGGAGTTGTGGCTACTGAGCGCTACGGCGCACGGGGAGAAGAATAAATGGCACAGGGGGCATCAGGAGGCCATGGCGAGCTCACCAGAGGGGTTGTGGTTGTCGGGAGATGGTCGGAGGATGCTCGTCGGCGTAGGGATGCGGCGGTGAGCTCGGTCGTGCGGTAAAGATGGCGTTCCGGCGTCGGTTTCGTCCTCCAGGCGCCGGAGTTGTGCTCCAGATGATCCTGCGAATCGAGCGAGCGAGACAGAAAGGGTCAAAGGGAGCCCGGACAAGGAGAAATCGGAACGGCGGCGGTACAACCTTGACGGCGGCGATGAAGGACTCCGACGAGCGAAAAGCGTGCGATTCAGAGGGGTTTCGGTGTGGGTGTTGCACGAGTGAGAGCGTGTGCGCGAGGAGGGAGCTTCGTCGGATTTTATAGAAGACCGAGAGGGAGCAGAGGAGGCTCGGGGTGGAGAGGATCCGAGAGCGGGCGCGGTGATTACGGCCATTGAAGGCCTTGAAGCCTCGGCGGCCGTTGCCGAGGGGGAGGAAATGAGGGGGAGGTGGGCGTCCGGTTGATGGCGCAATGAAGACGCTTGACGCGGAGTGAAGAGAGGGGAGGGCATCCGGGGACGAGGGCGCGGCGTGGGCGAGGATCGCGGGAGACGGCGGCTCGGGCGACGCGGCGTCGGGAAGACGAAGGCGCCGACAGGCGGGCCCGGTCGGTCAGCGAGAGAAGGAGCGGGAGAGCGCGGGAGAACCTGGGCCGGCTGTTGGGCCAAGCTGATGGGCCGGTTGGGTCGGCGGGGAGGAAAAGAAAAGGGGAAGGGAGTTCGGGCTGGGCCAAAAAGAGAAAGAGGAAAGGAGGGAAAAAGGAAAAAGTTTGATATTTGTTTGAATTGGATTTTGAGAAGTTTGAGAGATATTTAGATAGGATTCGAATTTGGATAGGAGTTTTGAGATCACTCAAGCAAACAAAAACAAAAGCAAAGCATGAGATGCAACATACACTTATTGAACTAAGATTAATTATTTAATGTTCAAGTAATTAAGGCCACAAATTAAATAAAGGAAAATAAATTCATTAAACCTAAGATCAACCTAAACAAAGTTTCTATAATTTGTTACATGATGGAATTTGGGTGTTACACTTGCAGATTGTAATTCCTGCCCTATCGTCCAAAGTTCAAGATCTTCTTGGATCTTAATTTGTTGGGTAAACATTTCAAGTTAATTGGTGTATACAGTTCAGTTGGCACATCTTAATTTGTTGACTTTGATTATAATCATTTTTATTTGAAATAAGATATTTTCCAAAAAAATAGTAAAAACTATATGACTCATGTATTAGTAAAAACTAGAGCCTCATGTTATGTAATCTCGAATTATCTACCATATCTCACAAATCTATCACGTACGACAATGTCCATAAATATGTTAATGTAATCAACAGATCTCAAATAGAATATTTTACTCCTCTCTATATATTGTGGCACAAGGCCATTTCTCACATCTCCTATCCAATTACTCTTAGACACATGCCCGTATATTATACGGTGCAATCGGCGCTGCTGCACTGGGCCCCCAAAACAAAAGGGCCCCCAATTCACCATTAGCCTATGGCTTGTTTAGATTGGTTCAATTTGATCAAATTCAATGATTGAGAGTGCATTGAAAATTGAAAAAGTAGAGAGAGGGTACGTAGTTCAATACGTTGGTTTTGATTGAATTGGTGCTCTTTTGAGCAAACTAAACAGGGCCTACGTATTACTTCTAATCCAAAGTTCTGAAGCCCACAGCGCGGTAGACGTCGACTCGTGGAAATATTCTCAGAGTCTTGGACGGACGGACAGCCACGTTCAATTACGAGCACGATGCCTCGTCTTCGCCCACAAGGGCCGGCAGGAGCAGAACCGTAGGGAACATCGTACCACCGGCATATCACCGGCAGGCGCGGGCTGTGCGGCGCGTCCATGAGTACCAATTACCGAGTGGTGAGTTGCGCCATGGTCGCCGTCTCCGTGTATCACAAAGCTAATTAAGAAGACATGCAAGAAAAATTCTCCCTCTGCTCATTTAACATGAATGTTTGATAAATTTAAAATACATTCTGAATTTCCTTAATTAGGGCCTCCAATTTTTGTTTCGCACCAAGCCCTCCAAAACTGAGGTACGGGCCTGTACAGCGGAGCATATCTGCAGAAGGCCTGAGGGAGCTGCAAAGCTTCCTCGATAGCCTCGCCGATTGACATGGGGCTCTTGGAGCCCCAGTATACTATAAAAGTTTTGGCCTTTTCCACAGCTTAGCTTGGAAAATAGGTTTAGCATGCGCTGTCTCATAATTTCGCTGAGATGGCTGTTGTTGAGTAATCTAGAGTTGTAACATATGCTGCGGCTAATCGTCTCTGCAATTGAGAGTATTTATTGGTTTCTGTGACATGTTAACTTTGTAAGTCTCAAATGATCGGAGTCGGCATTTCTTAGACCTCGTTGAATTGGTGCTGGTCTTATTAATGTTCTTGAATATTTGTTCACTTTGGGTAAGTCATTTAACTGTGAAAAATGCAACTTTTGCTAAGTTATTGAACTTTCTGAGGAAGGTAGGATGTTTGTAACTAACCACAGTAGCGGAACCGTTTTTTATTTCTTTCATGGGTGGGCCAAATGTATATCCAGAGTGTCGGGCCAGACCAGTGTATACTGTTGCTTCTTATTTGGATGCTTTTGTTGATGTTACTGAAATTTTTGCTGAAAAGTGCTTGATCTTTCGTGGGAACTGGTGCTGTAACCTCAGTGTCCTGCACTGACGATGCAGCAGCAACCGGTACCAAATTCCCCCTGAATCATCGGAGTGGGAACGCGTACCCGCTTCTCCTCAAGGTTAATTTCTCAGGGTATGATGCTCCCCCTGATCATTTCGTCCTCTAAGAAGACAATGTATCTCGTTTCCACAAACCTCATATTTCTGTTAGGACAATGGAAATGATAACTTTTCACCTTATCTGAAAAACCAATAAAATGGCGACTTACTGTCTTGGAATCTAGCTTTCCAATATTTGGGTTAAAAACTTTTGCCTCAGCTGGACAGCCCCGCACACAAATAATTAAGCGAGGGTTCTCTTCCTATCCACAACTCTTACGGTGTTTTGAGCACCGACTTAATTGGAACATGAATGGTGGTGTTTAATGCCTCCATCCACAATCTTATCTTAAAGTGGAGTAACTTGTTATACTTCTCACCATAACTTATCATAGTTTCTCACCATATCCATTAATGTATGGTTACTATTTTCAGCTACTCCATTTTGCTGAGGTTCGTCCAGTATGAATACTGGCCAACTCCGCTATCTTCCTATTGGAACCATAAAAGATCCAGGAATTTAGCTATTTCTTTGCGTAGGGTATCGAGATTTCATGACCGTTGTACTCCCCCGACGGTCATAGTCTTGTTTATAGATCATTCTTTGCCTTCAATGTATAGCGTGCACTGTATTCACTTTAATGTATAGGGAAAGGAGAGTATCTTTCTTAACTTAGCTCACAATCCCTCCTCGAAATATGGCATAAACTTTACTGCCATAATTTCGAAAACTATTCCAAATTCTCGTGAACAAGGAGACATTTATCACTTACTACACTCACATGACTATGTCATGCAAACAAGATTCTTTCGTAAGGGAGTACTCTTTCCTCATTCCATTTCAAGAACTTAACAAAGTCCTTTCTTAGCGATACTTCTGTAAGTCATGCTCGCATATTTTCTTACTTTTGTGTTGGATACAACTTCCTTTTTGTCCTGATTTGGGATTGCTCCCCTTATGTCCTTGACCTTTTGGATGCTTAATGACCATGACACTATGGAAGTGCACGTCAATTCTAGGATAGCATAAGAGCTACCCCTAACTTTTCTCGCTATGTGGGATAATTGATTAGCACAAGAGCTATCACAAACTTTTCCTGCCATGCTGGATATGACCAGCATAATCTTCTCCCGCCATGCGGGATATGACTAGCACAATCATCTCCCGCTATGCGGGATATGAACATCATAAACTTCTCCATAATGGACGTAAATACCAAAATTAGCTCTCAGGACACAAGAAGTGTTTGATCATTAAAAAACATCAAATTCAGAAATAAATTTGAATACACTGTTACACATATTTTTAATTCAACATTGGTCAAACTAGACATGCATCTGACTTATTACTGACTTATTATAACAAAACTTAGTCACAATGACAAAAAACAAAACATTTATACTTCTTTTTCCGATCAAATCTTCCCGTTGGTTCCAATTTGACCAGAAAATTAATAATAAACTGATAATAGCAGAAGCCAGTGAGAGAATTACTAAACTCATTTTAGCCCAAGGCCATTCCCCAGCAAAAAAGCCGGGTGATCTCATGTGTTGATGAAAATCAACTCTTATCTATCATTTTTCTCTCTCGGGCAAACCTGCAATGTTTTTCTACACTAATTCTACATCACCGTTGGGCAGAAATAGAATTAATACATGGAAAACTCATGAATAAAACTTATAATATTGTTATCATCAATATTGGTCAGAAAATAACAATATCATAATTAACTGAAAAATATAACTAAATTTATAATATTGTTATCATCAATTTTGGTCAGAAAATAACAATATCATAATTAACTCAATACATAAATTGGCAAAAAAAGCCAAAAGTTTAACTAATCTTAAACTTAACACATCAGAAGCTTACTGAGCCTTAATCCTAACTTTGTGGTTGTTACCCACAGGGAATACTCCTCAAACTACTCTTCCAATTAAATCTTCCCGTTGGTTCCAATTTAATTGGAAGATAAAACTCATAATTGCAGCGAAAACTTATGAAATTATCCAAAAAAGCCTTGATCAGAAGCACAACTGTACTTATCTACCCTCTAAACAAATTATCCCGTTGGTCTTTTCAAAAAAAAAATATCCCATTGGTTCAAATTTGAGTAGAAATGAAAGACTAAACAAAACTCATAAGAAAAATGCTTCTGAAAATAACATAACTCAGTCAAATAACTCTCTGTTCGTTTCTTCACTTTTGGCCCAGCTGCTGAAATCGGCCTGCGGCCCACTCGCGCACTGTGCGCGCAGGGCGGCTTGGACCGCTCGGCCTGCTCCGCTTCCGCGCGGCTCGGCTCGGCCCATCGGCCTAAACCGGCCTGCTCCCTCTCCGCAGGGAGGCCGGCCCGCTCGGCTCACAGCTCGCTTG
>CM014272.1:54012919-54034714 GCA_004135705.1 Alloteropsis semialata
CACAAAGAGCCAGCCTCCTCCCCTCCCTTCCCAACCCACCTCGCCTCGACCCGACGCCGCGCCCATGGACGCTGCGTGAAGGACCCAGCGAGCCGCCGCCTCGCTGCTGCGTCTGCCCCTCCCGCCCTCGGCTTCGATTCGCAAGCCATTAGGCTGTGGGCCGGATCTGGGACCGCGCGGCTCACAGGTCACCGGATCTGAGCCTCCCTCCTTCGTATGTGTGTGTGTTTTTTTTTATCTGTCCTTCTCCTTTTCCTCCTCCTCGGTTCGATTCAGCGCCCTGCGAGCGATGCTGCCTCGTGTGGAATCCTAGGATCTTTCTGTGCATGTAGAATCTTCATGTCCTTTGAGTTCTAGGTCTTTTTTTTCGGTGTGTTCATGGAATCGTAGGCTGTTTTTGGAAAGTGTTCATGGAATCCTAGGATCCGGTCATCCTTCCAACACACTGCGCCTTTTCCTTCTTCCACATACGCCTGGAGCGGAGATCGAGTTGACTTCCTCTTTTGTTGGTAAGGAAACCTTGCTTGCTTGGGCAGATTGTTCCTTTTGATGGCACGGAATATGTTTTTTGCTGTCAGTCTTCAAATCCAAATATCTGATCCTGGGATTGATCTGTTTGCTGCGTTGGGAAAATGACAATCTTTCCTATGAAAATGGTGTGATGCATCCTAGATGACATTACATCGGCCATACTGGCTCAAACAAACAAATGTGTGGAATAGCAGAAATACACATACAGTGTCAATAGCTGTACTCTTGTTTGTTTGAGCCAGTATGGCCGATGTAATGTCATCTAGGATGCATCACACCATTTTCATAGGAAAGATTTAGTCGTTTACTATACTCTTGAAAGCGTGGTCAGCAATTGCCGTGTCCACCCGGTGACTACGCTAGCCTGTACGAGCAGCGGCGCGCCGGCCGCCGGAATCCATGGGGTTGATCTGGATGGTCTTCGCGGCGGGAGCCGTGCTCCTGTGGGCGATCTCTCTAGGGCGGATCCTCTCATTCCCCGCGCCGACCTGTGTGCCCCCGAGTCCGCACTTCCTGCCCCCTCTCCGCGGCGACAGGAGGAGCCGGAACGTGCTGCTGGTCGTCGCCCACCCCGATGACGAGTCCATGTACGTGATGCACGCCCTCCCTACTTTCTTCCTCTCCGGCACTCTAATCCTGTTTAACTGGTTTGCAATGCATTGTGTAGGGATGCGATGCATAGAAAACAGAGCCTTTTCGTTTAGGAATGTTTCATTCCTGAGCATTATGCATGCAACATGTTCGATGAAATTTCTGCTCACACTAGCTTAATTTGGTTGGATTCCTATTAATCCTGGTGCCTCCTGTGAACTTAACTGACTTGGAGAAAGAGAACTAATCGTCTTGTTTTTTCCAGAATTCAGATGAAAGCAGACATGTTTATCCTTTGAACTCTCGATTGCCTTGTTTGTGAAACGTTTGCTTAGTTCTAGTTTGATGTGTGGGTTGATTTTTATCGCATTCTCAAAAAGAGTTTGTCGCTGCAGGTTCTTCGCTCCAACTATTCTGTTCCTCAAGTCGAAAGGTCACAATATTCACATTCTGTGCATGTCTCAAGGTTAGATGGCAAGCTATTGACACTGTATGTGTATTTCTGCTGTTCCATACATTTGTTCGTTGGAGCCAGTATGGCCGAGGTAATGTTATCTAGGAGACTAGGATGCATCACACCATTTTCATAGAAAACCATGATGTCGATTTAGTCGTTTAATGCATGCTTGATCACTTCCAGTACGAGAGCACAGAGCAGATATTTCATCTCTGGTAATGCACGGTGCTGAAACATGCAGTGCCCCTGTGTATGCGTGATTTCAATGACTTAATAACAATGATAACCGATGGGGGGAAAGTAGTAAATCTCAAGCCCTATGGAAGCTTTTCATGCAAATTTTACTAGTATTTGTTTTCTTGACATGCCATGTGAACTGTAAATCACAAGAAGCTAACGTACTCTTTCCACAGGTAATGCTGATGGTCTTGGAATTACTCGAAAAGATTTACTAGTATTTGTTTTCTTGACATGCCATGTGAGAACTGTAAATCATGAGAAACTAACGTACTCTTTCCACAGGTAATGCTGATGGTCTTGGAATTACTCGAAAAGAAGAATTGTACCATGCCTGTGACAGCCTTAAGGTACTCAGATCCTAAACTAGGTCCATTTTACCCTAAAGAACTCTGTACAGTTCCTGAATCGGCTCCTGTCATTACAGATTCCACATGAACAAGTTAATGTCTTGGACCACCCGGGATTGCAGGTACATTTATTTTGAGTCCATGCTTGCATGCCTGTACATACCGTTTAAAAATCACGTGATCAATCCTATACATTTTGTAGGATGGATTTCACGAGAAATGGGACCATGGACTATTAGCAGAACTTACCATGGAGCATGTCCAACTGTGGGCCATCGACACGGTAGCAGCTACATCCCAGAGACCTTATGAACTTGCAAATACACTGCATTTTTGTTCTCATAGTAGTATGCTACCAGCTGCTCCTCTCACTCATATACTGGGGATATGCTTGTTCAAATGTTCTCACTTGTTTTTTTTTCTTATGAACAGAGATGTTTGAATACAGTTTGCGAACTCTGCTTAGTCCTGAGTGAAGCCTTGTTCTCTAATATGTCAACATAAATTCCCATCCTTTTTTTAATCTTAATATGATTTCTTTGCAAATAGTTACTGAATACTGCACAAGATATGACTGCAAGATGTGCAATTCAATTGCTTTACCTTCATTTGCTATGTGCCTATGTACCTCAAAATTTTGTAGCTATTTTCCTTCGACAGCGCCTGTGTACTGATGCAATATTCAATGCCATTTAGATCGTGACATTCGATTCATATGGAGTATCAGGCCACCCAAACCACCAAGATGTTCATCATGGCATATGGTTAGTTCAGTTCTCTGGTTTCACACTTTATGAGTAGCCACAACTGACACTACCTTAAACTTACTGAGATTGTTAACATTAGATTCCAATATGACTGGCACCAGGGCTGTTGTTGTTTTTGACTGCGCACTACTTTCTCAT
This sequence comes from Alloteropsis semialata, assembly GCA_004135705.1. NCBI lineage: Eukaryota > Viridiplantae > Streptophyta > Magnoliopsida > Poales > Poaceae > Alloteropsis > Alloteropsis semialata. Next base: position 54,015,991 of record CM014272.1, read on the forward strand.
TTCATTCACGTATGGTTGTTTGGCCTACACATATGGCTATCACATTTATGCTGTACATCTGTATTATGTTGCTCAAATAGTTTAAAAAGGGTTTATTTCTATATGAACAGCAAGTTTCTTCATGCGAATGGGCAAGTAAATATTGAAGCTTGGGAACTTGTAAGTTTCTTCCCTAAAATCCTTAGACCACCTTCTTTTAGATTCACTTGTCAGACTGATTTTCTCTTGTTTAATTATCGAGCAGAAGAGAAATGCGTGTTCCTTTCTTGACTTCATCAAAGCTACATTTAGTTATAGCTACCGATCACATAGTTTTCCTTGGAATCAGAAACGCAGAAACTATAATTCTATACTTGCCATCTCTATATTGGGTTGATGACTTAGTTTGTTTAATATTGTTTTTTTCAGAGTCTTTCCTACTAGGATAACTAACCTCCATTTGAGTTGATTTTGACATGGGTAAAATTAAGTAGTTGCTTTCTTATGCTATACGAATATTGGATATACACAAAACTAGTGACTTTGCTATTTCATAGATAACCCTATCTCACCTTTTTGTCTTGAGTGGACCATGTTTGTTGTTTTTTCTTCTCCCTGGAAGCCCCTGGAAGCAAAACTTTAGTATAGAGGAAAGATGATCCATGTTGGATTATTTGTAAATGTAGGCAAGCTTGAATATTCTTCGCAAGTACAGTGGTCTGGTTGACATTTGGCTATCTTCATTGATCTCCTTCTCAAGTTCAAAGCAACCAATCTATACACTAGTTAACAGTAGTCCGTCCAGAAGTTATGAGGCAATGGCTGCACACAGAAGTCAGTGGGTTTGGTAAGTACAAGTTTCCTATGTTCAATGTTGTCTGCATTCTTATGGAGAAAGCCTCATTTGTGGCATCTGGCTTTAGAACCCAATTTAATAGAATGCTGGAGGCCAGTCTGCAGTGTTATTTGTTTAAAATGGAGTTTCCGATTCATGTGATTCCATACACATTTCATGGCCAACATACTAGTCAATAACTTGGTGCCCTCATAGCATCAACTTGGCATCTATCAATGACCCCGTCATAGCATCAACTTGGCATCTATCAATGACCCCATCATTGGGAATTCGGGATACATTATAGAATCATGTTTACTGAGTTAAGGGAGCTCATATTGTATATTCTTAGATTTTTAAACAAATAGGCCTGTATGCTATCTCCGAACTCAGAGTTTTGACTGCTTCTGTTGCTTTGTGCATTTGTATGCAAGAAACTAACATGTTACATGTGTTTTTTTTCAGGTTTAGAAGATTATTTGTCATATTCTCTAGTTATACATATATTAATGTGCTAAAGAAATTTTAGCATGTGATGTCATATTGCAGCAAGTTACTAGTCAACCATACTTGCCTCCAATGTTCCTTGTTCTGCACATACAACTATTAGCAAAGCTTCTTCTGAAGAACTATTGGTGCCACCTGGGCAGGGATGCCAGAAATGCGTTTGGAGGGTACACAAGGTAGAAATGTCGGGGGTTTCATGTCTGCTGTAGTTGTTTGTATGAATTGATTTCGTTGTACATTGTCCATAGCCGGTGCTCATAGGGTGTGATGATAGAACTTTTGACCCCCAACTCTGTACTGTTTGCAGTAGGAACTTCTTAGCGCTGAAAGCCTGAAATACAGTCAATCAGGGCCTGTTCAATTCTCAAAATTTTCACCAAAATTTTTCACAAGAGAATCTTACATGCATGGAGTAGTAAACATGTGTTAATGACAAAACCCATTCCATAACCTCTAGGTAACTTTTCGAGACGAATCTAATGAGCCTAATTAGGTTATGATTTGCAACAGTGATGCTACAGTAACCATCCGTTAAACATCTATTAATCATGGATTAATTACCATCATTAGATTCGTCTCGCGATTTCCAGATGAGATCTATAATTAGTTTTATTATTAGTCTATATTTATTAGACAAATGGTAAAATTTTTTTGCAAAATTTTTTACAAAAAATTTTTCACCCAATTGAACAGGCCCTCAGTATTGCAGTATTATATACTCACCAGCTTATGGGTGTGGTCACACAGGTTTCTGGTTCAAGTTTGTGGACTTTTGTGGCGAACTGACCTGCTACCAAATGCGGAGTACAAGTTGGGTGTTGCTAAAACTTGTGATCATCCATCATTGTCCGGAATCAAGGCATGTTGACTTGATGGAAATGGATTCAGACATGGCAAAAGTCACTGATCTGGAGGCCCTGGTTCGCAAATCACCAAGAGTCCACGGGTCTTGTACGGAAGACGCCACATTTGAAAATGCGACCCCGACGCGACGAGTTGAAAGACGACCAAATCGCGTGTCGCGAAAAGTACACGATGAACGTATTAAAAATCTTCTTCCTTGGTCATCTCCTCTCCTTTCCACCTCCGTCCTCAGATCCAGCACTATAGCCTCCTGCTTGTACTTTACTGTTCAGGAGCCAGCGAAACCTCTTCTGAATCCCTCTTCTGAATCGGAGGAAGTTGGAAGAAAGCGCGGGGGGGCGGGGCGGGGGAGCAAAGAAGAGCATGATGCTTCCAACTTGTTTGAACACGTTGCCGGTTAGAAATAAAGCTGTGCACGTTGTGGAGATAAAATCCAGTTTGTTTAAACGCTCATGCATGTTTCTTGGCCGAGGGTCAAACCTGATCCTTGCCTGCCTATATAAGTATATAAACTCCCGCAGGATCCCCTGGTCGAAGGGGAGAGAGGAACGCATTGCAAGTTCGGGTACGCCGTACAAGCGTACCCTCGTACACGCCGCCCTGCTGCTCGCTATCAACGCCATGCCCAGCTCGCGAATTTTTTTTTACGATTTTTTAAAAACAAGTGGCAGATTTTGCAAATCTGTCACCCAACCGTCGTATCAAATGGCTACCGCCAAATGATACGGCGGTAAGAATATGTAACCGCCGGTTCAAACGGCGCCGTTTGAACCGGCGGTTTTATTTGAAACTATTTTTTGTCGGACGGACAGGACCTAACCGCCGAATGAAACGGCGGTTAGGTCCGTGCGCACCCTAACCGCCGAATGATTCGGTGGTTAGGTCCTGAATTCAGTAGAAAATATATAAATCGGAAAAAAGAAAAACTAATGGAAGATCTGACATCAATTCTGAGCATAACAAAGATGGAGGACTGGATGATGCCAAGTACCTAAGTGACCTGAGCTCCGGTGATGAGGAAAACAGAGATTATACAGACCAGGATGGTGGCTCTGCTGATAGTGACCAAAACACTCATGCCATCATAATATTTTCGCACATCGTTTTATCTTGCACCATGCCATATTTGTTTGAAATGTTTGCTCACCGTTGATAGCAAATATGCCAGGGAATACCTCCAGTTAACAAAAACCTTAAGGATGACGATGGATGGATTATAGTAACTTCCAAGAAGCTAGCAGATTGATGGATAACAAATGGGTCTCTTGTACTCATGTTTTTCTTAATTAAGTACCCGGCATTCATTTGCAATGTATAAAAAATTACATCACAGAAACGATATGGTGAACACACACCTCACATCCTTAGCCTAAACAATCTAATAGAAGTTGCAATGGCATGTGCAGCACACCGAAAACATAATCAGTTGCTGTTACCAGAACAAACATGCCTTAGAGGAAAGTAGGTTGCCGGGTGTGGAACTAACGCTCTACTGAGTACAACGGGGATATTTCCCCTTCCTGCTGGATTCTGGTGCAGCTTCCTTTGCACGGCGTTCGGCCTCTCTGTTGCGCTCACGATCGGCTTCACGTGCTTCGGCCTCCTGACGCTCCACCTCCTTCATCATGTTACTTCGTTGCCAGAACTCTCTTGCCGAAGCTAAATGTTGCGCTTCTTGATGACGCAGGCGAGACTCCCGAGCTTGGAATTCTCCCTCCCTGAGCTTAAGTGCCGCCTCACGCTTAACAAGGTCTTTCTCAAGGCGAGAAAGACGTTCGGCCTCACGTGCTTGTTCTAGTCTAGCAGAGTACTGCTCTTTGCTCTCAATTGGTGATGGTACTCCTTGACTGGGTAGAGCATTCTTGTCGATCCACTGGAAGAAACTACAAGCCTGCAGTCTTATTCTTTGAGGTCATTACCTGCGAACTGTTTGTTATCTCATGGATCCTCTGGCAACACCAGTACCTCCTCCCGTATGTGCCTTCTTCGAATGAGATAGCCATCCCGCTGTTCATGCCACAATAGCACTCGGGTGGAATCTCATCCTTTGGCCTCTGGTTGGCAGTAAGGATTGATCTGTCTGGATCATTGCGCGGAGCTCCCTCCATGGCTTCCATCTCTCGGCGCAGATGCATGAATCCACCTTGCCTCCTATACCTCGACCCACTCCCACTCTGGTCAGCCATTTTGGTTTTTGTGATGTGGGTTGAAGGGGACGAATGAACGTGATATTAATAGGCCACCAAGTACCCCACCCCAGCCAGTGGGCCAATGGATCCGTGTGGTGTGTTTTTGCACTCACTCAGGAAGGACATGGTGTGGGCCATTGAATCCGTGAGGTGTGTTTGTTGCAGTCACTCAGCAAGGAGATGGTGTGGGCCATTGAATCCGTGGGATGTGTTTGTTCGAGTCAGTCAGAAAAAACAGAATATCTATTTAAAAAATCAAAAACCTATTTAAACAATTTTCAACCATTATAATAATGAAAATAACAATTTCAAAGAATTAAATAATTTACCTACAACAAACAGAATATCTATTACTAAAAAATCAATAACCTATTTAAACAATTGTCAACCATTATAATAATGAAAATAACAATTTTAAACAGATAAACAATTTACCTAAAAAAGTGAATATCTATTAATAAAAAAATTAAAAACCAATTTAAACAATTTTCAACCATTATAATAATGAAAATAACAATTTTAAACAATTAAACAATTTACCTAAAAAATTAATTGGAGGGCCATTGAATCCGTGGGATGTGTTTGTTGCAGTCAGTCAGAACAAAAAACAAAATATCTGTTAATAAAAATCATCAATAACCTATTTAAACAATTTATACTAATCAAAATAACAATTTTTAAACAATTTACCAACAAAAAATTTAATTCAAATTGTTATCGCCGTTTGATTTGGCGGTTTGGCTAACCGCCAAACCATTTGGCGGTTTCATCAAGAAACCGCCTGTTGGTTTAGCGGTTTAATAAACCGCCGGTTCAAACGGCGGTTCAGCTAACCGCCGTTTGATACGGCGGTTACAGAATCTTACCGCCGTATCATTTGGCGGTAGCCATTTGATACGGCGGTTGGGTGACAGATTTGCAAAATCTGCCACCCAGCAGTTGTTTTTGAAAAATCGTAAAAAAAAATTAAAAAAATCCCAGCTCGCCGACTAGGAGAAGCCCGTCAAGGCAACCACGGCCCATACGCACGCCGTCCTTTGCTTCCACGCCCATACGCTGCAATTAGAGAAGCACTACGTCTGCCTGCTGCTCGTCGGCGACCAGGTGTTTGACAACCACGCCAACGTGCTGCACCACGCATCCGAGCAGATCGCCGACGTGCTGCACCACGCATTCGAGCAGATCGCTGGTGAACACGCCTGCCAGTCTGCACCAACAATTCAACGTTGCCAAGATGACGTCCTTCCCTGCAACTACGGCTTACACATCATCTTTTTGATGAACGGCTATGAATCATAGCGATAGTGTCCCCGAGTATAGATGGCTACAATTTTGATTGACGATGGGAACGGCTATGGATCATACGCTCAGCGTCCCTAGATCAAATTAAAGGCGGCTACAATTCTACCGGGAACGGCTATGGATCATAGCGTCAGCGTCCCTGGATCGAAACGGCTACGTATTCTACCGAGCAATAATGCATTCGGGTGACCGGCTATGAATCGTAGCGACATTGTCACTGGTAGAGATGGTTATCGACTCTACGGATTGATACCGCTACACTTGGTGTTATGCCAATCTTCCTAATATTTTCTGACGAACAGAAAGAGATGCCGAAAGGCTGTTCGTTGCCCCGTTTTACCGCAGCAAGAGAGGCGAACATTGCCCAAGAGTTACAAAATATATCAATACCGCGAGCTACGGTTCTTTTCTCGTCAATGACGAGTGACGCCGAAAGGCTGATCCTTGCCTCGTTCTACGGCAGTAAGAGAGGCGAACATTGCCCAAGAGTTATATAATATATCAATACCGCGAGCCGCTGTTATTTTCTTGTTAACGACAAGTGATGACATAGGTCTATTCTTTGCCTCGTTACACGGGAGCGAGAGACAAATAAGTCTTGATGGCCTGAGAGCATTGGCCCTGACGAAGTGTCATGGTCGTACCACGCTAAGCATATTGTGATTATAAAACAAGAGCATCCGTACCATGTAATTCTTGCTGTTCACGAAGCTAGCAAATTAATATAAGTCCTTAATAAAGGACCATGCCGTACATGCATGCATGTGCATGACTGGTTGAAGAGCAACTTGCTCTCTACTGATTTTGCCTAAGGACTAAAGCAGTCCGAGAATCAAAGATCAACAAGAGAAACTCCGCGACGGCGGAGGGCTATCGAATAGTTCTTGTGAACATCATCCTAGCGCTGCTGTTGCAGGCGATTTATATTATCTACGGTCAAGTTGCTCATTTTGCAAGCATCGTCCAAGCAACATTCTAACGCTGCATTGCAGCTGATTCATATTACACCATACGTCTAGTACCAACGAGGCTAGACATTATTTTGGCCAAGTGCCGACGAGGCGAGGTCATTACTTCACCGACATGACCCATATAACGAGATCGGACACTATGTTGCCGTGTATCGACAAGTCAATGGCAACACATGTCCACTTTTGATGAATCCGGGCTATATGACTGGGCATCGACGAGGCGAAAGTGATGAGAACATGACACCTTTGCGTTCGAACATACGTCCTAAATATAAGGTGAGTTCGTTCCTATGTATTATTTTTAGTTATTTTGAGAATAGATTGCTACCTAATAAAATTATTATAATTAGGAACCATGGAGATGATGAAAAGTGCTTAAAAAAAGGCATGGAGGTGGAGAGGACCAGCAAAGGGCGTCCAACCCAAGTGGAGGCCCAAAATATATCGAGTTCGAGCCCGTCTTGGAGTCCAGGAGCAATCCGCACCAAAATCGACGCCCAGGTTACATACGGAGTTCGTTTTGGAAGTTCTTTATATGGATGGAAAGAGAATTTCATAGAGCTTCCAATGGCAATAGTGCCACATCTAAATTCCACCTGAATCAACAGGAATCGTCGAAACTATTGGACATCCTGAATCTGTCAGGGTGTTCTGTCACCGTATTTTGGGCCGTTGGAACGTGTATCATATTGAGGTCCATTAGAGACGTGACCAGGGGGTTGAGGTCGTCCCTAACCCTCATATATTCAGTAGCCGCCGCCACATTAGGGTTTGGGTTTTGCTTAGATTATTCTAACATTGTTCAGTTGCCGTTTATCGGTTTGTGAAACCCCAACTTCGAGTGCTTATTCAAAGTTTCTGCAAATTTGAGTTGCATTCTTTCTTGCCCTTGCTTGTGTTCTTAATTTGCATGCAGGTGATAGCCTTCGTGGTGAGGTCAATCGGGTAATGCACGGTTGATAACCAGAGGAGATGTGGTGCTACGATTGCAGGGTTTAGATTGTGTTGATCGGAAACCAGATCTGTGTGTTTCATCTCCACCAAATCGAGAGTCACTACCAGAGAACTCGCCATCGGTCCACCCTCATAGGTACCGGTTATTAAAGACCCGGTACCAATGCTTGCATTGGTACCGGGTCTAAATTTTTTGACCCCCGAGAACCATCTGGTAACACGACCCGGTACCAAAGGGTGTCCTTCGGTACCGGGTGGTGTTACCACCCGGTACCAAAAGATTTGAGACCCTTTGGTACCGGGTGGTAACACCACCCGGTACCGAAGGACACCCTTTGGTACCGGGTCGTGTTATCACCCGGTACCGATGCCTCCCGTAAAACTTTTTATCTCCATCTCACTCTTCCCTCCCACAAACACTCCTTATCTTCTTCTGCTCCTCCCTAGATGCAGAGGTCGCAGGGCGGCAGGGGGGCGCGGAGGCCGGCGGCCCGGCCGGCAGCCCTGGGCCAGCGCGAGGCCGGCNTGAACGTATTAAAAATCTTCTTCCTTGGTCATCTCCTCTCCTTTCCACCTCCGTCCTCAGATCCAGCACTATAGCCTCCTGCTTGTACTTTACTGTTCAGGAGCCAGCGAAACCTCTTCTGAATCCCTCTTCTGAATCGGAGGAAGTTGGAAGAAAGCGCGGGAGAGAGGGGGGGTGGGTGGGTGGGGTGGGGCGGGGAGGAGCAAAGAAGAGCATGATGCTTCCAACTTGTTATGGATATATACCCGAGATTTGGTTGAACACGTTGCCGGTTAGAAATAAAGCTGTGCACGTTGTGGAGATAAAATCCAGTTTGTTTAAACGCTCATGCATGTTTCTTGGCCGAGGGTCAAACCTGATCCTTGCCTGCCTATATAAGTATATAAACTCCCGCAGGATCCCCTGGTCGAAGGGGAGAGAGGAACGCATTGCAAGTTCGGGTACGCCGTACAAGCGTACCCTCGTACACGCCGCCCTGCTGCTCGCTATCAACGCCATGCCCAGCTCGCCGACGAGGAGAAGCCCGTCAAGGCAACCACGGCCCATACGCACGCCGTCCTTTGCTTCCACGCCCATACGCGAGAAGCACTACGTCTGCCTGCTGCTCGTCGGCGACCAGGTGTTTGACAACCACGCCAACGTGCTGCACCACGCATCCGAGCAGATCGCCGACGTGCTGCACCACGCATTCGAGCAGATCGCTGGTGAACACGCCTGCCAGTCTGCACCAACAATTCAACGTTGCCAAGATGACGTCCTTCCCTGCAACTACGGCTTACACATCATCTTTTTGATGAACGGCTATGAATCATAGCGATAGTGTCCCCGAGTATAGATGGCTACAATTTTGATTGACGATGGGAACGGCTATGGATCATACGCTCAGCGTCCCTAGATCAAATTAAAGGCGGCTACAATTCTACCGGGAACGGCTATGGATCATAGCGTCAGCGTCCCTGGATCGAAACGGCTACGTATTCTACCGAGCAATAATGCATTCGGGTGACCGGCTATGAATCGTAGCGACATTGTCACTGGTAGAGATGGTTATCGACTCTACGGATTGATACCGCTACACTTGGTGTTATGCCAATCTTCCTAATATTTTCTGACGAACAGAAAGAGATGCCGAAAGGCTGTTCGTTGCCCCGTTCTACGGCAGCAAGAGAGGCGAACATTGCCCAAGAGTTACAAAATATATCAATACCGCGAGCTACGGTTCTTTTCTCATCAATGACGAGTGACGCCGAAAGGCTGATCCTTGCCTCGTTCTACGGCAGTAAGAGAGGCGAACATTGCCCAAGAGTTATATAATATATCAATACCGCGAGCCGCTGTTATTTTCTTGTTAACGACAAGTGATGACATAGGTCTATTCTTTGCCTCGTTACACGGGAGCGAGAGACAAATAAGTCTTGGTGGCCTGAGAGCATTGGCCCTGACGAAGTGTCATGGTCGTACCACGCTAACCATATTGTGATTATAAAACAAGAGCATCCGTACCATGTAATTCTTGCTGTTCACGAAGCTAGCAAATTAATATAAGTCCGTACATGCATGCATGTGCATGACTGGTTGAAGAGCAACTTGCTCTCTACTGATTTTGCCTAAGGACTAAAGCAGTCCGAGAATCAAAGATCAACAAGAGAAACTCCGCGACGGCGGAGGGCTATCGAATAGTTCTTGTGAACATCATCCTAGCGCTGCTGTTGCAGGCGATTTATATTATCTACGGTCAAGTTGCTCATTTTGCAAGCATCGTCCAAGCAACATTCTAACGCTGCATTGCAGTTGATTCATATTACACCATACGTCTAGTACCAACGAGGCTAGACATTATTTTGGCCAAGTGCCGACGAGGCGAGGTCATTACTTCACCGACATGACCCATATAACGAGATCGGACACTATGTTGCCGGGTATCGACAAGTCAATGGCAACACATGTCCACTTTTGATGAATCCGGGCTATATGACTGGGCATCGACGAGGCGAAAGTGATGAGAACATGACACACCTTTGCGTTCGAACATATGTCCTAAATATAAGGTGAGTTCGTTCCTATGTATTATTTTTAGTTATTTTGAGAATAGATTGCTACCTAATAAATTATTATAATTAGGAACCATGGAGATGATGAAGAAGTGCTTAAAGAGAGGCGTGGAGACGAAGAGGACCAGCAAAGGACGTCCAACCCCAAAGTGGAGGCCCAAAATATATCGAGTTCGAGCCCGTCTTGGAGTCCAGGAGCAATCCGCACCAAAATCGACGCCCAGGTTACATACGGAGTTCGTTTTGGAAGTTCTTTATATGGATGGAAAGAGAATTTCATAGAGCTTCCAATGGCAATAGTGCCACATCTAAATTCCACCTGAATCAACAGGAATCGTCGAAACTATTGGACGTCCTGAATCTGTCAGGGTGTTCTGTCACCGTATTTTGGGCCGTTGGAACGTGTATCATATTGAGGTCCATTAGAGACGTGACCAGGGGGTTGAGGTCGTCCCTAACCCTCATATATTCAGTAGCCGCCGCCACATTAGGGTTTGGGTTTTGCTTAGATTATTCTAACATTGTTCAGTTGCCGTTTATCGGTTTGTGAAACCCCAACTTCGAGTGCTTATTCAAAGTTTCTGCAAATTTGAGTTGCATTCTTTCTTGCCCTTGCTTGTGTTCTTAATTTGTATGCAGGTGATAGCCTTCGTGGTGAGGTCAATCGGGTAATGCACGGTTGATAACCAGAGGAGATGTGGTGCTACGATTGCAGGGTTTAGATTGTGTTGATCGGAAACCAGATCTGTGTGTTTCATCTCCACCAAATCGAGAGTTATCCTCACCTGACGAAAGATCGGGCATCCTAGATCCCATCAAGTGGTAATCAGAGACTCAGGTATTACCATCAGGCTTACCCTAGTTTTAGTCAAATTCTCCATCGTCCTAAAACTCCAAAAAATTGCCCTACAAAAAATATACGTTCTTGTCCTGTCCTATCACCCACTTTGTGCCATGCAATTTTTTTCTTTTCAGTTTGCTTCTCTGAATTTTAGTCTCATGCAGTGTCTTCGTGTTCGTTGGTTTAATTGAGTTAAGGTCTGGTTTGAGTCAATGTTCCTGTCTTGGCTGGTGGTGCATAGAATTTAGCCTTTGCGCTAGTTTTAGCGGTTTAACTTTTGATCATCAAGTCAGCCGAGCAGAATCTCTCTTGTAGTTTGGGTTGGAGCTGTCGCCTATTTACAGCTTTGCAACAGTTTTAACAGAGATTATTAATTGGAAGGTTCTCCTATTTTCCAATATAATAGATATCAAATTCGAGGTTGAATCTCTTGTAGACCTGCACCTGAAAACTCTATATTTCAGCCTGTTCGGTTGGCTGGTGGCTGGTGCTGATTTGTTGTGAGAAAAAAGTACTGCTGGCTGGCTGGTGGCTGGTGGCTGGTGCTGATTTGTTGTGAGACTGAAGTACTGCTGGCTGGTGGCTGATAAGCCAAGCGAACAGGCTTTCATTGTTCGCTGCAATTTTTCTGAACGAAGGAGTTCCTTTGTGCAGCAAGATAAGCATGCATATTTGATATAAGTGCTGCCGGTTATTTTTAATATCGTACAGAAGCTTTGCTGTATCCCATCCTCGGCAAAGAGAAGTTGAGCTGCACTTGAACAGATTGCTGGGCCACTTATTGTGTTCATTTGGTGCATTGCGGCAATTTTTGATAAAAAAAGATAAAAGCAAAAGGCAATGTGGTGCTAAAAAAAAAAGAAAAACAAAGCCGCACCGCAAAAGAAAAAAAAGAAAAAAGAATAGAAAGAAAGAAGAAAAAAATTTAGAAGTGCTTGCATCCTTTGTGTCCCTCTGCAGAGTTGTATTGTTGCTTGCTTGATCTAGGTCCAAAACGAGTTTAGACCGGTTACATAGACTAGCTTGGGACTAATTTTTAGTTTTACAATTTCTGAATTGAATTTTTGCTAATCCTTGCTACAAAATATTGCCACCCAAACGCGCGCGCTCTATATATATATATATTCTACACGCACGTGTAGCTACTCCTACATAAATCTCCGTGAACGGGAGGGAGGAACCACGGCACCCGGCCCTATCGGGTGGTCAGGCGCGGATCCGAGAGTACTGCTCCTCCCTCTCATACCGTAGCTGTATCCGATGGTATATACGGTAAAATAAAAAGAATATTTAGGTACAATAATTATCCATCTCGGTGATTATCCCTTCACTCCATCTGATCCGAGAGGTTTGAATTTGAAACTCATGTCTTGTTGAGAGATATCCGCATTGTTCCAACGGTGCAAGCTCCTCGTCATCCTGTCCAGTTTGCAGTTGCCGCCGTGCATGCGATCTTCTCTCCTCGCGGCGACGAGCATCCCTCCATCGTGATATCTCGTTTTGTTGTCCGGCAAGGCCAACACGTATGTATGTTCTAATACGCATCTCTTTTTTGAGCATATTCATCCGACTAGCTTCTCAAATGCAGATCGTTCTCGTCGAGTTCATCGACGCTGGGAGTCCTCTGCGACTTTGCACTCTGCGGGCACCAGACATTCTTCTGCTTCCTGTTGGTGTGGGTGAGGAGCTGCTTTCATCCTTGTGCAATCTGCTGTGCCCGACAAATCAAGAGTGAACTGGTAAGTGCTTTCATCCTTCCTGCCACATGCTTCGGATTCCAACACTGTCGACGGGGTGACGAGCATGGTGATCCTTCATTTTGTTGTCTGGCAAGGCAACGGTGTGGAAAGGTATGTATGAACCCATACTCATCTGAATTTTGGAGCATTAATTCAAGCAATCGGGGACCATTCTTGTCCAGTTCATCATCACCTACGAGTCGTACTCCACTACTCCTCTGCGCTTTCGTTTGTGCGGGCTGATGCTGTCAGTTGCGGTGACGACCTGCCCTTTCAATCTATTGTGTCCGGCAACTCTACGGCGATCAGGTATGCGCACATACACCTTCGGATCTTACCACACCATTCTTGTTTCCTGTCTTCTTGTTTGTTCTAAAAATGCACTCTGGTTGTCAATATTTTCATCAAGCCAACGATTTGTTTTAATTCCCTTGCAGATAAGAAAATCATCAAAACTCGTGTATACCTCAGGCCGTTGATCAGGATCCAAATTGACATTTGCAATAGTTTTGCATGTTTCACCACAAAAATGGCAGTCAGGGACCAATCGTAGCAGTGCACAGAGGCTGAGTAGAAGAACAGTATACACTAGGTGTTTTCCTAGAATTTTTTCTGATTTTCTCAATGGTTTAACTCGCTAGAGACAGGACCTACTAAGAGAGATGGGATTCGAAAGTCTGACTAACTTGAAATCTCATTATATTCAGAAAGTATGAGCTTGTACTACCTCTGAATCTTTCAGAATAGTGATCCTGTACCTCCTCTGAAACGTTCTAAAAATGTTTGCTACTAGTTACATGATTCTTAGATGACAGTACCATGATTCTTAGATGACAGTAGCACTGATACTTTCTGCATGTGAGAGTATCGTTGGATACTTTTTTCAGGATCATTATTCATTCCAATCCAGTGACTCGGTGTTTTTCGGCTGATCCAAGCATACTATGTTCCATTTTGTGCATGGCTGCATGAGGATCAACAACATTTGACAAGCTGAATCTGAATTTATCCTGTACAATCTGTTTCTCTTTCAGATTGAGTATCCATTGATACTTTCCCCGATTATAGTATCATTTGATACCTTTTCACTATTGTAGTATCACTTGATACTTCTTCAGATTATATTTGTTTTTTTATCGACTGATTGCCATGCGTGTGTCTCCATTGATACATGCATGCACGAGCATCCGATGCCCCACGCACCACCCTAGCTACCAAACAGAATGAGGCAAACAATACCAAAGGTCCAAATCATTTCGACCAATTTATCGAGCATGCTTTTGTTACTCAATGCTACTGCATAGTCAACCATTTAAATTTCCTGGAAACAAGCATATGTTATCTGAGTTTCTTCACAACCTAAATACGACACTATCAAATGAACATAATTCTTTTTAGAAACATGCGTGTAAGTAAGGCTCAACCACATGAAAAAACATAAGTCCACGTACACCCTAATCTAGTCCACTGAATAATTTAAACATCAGCTTTTAGAACATATTATCCCATACTGCCTCATACACTTTTAGAAGAATCAGCCCACGCCACTACTGAATTCTGGGTATGTGATCATACATGGTGACAACTGACAAATCAAAAAGCAGGTACGATCTAGACTCTGATGATATTCGAACCAAAGGATTCCATTAAACAGTACATGGGGAAAAACATGGTAGCACCTAAACAAGATACAGAACAGCTTCAAATGTAAGAGTGATACTGAGCGGATTGCACATATAGCAACTAATCATATTACAAAATAATTCTGGAAGTAAACCAAACTTTAGCCGAACATCTAATTGTGGAGTTCAAACTCTCCATACTAATTATCATGTGACTACCCCGGCTTGTCCTGGAATTCTATGGCAGCAACCCTGCTGCCTGCTGCTGCTTCATCTTGTGCCACTTGCAAGCCTTGGGACTGAGTTTCTGGTCGTACTTCTCCACAATCATCCATCATTGGATCATCCTCGTCTATGGTAACAACACTGCTTGACATACAAAGAGAAAAACAACTGCCTCACACTCATGACGGAAACCAAACGAAATAAACCAGCAACATTATATAAACCAATCTAATTACAGTGTTACCTTGCCGAAGGACTTGTCCCCATCGACGATGCAGCAGGGTTGGGGCAAAGGATTTCATAGTGTCCCCTTCCACCACACTTTCAGCAGATCCTTGTCGGCAACCTGAAACGTGCCGCCGCACGGCCACATGCGACACGGTTGTGTCCTGCCAAAACCGTACTTGTTACAGTACCTCTTCCATGGACGGACGGCCGGACGGCTTCCCACGATCAGACTTGCAGCAACTCCTGCCTGGTCATAATCGCCGATCATCATACTCTCCATTGCAGTTGTCCTGAACCAATTGCAATACCTCTAATTACAAGTACAACACGCAAACAAATAAGATATGCCGAAACTAGCTAGGCAACAAGCAATGGATCCATTCGTACCTACATACCGCCGACGTGAATTCTGACGAGCAGAACTAGCAGCAAGTCCTCCTCCATACTTCCAGATGCAACGTCGAAGAACTCACCTCACGAAGCTGTTCCTCTTGTTGTCGTGCTACGTACACGACGATAATATAGACGCTAACAAATACCGGACGTTGTATCATACCCGCCGATCCGATCTTAAAGGATAATATCCCACATTTTCTCTTTTTTGACGGGATTTCTTTTTCCGTATATCACGATTGCGGGTATTTTCCTCACCGCGCGTACGTACGTGCGCCCCTGAGCGGGTCTCGATTACAACCCGTTACCCAACGGTGCCGCGGTTCCTCCGTCCCCTTCACGGTGATTTTGCGCAGCCGTGTAGATAAAACTCGTCCTATACACACACACTTCTGCTTAGTACAGGGTCGACCCTTGCAATCGTCGTTTCACGCCCTCTTGGTAAGTATCACGAACCAGCCACCGGTTGTGCCATTCTTTGCGTTACTTTGATAAGAACCTTGTAAGAGCTTGGTAAGACGCTTGAGGGAGCCAGTGTTTTCCACCATATATTAGTTGACAGGGATAATACTTTTGTGTAGTCTTTTGCTATCTTCTAAAAATGGCAGGTTGTTCATGGTATAGGAGCTGATGCGTACATTGAGTGGCAAATAGCAATAGATAAAAATATTTGCTAATCGTTTTATGTGTGCAAGGAGGAAGGTTAAGAATGCATCTAGTGTTTTATGACATTAAGCGTTATCTTGGTGGGAGACATTATGTCCATCAGATAAACCTCAAACTTGTGAAGATATGAAATATATTATGAGAGAAACTTTTCAGATAATTAATTTAGATGATGAGTTGTCTGAATTACAGGATCGATATTTTGTTGTATCTCTTGCTATGCCTAATGTTTTGCAGGACAATGAACATAAACAAGAGAACAAGGGCATTGCGAAGGAAAAGGAGGAGGTCACATCCTCATGCGTAAATTCAGAACCATGGCTTAATAATGCACGTTTTATTTCAGCTGAAAATGAGATCACAGGAAATGGCCATGGTGTTACACCCACGGAAGGTGAGAATTCTCTTGATGTGCTAAAATTTTCCACCTTTCATGCTATCATAGAGCAATTGTTAGTGGAACCATCTCATGATTTACCTTTGTCAAAGATAAATTGCTTGTTGTTTCTTGTGAGAAAAAAAGTTGTGTGACAATGATTCTTTTATTCCTATGTTACAACTATCCCTTGTCACACCCGGTTTTAAGGACAAAATCGCATGATAATCATATGTGCGCCAGGATCAAGTTTACACACATATGAGACTTCATCAGTGATAAACAATAGCAGTATCACGTAAAAGAATACAAAAGACATACAATCTATCAGAGACACAGCTTATCTTGGAAACAAAGGCTCCAACACTTCACAGGCAATCGACTGGGGGTTACGTATGCCTAGTACCATCTTCAACAACTTCACAACACCTTCTGAGCAGCAGTAAGCAAGGATGAGTACATTTATGGTCGATACTCAGCAAGGCCACAAGAAATAACCAGAATAATGAATTAAGTCTATCTTTAAGTTTATTAATCATGTGGGGGTCCAGGCTGCTCTTGACCATGAGCACGGCTGATATATCAGTTTTACAGTCTGTAGAGGTTGTACACTTTCACCACAAGTCACGTAAAAGTTCAGAAGAACATTAGACCCAACCATGCTGTGCTGATCAGGCACACTCATCACAATATCTTTGGTGTGACTGCATAGGGATGCTACGAGGCCTTTACAAAGACACACAGATAACTAGCAGCCCGCTAGAGTTTCAGTAGCGGTGCGGGCCATAACCCTCCCTAGTGAGTCAGCACCTTAGCAAAGGCTATTACTCCAAGAGGACCGGGCTATACCCCAACACCTTCCCCCTCCTTGCCCTTTCGGTAAGGCCTGCCAGTCACCCATATGTCTCATTAATCAGCCAAGACCAGAGCCATGTAGTACTTGTGGTTGCACTGTTTTCCCGGGTGGTTCTTCATGTTCCTATTAAATCATCATGACATTGTAAATAAGCATAGATAGAAGGATGGTTAGGGACACCTGCCTTTCTCCAACGTAAAGTTATTCTTACTGCTCTTTAGCTCTTGCTCACTTGGAATTCTTGATCTTAAAAGCAATGAACAACGATCCTTCTACTCGAGGCAATCATCGGGTACAAGCATACAAAGCAAACAAACAAGTACAGTTAAGAACAATACACCAATCATAGAAAAGTTTTAAACGAACGCACTAAAGGACAGGACTCAGAGAAACACTTGAAACAGAGCAACGGTTGAGAAAACAACTATCGTACATTTGCATTTATGAGATCACAAAAGACTATATGCTTGGTTTATTTTAGTTTAATAAAAACATTATAAAGGATATTTAAGAAAAATACCCTAAGTTAGAGTTATTACATAATATAATTTATTTTACAAAATCGAGGAAAGACTTAGTCAAGTTTTCTTTATAAATGTTCATGTGTTAATTATACCAATTAAACGTGTAATTCAAAATAAAAAATGTGTGAACATCTATCGAATAAATTTATGTCTCATGTTCATCTAACCACATTAATATTGAAAAGACATTGACATTGAGAATTAATCATATTAACATTATTTATAAACACCGGTGTAAAATCCTAATCAACTTTAATTTAGAAAAGCTAGTTTAAATTGAACATTAATCAAATCAATATTATTCATGAAAAATCCAATGTATAAACTAATTAGATTTTAATTAGAAAAAATGAAGTATAAGCATTAATCAGATTAATGTTTAGCATGAAAACACGTATATAACTCTAAGTAGCTTTTAATTAAAGAAGACATGTTTAATAGGCATTAATCAAATTAATATTAAATTTATTTTCAAAAGCATGATTTATGGAAAACAGAATTACTAACATATAGTTTATGTTATCATGACCCTAACGCAACTTGAACAAATCGAATTGGAGCTAAAACATGGAATCTACGGCTAAAACAAGGTTGCAGGGACCTAAACATGATTAAACATATCTTCTAGGGGTTAGCAAAGAAGATCCGCAAGACACTGTAAACAGTGCTCACAAAAATCTGAAAAGGGATGGGGTTAGATTGATAAAATGGCTCGGATGGATTAGATTCAAAGTATCTAAAAGTTTAGGGTTAAAAACATAAAAAGGAGGGGTTTGGTTGTAAATACTTTATACTGAAGGTGGACTGCGGGTTAATTTCATGAAAGCTCGGGGGCTCTTAAGAAAATGGCCAGGAGCCGGCTGCTTGACTTGGTTTGACCGGTATGGGGGGCTGATCTGGGCCGTTCGTTCAAACATGGACAGCTGGGGTTAGATCGGGCGGCTAACGACAAGGTTAGGCGGCGGCGCCGCCATGGCTCGCGATGGTGGCTCGCCGGAGCTGCTCCTGCAGAGCGCTAGAGAGGGCGAGAGGCGGCGGGGTTAGGACAGGGAGAGAGAGGGAAAAGCGGGGAGCTC
>CM014272.1:54035714-54076608 GCA_004135705.1 Alloteropsis semialata
TGTCTAAATGATAACGGTGTCTTGCTTCAGCTGTCATTAGGCTAGTTTCTACCTAGAGACATGGATTACCATAATGCTCACAACATTGACATGTTCCTGGAGTCTTAACATCCTCATGTTATCTCTCCATCATTAACTTTGGCGCTCCATGGCTTCTCTTATTCCTTTGTCGGTTCCATGCTTCAGCAACTTGCCTCTTCACTGGTCCGGTGGGAACTCCTGCCTTGGTCATCTCCATGTTATGAGGGGATGATGTGTTGGATTGCATCCGTCCTTGCAAGACTTGAGCCTGCATGGCTAATAGCTTCTCTTTGTCAAACGGTGGCCGCGACGGAGCTGATGAGACTGGATGGTTATCACTGGTGACAGTGTTGTGGTTCCTAGGGAATTAGACTTGCTTTGTAACATACTGATGGATATTAACCATGGTTCGAGCCATTTCTTGTAGAGTCTGAGTTTGTGCTGCCATATACTCTAGCATCTTGCGCTCAAATGATGCGACTTCGGGTGGAATGTTGAGAACTCCTTCATTGTCTCTATCTTCATGATTTTCGTTGGGGCTTGCCATCTGGTTGGGTGGTAAAGATAAGATTAGAAGAGAAAATAAATAAAATGGAAGAACAAGAAAGAGTACTTCGCGATATCATCTTCATCTTTTCTTAGTTATCAAGATTATTAGCAAATCAAGGTAGAGGAGAAATAACATAGGGGTAACCAAGGAAAAAGAGCATTCTTGGCTTCAGCGTCTTTCAGGTGTCATGGGTAGAGTCGTCATGCTGTAATCCTCACCTTCTTTGTTCTTATAATCATCATTAGAGTGAGCTTAGGGAGATGAGAATAAGGGCTTCTTTCTCTTCAACTTGCTTCCATCTAAACATAGGTGATGGCATTGAAATCTGCTTGCTGTTGATATTGGTTCCTTCGGTTTTCTTCTTCTGATGTCCTCTATTGGATTGGGTAGAAAGGAAGGAGGATGACAAGGATATGAGAGGTACAAAAGAAGAACCCAGCTAGGCAGCTAGTGTCATTATAGGTATAAGACCCACAATACACTAACAATCCTTACAAAGAAACAAATCAAACAAATTCATAAAGACAAGCATCATCACGCAAACACAGAACTCCACCATTCAACACATAGCCAAGAAACGATGCTAAATGTTGTTAATAAGGCTGTAAGGGATCCTATTCCTACGAGGCATCCTCAGGTCATGATATCTGACTTCCTTGTCTCGATGATTCTGAGTTGCAGTAGCTTGATCCTTCAGTGAGGCTTGGGTGGGCATCAGGAGATATGGTACTAAACTTCTATTTTTTTTCTTCTAATAGGAGGAGAGGAGAAAACCATTTTGGAATAAAGATAAGGGAAGTCCAACGTGTCAATATAAGAAAAAAATAAGGAGGATGAAAACAATGAAGGAGAGGGTCCATAAAAGCAATTTCAAGATAAGGGATGAAAGATTAAGGAGAAAGCTATCAGCTTAAATAACTAGAATAGACAAGGATTGGGAATTAGCAATATCAAGAAAAGATGGGGATAAATAACCAAGAATCAAGCATGAATAGTAACTACCAAGGAGGAGATGGAGGGTTAAGGGTTGAGAATAATAATCAGAAAGGTCAAGGAAAAGTCAAGGAAAATTTTTATATCTAGAAAAACCTTAGGGCATGACCATTTCTATCTAGGCTTACGTCCTACAATCGATACAGCTCAGATACCACTTCTGTCACACCCGGTTTTAAGAAAAAAACTGAATGATAATCATATGTGCGTCAGGATCAAGTATACACACATATGAGACTTCATCAGTGATAAACAATAGCAGTATCACGTAAAACAATACAAAAGACTTACAATCTATCAGAGGCACAGCTTATCCTGGAAACAAAGGCTCCAACACTTCATAGGCAATCGACTGGGGGTTGCGTACGCCTAGCACCATCTTCAACAACTTCACAACACCTTCTGGCTGGCCATATGTGCGTCAGGATCAAGTATACACACATATGAGACTTCATCAGTGATAAACAATAGCAGTATCACGTAAAACAATACAAAAGACTTACAATCTATCAGAGGCACAGCTTATCCTGGAAACAAAGGCTCCAACACTTCATAGGCAATCGACTGGGGGTTGCGTACGCCTAGCACCATCTTCAACAACTTCACAACACCTTCTGGCTGGCCATTGGGTGCCTCTGACCTATGTGTTGCTCCAATATCATGTGCATATTTTGTCTTGGGCTTTGATCTTCTCTTCCAGTTCCTGTATCCTCTTGGTTTGACCATCAAAAGACTAGTCTCAGCCTATTTATCTGACGAACAAAACTAAAAATGTCTAGAGCACAATGTGGTGACAACATAACAGGAAAAAAGTTCTTTATCCACATAAAAACATAAATATTAAATATGTAGTAACAACAAATAACATAATTGTGTACTGCATCATTGTATGAATTTGTTTTGAAGATGAAGTCATGTTTTCAAACTAGCAAAAGTGGTTTGCATGAAATGAGATTTCTATGTATCGATCGTGCCGGACAATATGCATAGCATCCTAGCTATAAAACATTGTGAAGAACAAAAAGGTAACGCTACGTGGCGAGCTCCGCGCATAGACGACACGCCAATGTCTCCCTACCCACCCACACACACACACACACACACTTTTTTTTCATCCGTCTGTCCCTTACTCCTCCACCCCCTCTCGCGCCCGATCTCCGCCTCATTGGCATCGAGATCTGCCATCCTTTCCCCACCCCCATCCATCACCCCCTCTCTCCTTTCCCTCTCCTTCGGCTCAAATCTAAGCTCCCCACCTCCACACCGGTCCTCCGACTCCAGTGGCGGCGGCACCACGACCGGGTCTATCGCCCATGACCCGCCACCAACACTGACCACTATGCCTTGCTACCATAGAACAAAAAGCCGGATCGGAGGTCGAATTGGTCAGGTAACTTGTTCAATAGTTCATCGGTCCAACCAGTGGTTTAATAATTATCAATATAATATTACTTTTTATAACTTGTATGAAAATATGCATCTTTTGCAATAATATGTAAGTAAACACATCACTTATCATAATAGATTGAAGAGCATATCAATATCATAATAATTTACTTCCAAAGTTTCAATTAACACCTAAACATCAAACTAATCACTGGTTCATTGGATCACTGGTTCAATGCAAAAACCTGCCAATTCACACCGATCCAATTGCATGACTGGTCTTTTACTTGAACCGAACTAGTCAGGTCACTGGTTCACCATTTTGGTTTGATCGGCAAACCGATCTAATTTTTTGTTCCATGTTTGCTACCCCGCCGCCCGACTCTTCCCAAACGCCGTCCTCAACCTCCCGGCAGCCTGGCTGGCTCGCCTTCACTGCTCCCAACTGTAGACATCAGATTTTGACTCGGCTGGCAGAGTAAATACTGATTTTTAATGGAGCTGGCAATGGCAGATAAAGAGTGAAGCCGATCCAATTTGATGGTCAAAACCGAAGCCGATTCTGATTGATGTGACAAGTTCGGTTCTGATTTAAGGGGATCCGATTCCAGGATGGACTGGTCCGATTGAAGATATGTGAAGGGAGTGGTGACTCCTGATTGGGTACGGTGGCGAGAGGTCAGAGCGGACATGAGTTATGAAAAGACGTGCATCTAGAAGCTTCTACAAGGCCAAATTTTCGGCAGTTGTAGTTCTTTTGGTAATTTAAGACTAGGATTGCTTTAAATAAGTTAGAGATATTGTCGTATCCGATAAGGATTGGTTAGATTTCCAGGGTATGAATATAAACCTTGTGCTATTGTAATAATTGTTGGCACAACCAACCAATACAAGTTACTTTTCGGCCTCGTGCCAGTCCAACCCTTTTCGTCGAGTTCATCAGCAAGCAGAGCTGCATCATCTTGATCTCCAGTTTGCCTGTAAGCATGACACCTACCAAATTATTTTAAGCTTTAGATTGAGGCGCATTGCCCTTCTTCGTCTATTTAATTCACAAATTTATCGAGTTATTCTAAGCTTTAGATTGAAGCGTACCGCTCTTCTTCGTTTAGATCTCTTACCCCTTATCATAGCTTGTTTGTTTTATCTCATCGGCTTACATTTGTCCATAAGATCTATATGCTCTATTTATCCGTTATTTATCATATATCTTGCAATAGATCTATTTGTTCTTGTCAAGTTACCAATAAATTGAGTTTAAGCAAGTTCCTTAATACATATAGATCTATTGGTTTGAATAAGTTAAATCGGTGCCCTGCTAGTAACGCTGTCTCGGTTAGATCCGATCTGATTGTTAGTGACATTGATTTTAGTTTATTTAAGGTCTTTAGAGATATATGTAATGAAGAGCATGATTAAGTTTGATTTATTACCAAATCGGCTCTTATAGTCGATGGCTTGTTTTATTACGCGTTACATCATTACGATTTGGACTCAAGACCGATGGATCATGCTTGCATCGTGAAGGGACCATGACACCCTAAGATGGGGGGTGAATCAGGTGTTCTAAAAACTAAGGCTCCAAGCACATATAAAAACCTATTCCAATTTCTATCTAGATGTGCACTAGGTTTTTGTATGTGTTGCTATCTCTACCGTAAAAGAGTTTTGCACCCTAGGTTCCAATCCTATCAACTACACAAGGCAATTCTAGGAAAGATAAATGCGGAATGTAAAGGGCACAATGTAAATATAGAAGTGTAAATGGTAGAGAAGGCAAACTCTCAGCACGATGATTTTTCTCGAGGTATCGGGGAGTTAGCTAACTCCTCCCTTCGTTGGAGCCCCTTCTTGGGAAATGCCCCTTCCTTAGGGCAATGCTCCGGTGGCGGGAACCTCCGTGATAGCCAACGGGACTACCCATAACATGAGTGGGGTCTCCGCTTGGCCTCTCGCCGGTGACCTCCGCCGTCTTCACTATGGTAGAGCTTCGGCAAACCGCCAAGGGTCTCTCCTCCCTTGCACAATCACCGGCGGCCTCTCCACGAAGCTTTGTTGGAGGGTCCTCGGAAGACTACAATGCTCCGGATTTACAACACTTGGTGCGTGCAAGCACCGATAGCAAAGAGGTATGCAAACCTTACTAAACTCTAGACCAAAGCCTAAAGCAAAGAGCTTAGCGGCCTACACTAGCACTAATCAAAGCCTATGTCTTGTTGCTAATTGCCTAATCTTCTCTTAAACACTTTGGTGGATAGAGCACATGAATTGGTGAACTTCAACACCCAACAACTTCCCCAAGCACAAACACCCTTCAAATGGCCGGGTGGAGGGGTATTTATAGCCCCAACCAAAGGAACTAGCCGTTTTGTAGCCGTTGGTACTTTTCTGCGTAGGACCAACTATTGCGGTGCCCATTATGTGTTGCACCACAACTTCCTGTCCTCCACCATACACATAGTTGTTATGGGTCTGACAGTGAGTCCACTGTGACCACCGACTATTGCTGTGCCCCACCGCAACAATCGGTGATTGTAGCACCACAATAATCTGTCATTCCAGAGTTGAATCTTCAATTTCTTCAGCACCACCGACTATTGCTCTGCCCCACCGCAACAATCGGTGGTCGTAACACCGCAATAGTCTGTCGTTGCAGTAGGTTTTGGCATTTTTCAGTGAAGGACCGCAATTTGCTCCAATCAGCATTGAGGACCGCAACATCATGTCCTGCCTATGTCCGCAGGACCGACTATTGTTGTGCTCATAACTGGGTAGCATAGCAATAGTCTGTGCTCTTTTTTTATTTTACTTTGTTTTCTTCGCGGTTTCTTTCTTTGGGTTTGTCTTGTATGATGTCTTCGATTTCTTTTAAGGTCTTCTAATGTTTTGATCATGTATTCTTGACCTTGTTTAAGGTGTTTGATCACTCAAATCCATCACCTTACATCCATGCGACTATGTCCTTATATACTAGCAAACTTGTTAGTCCACATGGGTTGTGTTGCATGCAATCACCAAAATCACAAATGGCCTATTGGTAGATCCATTTTCCTAACAATCTCTCCTTTTTTGGTGAGTGATGACAACACAACCAAAGCAAGCTAAAATATGAAATTTAAATTACAACTACTTGCTTGGATGCAATGTAAGAGCAAGATCTCATGCTAATTGAAATATGCAAAGATACCAAATGAAACTAAAAAGTTTTAGTGCATCATACCTTCCCCTTACCAATTAAACAAACATCACAAAATCCCCTTTGTTGTGGTCATGATGGACATAAGGCTCCCCCTTACTCCAATGCCACTTCTTCCTTTGGACCAAATTCTTTGCAAACTCCCCCAAGCTTGAAATCTTCAATCTCCCCCATACTTGGAGTTCTTGCCTTGCTTGCTTCCCCTTAAGAGCGGATCCCCCTCAAGGTATACTTGCTTTGGTCGCTCAAATTCTCCCCCTTTGGAATCAAACACCGAAAATAAAGACTTTAAAAGCACAAGGGAGAGTTTTACAAATCATGATCTTTTGGATGTGAAAGGCAACTTGGATCATAATTCATGAAACTCACATAACATAGACTAAACTCCCCCTAGGTGTGTGCATACATATAGTGGATGGCAAAGCATATGCACAACTAGTCAATTAAGATAAGATGAGAAATTGATTCTATGTAAGGAGATAGCTATAAATGAATTGAAAAGCATAATACCAAAAGAAACTCAAGAAATACCAATTGTCGGTTGATACCGCTTGAACTCAAATGATACAAAATGAAGCATATTTTCTTCGTTAGAACCGTGCTTATCTCCGGGGATACTTGTGAGACTACATACATGATAAACTTGCAAACAATGTTAGTCTCAAAATCACAACCCATAAGATAGCTCCCCCTAAATATGTGCATACAAGTAATTGAATTACTTGTGAGAGACATGCACTAGTCAATAACGACATTGGGTTAGATAGCTTATGACTTGCATTTTTGGCACAAAAGATAAGAGATAAGCTCTAGGTGCCATTTTCCTACAATTAATAAACCATGTAGGTTGCTCATGGGTTAGAATGAAACACAAGCAGCCTACCATATGAAAGAACTACTCTAGGTAATGCAAGAGATTTGAAATATGCACATGCATTCCTAGACAAGTATAGGAACTAGATGCTAATTGAAATTGGATGAATTTAACTCTAGTTACCTATGTTACCAATGGAGGATTTGGGTGTAGAATACTCCAAGTCTTGATCAACTTAGCCCTTTTTCTTGAATTACTCCTCTTGTGGACAAGTCTCCAAATCCTCCCGAGTCCCATGGACTCTAAGTCACCTTTGGAACCCAAACATTTTTGGTGCCCTTCATGATTGTGATGATTTCCTTTGGCACCCAAATAGGTTGGTTCCACCCCTCCACTTGCTTGTTGATAAAGTGACCTACCACCTTGTTATCTTTCTTCTTGAGGAGGTATGTTGTGCTCTTTTTTTTTGTCAACCTTTAAGTATGCTTAGTGTTGGAGATGATTTTATTTTTCTTCTCTTCCCTTTTCTTGTTCTTGCACTTATAGGACTTATGGCCTTCTTGATGACAAGAGTAGCAAGTCATGGTTACTCCCTTCACAAGCTTCTTTACCATCTTGGGACGGTTATCTTGAGAAGGTTGTGCTTTGCGCTCCTTGTTCTTTCCTTTGAGCTTCTTCAAGTCTTTTGAGAGCTTCTCTACTTCTTGCTTAAGCTCTTCATTTTCTTGAGCAATGAGATCATCAAGAGTTTCTATAATAACATTGCCATTGCAAGATGGTGAGCAAGATTTAACATTTAAATCAATGCAAGAAATAGAAGCATCCTTTTTAGATTTAGTATCAAAAAGTGTGGATGCTTTGGTGGAGGTAATCTTAGTTGATTCAAGCAACTCAATTTTGCTAATTAACTCATCATTTTCTTCAATGATCATATCGAATTTTTCTTCCAATTCTTTATAATTGGATGATGAGCTAGCTAGCTTTTGTTTGAGTTCCTTGTTTGGCAAATTGAGTTTTTTTATTATTACCTCTTGATTTTGAACAAGATTAGCAAGCTCTTCAATTGAAGGGAAGGAATCATCATCACTTGCATCGCTACACTCATACCTTTGGCCATAAGGCAAATGTGCGATGAACTTGATGATGGCAAGAAGGTCTTTTGCTTGTGGTGAATTTCTTCATCACTTGAACTTGACCAATCAAACCCACCATTGGAAATGCTTGTGGAGGCCTTCTTACTTGCTTCCTTCCTCTTCCTTCTTTCTTCCTTCATACGCTTGCGTCTTGCTTTCATGCTTGGACAATACTCAATGTGATGTCCTCCTTCACCACAACCAAGGCAAGCAATCTTCTTTTTGTCCATCCTTCGGTTGTAGCTCTTCAAGTGCTCCATGGCATTAGGGTAACCTTTGTCATTGATCTTCTTGAGCATCTTGGTGACTTTTTTGGTAAGCTTGTTAATTTCTTCACTATCATAGGAGGAGTCACTTGATTGATAATCATCTTCTTCATCATCATCCTCATCGTCACTTCCATCTTCACTTGAGTTTGATGCTTCACTAGAGCTTGAAGCTTCACTTGAGTTTGAGCTTGATTCTTGCATCATTACGATTTGGACTCAAGACCTATGGATCATGCTTGCATCGTGAAGGGACCATGACACCCTAAGATGGGGGGTGAATTAGGTGTTCTAAAAACTAAGGCTCCAAGCACATATAAAAACCTATTCCAATTTCTATCTAGATGTGCACTAGGTTTTTGTATGTGTTACTATCTCTACCGTAAAAGAGTTTTGCACCCTAGGTTCCGATCTTATCAACTATACAAGGCAATTCTAGGAAAGATAAATGCGAAATGTAAAGGGCACAATGTAAATACGGAAGTATAAATGGTAGAGAAGGCAAACTCTCAGCACGACGATTTTTCCCGAGGTATCGGAGAGTTAGCTAACTCCTCCCTAGTCCTCGTTGGAGCCCCTTCTTGGGAAATGCCCCTTCCTTAGGGCAATGCTTCGGTGGCGGGAACCTCCGTGATAGCCAACGAGACTACCCATAACACGAGTGGGTCTTCGCTTGGCCTCTCGCCGGTGACCTCCGCCGTCTTCACTATGGTAGAGCTTCGGCAAATCGCCAAGGGTCTCTCCTAAACTCGGGAAACTCTAGACTAAAGCCTAAAGCAAAGAGGTATGCAAACCTCACTAAACTCTAGACTAAAGCCTAAAGCAAAGAGCTAAGTGGCCTAAACTAGCACTAATCAAAGCGTATTCCTTGTTGCTAATTGCCTAATCTTCTTTTAAACACTTTGGTGGATAGAGCACATGAAATGGTGAACTTCAACACCCAACAACTTCCCCAAGCTCTAACACCCTTCAAATGACTGGGTGGAGGGGTATTTGTAGCCCCAATCAAAGGAACTAGCCGTTGGTGCTTTTCTGCGTAGGACCGAGACACCACAATAGTCTGTCATTCCAGAGCCAAATCTTTAATTTCTTCAGCACCACCGACTATTGCTGTGCCCCACCGCAACAATCAGTGATCGTAGCACCGCAATAGTCTGTCGTTGCAGTAGGTTTTAGCATTTTTCTGTGAAGGACCGCAACTTGCTTCAATCAGCATTGGTAGGACCGCAACATCCTGTCCTGCCTATGTCAGTAGGACCGGCTATTACTGTGCTCATGACTGGGTAGCATAGCAATAGTCTGTGTCCTGTTTTTTTATTTTACTTTGTTTTTTTTCGCGGTTTCTTCTTTGGGTTTGTCTTGTATGATGTCTTGGGTTTCTTTTAAGGTCTTCTAATGTCTTGATCATGTATTTTTGACCTTGTTTAAGGTGTTTGATCATCCAAGTCCATCACCTTACATCCATGCGATTATGTCCTTGTATACTAGCAAACTTGTTAGTCCACATGGGTTGTGTTGCATGCAATCACCAAAATCACAAATGGCCTATTGGTAGGTCCATTTTCCTAACACATCGGACTTCGCTCCACGTTGATCCGATTGCGGGAACGAATCGGGGCTTTGGCCGATGAGTTCATTAAAATTACTGATTAAATTTTACCTTGTCAATTTCAGGTCAAATTGACTGGCACGCCACGAACTTCAAGATTTTGAACCTGCACTGAAGTTCAAGCAAATCTTTCAAATCACAGTATTGTTTCCAGAAAATCAGCACCCGATTTTTTGCCGTCATCACCAATCCAACTCCAACGCCGGGCCGTCAATCGTCCTCGGCCATCCCTTTAAGGCCACACGGTAACCCCCACCAACCACCACTATCTACTCCCAACGGTGACCCGCCGCCGACCACTCCACCCTCAACCCGCCCAAGCTGGAACCGGAGCGCCAGTGTTTAGAGAAAAAAGAGTTTGTTAGAGACTTGGAGTTACTTTTCTCTACTGATTTGTTACTTTTTTCCTTTCCTTTTTTGGTCGCCTGACACTTCCCCTTCTCAAATTAGCTAAATCTTCTTACGCTAATGATAATCTAAATCAAACGCCCTCTCGGTTAACCATTTGGGAAAAAAGCCATAATAAAGTATGACGTTTTGAGTCTAATCATACAACACGACTGGAGAAGTAGAGAACCTAGTTAAGTCGTTTTCGGCAGTCAGCAGCACCAGAGTGGCAAGCCAACTTCACGATTTGGCCATCTGCCCCAGTGACTGAAGAACAAAATGAAGGCATAATAAAGCATGACATTTCAGTCTCATCATACAACAAGACTGGAGAACCTAGTAAAATATGTTTTCTTCAGCCAGGAGCACCACGGCAAGCCAACTTCACGATTTGGCCATCTGCCCCAGTGACTGAAGAACAAAATGAAGGCATAATAAAGCATGACATTTGAGTCTCATCATACAATGATACAACAAGACTGGACAACCTAGTAAAATATGTTTTCGTCAGCCAGGAGCACCACGGCAAGCCAACTTCACGATTTGGCCATCTGCCCCAGTGACTGAAGAACAAAATGAAGGCATAATGAAGCATGACGTTTAAGTCTCATCATACAAGACTGGAGAACCTAGTAAAGTCTGTTTTCGTCAGGCAGGAGCACCACGGCAAGCCAACTTCACGATTTGGCCATCCGCCCCAGTGACTGAAGAACAAAATGAAGGTATATGAAGCATGATGTTTGATTCTTTTCATACAACACGACTGGAGAACCTAGTAAAGTCGTTTTCGGCAGTCAGCTGCACCACAGTGGCAAGCCAGCCTCACGATTTGGCCATCGACCCCAGTGACACTGTCCAGGTGATACCCATAGTCATACGAGAGCTCCTGCAATAGGTACATGATAATCTAGATTCAACAACAGGGGAAAAAATATTGCAAGATAGGTTCACTAAACATTTTATTTGAGAGTAGGCAAATCAACAGCAGGTGTAACAGGAGGAAAATAAAATGCATTTTGTGGTCACTGTTTGTACAAATGGTATGATCACATGTTTCCCAATTAACTAAGTTTAAGGTGAGACAATCATGCAAGTTCAAAGGCTTGAGAAAGGAAATTGCAAGTTCAGGGTCAGCGGGGCAATTTTTCTTCTTGTAAAACTAATATTCACATACTCAACAGTCCTCTAGTAACACGAAGTGCATATTATACATGAACGCAATTTAATGTATAGAGCAATCCTAGATTTACAGGTCCTGCCGAATAACAAATTAATGTAGAAATTAAAACTCCCTCTAAAAGTTAGCCTTCTATGTCCCATCTGAGCAGAATAGGCATGGAAATGAGAAATGTTGCTTTTGTGTACTTGGTGAAACTTATATCTCTTTTTGTATGCCACATGACTAGGTTGATTTGGAGAATAATTCATAGTACTTTTTGCTTCACAAACCTAATACTATTTCTCAAATGTTTGGTTCTTGGCTTCAAGGGATGAGGTGGAAGGAAAATAACTCAAATTCTTACAGGTATATGTACTGTATGGTGGGCCATGTGGCTCAATAGAAATGACATCATATTTGATAAAGTGAACAAACCACCTTTGGCTGCAAATCCTTTTCAGGGTTACCCACTGGTTAAGACTCTGGTCAGGTTGCAGGAGGAGGAAGGACAATGACACCATACCAAAGGCATGTCATGCTTAGGAGACCACAGCAGATATTAGCAAAGAACGGATGGCAGTTTAGTAATAGGCTTTGCTTATAAGGTGCATACTTTACTTTGTTGTCATGATGGCCATGCGTGTTTCCTATTTTACTAACGGCTGGATATGTCACATACTGATGTGGAGGCTGGGATATAAACTATTCCACTATCTAAAAAAAATTAAGCACAATTGAATTTTCTTTCGATAGACAGAGCAAAACATGGAACAGGGAAAAAAGTGTTTCCAATACCATCAATGAATTTCTAGATTAATGTGTTTCAGCATTTCCATCAAGAAAAGGAAAGGAACTTGCTATGTAGACTCACCTGAAGTGGGGGTATGGTATCAGCTGCAAAAAGCATAATTTTTGCTAGTTTGATGTCGCTATGCGAGCTCAACACGCACTGGATGAAAAGATTAGGCTGGCAACTGTGATTTATGAACCTTGCAATGTTGCCGACAGAACCAGCATCAATGCAATATTCAGGGGCTTGAGATGCCTCCGAGTCATGCTCAGAATGAAGTGATGCCATGTGCAGTTCTGAGCCGGCCCTTTGCTGCAGAAAAAAAAATTAAACAGCATTGTAATTTGTAACTATATGTGTTAAGACACCACATTGACATTTCGGCAAAGGGGAAAGAATGGCAATGTTTTTCTTTTAGAAAGTAATGACAACTTCAAACAGGGACAGAGCATCTCAACAATTTTTAACATTTCTGCTACTTCACTGATCTCAATAAATAAAAATACCTTGTGAAATTAACAGCCAGAAGTTGAATATAGTTGCAAGTAGAAGACACAGTAAAACCAATAAACTAAGACTGGTTTGTACTAGGAAACTCGAGACTTGTCAAGGAAGTGAATCAAGGTAAGATTGGTCTAACTTCCCAAAAGGAAAACCTAGCACATGAAAAAACCCAATACAACAGTTCTGCCTAACTAACAGACAAAGAAAACATCCAATACCTCTCGTCCATCCAGGCCTTTAATTGTCTGAAGACAATCTATATCAAATATATAGTTGTTCTCCAGCAATCCATCAACTTCCGTAGTCCTCCTTAATACCCCAGTGTATTCACAAATTAGGGCGCCAGGAAGAATAGTTTCCCACGTCCTAACACCCCAACCTTTTGATTCTGTCTTGAATACCTGGATTCAAAGTTCAATAAACATGACAAAGAACAACGAAGGATGATAACCGACACAAAAGGAAGATTAATAAAATAATAACCTCCAGGCGATACTTCAATCCTTGCTGGGAGGTTCTATTAACACAGTTGCAATGGCAGGTACAATTAGTACCACACTCATAAACAACAGCTTTCGGCTCCACTAACCTGAAGGTTAACCAAATGGTTAAAAAAAGAGAGTAGATCAGACATTAAACTAACTATTTACAGCCAACATGTTCCCAGCCAGCAAAACACAACGAAAATCTTAAGAATCATCTTACCTTCCAACACTGTTATTTTTAGAACCATTGTGATTAGCACTATTCCTTTGTGTAGACACATACGGTAGATCAGAACCATTGCGGTTAGCACACAAGCAATTTTTAGAGGTAGAACAATCTCCACTGCAATTGCAACCAATTCTATCAAACGGCATCTTGATATCTTCCGGAATTTGCAGTGACTTGGAGTACACAAAGCCTACAAAGTGTGAAAGGCACAATATAGGTCAAACTTTGTTCAAGAGTTCTTGACATTTGGTTACAGCCAAGCAAAACTGTTCAATCAAAAACCAAAGTTGCAAGAAGACAAAAGATCAAATAGCACCATTAAAAGAAAACCTTCTAACGGAGAAGAAAACAAGCAAAAAATGCATAACTCAAATTAAGGAAAAAAAACGCAATAGAGCTATAACAATGGATAAGAAGCTTCTTTTAAAGTTTGTAGCATACCAGATGGAGGAACGGGAGGAATATCAACTAAATTTGTTGCAGGAATTTGAAAGTTCTCCTGACCATTAGAAATATCCTTGCAAACCAACCTATTGAGACAATAAAAGAAGGGTTGAGATGTACTCCATCCGTCCCAAAAAACAAGACATTTTGTGATTCAGAATTTGTCCCAAAAAACAAGTTCTTATAACCTATTTAGTATATGTATGTGCATGCGGCAGTCAATCAATACCAAATATTTTTCTCGAACAACGCTGGAGAACTACATGTCATTTCATTAAGAAGAGAGATAGTACAAAATCTACAAGAACAGCAGGGGCTATTAGAAACCCCTCCAAACACACTAAGAACAACAGAAATAAGGTAGCGCCACGGTCAAAATACACGACCAAGACATCCCTGCTAAGCTAGACCACTAAGGGCAAGGGCTTGGAGCAAGCGACCTTAAGAGAAACTATGAAGAGCAGAGGCACCCACTACGGGCCTGAGCAAGCGACCTCAGGAGAAACTCTTTGAAAAGCAGAGGCACCAGCCAAACACCACAAATGACATTCTTCCTCGAACAATTGAAGGATGGTCTGGACATTTGTGTGACCTCCTTCCTATGCTTCCATAGCTCCCCAGCTACCAGGATAATTAAGGAATCGAAACCTTTTCGTACCTCTTTGGGAACTATTCTGATGGCACGGCACCACCAACCATAGAAAGGCTTGTAGGAGTTAGAGGCGCAATCCAACTAAAATATTGGGAGAGTTTTTATAAAAATAGTGCTCTACCAGATCCCCTTTATCTTTCCCTTTTCTCAATAATTATTGGGATGAACCAATAATCCACTCCAACTCTCCCCAAATAGAGGAAGTTATGACTCTCCCAATATGGTAGTTGGATTGGGAGAAGATTATTGGTGAACTGCAAAAGCAACTATCCCAATAATCATGAAAGATATATTGGGACATCCCATTAGGTGATTATTGGGAAATGTTTATTGGGTGACTGCTGGGATGCTCTTAAGACCAAAGTCCAGACCTCCCTCACAAACACACAGGAGGACAGAATGTGTTGTGTTGTCTCATCTTCCCGATCACAGCAAGGACATGCCGACGGGTGGGGTAGTCCCCGCTTAGCAAGTCGATCGGAAGTCCAGCACCAATTATTGACGGCAAGCCAAATAAAGAACTTGAACTTTTGAGGAGCCCAACTCTTCCAGATTCATTTCCATGGGGCAAATTTGATAGTCCCAGGAAAGAAAGCATTATAGGCTGACTTGCTGCTATAGGATCCTGATGGCGAGAGTTTCCACCGATGTTGATCAGGGACATCCTGCTGTAGAAAACAATGGTGTCCATTAAAACCCAAATCCGCAGGTATTCCACTAGCACTTGCGCAGTTAAAGCTTCCCTAATATCCGCAACTCAGCTTCGGTTATTAAATGCCTGACTCACTGTTCGCCTACTCACAATTGTTTTGAATCAGCACCAAACATGGCTGATAAATAGGGGCAAGTNNTTTCACATCTTTGATTATCTGTCTGAGATTATCTAGGATGACTAGTTTTTTGGGGCGGAGGGAGTAAAAGGATAAAGCTCACAGCAAAAGATAAAACTGCAAAATTTAAATAGTAAAGACTGTAAAATTGAAATGGCGAATGATTGAGTAACACACCCAGGCAATTGAGATATTGGCATGGGAACATCTCCGCGGGTAAATAGTACCTGCACACATGTGTTTTAAAAAATAAAGACCAACAAATAGAATGGAGTATAATGATCAAAGAAATCTACAAAGTGGAACAGAAATCAGTGCTTACAATTGCTGCATTGAAATTTTAAACATTAGTACAATAAGCAATCAGTCCACACTGGATATTATGCAATCTATACGGATTATAGAGGGGATCTTCAGTCAAGGAATGTAACCCTTAAGCTTCATGCTCATTGTATATCTTGTCATAACATCATTATCATCATTGGGAACTACTGTGCTACTGACAATTGAACTAAAATATTGTTTAAAATAAGAGTAAAGTCCATCTTTGACCATTCAACTATAGCCACAGTTTGGTTTCGACCATCGAACCGCAAAACCAGATATCTTTGACCACTCAACTCTCAAAACCGTTCATGTTTGGCCATTGAGCGGTTTTGGTGGGTGGTTTTGCGGATGTAGATGCCACATGGCGGTGGGGCCCACTTGTCAGCCTCCTCTCTCCTCTCTATCTTCTTTCCTCTCTCTTCTCTCCTCTCTCTTCTCTCTCATCCACATCTACAAACAGCCGCTGCCTTTCTCTTCCCCTACGTCGGCCGCCACCACGCCGTTGGGTGGCCAAAAATATCTGGTTTTGCGGTTCGATAGTCAAAACCAAACTGTGGCTATAGTTGAATGGTCAAAAATGGACTTTACTCTTAAAATAACAATGAATACAAAATTGGACAATTATCTGCAGAAAAATAGAAAATATCTGAACAAAGACACAGTAAACTAATGTGAAACAATGTCCAATTCAGGGCCCTGAAAAGCATGACAGGAAAAAAAATGTGCAGCCTCCTGATTCCCGGAAAGTAGACAATTCCCAACTGCTTCCTGCATTGCCCACTTATCCTTTTTCATTCAGTTCTATGTACACTTCTAAACCTGTTTTTTGTCTTCATAAACCTTTCACAACCTCACCAACAGCATGAGTGACTCTGTTATATTCTAATCACAACTAGCTATTTGTACATGACAATTCACAGTTAGATGGTTGCAGCCAGGATCTTCAAAGTCAGTACAGTCTAAAGTCTACACTGTAATGCTGATACAATTGTTCTTATGCAGAAAGAAATCAAGGGCTGAAATTAAGCTTCGCTGTAATATACCTGAGAAGTTGTCAAAGGAGGTTGGCCTTCAAGCCGTTTCAATTTATATTTGAAAACTAAATGCCCTTGTACTCCTTTTTCTGGCCAGTAGTCCACAACCTATTGTATCATTGAAAGTTATAAAATAAGTCATTCCAAAGGACTACTATGACTATGAGACAAGTTCATTTTCAGATTGGTAAACAATTGGGACAAACATGATAGATTTGCGTGTTTCAGTAATGCTTTATTTTAGGTATCCAAACTTTCTGTTGAGAAATACAAATAGCTAACCTTTTCCATTTTAGGCAAGATTATTATGTAAACTTAATGTAAGAAATCTTTGGATGAAATATGCATCTATTTCATGACAAAACAAAGTAGAATGGCACTTTAGAGAGCTAGTACAAACTATCAAAATAAACATATAGTATTAGACAAATATGTGCCAATAAGATCATTTGGGAGATGAAACCTTATACAGCCCATCATAGGTGTAAACTTTTCTAGTATAGCTGTTCTTTTCAATATGCCCACGAATAACTCGTATAGGATTTCCATTATCCTTGCTGTTCTGCAGGATTAACAGAAAAAGGTTATTATGAAAAATTTAAAACCTCAAAGAGTGGTAAATTTGCAAAAAGGGAAGTGCTAATGAATGTGATCCAACTTTCATTACAGAACTACGAGATATGATTCCAAAACTGTAAGGAAACTATTTTCAAGTTGGACAGAGCAAAAAATATGAGAAGAAAAAAATGTTTCTCAACCAAAAATCAGCATATTTTATGAGGTAGTCATGACACAAAAATTAGAGAGAAATATCCTATCGTCGTCCAATTTGGGTAATCATTTTAGATGGAAGCGATCAACAGGATATGGATGGAAGGGCAACTATAAAACGAAAGCAGGATATTTCACTCAGAATATAAGATCAAGGAAACCATGAGAACTGACCTTCAGTGCCAAGTTTCCACGAAGCAATGATTGTGCACTTTTCTGGTGACGGTTGCCAAGCCAGTTGTTCCCACCTTGGCCAGTGTAAATAATTTCATTCCCGTTATCAAAATCATCTTGATATACCCCCGACAATACAATGCAGGTTGCAAGTGGGAAAATAAAGTCTTCGCACCCTTTCTGCATAATCAACAGAAAACACTATTGTGTAAATAGAAGTTTCTTATGGTGAGGTTATAGACAATGTAATATAAATATACCCACATACATTTAATATGAATCAGTGTGAAAAGATAACTTATAAACATTTTCATTAATCCAAAACTAACATTAACTAAAACAACTCAACGTCAGGGGCGGGCTTTGTTCTAAGAAAGTGCAGTGCTTCAAAGCCAGGTCTAGATAGGAGTTTCAAGGGCTCCCCAACTTCAACACTCTAACCAGTCCACTGCAAGAAACTTGGCGATTTAGCC
Source organism: Alloteropsis semialata (assembly GCA_004135705.1). Taxonomy (NCBI): domain Eukaryota; kingdom Viridiplantae; phylum Streptophyta; class Magnoliopsida; order Poales; family Poaceae; genus Alloteropsis; species Alloteropsis semialata. The sequence continues at coordinate 54,053,942 of CM014272.1, forward strand.
TTAGCTTGCTCAGGAAACATAACTAGGCCATGTTTGGCAGAGCTCCAGCTCCTAGCTCCACACCAGATCTGTAGGTAGGCTAAATTAAAGGTGGTTTAAATATTTATATCTACACTTAATGTAGCACAACTAATTCATGGAGCTAGGAATACACATCTCCACGAATTCTTGGAGCTGTGCTAAACAGGCCCTATCTACATGCTCAATGCATTATTTGGTTGGAGCAAACATATTCCAGTATAGAACAGAGGGCCTTGTGCGGCATAGTCATAACTATCAATTGGATCTATGATGGATAGGATCAAGTAAAAGAGCATTAGCATTAAGCAAAGAAGTTTGGACTTATTCCCGACTACAATTAGTGCTCTTTTCATAGAAACCATCCATCCCAATTTTCTGCACATGTTATTTCAAGGAACATGAAAAAAATGCAAGATATGCACGACTACTAATGAGAATATAATGACCAATTATCACATAGTATTCTCACTACACGTAGAAAAGACATGCGCTAAGAATTTTTGGAGCCTTTAACAAATTCAACATTGTGGAATAGTAAGTCAATGTCAGTGTTTATACTAAGCCTTAATGCAAATGTTTCAGGACCAGTAACTAGGAAGCCTTTTACAGCATGAAAAGGTTGCAGTTGGATGTATTTAAGTTCACTGAAACTTTTTAAAAAAAATAAAAAAAAGTAGGAGGAACTGCATGTGTAATTAATAAAGCATAAATAGGCACCCAAATCCATGTCAAAGGACTTTTTTCAATAAGGGAATTTTTTATTAACCAAGATACATCCACACCTTTAACCAACTAGCTAAGTTCCGTTCCTATAATTAACCTATTTTGTCTTCTACTATTCTGTAATGAATCAACTACATGCTGAGCAGTTTATATTTGATCAAAAAAATATGTTGATATCAAATTTCACAAGTGCGGTTGAACTGATTACGACTCTTATAAAATGGATCAATGTAATGGTATGGGTTAGAACTATTATGATTACTATCATTATATGCCTCTATATCCGCAGCTGAAGTATGAATATTCATTCAACTAGATTTACCTTATCTCGGTATTTCATACCCATGTAATCTATACCATTCAACCAATGACTGTGAATGCCGAGAGCAACCATCTCAGCACGTGAGTAGAACTGATCCCCAACATCAATCCCTAATAAGAATCGATATATTTATACCCTTTACCTTGTAAACTAATATAAATAAAGTAAGAACAGAAATAAAAACAAATATGATTATGTAAGATATTTTCTATTTGAAAATGAAAGATATACTAACCAGGTAAAGGTCCTATCCTTTTCTCTCGATAAAGTGTGGCACCACTTTCTTGCATCTGTTTTTATTTTTAAGAATCTCATAAGTCAACAGATCTATAAAGTATGATTCTGAAAAACATCATTAACAGAAACATGCCTTTGTTAGTGCCTTCAGATCAGGTCGTTTGGATGCTCGCTTTGCTTCCTGGTACCTACCGCTGTCTTGGTTGTTACAACTCTGTGTTCACAAGATGCAAAAGAAATTTAGATAATTTTAGCTGGAACTCCACACATATGAAACAAGTATCATGTTGCAAAACTGAGAAAACCATCAAGTGGTATGGCAGTGGCCAGTAGGGTATGTGCATGTATGCTTGACCTTTGGTTTACAGCCTCTAGTGATTCCATTTGGAGCTCTCTTAACATGTTTCTTTGCTAGAGGCATGGTTTTCCCATATTCACCAGGTATCTACATTTTGGCACCCAAAAGAATCATAGAGATATTTGCAGGAATAAAAGGCTGTTCTACAAAATCATTCAGGACTAAATGACATACTAGTATAGAATTAGGTACAAAGTACAACATATTAGCAAGTTTTAATAGGAAGGAATGCTAAGATAACACCGTAACATAGAGAAACAAACATGTAACTATGAGACACCTGCCTAATATGCTTCTATATATTATAAGTCTATTAAAAGAAAATATGCAGGCATACAGAAAAATAAACATATGCATCTACGAAGGCATTCAGAAGAAGACTGGTAGAACAAGAAACAATTTAGTATTTGTTCCATTGCATACAGAATATTTCAGAATGACGATACATTCAAGTTAAGATGTTGGTATGCAAAGATAAACAAATGCATCTCCGAAGCTACTAAAAACAAAAGACCGGCGTAGAATAAATAACAATATGTAGTCCATTGCATTATACAGTACAAACACATGACATACTGCAGGATGAAGATATGCTCAACTCAAACAATTACAACATCAAAACAATTAGTAGTCTAATCTGCCCCTTATATACAGCTTTGATCTACAAAACCATTCGGCATAAAGGTTATATGCATCCATATCCAAAATGGGTATGGTACTATTGATCATTCTCTTATGGTTAGAACTTGGAGTAAGATGAGGAAGAACAAGCAGCATATGATTTATTACATATTCTGGACGTAGTACATTTTAAGATAAAGATAAGTAGATGCTGTACATGGGAGCAAACAAGTAACTGTAAGTTTACGCCCACCAAATATGTCTTTTTAGTGAATTGTACATTTTCCCCTATCATACAAATCGTTTAAGGTCAACTGACTAGTGCATAATAGATTGATATGGTACTAGAGCCAGAAGTTCCAAGTTTGAGTCTTGCTCGCGCAACTTAACTAAAGAATTGCACCTCACTCCTATTTTCACATTTGGGGCTTAGGTGAGGCTACATATGAAATATGATGCGAGTTTAAGTGCATTGGCACCCTTTTGCCATCGGCACAAACCATTTACGGCCAACTGGCTGATGCATACTAGCTCAATACAAACACAATAGCTGCTATGTACTACACTGCTATTAAAATTTCACATGTAACTTACGCTCAACGTTACAATGTTTCCTTAGTTGAATCATGTGAAAGAATCAGAATGAAACTACTCAACTCTGCTTTCTTCTTAACCTTGATACCATAAAAAACTGAACTGAAGCATGCATATATATCACTCCTACCTGTATAAATTTCGTGCTGAACCTATGAACCAGATCTTAGTCTTACGAGATGAATAAAAAAAAACATCACAACCACACCTGACGTTTGGGGCCCCTGGACGCGTTGAGCCCCTGGCTTGCCTCTGCCCTCCGCTGCTCCTCCTGCATGCGACACAAACTACAATTGACGCATACTAACAAATATTTATTCCGTAACCAGCTTTTTCCGATTTCGCCCCCAAAGACAAGATTAACGAAAGAAATTAACCTGAACAAAATGGAGGTAGTTGCTGCTGAACGCCCGCAGCGTCTCCTTCACCCGCAGCCTCCAGCTCTTGCCGCTGCCGCGCTCGTCAGCCACGCCGTCCGTCGCCGCCGCCGCCTCCTCCTCCTCCTCGTCGATCAGCGGAAATACCTTGCCCGCCTCGCTCGCCGCGGCGCCCGTCGTGCGCCGCTTCATCCCATGCTCCTGCGCCATGGCCTCCTTGACCTGCAGGATCGGCGGCTGAACCATCCCCGAAGCCGCCGCCTCTTCGTCCTCCCCGCGCCCCCTCTTCCTTCCGCGCGGGGCCTCAGGCTTCTTCGCCCGGCCGCCGCCGCCGTTCCTCCATCGAGGCGCGCGCCGCCCGTCGGGCTCTGCGTAGTTCGGGTACCCCTTCTCCGCGTACCGCGCGCTCCGCGGGCGGCACGGCGCGGCGGCGGCGCCCGAAACCACCATGGCGGCGGTCGGATCGCGCGAGCCCTCCGTATTGACGGCGCCGGCGTGGGTTTTGCGCGAGAGGTGGGGGGCGTCGGAGGGGACAGGGGAGACGCGAGGAGACGGCCGAAACGGGTAAGAAAGGAAAGAAGACAGGTAGTAGGGGAGGGGAAGCTTTGCATATTTGTGGGAATTGTTGGCGATTTTACAACGCTGCCCTTCGGGGAGGTTATGTGGTGTGTTGGGGACGAGGTTGGAATTCCGAGCGTCCGAGGGGGGTTTGGGCATGGCCGCTCCGGGTCGTGGTGAACTGGTGATCCAAGTGATTGATTGAAGCTGAGGGGTTGTTTGGAACTTTAGATCTGTGGGGCTAAAAATTAACACTATTATGAAATAAATATGAACTAATTTCAAAACTAATTATATAAATCATGTTTAATTGGTGTGTAGAATCAATTAGTCTTAATTAGATTTTAATTAGCCCATATTTGTTGTAGTATTACCTGAGATACTGTAGCTTGTCGTAGCTCGTCGGTGGCAAGAGTGGTGGTTCATCCGAGCTAAAGCTCATGTTTGTCAAGAGTGGTTCATTTTGGAAATATTATACACCGTCCACCCCCTCGTCTGCTTTTTTTTTNTTGCTTGTATGGCTTTCGGCCCATTAGGGCCTTTTGTCCATCTGCATGCAATACCAGGGAAGATAAACAGAGACGTGGTAAAAATCCGAACTGAAACGTAGTTCTGTGATTGGTTAAGAATGTGTTGGAACCAAATCTTCGATTGACTTCTTCTTTCAAACTATTTCTTCATTTTTAGAACCATTTGCGCTCTTTTTTCTTAATTAATGCAATAGAACATGATAGAAAAAGACAATGAAACACACGCAATATAGATATGGTTTTGTTCTAATGTGTGTATTTTTTGTTCCACTTTATTCTATTTATTAAGAATGTTCCATCTTTATGAAAAAAATGCTCTTGAGCGAAAGTTAGCTAAATATATATAGTCAAGCTTGGTCTTGTCTCAAAGATTTTGTACTAAGAAACACAATGATGCAATTGGATTTTAATGCAGATGTTTAGTTTAGGGACTAACGAGATGGGCGGCGGCGTGGTTCATCCAGGGCTGGTCGGCATGGGCGTCCACGGTAGCAGGAGTGATTCTTTAGAGCTGAGATATTTAGCTGGCCAGCCGAGCAAAGATATTCATTATTATTTGGCGAATTGAAGGCTTCTATTTCAGTGGCCAATTCAGGATTTTGGTTAGCCCCTACTCGTCGTCTTTGGTTCAGCCATGCCATGTTTGCTTTTGTAGTACGGGTGAATTTTAATAAACATTTTCCCAGAGAACTAAAAGTAAATCTAGGGGTAGAGATGAAAAACCAACGTGGTATGATTTCAATCAAATAATCGATTTATCATAGAGCTAAACCAAAAAGTGGTCGTAGACATTCACACATATCTATGGATACCATGCACAACTATTTGACACCTCTGGCACTAGATTCCCTGCTGTAAAGCCCACCCAAGTCACTAACATGGCGTTTGGTCCACCATTCGTTTCGTATGCCACTACCGTTGGTAAAGAAGAAAACTATAGCTAGAGACTAAATATAAAGAAGAAAATCAGTAATGTCCTTGCGTTTGTTTGGATGACTTTCAACCATCGAGTCGAACCGTTTGATTCGCTTGCACACACGAAGCATGCCACATTTGCTACCGCACAAGCTTAGTGCTTTTGGGCACCGAAACTCGCCAAAAATGCGGCATCGATTTTGTCCACTATATTTGCGGTGCTGTTAGAGCTAAGATGTCGTGTTACAAAGTGAGAGACAAACAAGTCCTTAATGAAGTGCACTAAGGTTTCTTATAAGTGAATGAAAAACTATTATATATAGCACACAATTGAATCATTGGATTATTATTACTTAGCATTTTAAATTTCAACCAATAAAATGTAATTGTGGGCGGCTATCTACCATGATATGGTCGGTTGTAGAGATTAAGGGTGATGGAGTGCATTTTATTTGGCTTGAATTTGTAATGGTGGATTAGCAAAAAGATACAATACTATTATGGTAAAAATTTAAAGGATCCGGCTTGTGTTATGGTAGACTAGAATTAGCTAGCGCCTTACCCGTCGCTACAAGTCGGGGCCCTCGCGGCCTCACGTGCTCCCACGGCCCCAAGCCGGCTAGTACGTGCATCTCTCGGAGCAGCAGAAACATCCAGATTGGGTTACCAAAAATACTTTTCCACACTACGTAATGTCAAATCAAAGACCCAAAGTAGGGGAGCTCAATCTTTGTGATTCTTCTTTCTCTCTGTCTTCCTCCTCCTCTTCATTAATAGCTAGAATTTGTAGAGAGGCTTAAAGGGCTCCATGGGGCAGGGCCTCAGCCCTGGATCTGACCCTCTCATTTAGAGATTGTGGTAAAACACTAGCTTTCATGTGAGGTTATTCTATTTCTTTTGTTCTATTGCCGCTACGGCATCTAGTGGACCAGTTCAGACTCTCTCGGACTCTCACCACTCTGTAAAGCAACTAGGAAGAGGCACGCGCTTTGCCGCGTGCGGAAGACACAGTCGCATCATCAAACTGGTGTAAGCATGCCGTGTAATGAAATTTTGATCAAAGAAACCACAATAATTTCATTCAACACTCCATTTTATTCTAAAACACCCACGAAATGGAGAATTAGGTATTTCATATTTGTGATGCTAATTGGAAAGTATATATCCATGCACGCCCACGAAAGAGGGACATAGGTATTTCCTATTTGTGATGCTGAGATGATTGGGAAGTATATATCCATGCAAATTTTGACGGTTATGTGACCTGAAATTTACTCAGTTTTTAGTGAGAGAGAAAGCAAAATACACATGATATAATGGTTACTGAAATAGTGATTGACCGCACATATGAACATATTACAAACTCAGAAGACTGATAACGTTGACACAAACTTGGAAGTTGTTGACGCTGAAACGCGCCGCGCCAAACACTCACACGCGCGGAATCGCAGAACGCAGACCTGGCTGCGCAGAAACCGGTAAAACCGGTTTGGGAAACCGGTGAAACCGGTTTGCTAGGGTTTCCTGCGAAGACCAACGAACGCTCGCCCGGGAGGGACCCCGTCAGGGTTTGCGCACCTTGGGTTGTTCTAGGATCGGTCAGGCCACCTAGAACGTCCTCAATCGTCGTGGAGACGAAGGAAGAACAGCAATTAGGGTTTGGAAGAGCTAGGGTTTGAGAAACATAAAGTAGAGACAAAAAGTAAAGACAAATAAAAGATAAATTGTGTTTGATCGATTGGATGATTCTCAATCGGCCGCAACCCTTTATATTTATAGGGTGGGGAGGTCTTGCCCCGCAAGGAAAGTCTAAATACAATTCGGATCTACAAAAAGAGCCCAAACCTATTACAACTCGGGAAAAACCGGTTCCACCGGTCCCAAATCCGGTTCCACCGGTTTGCGTTGTCAGACGCATCACAGTGTAACAAACCGGTTCCACCGGTTTCCCTGCAGAACTTGTTCCTTGCCAATTTTGATCGTTAACATATGCCCCCCTGTTTTCTAGTAAACTTATGCGCTAGAAAACACTTGTAAGATCAAAATTGTTCTCTGGACGATGTTAAACATATAAAGCATCGGCCATGTCATGCGTCTTACCTATGTTGAAGTTGAAACGACTTGTTTTGGTCTCCACACCATCCTTGTAGGTGCCACTGATTTTTGTTCAACTTCTGGCTCCATTGATTGCCTGCGCATTCTTTGTAATTTTCTCTTTTGTGTGCGAGTTAAGCCTGAAGGACACCACCTCGGCTGTATATACTTAGAATCTGATTTGCTACTGTTCTCACACTGTTTAGGATTAGTACATGCTTCCTTTTAAACCGGATTACCCTCGTAAGCAATCGGTTGTTGCGAGACACCATAATTTGGATAAGAAATAATATGTGGCGGCATTTACATACTACCATAGTCACTAGGAGCATAATAACAAGGATATGACCAAGACAACGGCATATATGGTCCACCAAAATAATATGGTGCATAATTACCTTGATGTTGGTGAAATTTTTGCCTATCTTGATGTCTTGGTGTTGAATTTGCATCTCCAGTATTACGTGATCGACTTATTTGCTCCTGGACAGCTCCCTTCTTCTTATACTTTTCCAAAAGCTCTTCGAAGGTCGGCCTTGCTTTCTTCTTTGAATCACCAGAACTTTCAGGTGAAAACCGGTTATACCGGTTTGAGGAACCGGTTCCACCGATTCTATCAGAACCAGCACATTTGCTCTTGGTTTGCCCCCCGAGTGTTGAATTCTTTTTTGCAACTTGAGGGTCTTTTTTCAGCCATACCTTCTTATTCCTTTTCTGTTCTGGTCGTGCTTCACCAATGATTACATTTTTTCCTTTTGTTGTATCGGCTTGATTCGGCCGGATCAACACTTTAGGATTCTGTAATTCAATGGTATTGACAGAGAAATTCTTAGGAAAAGGATCAGAATCAACTTTCATTTCATGCAAAGTCAAATGGCCTTCATTAAGTGCCGATTGAATTCGCCTACGAAATACATTACAATTATTAGTTGCATGTGAAAAAGAATTATGAAATTTACAATATGCACGTCGCTTCAACTCATCAAGCGGTGGTAAAGTATATGCACATCTGATATATCCGTTTTTATGCAACTCATCAAATATCCTATCACATTTGGACACATCAAAAGTAAATTTTACTTCTTCTTGCCGATTTTTGTGGATCGGCTTAAGTGAAGGGCAACTATATGATTGAGACTTGCTTGGCCATGTAAATTCAGCAGCACAAACTTCTCCATTCTCATCGTCCAATGAATCATAGTTTAACATATGCATGTTAGGACGATCAGATTTTGGCCTAGCATCTTTACTTCGGCTTTCTTGAGCCAAAGCCTTTTGTAATACTTGATTAATGGTAAGAAACTCATAGCCTTCTAATTTATCTTTGATATGAGATTTCAAACCTTTAAAAGCTAATTCGGCAAGATCTTTTTCAGAAATAATCAGACTATAACATCGGTTTTTTGTATCTCTAAATCTTCTAATATAATCAGCAACAGATTCATCATTCTTTTGCATAACCGATGTTAAGTGAGATAGCCTTAATGCATTATCACCACTATAAAAGTGCTCATGGAATTTATGTTCTAATTGAGACCATGATAANATATATCCATGCACGCCCACGAAAGAGGGACATAGGTATTTCATATTTGTGATGCTGAGATGATTGGGAAGTATATATCCATGCAAATTTTGACAGTTATGTGACCTGAAATTTACTCAGTTTTTAGTGAGAGAGAAAGCAAAATACACATGATATAATGGTTACAGAAATAGTGATTGACCGCACATATGAACATATTACAAACTCAGAAGACTGATAACGTTGACACAAACTTGGAAGTTATTGACGCTAAAACGCGCCGCGCCAAACACTCACACGCGCGGAATCGCAGAACGCAGACCTGGCTGCGCAGAAACCGGTGAAACCGGTTTGGAAAACCGGTGAAACCGATTTGCTAGGGTTTCCTGCGAAGACCAACGAACGCTCACCCGGGAGGGACCCCGTCAGGGTTTGCGCACCTTGGGTTGTTCTAGGATCGGTCAGGCCACCTAGAACGTCCTCAATCGTCGTGGAGACGAAGGAAGAACAGCAATTAGGGTTTGGAAGAGCTAGGGTTTGAGAAACATAAAGTAGAGACAAATAAAAGATAAATTGTGTTTGATCGATTGGATGATTCTCAATCGGCCGCAACCCTTTATATTTATAGGGTGGGGAGGTCTTGCCCCGCAAGGAAAGTCTAAATACAATTCGGATCTACAAAAAGAGCCCAAACCTATTACAACTCGGAAAAAACCGGTTCCACCGGTCCCAAATCCGGTTCCACCGGTTTGCGTTGTCAGACGCATCACAGTGTAACAAACCGGTTCCACCGGTTTCCCTGCAGAACTTGTTCCTTGCCAATTTTGATCATTAACATATGCCCCCTGTTTTCTAGTAAACTTGTGCGCTAGAAAACACTTGTAAGATCAAAATTGTTCTCTGGACGATGTTAAACATATAAAGCATCGGCCATGTCATGCGTCTTACCTATGTTGAAGTTGAAACGACTTGTTTTGGTCTCCACACCATCCTTGTAGGTGCCACTGATTTTTGTTCAACTTCTGGCTCCATTGATTGCCTGCGCATTCTTTGTAATTTTCTCTTTTGTGTGCGAGTTAAGCCTGAAGGACACCACCTCGGCTGTATATACTTAGAATCTGATTTGCTACTGTTCTCACACTGTTTAGGATTAGTACATGCTTCCTTTTAAACCGGATTACCCTCGTAAGCAATCGGTTGTTGCGAGACACCATAATTTGGATAAGAAATAATATGTGGCGGCATTTACATACTACCATAGTCACTAGGAGCATAATAACAAGGATATGACCAAGACAACGGCATATATGGTCCACCAAAATAATATGGTGCATAATTACCTTGATGTTGGTGAAATTTTTGCCTATCTTGATGTCTTGGTGTTGAATTTGCATCTCCAGTATTACGTGATCGACTTATTTGCTCCTGGACAGCTCTCTTCTTCTTATACTTTTCCAAAAGCTCTTCGAAGGTCGGCCTTGCTTTCTTCTTTGAACCACCAGAACTTTCAGGTGAAAATCGGTTATACCGGTTTGAGAAACCGGTTCCACCGATTCTATCAGAACCAGCACATTTGCTCTTGGTTTGCCCCCCGAGTGTTGAATTCTTTTTTGCAACTTGAGGGTCTTTTTTCAGCCATACCTTCTTATTCCTTTTCTGTTCTGGTCGTGCTTCACCAATGATTACATTTTTTCCTTTTGTTGTATCGGCTTGATTCGGCCGGATCAACACTTTAGGATTCTGTAATTCAATGGTATTGACAGAGAAATTCTTAGGAAAAGGATCAGAATCAACTTTCATTTCATGCAAAGTCAAATGGCCTTCATTAAGTGCCGATTGAATTCGCCTACGAAATACATTACAATTATTAGTTGCATGTGAAAAAGAATTATGAAATTTACAATATGCACGTCGCTTCAACTCATCAAGCGGTGGTAAAGTATATGCACATCTGATATATCCGTTTTTATGCAACTCATCAAATATCCTATCACATTTGGACACATCAAAAGTAAATTTCACTTCTTCTTACCGATTTTTGTGGATCGGCTTAAGTGAAGGGCAACTATATGATTGAGACTTGCTTGGCCATGTAAATTCAGTAGCACAAACTTCTCCATTCTCATCGTCCAATGAATCATAGTTTAACATATGCATGTTAGGACGATCAGATTTTGGCCTAGCATCTTTACTTCGGCTTTCTTGAGCCAAAGCCTTTTGTAATACTTGGTTAATGGTAAGAAACTCATAGCCTTCTAATTTATCTTTGATATGAGATTTCAAACCTTTAAAAGCTAATTCGGCAAGATCTTTTTCAGAAATAATCAAACTATAACATCGGTTTTTTGTATCTCTAAATCTTCTAATATAATCAGCAACAGATTCATCATTCTTTTGCATAACCGATGTTAAGTGAGATAGCCTTAATGCATTATCACCACTATAAAAGTGCTCATGAAATTTATGTTCTAATTGAGACCATGTATAAATAGAATTAGGAGATAATGCCGAAAACCATGAAAAAGCAACGCCAGATAATGATAAAGGGAATAATCTAACTTTCAAATGATCAACACTACCATGAATACCCATTTGTGCATTAAACTGGCTAATATGCTCCCATGTAGTCCTATTGTCTTCCCCAGTAAATTTGATAAATTCTGGCACTTTAAAACCTTGAGGATAAGGCATAGTATCAAAAACTGGAGGGTAAGGTTTCTGATATACTAAAGTTTTATTCTTAAACTCTACGCCAAAAGTATCCTTAATCAAAATAGCCAAATCTTTTTTATATTCTTCCATCAGACTCTGAATACAAAGTTCATTTGAGCTTTGCTGATCATTGACATTTGGCACATGTTGTGACATTTGGTTCGGTGATGCATGCAATGGTTGTTACAAATAACCCGAACTTTGGGAAGACATAGGATTTGTAGTATATGTCATTTGAGTACATGTAGGTATATGACCAGAAACACCATTAACTCGGCCAGAATTAACCTGAACAATTGGCATGCTAGTTATAAGCTCAGGTGGTGTCTGATATGTAATAACAGGATTAGAACCGGTAGGACCGGTTCCTACAACCGGTTGGACCGGATTTTGGCCGTCTTGCGTGATGATGTTAAAACCGGTAGGACCGGTTACAGAAACCGGTTTCACCGGAATTGCCTGGCCAAATTGTCCCTGAGAATTTTGTCCTGTTAACTGATTCAACAGCATCCTATATTGTGGATTTTTGGGTGGTACTGCTGCCGATGAATTTTGAGGTACAATTGCATGCTGTGAAGTACCCACTACATCAGAATTACTAGCATTACTAATTACGGTCGAAGGCTGTTTTCCTACAGATTTAACAATCATGCCTTGAACTATCGTAAGAAGACTCTTTTGACCAGAAAGTAATAAGCCATTAATTTGATCAAGGGTAACAGGTGCGGATGCAGCACTTACAGTGGGTGTTACCTCATCTTTTTCTTCTTCTCCTTCTGAAAGAACAACCACCTCCTTGTCCTTGGAGATAGCACCCTTTCGATCCTTGGAGAAGTGTGAGAGGAACCATTGCGCCTTATCTTCAAGTTTCTTCTTGGCCCGTTCCATCTCCTCCTTTTCTTGCAGCAGGAGTTGCTCGAATAGATGACGATCCTCAGCCGATAGCTCATTAGCAGTCGGCCTTTGAATATTGTCAGGATCAACTTCACCCGGCTTCGGTAAATTCGACATAGTAGTAGATTCTTTTTTCTTGTTCCCCAGCGGAGTCGCCAAAAAGTGTGTTGATGCTAAAACGCGCCGCGCCAAACACTCACACGCGCGGAATCGCAGAACGCAGACCTGGCTGCGCAGAAACCGGTAAAACCGGTTTGGGAAACCGGTGAAACCGATTTGCTAGGGTTTCCTGCGAAGACCAACGAACGCTCACCCGGGAGGGACCCCGTCAGGGTTTACGCACCTTGGGTTGTTCTAGGATCGGTCAGACCACCTAGAACGTCCTCAATCGTCGTGGAGACGAAGGAAAAACAGCAATTAGGGTTTGGAAGAGCTAGGGTTTGAGAAACATAAAGTAGAGACAAAAAGTAAAGACAAATAAAAGATAAATTGTGTTTGATCGATTGGACGATTCTCAATCGGCCGCAACCCTTTATATTTATAGGGTGGGGAGGTCTTGCCCCGCAAGGAAAGTCTAAATACAATTCGGATCTACAAAAAGAGCCCAAACCTATTACAACTCGGAAAAAACCGGTTCCACCGGTCCCAAATCCGGTTCCACCGGTTTGCGTTGTCAGACGCATCACAGTGTAACAAACCAGTTCCACCGGTTAGCAAATCCGGTTCCACCGGTTTTCCTGCAGAACTTGTTTCTTGCCAATTTTGATCGTTAACAGAAGTGCATAATGGCCATGTACAAATTGATAATATTAAAGGGATAGAACACAGGATCACAAAATTATTTTTCAATGAAACAACGATCACACATCCCGGTGACTTAAGTATCTCATCTTGAAATGATTGGCGTGTCCGAAGCAGCTGACATTACTGAACACCGCAAGGTAATATGAAACAAATATCACACATCCTAATGCATCGTCTTGAAATAAATGATCAGCATGGTAACATGAAGAAGCAAAAAAAAGGGTTGTCAACAGAAATCTATTGTCATATGAAACAAAATATGCACACATCCTGATGACATAAGTATTTCATCTTGAAATGATCAATGTGCTAACGCCATGCCCGATCTGAAGCTGCTGGCATGGAAGGTTGTAAGCACAAACATAGATGGTGATATCAAATATGCATTATGACATGCTTGAATCATAGCCTAAACGAGCGAGTCACTAAAGATTAAAATTTATGCAAATAAAAAATTGACATGAAAAGACTCTTAATTTTCATGTCGTCTGTACAATAGCATTGATTTGACATAGGTAAATCTCTCCTGAAAGTAATCCAATAAGTTAAACTCCCTAATTAAATTTAACAGGTCATTCATACATTTCCTTAACCTCTTTTGTAAACCACACAAAACAATCAATGAACTTGGCAAATACCGTCTCTGTTGGACTGACTCGGATGGCTCCCAAAATACCCTATGCTTAGTCAGATGCTATTTTCAAACTGGTCAATATATGGGTCATGAAAAGGCAGCAGGTGTACCAAAACATGGGGCTAAATCATCCAACCAGTTAAGGATTCAACCTTATCAGTTATTATGTATCTGAATGTATATCATAGTCGAGATTTGTCTCGTTATGGTTTAACCTGTTTGGAAATTGCAAGTCCATAGGGATTGTTGATCTTCAATTGCAGGGACACAAGCATAAACATGGTAAGAAACAGAAAAGACACCAAGCTTATTCCATACGAACTTTGTCTGTAAATAAAGCTGAAAAAAAGGAATACAAAGACGATGTAGAACTGAACTTGAGTATTGAAGTGCAACCGGGTATGTACAAATTGAAAGAGCCAACCTGTTATGGTGACGTGTTGTACTGGTAGTAGCTACTAAAAGATAGCCAACACTACTAATGAGTTAATTGGCCTCCTGAATCAGGCCCTACGGAGAGAGAACAAACTAACTATAATATTATCATTGCAATTCTTTGGCAGGCTATGAGCAATATGAATAAAGGTAAATAAACATATACCATGTCCATGTTGAGTGATGTAGCTTGTGCTCTCACAAGAATAAAATTGTTTTGTTAACTTAATGTTTGTGTTCAAATTTTAGTAAAAAAATTAACCTTTTTTGAACAATGTAAACAAATTAACCTGCTAAGACTAAGACAACAATCTGTAGCATGTGGATACATGAGCATGTATACTTACCCGCATTCATATAGCTTGATTCCACACAGATAGGAAATATATATTCAAACTGAGCAAACAAAACCAGACAAACACATCAGGAATTAGAAGAGAAATCATTGAATACTATAGTGATTTCCACTTTAGAGAGATGAGCATATAATTTCCATTCACTTCATTGCCCTTGCAGCATCGGAGTGAGAGAGAAGAGAGGTGGAAGACATACCTAGCGCCATGGCTGAGCACGGTATCTATCCTGAAGCCATCTTCTTCGGCGTGGCACACATGGATCGGATCCCTCTCGTCAAGGACGTGAGGTGGGATTGTCGTGGACGGGAGACGCAACAAACGTCGGGAGCGTCCTTATAGGGTTCATCGCAATTTGATGGAGGAGGCCTCCGGCGGCGGCGGCGAGCTTTGTGGGCCTGGCATGCGAGGAGGTGGAGGGTGAACGGAACGCCCAGATCGGGGACTGTGGAGGGTCCTTCGCCAGCGGCGTGCCGTGGCTGCAGGCTCTACTAACGTGATGAGTGTGGAGGTGGATAGGCGCGGGTTTGATCCGGAGGTCCAGCTTGGATAAACCAGGTGACGGCGCACAGAGGTGAGGGCTGCGAGGCGATGGAATGACGGATGCGCAGACGATTTCGTCTAGTGCAGCGCCACCGAGGAAGGCAAAGGGCGCAGGTCGCCGCCGCGGATCCAGTCGGCGGCACCACCGAGGAAGGCAAAGGACGTACTGCAGCCCGCGCGAGGCGCCTGCACAGCCAAGGACCAGGCGCACACAGCCGGGACGAAGGCTTGGAGCACCGGAGGCGTGCGGCACAGAGCAGGGAAGAGGCGAACCTGCCGATGCGGACGGCGACCAACTAGGAACGATGACTGCGACGGCGCAGCGAGGGCATACCCTAGAAACCCCAGGTCATGTGGATGGAAGATGGGCCTTGGCCCAACGGGAATGACCTAATTTCTCGCCGGGACACGGGCACTTAACAGGCTAAATGGGCCATTGAACGAAAAAAGTGCAACACGCGGCCCAAACAGGAAAAACGCTCTCGCACAGTGCGTCGGACGATGCCTGCACCCAGATTTCATTGGGGATATGAAGTTAGTTATATTATACTAGGTTAGTGCCCGTGCGTTGCTACGGGACAAATACAAAAAAATTAGAAGCGCTAAAATTTTATCAAGGAAAAGATCATGTTTACGGAGAGCACCAAATATACGTAACAACATAGGTTCGTGCCCGTGCGTTGCTGCGGGAAGGAAACAAATATACAGAAGCGATAAAATTGGCGCGGATAGACACATATATTTTATAATTCAACCGAAAACACAATAAGATGAATGGGTTGGATAATATGAATCTCACAAATCATCCGAAATTTAAAAAGTTCAACCAACACGTATCAAAAATGAAACTGTATCAAAATCACTAAAACTTCTCCGGCGAACAACTCTATTTCATTTCATACTTTTTATGTGTGATATTTTTTGACATCAGACGGAAGTAATTTCATCTAAACATTTGCTTCAGATCCTAATACATTGGTCAAAATGACGTCTCATTGTTGAGCCATCCTGTCCATTGAATGGATTAACACAAAATTCATAGAGGTCTATAGTATAACAGTGAGAGGCCGAATGGTCAAAAGAAGCCAAAAAGTATATATTTCAGAACACCTGCGAATCTAGAGGAGGGCAATTAAAAAAAACGCCTTCAAGCAGGTTAGCAGGCATTATTCAAACACCATAGCCTTTAGAGAAAAAACCCTCAAACATTTGGATATATGCCATAATCAGCATAAAGTTGTCATCAGAAGATATATCACCGTTATATATACAGTACAACTCCATGCATCTTGATGCACGGGAGGCCACATCATTGATAACAAATTTTGCCATGTTACTATAGAATAATACAAAAAAAATCTAGAACAACCGAACATGATATTCCCTCACCAATCAACAATCCTCATGGAGTGATTCTAGCAGCAGGTCTATGCCGTCAACTTGAGTTTTGATTGCAACAATGAAGAGCTGGAGTGTCTTTGTTTGTTCATTACTGCATATATTTATCTGAAACGCAGATTTGCTCAGCAACAGGGAAAGCAAGTGTAACAGGGAAAGCAAGTGTTGATAGAAGAAGACAGTCTACAGGTAGAGAAAGTGCAACTGCAAGCAAGTAACAAGATTTAGCAAGTGTCTCATGTCCTATAAAATTTCACAAATGTATCTAAAAGCATGACATGTTTTTTATGGGCAACGGCAAAGGTAGCTATGCATATGCACACACAGAACAAACGAACACCACATCATTTCACAAATGTCAGTTTAAGCAAGAGTTCATGGATTACAATGCTTTCTAATCTCTACTCCTATAAAGAACTTTTTGTCGCCGTTTCCTGTCCGTGGTAGGTCCTTTTAAGCCTTGTTTTCCTCCGCCCCCGCGCCCCCCTCCCCTTCGTCTGTTACCCCGCAACTGAACCCCGCCCGTTCCAGGTTCGATTCCCGCGAGCCGCGGCCGTAGCTATTTCTTTTTTTTTCCTCCTCCGTGCGGAAACCAAAGTCAGCGGCGTCCCAAAAAAAAACACCACGATCCCTCCCCGCCCGCGCATCCCGCCCCACGCACGCACGCACTCCGCCTCGCCCCTTCCTGCCTTCCAGCATCGCCGCCGCCGGCGGCCATCCCATCCGCTCCACCCCCTCCTTCCCGCCTCGCTCTGCTCCTCCGCCAATCCACCTCGCCCCCTCCAGCCAATCCGCTCCCCACATCGCGCCGTTCCTTGGGACCGCCGCAGGCGGGGCCACAAATGAGGAGGAGCGCACGCCTGCGTGACGGTGAGCGGCAGCCTGCGGGACATGGGGACGCTATTGGTGAAGGATCCGCGCTGCTCGGCCGCCGACAACGACCGATTCCTCAACGCCGTCGAGCGCTACTTCGCCCGATCCGCCGACGCCAAGCGCCTCCAGGAACGCCCCCACCTCTACTACCAGGTACCCCCTCTTTGTTGCTTCTCTGTATGTGTTTCTAGGCGATTCTTGCATTCCGTTCGATGCAGATCAGGGGCGAAGGTTGGGGAATTTGGAAGGCTTTGAACACTAAATTCGCTCCTTTTGCAAGTATCATCACTGCCCGTGGTGAATCAAGACAAGCAGTGTGATCTTCATGACTGTGATCAATGTATGTTGTGAAAACTAAAAGCCTGATCTGTCCCTTTTCCTGATAAGGTTGGCGTGACACGGGTGGAGGTTCCTTGCAGCTTGGTTGACAAGGACATGCAGGAGAAGATCAGGATTATGCCCCAGGAGTTTCAGCCAGACACCCCTAAAGGGCCAGACCCGAAATGGTGGTACAAGTGGAGAGTTGGTCCTTGCCCTGCAAATACCTGCTTTGAGGTTAGGATTCCTTTGTGATATTTTTTATGTGCTGTCAAAGTCTAGAAATTGGCATATCCCATGGATTGAAACTAGTAATTGAGTTATTGTGATCACTGAATTGCAAGTATCTTTGTTCAGGGAGCGAACTCTGAACCTGTTATCCCTGATGGATTACCTGAGTGGAAAGAAACAATGGATTCCAGGGGCTCTAAAATGTTTTCTGCAATCAAGGTACATATAGGCTTAACAACTTTTTCGAATATGAATCTATGTTTTCTACATTCTATGTTCACTGTAGGGTGATGCTGGATCATATATATAACTTAGTTGTGCCATATGATTTCTGTAGGACGTTGCTGAGATGGCTGCAATTGGATTTGGCTTGCCAAAGGATGCATTTACTTCATTGATGAAGGAGGTACTCTTCTACTCTAATTTTTGGCACTTTCTGGTAGTCAAGTATCAGCTAAAGTATATATATTTGGTTCCCAGACTCGCCCTTATGTACCAGGTCATGAGAACTATTTTGTTCTCAGGCTCGCCCTAAAAGAAATGAATAATAACAAAGCAAATTTGAGCTTTCCGTGATTCAAATTGAGGAAATGTGTCTGTACTGCTTGTGTGATCTGATTAGGCGCCAACGGCCCGGTGAATGGCACCAATCCATGAGGGTGGCATAATTAAAATATGCTGCACATTTCCTGTCGTGTCATTAAAGTTTCTGGCATTTTTGTTAATTTGGTTTCAGGGTGATACATAATAGATATTTTTGTTATGTTTTGTCTCGTGGTTTAAATCTGCTAGAAGAGCTTGTAACTGTTAGAAGAAATTAGAAGCCCAAACGATTGGTTAAACTCTTGCATAAAGAAAACGGCGACAAAAAATTCTTTATGGGAGTAGAGATGATGTTGACCAGCTCTTGCGTGAACCCCTCGAGGCGGTGCTCCAAGCTGCCGCAAAAATCGCTCCACGCGTGGGCTAACCGCTAAACTGCTAACTGAACGTGGCTTCACAAGTGCAACTTTTTCTTTGCTCTCTGTATATCTCATTTAGTGTATGAATAACTCGCACATTATCGCAGTACTATTCAAATGGGTCCTACGGCCTTGTTTAGTTCACGAAAGTTGCAAAAACAAAGTTGTAAAAGTTGCATTGAGAAGCGTGTCGCGAGAGAAGTGGCATGTTTTTCAACGCGCAACTTTTGCAAAACTTTGCAGAAATTTTGCGAACTAAACGGGGCCTACATTTAATGGTGGCTTCATGAATCGGTTGATTTCAACCATTCATACATTGGAAAACAAGAACCTTTTTCCACATTTAGAATACCTTTTTCATATCCTCACATGTCCCATTCGTTACCCACTGTACACAAAAATGCTTAGGCCTTTAGATCGGCAAGTTTCTGGCAAGTTTTCACTATTCACCCATCACATCGAATGTTTTCACATTAATTAGGAGTATTAAACATAAATTAATGACAAAACCCATTCCATAACTCCTGGGTAAATTCGTGAGACGAATCTATTGAGCCTAATTAGGTAATGATTAGACAACATCATGATACAGTAAAAATCTCTAATGACAGATTCATTAGGCTTAACAAATTCAAAATTCAATCTCCAGATGAGTTGTGTAATTAGTTTTTTATTAGTATCCGAATACCCCTTCCGACATCCATTTTTACGATTCGGCAAGTTTCTACTTCCCGAACTGTCGGAAGTTTGGACCCGGCAGTCCACACAGGGTAGCCTACGTGGTTGATTTGATGAGGGACAGATCGAGGATCAGAAGTCGATGGTAACACAAAACGCAAGGATTGAACAGGTTCGGGCCGTCGAGATGACGTAATACCCTACGTCCTGTGTTGGGGGCGATTGTATTGCTGTGTATGAAGTTCCTTGAAGGATCTCCGTAGTTGGGT
This sequence comes from Alloteropsis semialata, assembly GCA_004135705.1. Lineage (NCBI taxonomy): Eukaryota > Viridiplantae > Streptophyta > Magnoliopsida > Poales > Poaceae > Alloteropsis > Alloteropsis semialata. The sequence continues at coordinate 54,073,921 of CM014272.1, forward strand.
TCTGTCCTAGGTTGAAGTTCGTGAGTTGTAATGTCGTAGAGGTTGTGTTCTGGAGGGGGGTCTCAAGGCGCCTTATATAGTCCGGCTGCCTTGAGTTACAAGTCGGCTAGAGATCGTAACCTACCCGAAATACAAGGATTCGATCCTATAACGATTACAGATATCTTTCCCTATAATTCCGGCTAGCTTATCTTGATCTCCGAGCTTCTTGCGGGATACGCCGTCTCCTTCCTTGCCGCGCGCGCCGTCGCGCCCATCCGGTTCGCCCGACTGGTGGGCCTCCCGACTGGTGGGCCACCCAGTCCGACAAACCGGTCCAGTTGCACTCGGATTGGGCCGTCCCTTGCTGGTTGGGCCAATCCGCCTGCTGGGCACCCCTGGGGGTCTACCCCCGACAAGCCCCCGAGTAGTACGTGGTTGAGAGACAAGTCGGCGAGGTCGTGCTGTCTGATGAGCGTCGAGCCTGCTGCAGTTGGAAGCGAAACCGCGTGATACTGGAGAGAAAAGAGCCGTTTCCCAACGGATGCGCCGCGAGGTGCGTCCGTTGGCCGTAGCCCCCGAGCCTTGAAGCGATTCCGAAGGAATCGGTCCAAGGGTTAGTAGCCTTCTTCTGAGGTCATCAGACAATCAACGGATGCGCCGCGAGGTGCGTCCGTTGGCCGTAGCCCCCGAGCCTTGAAGCGATTCCGTAGGAATCGGTCCAAGGGTTAGTCAAGGAGCATCTGGCTAGATCATCTGACGTTAATTTCGGCGTCCAGTCCCCGAGCGTGAGGACCGGCGGAGTCCCGCGGGACACGCCGACAGTCGCCCAGCGCCCAGCCCCCGAGCGCGAGGGCTGAGCATGCCGAGTGGTCGTCCCGGCGCCAGCCCCCGAGCGTGAGGGCTGAGCACGCCGAGTAGTCGTCCCGGCGCCAGCCCCCGAGCGTGAGGGCTGAGCACGCCGAGTAGTCTCCCATACCCTGCAACAAAGTAGAAATTCGAGAGGAAAAGGCATTCGGCGATATAAATATTAATGAACTCCGTTTCCAGCTTTTAAGTCTTTTAATTTCCCCGGGGAGTTAGCCTGTTACGTTTATGCACCTGATCCCCGATAGCCGTAGTCCATAGCGCAGGGAGCTGGGCCGCGTGCACGCGTAGGAGCGTAGGCGTACGGAAGAGTCGAGGTTTCACGGATTAAGGCGTGTGCTCCCGAGTACTTTAGCAACTTGTTTTAAAGCTCGCGGAATTGACGAAGTTATTCAAATGATACTTATCTCGGCGAAAGGTTCGAGTCCCGGAGGATTCCTTCTTTGTCAGATATGCCAAAGAGGAGGCAGGCGGAGAAGTGTTGCTTTTCATATACGGCGTCAGGAACAGTGTTCTCGTGATCGCACAGGACGCTCCCGTGGTAGAGTGGAGCCAAAGGCGATAAGGGTGACCTGTGCATCTTCGGTACGAAGAGGAGACGCGTGGCTCGGAGTCCGCGCTCGTCGTTGTGGAGGAAATTTCTCGTCCTTCGGTGATCAGGGGCTATAAATACCCGCCGGGGAGCCTGAGCTGCTACCCAAGAGCGAATAGATATAGGATCCTTGCTGTCGACATGCCGGAGGCTCATTGTTGGGTTCATCCACCGGGGAGAGTTCGGGGAGCCAGCAAGGTATGGTGCTAGAAGAGTGCTTGCGAAGAACCTGAGGCGTTGGTCAGCGTCTGAGTGCTGTCCCATTCACCCCCGCATCCCCATGTGATGAGGGCCATGTGGGGTGAAATGCTTGTAGAGCAGGGGATAGCCGAAGGCATTCGCTACCAACCCTCCACCGGTGCTGTCCCGTAAACGGCTGCAGTGGTGCTACAAGAGAGCTTGCGAGGAGCTCAGGTGAACCGAGCTTGCTCCGGATGTAGCACTAGGCGTAGGGACGAGTGCCCCAGGCCGTCATCTTGGCGGTTGATGTGTTTGATGTTTGTAACCGGCGCAAGTCCGGCTCCGTTGTAACTGTATTTCCTGCAAAAGGATTGCATTGTCTGTCACAATTTGTTCGCAGCGTCAGTTCCCGAGCGTTTCGGGGCTGATCGAGCCCGCATGGCGCGCTGCTTTTGATATGGCGCCAGCCCCCGAGTCCGAGTGCTGGTCGAACCTTAGCGGTACGCCTTCAATTCTGCAGTGTTGGCTCCCGAGTGGTTCGGGGCCAATCGAGCCCGAGAGGCACACTGACTTAAGCGTGGCGCCAGCCCCCGAGCGTGGGAGCTGTTCGAGCCTTAGCGGCACACCACTAGGTTTGCAGTGTTGGCTCCCGAGTGGTTCGGGGCCAATCGAGCCCGAGAGGCACACTGACTTAATCGTGGCGCCAGCCCCCGAGCGTGGGAGCTGTTCGAGCCTTAGCGGCACACCACTGGGTTTGCAGTGTTGGCTCCCGAGTGGTTCGGGGCCAATCGAGCCCGTGAGGCACACTGGCTTGATCGTGGCGCCAGCCCCCGAGCGTGGGAGCTGTTCGAGCCTTAGCAGCACGCCACTGGGTTTGCAGTGTTGGCTCCCGAGTGGTTCGGGGCCAATCGAGCCCGAGAGGCACACTGACTTAATCGCGGCGCCAGCCCCCGAGCGTGGGAGCTGTTCGAGCCTTAGCGGCACGCCACTCGGTTTGCAGTGTTGGCTCCCGAGTGGTTCGGGGCCAATCGAGCCCGTGAGGCACACTGGCTTGATCGTGGCGCCAGCCC